>JAQJVL010000284.1:0-692500 GCA_035578905.1 Stictocephala bisonia
ATATTGGCTAATCTGCTTCACCAGCCAAAGGTTTGATGTGTTTCACCACATCCATTTATTAAACAAATGTTGAACAACGATACTCCAGAACAAAACAATTTTCGTCACGATTTCGAACTTTCTTGATCGATATCTTTATTCAGTCTATTTGCGTGAACTGGAGCCCATAAACTGTTGCAATTCCTACTAAATACAGAATAGTCCGAAACATTTAAACAAACTGTATTTTTGTTAATGGCGAAAATAATACTTACTAAAGAACAACAACTTTATAAAAACAGCTGGCTTAATATAATTAATAATAATAAAAAACCTATACTTTATTAACGCCATCAGACAGAAAAAACATATGTATATAGATTAAACTTGAAATGAACATTACTTTAACATTATACTTCATATTGGAGAAATCACCAAAATACTATGCACTGTTTTTACTGACTGGTTCCACATAATTTGTTGATTCACTGGCGTAAAGATATTAGAAAAATTTTCTGAGACTTACTGAAAAAGTACTTAGAACCGAGAACCGATTTCAGCAAAGAACCGGAACCAAAATAAATGGAAGCGCCCTATCACTAGTTTATACATAATAAAGGTTTGTTCGTATTGATGAAAAAATGATTAGTTAGGCAAGTTTTTGATAGCATTTGATACTTTATAAATCATACTGTATCTTGGTCTTTTTTTAAATTTTACTTTTTTTCTGAACTTATAAAAATGTTAGCTTTAACTGAATTTGATCACAGTTTATTTTGAATTTAGCAGGGTTTTAAGTAATTATTCTTGTTAGAATCATCACATTGAGCTAAATGCTACGTTTTGTTTGATTAAATTCAAATTAAAGCAATTACAAAAACAGATTGTGTGAAAAAATCTTAAAATGGCTGCTGCACTAGATGGCTTAAGTAAAGAAAATAAAATTTCCATCATTTTATCACATCTTGTATGTAGTTTCACCAGTTAAAAGTCTACACTGACTACCAAACACCCTTTATACTATCCCTATCTTCTGGTTGTAAATAACATTGTAGTATTTATTTTAATTAGTTCATTTTTACCATTTTTTTAGGTGGTACTTCACATCAGATGATACTGTCAGAGAGGCATCACTGGCAGAAGCAATGCAGGCTTTGGCTTATATGCTCTTCTATGAAAAATGTGCCATGACCCCAACTTAGAAGTAAGTTGTATCATGCTTTTTATACATGTTGTGTATTCCTTCAAATAATGTACACTGATTTTTTTCATAGTCAATAGAGAAGTTCCAAAAGCAAGTCCAGCTGTCATTAACTACAGCAATTGATATTTTTCATGTTTTGTTTGGCATGGGGTGTGGATATCCATATATAATTGTACAACTTTAACAATGCCTTAAAATACGCACAACGTTGTGTCGGCGTCTCATATGTAAGAATGTAAGAATGGAGAGGACAATTTTTGATGGTCGAAAAACCACAATCACTTTGGACCTTTTTTATGTTTCCCTTATAAATCCAAAATTGTCCACATAAAAACCAGCCATGGTTCGTTAAATTGAGATAAAAAATCTGAAATTTGTGCATAGTTCTTTTTTTGTTGTTCGCCAGTGGCCTTGATAAGAGGGTTCCGACGTTATTGCAAGATAATCGAGTCAAGCAACATTGAGTGTGGCTGTCCCTTGGATGAGTGACCATCTGAGCGATCCCGTCCTTGCACGCAGCACACCTGCTCGGTCTATTGCGGTGGTTCGGAAGTTACCCTCAAGCCTTTGGTCCCCAGGTTAATTGTTACAGAAGGCTTCTTAGCCCTAATTTCACCTGGTAAAATAAGACGATCTTTAACTTTAACTTTGTTTATAAGCATTTATAGAATAGCCTTTGCCCAAACCTTATACTTGTTTTAACCCTTTCACCGCCATGCATTTGATGTGTGTAATGTCTAAGACCTCCGGGTTCAGTAGCGCAATCGGTCCTCCGGGCGCCGGACCATTACGGCGTTGTTCATTGCAAAACCGCCAGGCCATTTTTAGCGATTTTTACATTAGTACGCTATTATGCTTGTAATTCCGTTGTTTTTATCACTATTGCAATGATTTTGGTGTCATTCTCTTCGTAATTAAATTATCCACGATTCTGTGTAAAATTTGTATATATAAAATTTCAGATCGCGTGAACAAAATAAAATTTAAAAATAAAAATAATTAAAAATTTATAATTTTAATTTTTAAAATTCCATAAAACAATCAAAACAAATATACTTATAAAATTTAATATTTTTTTACTTTATACCATTATATTGAGAACATTCCCTGGTAATTTCAGCAAAAAATATACATAAATAATATATTTATGTACATTTAACGTAATTAGTACATTTCTGAGAATTTACTACTGTATAAGAGTTTCACCGGTAGCCTACAGTGCTTATTATCTTACAGTATATATTGTTGTTTATGTTTTATATTATACATTTACACCAGACATATTTGTTTATATCAGTAATAAAATATACAAAATTATCACAACAAACATATTATAATAATTTTATATGGTGAACTAGGGGACACCCCTGCATGCTTCGCATGCCAACTCCGATGCTCGCTGCAATCGATACAACTCGGCCTTCGGCCTCAGCATGTAACTATTCAATGCAAAAAATAGGAGATTAACTATATAACGTAAAATCACAATATTAAAATTAGTTACAGTATCTTACTGACACTAATTGCTTTGCCACCTATTTAGCCCATTTTAACCATGTTCATTACATTTATTTTTATTTAACAGCTGAAGATTAAACTCATAGTAAAATATTAAAAATGCATCAATAGTATTTGAGTAACTGAGTATAATGTCAAACATTCAAAATAGACATGTTTATTTATTTACAAACCAGCTGTTATTAATTTACTAAAATCACCTCAATGTTATCCTTATGGAGAAATCTTTTAAGGGTGGTTTCTACCCCTTAGCAGTACTTTATCAAGATGAAAATACTTTAGTTGTCCTATTTAAGACCTAAAGACACAGTATACAAAATTTCAGCTCTCTACCTACATGGGAAGTTGGAGAATTAGTGATGAGTGAGTGAGTCAATCAGTGAGGGCTTTGCCTTTTATATATATATAGATAATATACAAAAATTGTAACACTTACCATATGAAGATCTAAGCATTGTAACAGCAATATTTACAATGTATTTACATATTGTTGTACAAAATACAAATATTTACACAAATAATATTAATAATAATAAAATAAAAAAATAAAAATAAATAAAATAAAAAAATTAAAAATAAATACAAAATATTTACACAGGATTAATATTAACACTAAAACACTGATACAACACCATCACAAAGCATTCACAACGATAAACTAATGATAGGGCTAGTCTACACTTATTAGGTTACTTGTTGTTGTTTACATCTTTCCCAGCAACGTCAGCTGACAGCCCGCTGCCAACTAGATCACGCATAGAGTTTTATTCATTGTTTATTTATATCAAAGATAAATAGTGTTTCTGTTGTTATTATTGCAAAGAGGGACTCATAGTAATTAATTATATATAAATTAAGTGTACTTGTGCATAATAATAATGAAAATGTGTGAAAAGTAGAAAAGGCCGATATTTCCGGCCCGCGGCGGTTTTCGGTCGCGAGTGGCGAGCCGAATATTACGGCCCGTGGCGGTTTTAAGCACAAATATACGAGCCGATTTTTACGGCCCACGGCAGTTTTATCTATTAACTACAAAGCCGAAAATCTCGGCCCTTGGCGGTGAAAGGGTTAAAGTTTTCAACATCAAATTTAATGGATATGCTCTGCCTAAAAGTTGTGTAACCGTCAATTAGTGAGTTTAAAAAAAGGAGATTTACAAGATCCCTCATGTTACCGCCCCATATCACTGCTACCAATTTTCTCAAAAATCTTTGAAAAAGCAGTTTACCTTCAGTTAAAAGATTTTTTGTATGAAAATAAATTATTAGACAAAGAGCAACATGGATTCCAATCAGGGAAATCGACAATTACAGCAGGAATAGAATTTATTCAGTCAATAATAGAATCAATAGATAAAGGAGAAAAAGTGGTAGGCATTTTTTTGGATTTAACTAGAGCTTTTGATAGTGTGTCACATACAAAACTTTTACACTCCTTAGAGGATTTAGGTATTAATGGTAAAGAGCTCAAATGGTTTGAATCCTATCTCTCTTTTAGGCAGCAGTATGTTGAAATTGAGCACAATGAATCCTTAAGCAAGTACACCTATATCAGGAAATGTAATTCCCAATTACAGACTGTTCGACATGGAGTTCCACAGGGATCGGTCCTGGGGCCCCTCTTATTTCTCTGTTATATAAGGGGATTACCAGGCTTTGTTTCGGATAATGGGAGGGCATGTTTGTATGCTGATGACACTAATATAACTATTGCAGGTAATTCACAGGAGAGTATTGAGATTTCATCATATATTAGTCTTTCCAGTGTAAAGCAATTTTTTAACAGCAAGAATCTTCTTTTAAATCCAAATAAATCAAATTTTATATCATTTTCTACTAAACAAAGTAGAAAAAAGTTAAATCCAAATATATTCTTAGACAATGACAAATTATTACAAGTGGAATGTACAAAATTTCTTGGTCTTATAATTGACAAACACCTAGATTGGAGTAATCATATCGATCATGTTATCAATAAAATTTCTTCTGGTTTGTATGCCATGAGGCAGTTATGTCAGATTTGTAGTTTGGAAACATTGTTAATAGTATACTACTCATTGGTGCATTCCCATTTAGCGTATGGCATTAGTATATATGGAGCGACCACAAATAAAAATTTAAACCGACTCTTACTACAACAAAAAAGGGCAATCAGGATAATGTACAATTTAAAAACAAAAGATTCAGTAAAACATTTATTTGGTGATCTGGGAATACTGACAGTTTATGCTTTGTATATTTTTGAAACAGTAACTTATGTCAAACAGTTTGCAGACCCCGTATTTGATGAAAATAAGCATACATATAACACTCGCAATCATTCTCAAAGTATTGAAAAGCACAATTTAGAGTTTTATAAAAAGAAAACTCTGTTTATTGGGAAAACTTTTCTTCATCGTCTCCCACAAAATTTCTTAACAGAAAAAAATATGAAAATTTTTAAAAAACAATTGAAAACTTACTTGATAAAACTTGCACCTTATTCCTTTGAAGAATTTTGGGATAGCCAAGTTAATAAATAATTATAATACTATTTTATATGTATTGTTATAGGATTAGTGACACTATTCTATGTACAACTGTATATTATATGAATAAAGGAATTTTGAAATTGAAATGAAATTGAAATTAAAGAACACAAATGGTTTCAAATTGGACGAATTTTGAAATTGTTACTTGGGGAAACCTGGAAATTTTGTTAAGTGTTTTTTTTATATTTTGGTGTTTAATAGCAATTTAATTAATTTTTTAATCTTATTTCTTCATGATTTTGACTTTTATTCTTTCTTTACAATCAATAATTAAAATGTGCAGAGTAGAAAAAATATAATGCTTTAATATTTTGTAAACAAGATGACACAGGCACATAAAATGTTGCACAAAGCTGTATTCCTGTCTTACTAAGATTTAATTATACTTTTTATTGATTTTTCTCATTTAGAGTGTCCCATCCAGAATCGGTTTAAAGTTTTCAATAGAAGCATAGGTTGGGTTTCATGTAAAATTAAAGCTCTATTAAAGATACATTAAATACCAAAAGCCATATCTCAAAAAGATCACTCTGTTCAGAGTAATGGCAATATGAAATTTAGACAACATTTTACAGCTGCAGGTTTTTTAACACAGGTTAGTCTACTGCTAACAAGTATGTGGGGCTCACTTTGAGCATCTGTTATGAAAAGGTAAGACATAAATATTGTATTTCCAATGCTAATTTGATTTTGTTATGGGTTAAATCAGTTTTATTTCTTGTTCTTATATATGGAATTCATAACTCCAGCCATATATGGATATGTCCGGCCTTAACTCGGAACAGAGTAAACCTTTATAAATTCGGTTTGAATGTTTAATGTATTTTTAATAGACTAATTTTATATCAAACTCAACCTATGCTTCTATTGAAGGATTCAAACCATCCCCTGGATAAGAAAATCATAAAAATCATTTAAAAATGTAATAAAATCTTAGTAACAATGGTTTAAAGCGTTGTGCAATATTTTATGTGCCTGTGTCATTTAGCTTTAAAAATAGCAGTATGGCGGGAGTAACTATTATGACTCTCTTAAGGTTTAATCCTTTGGGTGCTCTGTAGTCTCGGTGGAGAACCGGCTCCCTACAGCAATCCCTTATGGGCTCCTGGCGGGTCTGTCCTTGCAAAAGGCGCAACCCGTCAGGGTGAGAGCAAGTTACCATTCCTTGAACTGTGGAGACCTCGGCAGCCTAGCTTTGACGAGATGCCTAGACAGTTCATTGTTATTAAAGTGCAAGAGGGTCCACCGGGTCAGGGTTTGGCCTGGTGGGGATCCCTGCGGGTTAATTCCAAGGGGGCTGCCTTATGTCTCAAGGTAGACACCCTCACCCAGGAGTGGATCGATATAGATTACCCATAGTCGACCACGGGCGGTACCGGGCGTCCTACAGGAAGTCCTCCCCGGGAAGTTGGCGTGACCTATGAGACACCCACGTGAGTATGCCCTAGACCGATACCAGGAGTTGGGGCTGTTCTCGGTAACCGCAGGCAAACGCGGCGGTGGTCTGAGTGGTATCACATGGAGTCGGGTGCCGGGCTCGGCGAGCCTGGCCTTTGCACTGAGGGGAGCATGTTCCAATGATACTTACCTAACCTTGCCGCGTCAGCGGACAGGCCAAGGGGGTAGACGGCGGGGCATGTATCTCTCTCTTTAGAAAGTTTATATATTTTATTCCACCCTGTATGCTGGGAAGATTTTACAATTTTTCAGAAAGTGTCTTTAAATTTCATTCAGATGACATATTGCAGTCTTAGAATGATCTATGTAATATATTATTTTCTCTGGCTTGTAGGCACCAAAATAGTATAGATACCCAAATTGTGAATTTCTTTATGAATTAATTTAAGTAAAAAAATTGGCTAATTTGAGAGGACGCTTTGAAGAAGGGCATTTGTCAAAAAGTGCCCTTTTTGCTCCAATGGCAGAAATCAATTCTTTGGATCTTCCTACAGATGGCAACACTGTTTGCATGTAAAAAAATGAACCACTAGCAAGTAACAGCTGATTTAGTTTCTTGTGGTACAAGTGCCCTTTTTCCATAAATGAATAGTATACGCTCAGTTTGTTGTGTTTTATTGTTATTTTTATAGACATGACCTCACTAAATTGATGTTTGCAGTTTTAAATGTCTGAGGTTCTGTTTTTGGTAACAGTTTTAAATTATTTTCAAACAAATTTTATCATGAGTATTTCAATTGCAGATTTTAATAAGGAAGAAAACTGTGACGGCATTAAAGTAGGTAGTGTACTGGCTCTTTGAGAATAAAGGAAATAAAAACAGCAATAATGTTGTGTCTCTTCTTTACCATTTTATTATTGAAGAAAAAATGGTGATAAAACTAAAAAAGTATACTTATTTTCTGAAGCCTAAGGTGGAACAAAATAAATTAGTAATATGGTCAAGTTTTGTGTGTGGTTATTAAAAACCCTTAACATATTAGTTGACGTATTATTTCCTGTTCAAGCGCACACCTTTAACCAGCGTGACAAAAATTTTGCCACTTACAGTTCACTGGTAAAAAGAAAAGAAAAAATTGGACAGTTGACACATATTTACAAATTTTTAAAGACTGCAAAAAACGAAAACCAGCCCCTTTCAACTTGGTTGAAGTAACGCAACATCTGAAAAAACTGGTCCAAACTATTAACAGAAAGAACTTCTCAAAACTACATTTGAAAGGAAAGAAGTGTACAATACGTCAGATTTTTATATAGAGGGAAATGCCTTGAAGACAACTTATACGCTAATATAGATGCCATTAAAAGTACTACAAACTGGAAACACCTTATTAAATGAAGTGTAAGGAGATAAAAATGCAGGTTGTAAGTATGGAAGGCTGTAAGTGGTTTGATGAGAATGTATTAAACTACGATCACTAAGGTGTTTTTTACATTGTAAAAACCTATTCTAAATCAATGTTATCAATACATTTGCTTTATTCTGATGTACTTAACGTTGTATGAATGTTTATTACCATTAAATTTATTTCTAAGACATTATGGTATTTATTTAAATGTAAGAAAATGTAAAAATTTTCATTTATTTAAAAAAGGCACTTTTCGTTACTTATTTATTTAAAACTTTTTTAAATGTTGCCATAAAAACTAATATGTTATTTTACTAAACACACATTCAATATGACACAATTAATTATAAAATTTCTTTTAATAATTTTAATTTAACTTATTATGGTAGCATAGTTATGAAGTCTTTAAGTGCATTTATCTCAAAACACAAATTTAAAAAAAATGCCCTTCTTCCATCTAAGCACTCATTTGAAAACATTGGTGTGTTTTGTATTTACTGAGTGATGACTTTATAAAATTTTTGGATCTCAATTACATTTTACGTTTGAAAGTCACACAGCATTTTGAAAAAAGGGCTAAATCAGTTTTCCAATTGGTCCAGTTGGAACAATTCAACTAGTGGTCCAATTCAGAATTTTTTCAATCAACCGAAATTTGTTCCAGTTAAATTTAAAATATGACTGTTTTTATTCAATGTAAACTGTTTTCATTTGTAAGGAAAAACTGAGGCCAAAATTGTTGAGTTTTTTGGCCCCCAAAATCATAAGAACGTCAATCAATCCAATTTGTTCTTGATAATTCGAGCAAAAAAATAAGTTTAAATCAGTTTATAATGATAACCTTTTTGTACTTATATTGAAATAAACTTGTATTTTGTGATGTTTGTGCAGAAAATGTATATTATGAGAAATAGTTTTGAAAATAAATATATTTATTTGCCCAGACAAGACCAATGCAAGTGTGTTAACTATTGATTGTTTTTAGTTTGAATAGTGTTAATTTTTTATTTCAGGCCCTGCAAAGCTGTTGAGAGCAATAGACTGTGATGACAGACTTCAGTAGACGCTGCAGCTCCGTTGATTTCTGTTATTTGATTACAGATAAAAAGTTTAACTATTATTTTGTACATTATTTTAGTAAATGACTTTAGATACAATATATTGATGTATGTAATGTATATACAGTATGTAAAGTTCTGCTCTAGAAGTATAAAACAATTATTATATAGGCATATTTTCTTATGTTATTTTTGTATAGAACTGAAAGTGGTTCAATGTTGTATTCATTGACACAAGAAGGAAATCAGTGCATTTATATTTTTCTCCTAATTTTCATTGTTAATTTTGATTGTTTGGAAAATGCAAAATTTCTTGCCGTACCAGAATAGTTCAGTTGTTTTTAGAACAAATTTCTTACAGTGCTCAATATTATATATGTTTATAGCTATGAATCTCTGTAATTATATTCACTGGCACTAAATGGTTGTATTTTTAAAGTAAATTGGTGGTAGACAGTCAGCCATTCACTACAAAATCTGTATTAACTAAAGTGATGATTACACATATAAACCTAGGGGTAACTTAGAAGTGATCTGATGGCAGTCAGTAAGCCATAGACTACAAAGTCATAATAAACTAATGATCAAAAATATAAATCTGGAAGCAACTTTGAGAAGTGGATTTAGGGTTAGTAGTTTGTTAATGTTAAAACGTTTCGTCACTCCCGTATTAATTTAGACAATTACTGAAACTTTTAATTTCATTCTGTACAATGTGATAATAGTGTTATGTTAGGCCAGAGACACTAATGTTTTAACGATCAGATTATTTGCCGATAACGCCGTAACAGCAGTGGCATAAGGGAGTATATGGGAAGTTACACACTAGACCGAAGAATTAACGATCATTGTTTTTACACCGTATGTTGCTGGGCGGACGACCACTGCCCCTAAATTAGGCGTTGTCATATATTGTTTTGTTGATATGGTATCTGCAACTTCTGTGGCGTACATTAATTTGTATAATTAATTCAATACAGCCGATGATATTGTGATTTGAGGATTTTCTCATTGATTTAATTCAGGAAAGGCCCATTCTTTGGGATAAAATATTGAATAAATTTAAAGATAGAAACACAACACGGAATGCCTGGCATGAAATATGTCTTCAATTTTGAAATGATTTGACGAATTAGAGGACGTTAAAAAGAATAAATTTGGTTATTATCTATAGGTTTCCATATGTTAACACAATTTGGTTATGTTACACTAAGTTAGGTTGAATTTTATTAAGTTGGTTATTTTAGGTCAGAATAGGTTAGGTTGTACCTTACTCCTAACCTTAGGTTAGGAGTAGGTTCCGAATTAATCTCTGATAGATTGATGTGCATTTGTCTTTTTATAACCAATAAGCTTTCTGTCCATTTCAAAAGCAATAAATGCAATGCACTTCTTTTACTGTTAATCAGCTGAACACAGTGAATCAGTCGAATAAAAACAGCTGTTTCTTGATGATTCCATTGCTGGCATCGGAAATTTTAACAATGTGTGTGCTAGCACCACTCTTCTATGCTCTGTGTCATCGGTAAATTATCTGATAAATAAAAAAAAAAAAAAAAAAACCGCTGTCTCCAGCGTTTGTAGATTTAACAGAAAATTCACAACACTATTTTTAAATATATGCTTAATGTATTAGACTTCTCAAGTATCATATAAAAACATATTGACCAATCCTGATGATTAAAATACTGTGGCTTATTTAGATTGGGAAACATTTTGAAAGAAAAATATTTGGTATAAAAATGGTGCTACTGTTCTTTATTATTTTGGCAAATAGAGCTGAAGTCTAACAAAATATAAAGCTTTCTATGCCGTAGTAAAATATCTGTCAATTTTATTGTACTTGCCATTCTCATTGTATGCAATAACCAATCATTTATATATATTAATTTTAAATGTCTCATTGATTTTTTTAACAAGTCAAATCCACTTAACCTAAGAATATGTATTGATTTGCATTAGAATAATTTAAGGATTTCTATTAGAGCTGTTCAAAAGCATTTTGTGCAATACAATGAAAATTTAATAAAATTAGGATTTTTATAGATGTAAATAATTCTAGCGATTTCTTTCTGTCCTTGTCCATTCCTTGGTAGATATGGGTAATTTCTTGATTGTCATCAAAATTAATGTTAACAAATGTGGTACAGTTAACCAAATAAATTGGTTTACAAGCAATATATTTATTTATATATCATTGTAATAATTTTAGCTGTCTTCATTCCTTATCCCATCCCTTCTTGAAACTCCTATAGGTACTACATGTTAAAACCCATCTCCCATGCTTATATTCTACTCTTATCCCTCTTTCCATTGTGCAGATCACTGCACCGTATGTCGTCGGTATTGGCACATGGTTTGCCCTTTGCATGACTTTCTAACTTTTCTGAGGTTCCCATCTATTTCTCTCTGGTGATCCAGTAGACTCTTGTTTGTCTCCCTCCTTCTTTAATCTCTGTCTAGTTTTCCATCTTTTTGTATTGAACTTTCCAGGCATTTAAAGCTACAAACTCTCTTCACCCAACCTCAGGTTTATCCTCTCTTCCTTTTCCCCTCTAGTCATCACCAATTATTCACTATTCCCTGCATTGAACTCCAAAGCACACTGGTCCAATTCAGCTACCAATGCATCCAACTGCTCATGTACCTCCTCATTTACGCACATCAAATCATCAGTAAATGCCATCACTTCCATCCTTCTTTCACCAATCCTCCTTGCAGTCCCTTTCTACATCTCATCCAGAACACCAATAAATAGAAGAGGTTCCAGTGCACTTGCTTTTCTCAGCTCGGATCTTTGCTTACATCAACCTTATATCCCCACTCCTACCTTCATATAGCTTTGATCGTTCTTATTCATTTCCTTCACTCTTTCTATAATTTCTCCTCGGACTCTCTTCTTTTTCAACGCCTTCCATACTCAATTCCTACTCACACTATCATAGGCTTCTGCTGAAGGTTTTGATATTGTCATTAAAATTTTGAGTAGTTTCGAACTTGAGTCTGTTGCAGTATGTAAACTTATTATCATATAAATAATAAACTGAAGTTCAAATAAACAGAAAAAACTCAAAATAAATTATTGAATTATACCAAAGGTTCTTCTAGTGATTGATTTGGCCATGAATCAATCCAAAACAACCCAGATTAGGTTTAGCAAGAAAAAGGGCCAAATTATTAACATTCCCAATGTGTCAAAGGAAAATTCTGTCAAGCTTCTGGGCGTAACCCTTGACAGCAACCTCATGTGGACTGACCATATAAACAATCCATGTAACAAAATTAGCAATAAAGTATAAATGAAAAAGCCTTTATTTTAGTGGCGAATTTGGGACTAAACAGTCCTCTCTTCCACTTAACCACATAGCTTTTGCCTTAAGGAGAAAAAAAAATGGATTAGAACCCAGAAAGCGGCAAAAATAGCATATCAAGCTCTGATAGAGTCCCATATAAGATATATTGCGGTATGGGGCGAATCATCAATTAGCAACATGAAAAGAGTTCTCAATCTCCAGAAAAAAGCCATAAGAAGTCTCGCAGAACTGAAACCGCAAGAAAGTTGCAGCCAAGCTTTCAAAACTGGGGATTGACAGTCACAGCACTATATATATATACTGGAAGTAGTTACCCACATAGACAAGCTGAACCTGGAAACTGTGAAAGACTCACCAATATGACACACGTAACTCGAGGGACTACATACTCCCAATACACTGCACATCTTTGTATGAAAAAATCCATCATAAATTGAACGTAAGCTGTGGAACCACCTACCAACTGCAATAAAACAACTTAAAGAAGCTGCCCTTCTTAGTAATGAAGCCAGTCTACACACCGCAAGAAGTTACGACTGAGTAACAACAGGATTCTAGACCATAATGGAAGGACAACTACAAATTACTGATAACCTCATATATGTTTTTACAATATGACTCTATCACTGTTATATTTGAATACGTAACAAAGAAAACCGTCTATTGTCTGCCATGTTCTCAGTTTAATTTAAAGTTGACAAATTTTTGGAATTATTTACAACCAACTACTACCTGTTCAACACTGATAATTTAGTAAATTTTAGGTTAGGTTAAAGGGCACTAGGCCAGGAATTAGTATATTGGTGAGATAGGTCATCAGCAAGCTTACCTTAAGGATACAAGTTCACTAACACCAGAGTAGTAGTAACATACACAAAAAAATCACATAATCACACGAATGTTCAGTACTGAAAATTTGTGTAATAATTCATGATTCTTTTGTGTATGTTACTACTACTCTTGTATTAGTGAACTTGTCCTCTAAGGTAAGTTTCCTGATGTTCTATCTCTCCAGTATACTAATTTAGTAAATTTACATCCCTTTTCACAACAAAATGTTTAAAATCACTATTATTAAAAATGGTAATGAAAGGACAGCAGCATACCTGATTAACTTGGTAGACTGGTACACTGTAGATAGACACACAATTACAGAACAAAGAATTGAATAGTTATATATTTCGGGGCCACTGGCCTCTTCTTCAGTCACTAAACAACTGGATACAGTCACATTTGAGGTGGGTGGATAAGGTGTTGCCAACTGTAGAGCACTTAAAAACTAAAATGCCACTTCTGCTTCTATTATATGATAAAATTAAGTAATAATGTATGATTTTTATTCTGCTGCTTAGGTGGAGAAAGGAGAAACAGGGTTTATCATAAATTTAGATTAGGCGGATCTCTAGATTTTGTGATCCATTGATGTGCAATTTCTATTCTTATAAGTTGAGAGCTATTTCAGTTTGCAGGGAGTGATCTGACAACTTTAACAGTGAAACAATGATCAAAGTTCTGATTGTGGCTCATGCTATGGGATGAAACAGGTTTTTCAGGGTTATTTATCTTGCAGTCATGTCTATGTCCATTCATACGTTGATGGAGGGTTTCTGTGGTTAGGCCTATATATTGAGATGGGCAAAAATTACGTTCGAGTTGATAAATAATGTTACTGGTGTCACAGGTATAAGTGACCATTAATTTTATATTGAATGGAGGTGGAAGAGCTCTTAAATGTAGTGGCTGGTTTATGAATAGTGCATGTTTTACAACTTCTTATTATAGGCCGAAGGCTGGAAAATCTGGCTATGTGATTAATTGAACACCTGTTTTTGAAGATTATTTTTTCCCATGCTTTTATTTAAAAAAAATAAGTGTTTCGTTTGTACATTCCTTAGAAATATAATTAATTGAACAGCTGTTTTTATTTAGTATTGTTTTTACAACAATCTGACATAACAGTGAAAAGGAGAAGGTTTGTGCCAGTTATATCCTTTGATTTTTTTTATTTCCATTACGTAACCAGAAAGTACCTTAACTAAGAAATATGATGCTAGCAATCCAACAGTATTTTAGTTTTTATTTTGTTTAAAAAAATTTTCTATTTTCTAAAATTATTATGAAATATTATGGAAATCCCTTACAGTTCAGTTAACTAAACAATCAATTAATTATGTAGTTCCTTCAAATAACCGTGATGCATTCATTACTAAAAAACCAAGCCTTTATTATGGTAATTCCATATCCAGCCTACGCTGGCTCCACATTAGGCTGGATAAGACGCGTTTTACTGTAATACACTTTATTTTACCATTATTATTCATATAAAGGCTCAATCTGACCAAAAGAAGTACAGTAAATGTCAGAAGTTTCATAAGTTGGCCTTTCTTGAAACATGGTCTCTTGTTTCGAGCTAATTACAGATGGCCCAGCCTAACCCTGCTCGCGGACTCGACTGTGTTATCTATTCTCACGACGTAGAACTATTTCATTTTGCAACCAAAGCCTGATAAGTATTTTACATGTATGGTACCTAAACAAATAATAAAGTTTCGTTTGTTATGTTATGATCACACAGATATTACAAAAAGATAATATTTTCCATATATTTTTAAAATGTCAACCATATGTTATATGTTCATTTTATTAAAATTATTTAAATAAATAAGAAATGTATTATATTAACACTACTTAAATATTAATTCAGTATAAATAAATATTAGTAAACAATCAATAATGATTACTCTACGCCTCATTAAAAACGATTCAGAAACAATGATAATTATTTGCAATAAATTAAAGACACGTTTTATTTACAAGTAGAATTAATCCAAAATGACTATTTACAGGTGCATTTAAATTTACACCTGTAACTAATATTTTCTTGTGTGTAATCACCTATTCAGTATTATGTTTTCAGATATGTACCCCCACCCTGTCTTGCTTCTGTTAACCTCTTCTCAAGGTCACACGCACCTTTAGGCTGGGTCAACTGTAGACGTGGTTGTTCAATGATTTTTCCTGTCACCCTCTGACCGAGTCGAAAGCTTAAGGTAGCTGTTTCCAAAATTGCCAAGTCACCGTTGGGAAGTCGACAGGCCCAGAAAGCCCTATAGTAGCAATGTACGAGGCATGTTTTTAAAGTAAGTACTGTTTTGGAATCCTGCCGCTATAGTGCTGCGGTCGGCGTTCAGCGCATGTGTGCTGGGTACACTGTCTGTTGGCAAGCCACAGCCACCGTTAGATCCATTCAACTGTATTTAGGGTCGCTTATGACTTTAAAATTCTTCCTGCGATTAAAAATGTTGCCAATAGTAAAGTACTTGTTATGATAAGTTTTCGTAACGCTACAGGCATGAAAGCAACTAATTTTCATCAAGAGATCGTGAAGTTTATTGGAAAACAGAATGTCTTCAAGTGTGAAGTAGTGTGATTTCTGAAGTAACAGAACGTTTGAAGTACTGAGAGTTATGCTTACGCTAATTACCCAAAATACTGACGGAAAACCACAAAAAAAATGTTTGGTGAAAATCACAAAAACAAACTTTTAACCAGATCTCTCACATTCATAGATCATTAGAATCGTGATAGTTAAGATTTTTAAAACCAAATTGTCCCGGTGATACTCATGATGAATGTCAGCTGCTTTCACACCCTAAGCGTTACGAAAACTTATCATAATAAGTGCTTTACAGTTGGCGGCATTTTTAATGATGAATTTTAAACAGTCATAAGCGACTTTAAATACAGTCGATTGGGTTCGTAACGGTGGCTTGCCAACAGACAGTAGTACTAAGCACTGAACGCCAACCTCAGCGCTACAGCGGTGGGATTCCGAAACGGTACTTACTTTAAAAACACGCCTTTTACTTTAACCGTCAGCAAGCTAAAACATGCTTTTCTATTTCTACTATACGGTTTGGTTTATTATCAATGAATTAAAGTGGATACAGCATGATCTAATCTAGTGGATCATAAGTTTATATTATGACATTTAAAATAGTCAAGAATGATATTCAAAGTGTCACATATATAATTTCAAATTAATTATAAAAATACTCATTTTTTTAAAATTCTCTAATGGTCCAATAGAATATGTCTTCACCTTTCAAATGACACTTCCAAGTGTTGCCATACGATTACTATTCCGAGCTGATTTGTTAAAATAGAAACCCATTTTTTGGAGTTTTGCGCAGAAGGAAACGCCCCCTTAAATTCTAAGCAGTCTCATTTCCACCTTTTTTAAGAAGTTCAATAATTTGAGCCTGATATTCAAACCTCACTCCTGTGGAATTCCTTTAATTGATAGGGTTTCTGTGGGAATAATGTTTGGCTTCTTCAGGTCTTAATTCAAATACTTTTCTCAGAGTAGTCTGTTTTACTGATTAGCTGAATATATATGAAATATATGTTATAGCTGAACTGATTCGCTGATAAATATGAAGATATTTAATTACTCTCTACTCCTCCATTTTTGAAGTAAGAAATGTCATAGAATCAGTGTTTTTCTCCACAATCTCATAGAGGCTAAATGACAACTGAGTTTGTTCCCAACTAATAAACCAACATGGCTCACACCTCCATATTAAATTTTCAGCACCAACTTTACTTAATTTTTGGTCCTGAAAAGCCTGAGCACAACCTTCCCAACCGATTTTAAAATGGCTTATACTATATACATATATATATTTTTCATACAGATGACATTCTAAAAGAAATACTAGTAATAAATATAAATGGAAGGAAGTAAAATAATAATCCATAAATTAGACACAACAAATAACACATATGAGAATAAAACTCCTTAGCAACAAACAGATAGTATCTGTTTTATTATGAGGTTACAATGTAGACTACTCAGCCGCTGACTCATGTTAATTTTTAACAGCCGCTGACTATATTTTTAACAGCTCAAAACTTATTTTAAAAGGCCATACCCTTTTGCTAACTTTAAAGGGAGACAAAGCAAACAATTTTGAACTGAAACAAGTTATATTTCTTCTGTTGAGGCAACACAAATAATTAAAAAATTTAATGCTCAGTTGTAAACAATTATAAAAAAAGGAAAATAAGTATAAAGTAAATAGAAAAAGTTCAACAGTTTATTTAAAACAATTACATAACTTGACGCAAGTAAGATGAGTCTTACAAATAACCTATGGCTTGGTACTCTGTACAATCTAAGAAGAGCAATCTCGAGCTACAAAATATAAGCAGAATAATTTACTCGTAAACATCAACTTTAGCACAGACGTAGTGCACTATGTCGAGAGGCTTTAGCAGTTTTTCTGCATCATCATCGGGAATCTCAAAACCTGAAACAAACATCATTTGAATGACAACATCTATTATCATCTAAATGTAGATATATAAATAATGGCTTATAGATATGTCAAGAGCCAAAAATGAGTTTAAAGTGTAATCAGATTAGGCACCTGACCATAAAGAGTTTTCTAGTTTTAGGTCAAATTTCTATATGAACATCCACCAGATAAAAAAGAAATTGTATTAAAATTGAAAAAAATAGTATTTTTTTCTCTATAACAGAACATAAGTAGGAAAAGTGCAGCATAAAAATTGTATAATTAAAATAAATCAATTACTGAAGAAACAATAAAAATATTTTATTAGTACATAGTACATATTTTATAACCACTGAATCGTTACACGTTTTGTAAGCATTAAAAATATTCAGGTCTCCAAACTCTCTGTTATTTAGAGTAGATTTGCTTTCAAAGCTACTAAAACTATATGCACATTATAATATGAGTTGAATTTAAATTGCATTTAATTTATCTTTAAAAATTAAAATCTAGTTTTGTTGTAGAGCTTTGAAAAGAAGATCTAGAATTAAAACAATCACAAATTAATTTTTGTCTTAGTGATAAGCTAAGCTAGTTTTAAAAAATGTATATACCAAATTCATCTTCCATTGCCATGATGACTTCAACATGGTCCAAGGAGTCTAACCCTAAATCATTCATGAAGTGTGACTCCAGTTTCAGCTAAAAAAAAACACACCATTATAATCAGCATTGTATTGGAGAAAAACAAACATTTCATCCATTATGAAAACTGACTAATATTCGACCAAATAATAATTTGTTTAAGAGTGTTCGATCAAAAATTATTTTTGAAATTAAAAAAAAAAAATAAAATTGATAGGGAACAATTTTTTTATGGAGATATGGCTGCCCAAAGTAACTAATTTGGCCTTTTTGATGCATAACTTATGAACAAACCGTGTGAAATATTTTATTAACATTTTGAGAATATAGTAGACAAAAGCAAAACTAGCATACAGTAAATCTAAAAAAATATGTTTTTTTAAATGTTATAAATTATTTTTCTATGAATGATATTTGTTCAAATTTTGAGTTGAAAATTAGATTATTAATAATAAGGTAGTCAAGGTTCGGGTGTTGTGTAGAAGAGAACTAAGTGTCAAACTTGGCAGTTAGCTGAAAATCAGACCAACACTACGTGGTTCGGATTCCACGTAAAGCTGTAGGTCCCATAGTTGCCCTGGCTATTGGGCTATTAATAAATAGTCCTTTCTGAGCTAAGTCGAACTCAGATAGTAACAAAGACTACACTTGTTCATCTACACTCATCACACTCATTCATGCCTCATATTCGCCCATATCTCTACGATCGGCGTCTTAGAGATGAATAATGAATGAATGAATAAAATTAATAGCTAGAGTTTACTATAAATGAGGGAGAGAGGGGAAGGGTTTGTTAGTGAGTCAGTTCCGCTTTACTACTCTTAGCAGCAGTTCCAATAAAATTTGGAACTAAATTCCTTAAAGCGCTAAACTGGGTGCCCGGAAGAACACCCATAAATTACATTATTTTAAAATAAACAACATCTTGTATTTCATTATTAAAATAACTTAACATAATCTCAGATATTTTTTTTATATAGTTTTTGATTCAAATCTTAATTAGAATGATTATTTGAATTTTTATCATAAACATATTGTTCTCAAGCAAATTGGTCAGAGTAAATAAATCTGCTCAAATACTGTATGTTGTGAGGAAAAGTTACTGAGTAGGCCTACTCTATATCTTAACAGTTTTATGTTATGGAGTTCTATTGAAATTCTAGTTTTAGTTTAACTATTAGTTTTTTATTTTTTATTCAAGGAGGACAACAGCAATGTTTTATGTAACAAATATTATTTGTTATTAATTATGCTTCAATGTTACTGGTACTAAGCCTGAGCATAAAACATAACATAGGTCTTTATTTTCCCAATTTTATATACATTTGATATTTTACTGGCTGGTTGAGAATCATCTCAACCAGTCAGTAATTCAAAATTAAACTAAATAAGTATAATTCATTAGGGTATGTCATTTTTGTGATGTTGTACTAAATTAATAAGCTATTTATCATTTTGGTAGTTTTTTTTAGTCACTTGTATATAAAAAACTGTAACAAACCAAGATCATCTTGCAGGAAAGCTAGTATAACAAATTCATTCCATAAGGAAGGTTACAATGCATATGAGAAGTAATTGTTATTTTAAACCAATAAAGACAAGTTTTTCATTTTACAATGAACTACATTATGATTTATATCCTTATTAGGATAGATACAATACAATACAACCCATACCTATTTAAGTGAATTAGATCTATATAATGTACAAGTTAATACAAAATGCTAAAACTGATAATACCTTTTCAGGATCAACTTTATCATAGAGTTTTAGTACCAACAGTACTCGGTCACGTATTAGCTCTAGGTTTAGAGGGGGTTCCATGCTGTAGCTGCGATTAACTACAACACCAGTGACTGGCACCTGCAAAGTAAATAAAGTGTAACCATCAAAACAATACCTCATCTCCGTGAATTTTGTCATATGCCTTGCACACTTTGAGAACCCTCTCTGATATTGATTCTTTAGTATGTTTGACTGTTTCTGTGCAGAATCGTTGCAGGCCTTCATTTCTTCTGGGCAATTGCTGTGGAAGAAAAACACCAGGTAACACTACTGAATTGTAGATATCAGTCATTCAGTTCAAGATTAAATACAAACTATCTTTTTGAGCTTAAGCTATTGCAGCACAAATTCTAGTAACAAGTATTGCTTGTAAAATAATGGTTGAATTGTTTGGGTTTCAAACAAATGTGCTACTAATGTATTTTATGAAAAATGAAACTCGGAATTATGCACGAGGAAGTGTTTGTATCAAATCAAACTTAATCATTACAGTGGAACTCCAATTATCTGAACTTAAACTATCTTAATTGCCGATTATCCGAACTGCTTTCAGAAAAATTAAAGCATACAACAACAAGGAGTAGTGTTTTAAATTTTAGAAAGATAAACCATGCATATATGAATCACAATAAATAACACATAATATGCCTCAGTAAATACTGTAAACTGTAACACCGTCTTAAAATAACAAGTCCAAATTCTGCCAGGAAACATAACGCGATAGGGATAATAGTTTTTTAATTAGCATAATACGTGTTGGTACATATACAGTACAAGTAAACGTCACACAACACAAATTTACTACAATATAAGCACAAAATGCACAAATATACTACAATACAAGCACAAAATGCACAAATATTATGGTGATCGATTTCGGTGAACCACGCTCACCTTCCTCAGACCAGAGGGATTCACAAAAGAATCGATTCTTTTGTGAATCCCTCTGGTCTGAGGAAGGTGAGCGTGGTTCACCGAAATCGATCACC
The DNA here is from genome assembly GCA_035578905.1 of Stictocephala bisonia. Lineage (NCBI taxonomy): Eukaryota > Metazoa > Arthropoda > Insecta > Hemiptera > Membracidae > Stictocephala > Stictocephala bisonia. The sequence goes on from JAQJVL010000284.1 coordinate 21,130, forward strand.
ATAATATTTGTGCATTTTGTGCTTGTATTGTAGTATATTTGTGCATTTTGTGCTTATATTGTAGTAAATTTGTGTTGTGTGACGTTTACTTGTACTGTATAGGGATAATGTATTATCTATTCACATAATTATCCTTCCTACTGTCAAGCACGACCTGGCTGCCCAAAAACGGAGAAGACAGTCAAAACATATAGAGCATATTTAACTAAGATGTTTAGCAAGCAATAACATTCGTTTACAGGATGGTACGTAAATACACATAATAGTATACTTTAGCATGTAATTAATTATATAAATACCAGGAGACCGAGCTTCGCTCAGTTGAATTGTGCAAACTGAAGAGGTAGCATGTATATCTCCCAGAGGATTGTTTGTTATTGCTCTACCTTCTAGGTTATTAATAAGATTTCATTTCGGAGGTCTTCCACGTTTACCTTTAGCCTCTTTGTGGAACTCGGCCTGCGGCCTCATGGGGGAGCTCGGCTTACAGCCTCGCGGGAGAAAGTTTGACCTGCTTCCCTCGTGAGGAAGATCGGCCTACAGCCTCGCCAGGATTCTTAAGTAGTATGACCTTGAAGTTTGGTTTTGGGGGCAGAGGAGCTCATAAACAATTGTCTTTTCTAAAATCTGATGTAATAATAGTAAGTAAGAGAGGAATACCTTTACTTTGATACCCCACTTGGGTGTATTAGTTTAACATTATTTTTAGGTTTTTGTTAACCTTATTCTACAAATGCAAAATAAATAACATTATACAGCTAAGTAACTATAGCAAAACACAAGAAAACTATGGTACCTAGAAAAGAAGACGTTAGGCATCACGAGCAACTCCCATGACGTCACATGTGCTAAATGGAAAAAATTAACACAAAAATAATGTTCTAATTCCCGTAATTACAATTCCAGCTGATAAGTGATAAATGACTTGCTTACTATTTAGCTGAATGCTTCAATGCAATTGGTAGATTTATTTACCAGTATTTAATAGAATATACAAATCAGCTGATTTTGCCCATGTGACGTCAAAGTCTACTGCGCAGCCTCGTTGTGATACACGGGAAGTCTAGGGGCCTCTGGGTCAGAAATAAGAATTTTCTCAGGGTTGGGACCGGTGCCAACTGATTTTTTTTTTTGCTAAGAATTTTTTTTCTTGAAACTAATTACAACCTACTTAAGACTTAAAAAAACACATACATTGAAAAAAAATTAAAACCGGGATAACACTTTTTTATCTGTTAAAAAACCCTAGTTTTCTGACTAACCAATAAAAACGAGTTAAATCTTCAGAGTTCAGAACATCTTGCCCATATTTAAGCTCATTTTTATCACATACAAAAATAAATTACAACTTCGGAGGTTCACAGTTACGAAAATGAGTTTGGCATTCTATTTCAGAAGAATTTGTTTTTATTCTGCAAAAATGTCAGTTTTCAGAAAAAAAACTAATTATAAAACTTTATTAATTAACTAATTTTTGTTTAATCATCTTTTTTACAATTTGACATGTTTTATAATGTGCTTAACATGAATTTGGAAACTATTTCCGTCAATGAAAATTGATAATTTTTTTGATAAGATGGACAACTACTTTTGTTGTTGTCCATCTTATCAATCAGTGGCCCTGACACAATTTTTATATATAGCAACTGTTAACCACTAAACACAACTGTGCATATATTTTTGCCGGATTAAGTGCAAATCTTGAATTTTTATGAAGGATGTTAGGTTAGTGATTTGTTCTTATGGGTGAAAATAATATTTTTTCTGTAAAACCATTTACATTTTCATGTTCTGTATTGACATTTAAAAAAAAAATAACTATTTTTCAAACTCTTTTCAGGAACAAGTTTTCTAATTTTAAAGAGAAAAGCGAGTTTTCAGCGTTGGTAAATTATCTGTCCTGATTATCTAACTCAGTTTTAACCACACTTTTTTTCTTTGGAGGTGATTGGAACCTGCGGAGTATGAATCTACATACCTTGATCTTACATCCTTTCTAAGTTTATAGTAGCCTAACTTATAGAATTCGTAGGAAAAAGCTTGAAAAGGAGATGTTCTTCACCAAAAAATTACATTAAGAATAACTTGCAATTCACACTACAATAATTCTGCACTATTACTTAGTCAACTTCAAATCTTTTCATATTTTTATATGATGATGTTGCAGTCCTCACTTTGTTAGAAAAATAAAAATCAAGTGTGGAAAAGCCGTTATTCACGTTTCAAAGCGATAAGGTTTAAAGTCCACGTGCTATCACTGACATTTCGGAGACATCGCGCCGCAGCAGTTATGGTTAGGTTATTATATTGTAGAATGAACCTGTGATAAGATATTTTCACTGTGGCAAACCGATTTAAGTCAGCAAAATTTATTTTAAAAAACCGTTTACAATAGGCTATGATAACCTAACCTAACCATAACTGGCGTGGCGTGATGTATAAGGGCGTCCAAAGTCCACACGCTATCACTGACATTTTCGATACATTGCGCAGCGACAGTTACGTTATTATATTGTAAAATGAATAATGTATTTTTACTATCATAAACCACTTTTCAGTAAGCAGAATTTGTCAAAACATATTCTACAATAGCCCATAATAACCTAACCACAACTGCCACGGCGTGATGTATATGGGCGGCCTCAGTGTATACTAATGTTTCCGAAACCTAATTTTTACTAAATATTGATATTTAGCATTCCAAAAATGTATTATCAAAATATGAAAAGATTTGAAGTTGACTCAGTAATATTGCAAAATTACCCACACTACTATTACAACAAATTTCTAAATTTGTTCAGGATGGGTTTGGATTTTTCACGTTATGTGGATTTAAGCTACATACATATTCATTTAACACGATAAATTTATAATATGTCAGCTATTGATACAAATAAGTAAAAAGACTGAATATTCGAGGTGTTGGTTTTCTCAAAGGTAATAAGGGATCTTCAATGACAAACGCTGAACAAGTTTTCATACCTATATAATATAATCAAATCTGTTTGACGTCTTTCACCAGGATTTTTTTTGTGCTTAACTTGTACAAAATATTTCAAAAACCTTATTTTCTTACAGACTTTTATGAAAGAGATAGTCCTATATATAATAAAGGAGGAAATAAATTTAAGCTTACTGACACAGAATTGATTTAAATTCAAATTACCACACACGACATAACTAATATTTGGAGAATTGAGGATCAATTTGTTCTTTAATATAAAATTAAATAATTTTTAGATGATTCTTGTTCATGGTAAGCCTGTACAGTATAGTTAAAATATTTTACTTACCAGTTTATTAAATACACGCTGGCTGTATGTTATATTTGAAATTTTACATTTTTGTTGTAATCCTAATAATAATGATTTTGTTAGAGCCGGTCTAAAAACACACGAGCTTTTGACTAAAGAACATCGGACACCTTGAACAAGGGCTGCCATTTTCACATTCAGTACAATTTTCAATTGAACAAGATCGAAGTCGAGGAACAAGAACGACAACAGCACAGCAGACGTAAAAATCGAAAAAAGTAACGACAAAAAAACAGGTGACTAGGCTGACACATGCTAGGTGACATACTATATCTAACATATTCATGATGTAGTATGCATGATTGCGTACTATATTACAACAAGGTATTTGCCACTAATATTACTTTTAGTTATCTAACATATTTTTTTTTCTTGTCACTAACTGTTGTTTACTGCATTTTAAGTCGGTACTCTATATGTACTTCTTGTGTAAATGATAGTTATATCATAGTTTACTTTTATATCATTGAATGTAATTGCTTTATACTACATGGTTTTTCAGGAGTAAAAATTATTCAATGCCTAAACATCGTAACCAGTGGTGGCGCCCTGCATGATTGATCATTAGGTCCGAATTGTATTTTTGCAATCTTCACACTACAGTCGGCGAGTCACAAGAATTCCTTTGAACTTAATACCCCTGTGATATTGAAGGGGCTGATTTCCATTGAAACAGCACAAGTCATGTAGTTTACATGTCGTAATTACTAATTATAGTATGTACACTACACGACTTGTGCTGTTTCAATGGAAATCATCGCCTTCAACATCGCAGTAGTATGAAGTTCATAGGACTTCTTGAGACTAGCCGACAGTACGAAAACAGCCTAATGACCACTTGTTGAAACATAACTAAGATATGGATTACTGGTGGTGATGAGCAGCAAAACCAAAGTTACAACGAATACTTGTTATGTAGAAAAGCGTAATCCGAACATTAGATAGTATTTTCTTTTGGACCTGCACCTTCCTGTGTTCAGCAGTTCATCGATTACGTTGTTAGATCCACGTATATTTCAAAATGCGTTACTTGGCTTCATATTTACCCACCGTTTTGGGGGTTAAGGAAAATCCCTCATAAGCTGACTTGGAAAAAATTCTGAATTCAGTTGTTATTGAGGTAGACAGTGAAAAACAGAATGTTGTAACTAATGTAACTAACCAACTAAAGGGGGAAAACATTGAGGTTTTAATAGCACAGTGAAAAGAGAAGCTGTCCTGCATTCCTGTCGGGGGAGGAGTAGTGGCTGTACACCAGGAGCAGCAACACCGGCTGCGGCCAAAGAAGGGACTAAAGAAGAGAAGAAAGCCGCCAAGGAAGAGTTCGACCAGTCAGATGATGATATGGGCTTCAGAATATTTGATTTGTTTACACATCGGTCCCACTGACCGTTACAGATATGCCTTAAATCCCCTCAAAATATTGACTATTATCGCACTATACACCCTGAAAGTAGTTATGCACGCCAGGGCCGACCCTAGCGTTGACGGCGCCCTGGGCAAAAGAGGTCTTGCACTCCCTCCCTCCTCGTACCAATAACATTGAATGTGGTGTAAGCTGAGTTGTTGTAAAATGAATCGCTGATAGTTTTAAATAAGTTTCCATCATTTATTTTCTTTTAATAGTTTCCAATAATAGAGTAAAAAGTATACAATTTCAGCATTGAAAATTTGTTAAAGTAACAGTTTTTTAGCTCTAATTCCAAAATGGATAAATTGTTTGAGTATAAAAAGTTTTATTTTTAACAAACTTACAAAATGAGGTACGACATGACATACCTTTTCATTTAAGAATTTTGAGTTACTAGCTTTTTAACTTTTTCAAAAAATTTTTATTTTTAGGGGTAGAAAAGATTGTTTGAATATTAACATGCTGCATGTATTTTTTAGGAAATTTACTAAATAATTAGATTTTTTTAGCTTAAATATTGTTTTGCAAAAATATAGATTAATTTTTGCAAACGGTTGAATCTTTTACGTTTTGGTCCGCCATTTTGGAATGATTAAATATTTTAACAAAGTGTTTCACCTAAAAATTTCTTTTTAAATGAGCCTTAAAATGATGTACAATATGACACACATTTGCATTTAAACATTTTGGGATTTGGAATCCGAACCTCTAGTTTTGGAATATTCTATTAATAGAATGAAATGAAACTATTTTCTTTGGATTCCCTACACATAACTTAGTGGGGTTTGGTATTTCCAGTTTTATTATAGCTCACACCGTTCTCCATTTAGGACAACTTACGTTACTCACCCTGTATATAGTGTGTTTTGTATACTGTGTCTTAGACAATGTCTGCTCTACTGATTTAGAATCATTTCGTCCAGTCATTTTGCATATCTTATTTGCTTATAACGTCGGATGAAAGCTATTTGACCAACTTTAAAAACAGGCGTTGGCTATTTGCTGGACCTATGTACCTAAAGAGACCAATGTTTCATATTTTTACAGATCAAAAATCTTGAAAATCAATAAATAGTAGGCAAGAAGTATTTTTATGATCTTTCACTGTGTTTGCTTCTTTTTTCTGTATGATTGTTTATGATTTTTCCACGTTCCATACATTAGGAAAGGACATTCTTAATTCCAAATTTTCTGTCAAAAGTGAAAGGTTTTGCTTGACAACATGATCATAATGGTGACAGATTCTTGAGATTTAATTAAAAATGTAAAATGATAACATTCCTGTTTCAGACGTCATAATGGCCAAAGTAATAGAACTTCTGGAAAATTTGAACTTCAAAATGTTATTTAACCAGTGGCTACTGGATGGAGAGAATGTCAAAGCCATATTATAATTATATTTTCAGACCTGAAAATTGTCACTTTTTCAATTTTTTGCATATAAATTGAAAGTGCTTTATATAAATAAAAAGTACAAAAGTATATTTTTTTTAAAATAAATAATTTTACTGTAATTTTTTAAAATTTTCTTTAACAATTCCACTGTAAAGACCATCTAATGAAGAACAAATTTAATATATTTTCAGTTCATTTCTATAAAAAATAAGGGATAAAGAGGAAATATAAAAAATATTGTCTTCACAAACATTTGAAACATATGTTTTGAACAAACAAGCAATAACTATTCAATCATATGTATATGACATTGCACTGTTTTATTTCTATAAAACCATTATTATAATAACAAATTATTACAGTACATGAGGTATTTTGTTCTTGAAGCATCAGCTGTTCATAATAACATTGCATAGCAAGGAATCATTCGCAGCAAAGTTTCTATTAGCTACGCTAAGACAATGAATTTATTATAAGAACGGAACACAAAAGTTCAAAATAAACGTTTTATAAAACGAACTATTTATATGTATAATGCATTTCTATTGAATAAAACATACAACTAAACAACAAAACGCACTCATGAACTTAACAAAACAAATAGACGAATATAACCTCGATTTTCCTTCACACACAAAAATTTAGAAAGTTGATTATCGGCTACCAAAAGGCCTTATATCGATTCTCTAATACCTTTGGAATAAAATGACATCAATAGCGGCCAGTACAATAAACAAGCCCGTCGTATATATACAAAATACGTAGCATCTACAATGTAGAAGCTAGCACTTTTAGACATTGACACAGCGTCTACTATGTAGACGCTGTAGCATTAAAAGGGTTGAATGCCTCCCAAGTAGTTCTTTTATTAAAATCATTTTTATAGTTATAAAAACATCACCTCAAAGATGTGAATTTGGGCTTTCTTTATACATACACCCTTAATTAACTATTTTCCCGATTATTCCCAAATTTTAAAAACAGACCCTAACAAGACTGATCTTGTTCATCATTCATTTAAAATTACGTAATTTTATTAAAAATTAGGAAATTTTATTTTAAATAATCAATTGTATATGTTTGTTTTTATTTTATTACGACGAGAAATATGTCATGTTTGGACTCATTATGCTTTTTAATATCACACATTTTACAAAATTGACTAACTTTATATACTCAATTGGTATATGTAGTTTTACCCGCATGTTATATTACAATCCAATCGCTACGCACACGTTCAGCCAGAGACAGCACCCGCAGGATCGTGCTTCAACGACTTCCTGCAATTATAGGAGGAAAGAGGTTGTGTGTGTGAGTAACTCGCGGTCAGAGGTACAGCCAGCGCTGCGTAGCGGTGTAAACTATGTCCAACTATTTCAAAGAAAGATAATTGGATTGTTGAAGATGATAAGCACAGTTTTCTCTGAATGAGAATTCATTTAAAGGCTTTCATTAATATGGGCATTTTGGGATTAGTTTTGTTGCCAAATTCATTGTATTTATTTAAGCTCTCATTGGAAATTAATGGAGGCTAAACTAATAAAATAGTAAATGAAAACATACAAAAATGGTTTAACTTTATAAAAGGACAGTGAGGTCCTTGATTGACTGGTCCTGGACTTATTATTAAATGACCTCTCTGAGAATCAATCTCACTGAGCAACAAAGTTACACGATATCTTACACACATATCTTACTATACATATTAAGCTACAAAATGGGAATTGTTATTAATGTCTTTTTTAATCTAAATAATCTTCCATATAATTTGAATTTATTATCACCAAAGATTAAATATGTCCTGTTTTGTTACAAAAATAATGAATCTTAAATCCAACAGGGGAGGTGAATTCATAAAACAACAAAGATGATTTCTGGTTTAAGTTGTTATATTGATAAAATTAACAAATAAATATATCACATTCAAGTCTGCTTAAACCCTGGCGAGGTGCCATATGAAAACATCGCACTGGTAGCAGGAGAATGATCCATGAGGAAGTCATCTTCCTCTTCACGCTGTTCACTTCCCCCACTAACCCTTTGGCAGTTCTCCTCAGGTAGAGTACCATCGTACTCTCGATAAATTTCACTAATATACTTGTTTGTTCTGAAATAAAACAACCCTCTATTACAAATGACTAAATTATACTGTATGTACTTTATATACTTAATGTGTAAATTAATAAATATTATCTTGTAATTATTCAACTTAGTAAACCCATTAAATATGGTAAAAATAAATATAACATGGTAAAAATAACCTTGAATCTAAGACAATTGTATTTATAATAAAACAAAAAAAATAGCAGCATCTTTTAATTTGTTTTGTAAATACGTATATTTTTAGCTGATAAATCATAACAGGTTAAATATGGGGATTTCAGTTGTAATGAAAGATCGGAAAACCAATTCCTGATAAATTGGTACACTGTATATAGAGAGTACATATACAATACAATATATCACAAAGAATTGGTTATTGAAATACTTCTCCAGTCACTAAACAACTCATTGTAGTGAGAACTCTTCAGTTGTTTAATGACAAACGAAAGGGCCAGCGGCCCCGAAATATTTCACTAACCAATTCTTTGCAATCTGTGTCTTTATCTACAGTTCAGTATACCAGTTTACATATGAATACCGTACTAAAATATTAAAATTAGCTTCTGTTGATATATGTGAAGTACTTACATGCTTATATAATAAATGTATTGACTTAGGAATACATTTAAGTCCATTTAAACAAGTAAAAGTTATTCCTATCTATAAAAATGGAGAAGTCACATACAAAAATTACAGGCCTATCTCTATTGTTCCAGCTATTTCAAAAATATTTGAATCACTACTCTTTGAACAAATTTACATTTATTTTGAAGATAATAATCTATTTACTGATAAACAATACGGTTAAAAAAAAAAAAAAAAAAAAAAAAAAAAAAAAAAAAACACTGTACAATTGATGCTGTTCAAAGTATAACTTCTAACTGCATTCAAATTATTGAAAGTGGGAAAGTTGTTTGCTTAAGAATTTTTGATTATTCAAAAGCATTTGATAGTATAAACCATGAAATTCTTCTCCAAAAGTTAAATTACTATGGATTTGATAGCAATTCACTAAAATTAATGAAATCATACTTGGAACATAGATTTCAATTTGTAGAAATTAATGGTCAACTTTCAGAAGGTAAAGAAATTAAATATGGTGTACCATAAGGATCTCCTATGGGTCCATTACTTTTTAATATTTACATAAACGATATTGTAGAAATTTATCAATTGGTGCAATGCTAATAAATTAATTCTCAATCCAAACAAAACACATGACATACATTTTATCTACTCAAATAAATTGAGACTAGACCTTAAAATAAATCCAATAAAATTTTTAGGAATTAACCTTGATCATAAGATATCTTGGAATAATCATGTGGATTATACGATAAAAAATCTACTGTTTAAGAAGACTAAAGTACTATGTGAATGAAGATATACTAATACAAATTTATTATGCGCATATTCATAGCATATTGAGTTATGGAATAATATTATGGCGGACAGTCTTCAAATTCAGTTAAATTATTTAAAATAAAAAAAATAAAACAATTCGACTAATTTGTGGAGCACCTTTTAAAACTTCATGCAGACCTCTATTCAAAAAACTAAAAATAATGACTCTTCCTTCACTATTCATTTACAAAACCTTATCATACACCAAAAACAACTTACATAAATTTCCTCAGAACAAAAATATACATAAGTGCAACACAAGAAATTCAAATCACCTGAAAATTAAACAATGTAAATACTCAACAACACAAAATTGGTGCTTTCATGCCTTTAGCGTTACGAAAACTTTACAGTCAGCGGCATTTCCAAGCAGAGGAGGCATTTTAACCCTATCCACTCGTATGTCGGACAGTGTCCGAAACGGCAATGAGGTAAGTTTCATTTGGTTGTTTGGTTATTGATGTTCCCAATTCGTGCTGCTATCATGCGAAAACTATATGAACTACAATTGGTCGTCATGGGAACTGAAATGTCACGTCATGTTATTCTTTCTTGTTTATTCTAACCTTCAGTTCGACGTTTCGTTAGTTGACACTTGACAATAGTGTAAAAATGTCGGCTCATAGTAGTCCAAATCTTATGGATGCTGAAGTAATATAACAATTACAACGTGATTTATCAGATGGTGAATCAAGTGAAGATAAAGGTGTTAGTAATGATGAAATAACTCTTCTAACATTAGAAAATATCTAAGAAAGTGACAGTGTTATACAAGTAGGCCAAACTGTAAATAGTGGTGACGGTAATATATAATATTTGAACAATATCATACCATATTACAAAAAACTTCAAATTTTGTTTTCTTTACATTCTATCACATAAAATGTACATTTAAGTGTTTAAATTTATTTTATAGCGTTTTAATCAATGCATAAACCTAACAAATACTGAACCGCTTCTTACTACCAAAAATATGTCATAATATTCAAGCTGAGGTAAAAAATAATCGAGTGGAAAGGGTTAAACACTCATAAACAGCTTCAAATACAGTCCAATGAATTCGTATCGGTGGCTGTGGCTTGCCCAGAACGCAGCGCTACGATGGCGGGATTCCAAAACAGTACTTACTTAAAAAATACGCCTCAAATCTTAGGGTAGACTGGCAAAGGGTCAAATTGAGTAACCATATAAAAAAGGGAAAATTTTACTTTTGAAAGAGTAACCAATCCAATGTGCATGTTTGGGAGTAAATACTAACCAAAAAAAAAAATCAAGAGGAATCTGAAGTAAATGCTAGAATACTAAATGCCAATCGATGTTACTGGGCTTTTAAAATGTAAAATATTATAAAAAAGACCAAAGTAAGAGTTTACAAAACTGTAATACAACCAGTTGTCTTGTATGGTTCAGAAGAGTGGGTAGTCTTCAGAGCAGACTGAAAAAAGCTGATTTGTGTTCGAAAACAAAATTTTAAGATGTATTTATGGCCACGTAAACAACGAAGGAATATGGAGGATCCGAACCAACAAAAAGCCAAGAGAACTTTACAAAGACCTAGACAGATCAAAAGTAGAAGACTACGATGGGCAAGCCAAGTGACAAGAAGAGAACACAATCATAAAAACCGTATCAGATGGTCTACCAAGAGAAAGCGACCTTTGGGCCAGCCATGTCTACACTGGAAAGACTAAACTGGGAAATACATGAGAAGAATGAGGATTAGTGATGTAAAATGCCCAGACATTTATAAGTCAGGGCAAATGCCCAGGGAATATGCCCGGGCAAACGCCCAAAATCAATAAATGCCCAAGCATTTATTTACTTTAAATGTAAATAGGCCTCAACAATAGAGAAAAGTGTTATTACCATAATTATTAATATATTTTTAAATCTCAATATCAATATATATTTAACAAATTTTGTGCGAGTCGAACGCTGGCGGGATGTAGCGTGCTTGCGCACGCAGCGGATCGGTCGCCGGCGGTGGACGGATCAATACTAGCTTGTATGCTTCAGTGTTGCCTAGCCACTTGCCTTAGAAGGGTCAGATTTGCGCCGCATTATAGCCTGTTTCTCGAGTCATGTTTAGGTGTTTTTCGTTCGTGGATCGCATCATTTTGTCCAGTTGGCTACAAAAGACAATGTGTACTGGATGGATGGATGGGCTGTAAATATATGTAAATAGAGTGTGTGTATATAATTGTGATGTATCGAGTTGTGTTTATAACTATTGTCACTGTTCTAATGGCGGCAGGCGTCTCGCTGCGCGCATGGGTTTCGTTGCGATGTGTGGCTCCATCACCGGCGGACGATCACTTCGGAAGTCCCGATCTACCAGAATTGAGGCCATAAACTAGATTTGGTGTATCAACCCTGTTTCCTGACTATATAAGGTATTGTTTTGGTACAAAATATTATTTTAGCATCTGACGTTTTTTACACGTTTTTAACTTATTTTTTCAGCATCGAATGTGTTAAATGATTATATTACATTTATATTATCAAAGGAAAATATTTTGTGTATTTAGTTGATTTTAAGAAAAATTGAAAATGGTGGTTTACTATTTGACATATAATTGTTGGTTTTATAATTGGGAAAATATATTCAGACTAAAAATAACATTTATTATTATTACTTTTCTTACATGTTAATTTTATTTTTAGTAAGCAATTTCAACTATCTGTTGCATGCGAAAACTAATTAGGTTTATAACATTATTTTCAGTACAAAATCTCTATTGCAAATACAGTATGTCATTAGGTAAAAGAACAAAATTATTTAACGTTTTATCACAAATTAACTGTTATTAGACAAAAAATAGTAAACACTTATTGAACAATGATTGTTGATTACTGCTCAATAATTTTCTTAACAAGAATCTTCATTACTATTTTCTAATGAAGTGTCCAAAATTTCAATCCAATATTTTAGTTCTTCGTACCTTTACAAATAATTTCCATCCTACTAATGTAATTTACCTTAGTCACATTTTAGAATTTATATTGTACAAATGTAAAGTAGTAGTTAGAATTCCACAATATATTAAGGAAAATAATATATGGAAGTTTTAAGGACTATATTTTAACAAGCTCAAGGTTTGTTCAGTAACTACACCTTTGATAATAGTCTTAAATTATAAATGCCCAGTTTTTGGGCGCTTAAAATTGCATTTGCTCGGGCCACATCACTAATGGGGATACATACTGGCAAGACCAAGAGTGATGGCGGGACATTGTTGGTAAGACCAAAAACCTTCTGAAGTGTGAGAGGCCTGTGATGCAAATGAATTGCCAGTATAAAGCGTATGATGAATTGGTGTTTGGTTTGGTGGTTCACTCCAGGCCGTCTTAAGACTCAAAAGGTCACCTCAGCCTCATAAGATACCCTACCAAGCTTACTTTTTGTTCTTCAGCTGCTTTCTTAACTCCACACAATCAGTGGTCAACATGCAAACAATAGCAAACTTTTTTAAAATTCATTCGTTAAATATTAATAACATGTTTCTCGAAAATTCAATTCGACCTTTAAGAGAACCATTTTTTCCCTTAAATAACTTATTAAGCTGAAAATTCACTTTTCCTACTTTGTTTCTAATACTCTAAGAATTTTTATTAGAAATTAAGATACAGTATTTGTAAGAAGATAATAGCTATCAAAGTAAGAAGGTGCGTATTTCATTAATTATTTACACTTAAACCCAAATAATCTATAGTTAAAATGAGGTGTAAGGGGATCATTAAAACACCTGATCATGTTTTAACTAACTTGTTTGAGGAAAAAGGATCAATGAATTACCTTTTTAATGCATATGGATCGAACGGGAAAAATGTGTCAAGATAGATCTGTGTTGGAGAATTATTCTGATTCCCCATGGGATCTCGGTAGACCACAGGAATAGCGTTTCGACGATTGTGCTCCATGATGGAATAACAGTAGACCAGCTGATAATGCCTTGCAACAGCTGCAAAGTTCTGGGTAACAGCAGGTAAACAAACTCGTAGAGGGTTGAGTTGACAACCTACCACTTTAGCCAGGTTCAGGCCTTGTAGAAATGCCAAACCTGCATTATTAATAATTAAACATCAATCAGGTTACAAATAAAGCTTTCATAAATAATCTATTCACATAATCATAGTGTTTTTGTAATTTTGTAACGTGAATTAAGCAAATAAATAAATCTCTTTGTATAAAAAGCACAGAGATTTTTTTTCAAGCTTTTCATTACTGAAGTGATAACAATTTTTTTCTTTAATCATAACAGCTATACATGACTGTATCATTAGTACAGATCTCGACTAATATAAAGGAAATTAAATATAAATGCGTTGGTACTGTGGCCAAAAAAGAATTTAAGAACAAAGGCTTAAGCATTTCATTAAATTGAAAATGAAGAAAAATACACTTAATACTAATATCACAGTCCAGCATATACAATTGTGCAATTTTTTTAAAGTTTTAAATATTGATAGTCATACTAATTATTATTCTTAAGAAATAAATTATCAAGATACAGGCGAATATGGATTTCAAATGAGTCTGATGAATGTACATGAGCATATGTCATTGTTACAGACTCAGGCTGAACATTCCTTAGAAACTCTCATTGATTAATAGCCCAATGACACAAGCCATACATAAAAATTTGTGTTTCTAACTGAACGTTTTTTTAATTTACATAAATTAATTCTGAACAGACAAAAAATTCTGAAGGCATTATTAGAAATACATTTTCCATGTGTACAAGTCTTTTAAAGTCCCTATACTTCAGTGACTAACAATCCACTTACTTTTAAGGATACATAAAAGGGGCAAGCAATTGGATTTGCAAATCAGTGCTGGTCACTCTGACATAAACAGATATACTTTAGCTGATCACACTGACATAATATTAAAAACCATGGTTCAAAAAATAATTGTTATTTGTTTAGCAACAACTTTATGTATAGTAACATTTTTCTTGTCTGTGCGTTATAGTTTTAACAAGCCAGCTTCAATTAAGCATAGGTCAGTTTTTTTTATCATCTTTAGGATATAATATTTTGGATGCAATTAGTTGATGGTAATAACTTAGACGTCATCACATGTTTCCGGTTATGTTGGTCCTGATTAACCAATTTTTGTTTATTGAATTTGAACCTAGTTGTAATAATTTACGATTTCAATTACTTTTGTATAGCTTTTAAAACTAACCTAAATTAATTTTTCTTCCCGCTTCAACTATGGTTTTTATTACAGAGAGACACAACATCTCTTTCATTAAAATAAATAACCATTTGGTATATATGTGTACGTTTTTGATATATTTATTCTTAATGTGCCGATCGTAAACAAAATATGGGAAAATATGATTTCGAATAAGTGTGAGGTGCAGTTAAGCAAATGTAGTCAAATTAAGGCTGACTATTGTTTAGAAAATGTAATTAATTAATTGCCTAATGACATAAAAACAGCTGGCAGTTATCAGCTGATTCCTTTCAACATTTTTTTACAACTATGATTGGAATCAAACTGAGGACCTTTAGTTTATGAACTAACTATGCAACCAACCAATTACAATACAGGCTAACTGAAGTGACATGCATAGCACTGCAAGTTTCAAGTGGGCAAAGGATACTTCTAGGGTTAAAACAATAAAGCAAAGGAATCCTAAGTATGGAATACTAAATGTATAAAATTACCTTTAGGTGAATTCATAGCTATCTCTTTGTGCCGGAATGCTATGAGATAGAATAGTGCCTGACATGCAGAGTAAAAGACAGAATGGTGCCTCGGGTCATTGATGGGCTGACCGTCACAGTTAGCTATGTAACCATGGATCCAAGAACTTATTTGAGTCAGGCTGTCCTTCACTGCACTGAAATCAACGAAAATAAAGAAATAAGTTCCTATTCTTCACTTATTAAATAGTTAAAACCTGATATATTATTTTTTGACCAGGTATACATTTTTGAGGTATTATAGCCTACTATAGTTTTAGCAGTTTGCATGCAATGACTCACGAAAGCTTAATTTGATAGTTAACAATAATTGGTATTTTATTCATTATTAATTCATGCGATCTAACAAAACAATAAAATCTTAGAACTTAGGCTTAAGCGGCCGGTGTCATAACTAGAATCTACAGTTTCCGGTGACAACCGCGTCAAGGTACTATCTACAATATTTACAAGATGACCAGACGTTTCGCCCATACTGTGATGTGGCATCCTCAGTGGTTTCTCTGAGACTGAAATCGGCAAGTGACCTTCTAGCTTTATAACAGGTGGTGGGGTGGGGACTGGTTAGCAGGTATGCTGGAGGGGGGTGGAGGCACGACCCACGTGACCTTCGGTCATTGGCCGAAAAATCAATATGGCTGACTCTTCCATTTTATTTCAATTTACTTAAAATGGGTTCCCATGTCTTTGGCAGCCGTATACTATCATCCTTATTAAAATTATTTCTTCTTTTATATATTTCTATGGCTTCCCTTACGATTCTTGGGTAGTAATGTGGGATGTTGGCAAGGACTTTAGTTTTGTCAAATAAAATTCCATGATTACTTTTTGTGCTATGTTCAGCAACAGCAGACTTTTCCGTATCTTCATTCTTAGTATGCCTTATATGTTCCTTAATCCTTGTGGAAATTAACCTCTTGGTTTCCCCTATGTAGACTGACCCGCAACTACAAGGTATTTCATATACTCCAGGCATAGCTAGTGGAATTTTATCTTTGACTGGCCTCAGAAAATTCTTTAATCTATTCGGTGGCTTGTAAATGGTTTTTATATTTTCTTTACTTAATAGCCTGCCAATCTTTTCCGTTGTTCCCTTTATGTAAGGTAGATACGCCTTTTTTGATGTATCCTTATCTTGTCTTGTATCTACTCTATTGTCTTGTTCTTTCCTCTTCAACTGTTTTCCAATAGTATAATTGATTTCTCTAACTGAATATCCATTCTGTTTTAATGTTGAATGTAATATTTGTCTTTCTTTCTTCCAACTATTTTGGTCTGAAATGTGAATGGCTCGATTGATTAAAGTGTTTAAAACTGCATTCTTCTGTGCCGGATGATGGTGGGAAGCAGCATTTAAATATCTATTGGTATGTGTAGGTTTCCGGTATACCGAGTGGCCTATTCGTCCATCTCTTCTTCTCACAGTTAAAACGTCAAGGAAAGGCAAACTTCCGTTATTCTCGATTTCCATTGTGAACTTGATATTAGAGTGAATAGAATTGATATGGTGCAGAAAATCATCCAATCTCTCTTTACCATGTGGCCACACAGCCCAAACATCGTCTACATATCGATACCATGCCTTTGGTTTCAAATCAGACGTTTCAAGTGCCTTCTTTTCAAATATTTCCATATAAAGATTAGCTGCAACTGGTGATAGAGGTGATCCCATAGCTGCCCCCTCAGTTTGTTCATAGAACTTCCCATCGAAGAAGAAATAAGTTGATGTGAGGCATAGTTCAGCTAGCTCTGCTAAATCGCTGTTAAGAATTTCCTTGATTATTTCAATTGTTTCAGGTACTGGAACCTTAGTGAACAATGATTCTACATCAAAACTTACTAGTATGTCAGTATCTTGCAACTTCTGTTGGCTGATAAGGCTGATAAAATGTCTAGAATCTCTAACAAATGACTCAGTTTTTCCTACAACTTCACTTAGTTGTTTTGATATAAACTTGGCTAAATTATAAGTAGGTGATCCTATGGAACTTACTATAGGTCTCATCGGTATATTTTCTTTATGTACCTTAGGTAATCCGTACAATAGTGGTGGCCTAGGGTCAGAATTTATTAATTGTCCTTTTATCTTATTGTTAAAATTAGGGTTTGACTTAACCAATTTTGATACACTTGAAGCAATTCTTTTAGTCGGATTTCTTACTAATTTATATGGACCGTTATTAATCATATCTTTCATTTTGACTTTATAATCTTCCGTCTTCATAATTACTGTTGCATTTCCTTTATCTGATGGTATAACTATTCTTGAGTCATCTTCTTTCAAAGCCTTCAATGCACTTTTTTCATCCCTAGAGAGATTAGATTTTGGCGGCCGAGCTTTCCTGAGCACCACTGATACATCCTGTCTAATCTCTTCAGCTTTTTCCGATGGTAAATCCTTTATCACTTCTTCTACAGAGCAAATTATTTCTTCAGCTGGAATTTTATTAGGCGCTACTGCATAGTTAAATCCTTTCGTAAGTAAAGAAGTTGTGGGTTGATCTAAGGTATCTTCAGTTAAATTAATTATAATTTTGCTAACGTCAAATTGACTTTCTGAAAACTTTTTTTTACAGTATTCATCTTGTAGCTTGGTATATTTCTTCTTGTGATTCTCTGTAGTTAGCTGGAGAACTCTCAATGATTTATCTTTGTTGAGGTTTTGAATAATCTCCCAATCGGATGAATTAAGGACACTTGATAATTCTTCTTGAAGTCTTACTATTTCATTATTAATTTTGAACAATTCGTGTCTTGTTTTGCCGATTTCCCTTCTTAGAATTGACATTTCAGCTTTTTTCAGGATACTTTTGATAGAACCGTTTATTTTGTGGTGTTTCAGTTTAACACAGTTTGGTGAGATGTTGTTACTTTTGATAAAGTTCTATCAAAAGTATCCTGAAAAAAGCTGAAATGTCAATTCTAAGAAGGGAAATCGGCGAAACAAGACACGAATTGTTCAAAATTAATAATGAAATAGTAAGACTTCAAGAAGAATTATCAAGTGTCCTTAATTCATCCGATTGGGAGATTATTCAAAACCTCAACAAAGATAAATCATTGAGAGTTCTCCAGCTAACTACAGAGAATCACAAGAAGAAATATACCAAGCTACAAGATGAATACTGTAAAAAAAAAGTTTTCAGAAAGTCAATTTGACGTTAGCAAAATTATAATTAATTTAACTGAAGATACCTTAGATCAACCCACAACTTCATTTATTACGAAAGGATTTAACTATGCAGTAGCGCCTAATAAAATTCCAGCTAAAGAAATAATTTGCTCTGTAGAAGAAGTGATAAAGGATTTACCATCGGAAAAAGCTGAAGAGATTAGACAGGATGTATCAGTGGTGCTCAGGAAAGCTCGGCCGCCAAAATCTAATCTCTCTAGGGATGAAAAAAGTGCATTGAAGGCTTTGAAAGAAAATGACTCAAGAATAGTTATACCATCAGATAAAGGAAATGCAACAGTAATTATGAAGACGGAAGATTATAAAGTCAAAATGAAAGATATGATTAATAACGGTCCATATAAATTAGTAAGAAATCCGACTAAAAGAATTGCTTCAAGTGTATCAAAATTGGTTAAGTCAAACCCTAATTTTAACAATAAGATAAAAGGACAATTAATAAATTCTGACCCTAGGCCACCACTATTGTACGGATTACCTAAGGTACATAAAGAAAATATACCGATGAGACCTATAGTAAGTTCCATAGGATCACCTACTTATAATTTAGCCAAGTTTATATCAAAACAACTAAGTGAAGTTGTAGGAAAAACTGAGTCATTTGTTAGAGATTCTAGACATTTTATCAGCCTTATCAGCCAACAGAAGTTGCAAGATACTGACATACTAGTAAGTTTTGATGTAGAATCATTGTTCACTAAGGTTCCAGTACCTGAAACAATTGAAATAATCAAGGAAATTCTTAACAGCGATTTAGCAGAGCTAGCTGAACTATGCCTCACATCAACTTATTTCTTCTTCGATGGGAAGTTCTATGAACAAACTGAGGGGGCAGCTATGGGATCACCTCTATCACCAGTTGCAGCTAATCTTTATATGGAAATATTTGAAAAGAAGGCACTTGAAATGTCTGATTTGAAACCAAAGGCATGGTATCGATATGTAGACGATGTTTGGGCTGTGTGGCCACATGGTAAAGAGAGATTGGATGATTTTCTGCACCATATCAATTCTATTCACTCTAATATCAAGTTCACAATGGAAATCGAGAATAACGGAAGTTTGCCTTTCCTTGACGTTTTAACTGTGAGAAGAAGAGATGGACGAATAGGCCACTCGGTATACCGGAAACCTACACATACCAATAGATATTTAAATGCTGCTTCCCACCATCATCCGGCACAGAAGAATGCAGTTTTAAACACTTTAATCAATCGAGCCATTCACATTTCAGACCAAAATAGTTGGAAGAAAGAAAGACAAATATTACATTCAACATTAAAACAGAATGGATATTCAGTTAGAGAAATCAATTATACTATTGGAAAACAGTTGAAGAGGAAAGAACAAGACAATAGAGTAGATACAAGACAAGATAAGGATACATCAAAAAAGGCGTATCTACCTTACATAAAGGGAACAACGGAAAAGATTGGCAGGCTATTAAGTAAAGAAAATATAAAAACCATTTACAAGCCACCGAATAGATTAAAGAATTTTCTGAGGCCAGTCAAAGATAAAATTCCACTAGCTATGCCTGGAGTATATGAAATACCTTGTAGTTGCGGGTCAGTCTACATAGGGGAAACCAAGAGGTTAATTTCCACAAGGATTAAGGAACATATAAGGCATACTAAGAATGAAGATACGGAAAAGTCTGCTGTTGCTGAACATAGCACAAAAAGTAATCATGGAATTTTATTTGACAAAACTAAAGTCCTTGCCAACATCCCACATTACTACCCAAGAATCGTAAGGGAAGCCATAGAAATATATAAAAGAAGAAATAATTTTAATAAGGATGATAGTATACGGCTGCCAAAGACATGGGAACCCATTTTAAGTAAATTGAAATAAAATGGAAGAGTCAGCCATATTGATTTTTCGGCCAATGACCGAAGGTCACGTGGGTCGTGCCTCCACCCCCCTCCAGCATACCTGCTAACCAGTCCCCACCCCACCACCTGTTATAAAGCTGGAAGGTCACTTGCCGATTTCAGTCTCAGAGAAACCACTGAGGATGCCACATCACAGTATGGGCGAAACGTCTGGTCATCTTGTAAATATTGTAGATAGTACCTTGACGCGGTTGTCACCGGAAACTGTAGATTCTAGTTAAAACAATAAAATGATAAAGGCATAACTTATTCTAGCATGAAACAGAAATCATTATTTATAAGACTTAATTTTTTTTAAATTTAAGTCTTAAAAAAATCCATTTTGTAAGTCTTAATATTTTACATCAATAATGATCATTTATAGTACTAATATTTATTAATATTTTGAATTATTACTTTCTAAGAATTTGTTTTTCAAGTAATTGGCTTGAAAAGAAATGCCTCAGTGAAAAACTTTTACATAATATATATGGGTATTGTAACTATATACAGTTTATATATTTTTGGGACAATTTTAAATGTACATACACTATTACCTAAACTGGACCCTTTAGTTAGCTTTTTAAAGTAAGTTCCGTGTTGGAATCCCACCGTTGTAGCACTGCAATCGGCAATCGAACCATGCACGCTGTCTAACACTATCTGTTGGCAATCCACAGCCGCCATTACGGATCCATCCGACAGTATGTCCGTACGAATGTGCATGATGAAGAACGAAGTGGACTACCTTCACTCATTATTGATGACTTGGTGCAAAATGTTGATGAAAACGTCAGAGAAAACACTTTACACTTGTATTGTTGTGTAGTTAGTGTCTTCAAGCATCAAGAAGTGAGATTTATAAAATTGTGATAGAACGTTTTAAGTATCGAGAGTTATGCTTATGCTCGGTTTCCAAAAAGCTGATGAAGAGTGACAAAAACAAATGTTTAGCGAAAATCACAAGAACAAACGTTAAACCAGTACACATTCTCACATTCATAGAACATTAGAAACGTGATGACAATTAATAATAGTGGTGGCTCAGTGGATAAGGTTTTGACTGTGAAAGGCATTGTCCAAGGTTCGAATCCTCACTGAGCCAACGGTCGGTACTTCACTCGTTGAATAAAGTTGACGCATAGGCCTGTAGGCCCATGTCAACTGGCGAGTGACAAGTTTTTGTTTGAAAAAAATAAAATAAAAAATATTTTAAACCAAATTGTCACTGTGTTAGATCTCACTATGAATGTTAGCTGCTTTCACGCCCGAAGCGTTAAGAAAACTTACATAGCTAACAGTCATTGGCATTATCAATCAGAGGAGGCATTTTAAACATTCGTAAGCAACCTTAAATACTGTCGAATGGATCCGTAACAGCGGTTGTGACTTGCCAACAGCTGATAATGGTACACAGCGTGCATGCGTCAAACGCCACTGGATCGCAGCACTACAACGGTGGGATTCCAAAACGGTACTTATTTTAAAAACATGCCTCGTACTAATACTCATTCAAGGAAAACATTCTTTCTCACCATAATTTCAGATAATAGTGGAATTTTCTTACTTCGGAGACTTTTAATGTTTTCAGACATCTTGATTTCAGCGTACTACAGATGTTTCTACCCACACTTAGTCTATGGACTCCCAGACTGCTGAACAGAGAGCTGAATGCTCAAGGGTGAAGTGCATTTTTGCATTGCAAAAAAAGGCTCTGAGATTTATACTTGGATTGCCCTGAAATAAATCTTGTAAAGGACTTTTTCGATGTAACAAATTACTTACTTTCCCTTCACTATGTATCTTGGAAACCCTTATGTTCACGAAGAAAAATATTCACCTTTTCCATCTAAAATCACACGCTCTTCGTAATTTACATAATATAGATATTCCCCATCACAATAGTACTTTTTATAAAAAACACTCCACTTACAACTGTGTTAAGTTGTATGATAAGTTACCCAGGTTCTTGAAGACTGAAGCTTGAGTGCATATTTTTGGAAAGAGATTGAAATTTGTTTTATTAGAAAAAGAATATTGTTCAGTTTCTGACTATTTACAAGATAGAATAATAGATAGTAAGCATAAGTTACATAGTTATAATTTATGAATTGTGAATAGTTTATATTAATGAAATGTTGTGTAATAGGTTAAGGAAGACGTTTGTCAATGACAATCTTGTTTTTATGACAATAAACTTTATTTGATTTGATTTAATAAATCTGCTATTATGGAATAGTTACTTAATATACAATACTGAAAACAAACAGAAATTAAAACTCCCATAATTCAATGAATGAGTTAATAACTTTATAGTATTATTCAGTATTTTAGTTAAATAATACTTACATATATGACACCATACAATGTACACATTGTACTTTATATTAATTAAGAAATGTTGACTGATTTAAATATTTTATAGCTTTATGAAAATAGGTAAAATAACATATGATTGACTATCATGTATTATATTACCTTCTATTATAATACATGTAAATCATACTTTTTTTATTAAAAAATTTCAAACTTTTACATCCCAAACTTTATAATAAATTAACTCCCTCGTATATTTTCTAAACTACAGTTTGAGCAACTCTGCACTGAGCAAATATTTCGTACCATCAAACACATCTTTACATATAAGAGAGGTATTGTTCAAATATTTTTTTATTTGCTTGAAATGAACAAAATGATTGTTTCTCTCTAAATTGGATTTTTGTTTATTACATTCAATTTAGTGAATTTTCTAAGAAATCTATTTTTAATGCTATCAAATGGATAAAAAAATTAAATCTTTTCTAATTTCAATTTCCAGCATCAACATATGAACAATAATTTTTCAACTATAACTAAAATAAGACTTAAATAAACATAATTCTCAGTGAAAATTGTATCACAATGACCTTCATTTCAACTATTACAAAAAATAGATTACCTCTTACCTAATAGGGACATACTTTGCTCTTGATAGTAAACTGGCTGTGTAGCCGATAGCTGCTTGACGAATAACATGGAAAACATTAGGATCGATCACCTTTCGCCACAAATATTGCAAAAACGAAAACAAAAGGTTGTTTTTAAAACTACACAGGTAAAACATAAGAAACTGAACATGGTGGGTTGCATGTGTAGGCAGGATCACTTTATCAAACACATATATCATATCCGTGTAGAGAGCTTTAGTCCTCTGCCAGCAGATAGCATTATTGTAGTAGCACTGTGACTGGATAAAACGGTACATGGCGTCCAGTGTAAGGTCCAATGTATTGGCAATGGGATGCCTCATTACAGACGAGTCTTCCATAGGAAACATTTCAGTTTCTTGGTCACAGTCAGCTTCTAACTCTGATCTCGGAGCATTTACGTCCAACGCTAATAGTCTGAAACAATTGTTGAGAACAGATTCAGCAATACTCATTATTTAAAATAAGTTGTTTAAAGATTATACAGCATCATGAAAATAAGTGAAAAGTACATTTAAACTTAGATACAGAGGAGTACTATCAATAAATTACATATACTTTACTTGAAAAAAAGAAACTATGTACTTAAAAATGAAGGGTTATGTTATTAGCAATGGCCAATAAAACACGTTTAACTTTTAATAGGATAGAACATTTTGTATTTCTCCAAATGATACAATGTATATAGAGTTGTTACCGAGTATGCTAAATTACAATGACTTAAGGTGAGGTGGGGTAAGAGCGTAAATGGGGCAAGAGCATACGAGGTATCTCAATCGCTTACGTTTTGCCCTACAGAACCAGGATTTGCAGCAAAAGCTTCCTTTTTAATCATACTTCATGTACATTATAAAGCTATATTTCCATGGAATGATTTAAATATGTGGAATCAATTTTTCAAAGATCATGTAATTTTTCCTCTGAGGGGAAGATCGTATAGGTTTTTTTTTAAACATAACAAAAAAGTAAAAAATTTTATTATTATTATTGGTTTATTTTGTACAGTTTTAAGTGTACTTTTCAGTCATGTTTGGATTTAGTTTCCATCTATTATAGTTTAAAAATTAATGGGCGTTGTGCACTTGCCCCCTATTTTTGTTGATGGGGGGCAAGTGCACACACCAAATATGCACTTGCCCCACCATGTAAATGTTATGCTTAAACTCATGTTCCTGCATGTTTGTTTTATCTAGCCTAATATGATTTAAGTTTGGCTTTGCTTGTTTACTAATAATTTTTCTTTGCTTTCTAGGTAGCCTACCGTACTTGTTGTAATGTGAGCAAGTAGCTTAGTAACAACGTAGTTAAAGTAGGCCTAGTTAAAAGTTTATTGTTTGAAAATGGTGCGTAATTATAAAAGAAAGACAATAAGAGGATTAAGTTATTCAAAAGAGGACTTGAAAAAAGCTGTGGATGATGTTAAAAGTGGGAAGTGTGGACTGCGAAGAGCTAGTAAAATATATAAAATACCTGTTCCAACGATATCAGACCATGTAAGAGGCAGACGAGGGAATAAATCTAAATCTGGTTGAAGGGGTACAACAATCCCCTTAGAAGAGGAAATTAAGTTAGTAACAGGTATAAAGTGCTTGGAAAAATACGGATTTGGATTGACAAGAAAAGAAGTCTTAGAACTTGTTGGTCAGTATGTTGCAGATAATGGTATCAAAAATAATTTTAAAAACAATACCCCAGGCAAAGACTGGTTCATTGGTTTTAGAAAGCGTCACCATCTTTCTATTAAGAAACCTGAAAATGTTGAAATTGCTCGTAGAAAAGCATGTGATCCTTTCATCATTTATGAATATTTTAACATTTTGAAAGATACCTTAGAAGAGCTGAAAGTGCCTCCGACCCAGATATGGAATCTAGATGAGACCGGCTTCTGTTTGGATCCGTCAAAATCAAAGGTTGTTGGGGAAATAGGGGTTTCAGCCACGAGAACAACAAGTGCTCCAGGGAGAGAAAACATAACTGTCCTACTAGGGTGTAGTGCAGCAGGAGCTAAGTTACCCCCACTCATTGTTTTCAAGGGCAAAAATGTGTGGGACGAGTGGACCTCAGCACAAGCATATCCTGGAACTACCTACGCAGCTACAAAGAATGGTTGGATGGAGACTGATGTGTTTAAAAACTATTTTGAAAGAAGCTTGTTGAAGAGTATTGGGCCAGAAAGACCAGTAATAATAATTTATGATGGTCACAGTACCCACATAAACTTAGATTTAATTCAGAAGGCAGTTGAAGAGCAGATAACAATAATAAAGTTGCTCCACACACAAGCCACCTTCTGCAACCTCTTGATCTTGCGGAAATCAAATCCTTTAAGAGTACTTGGGACCAAGAGCTGGTCAAATGGCAGAGACAAAATAAAGCATCAAAAGTACCCAAAAATGTATTTTCCTCTTTACTGGGAAAAGTTTGGCAAGAGCTGAAACCTGAAAATATTACCAACGGTTTTAAAAAAGGAGGGATCCATCCTTTTAATGCAGATGTGATTCCAAAATCAAAATTTGAACCATCAGCCCTAAAAAGGTGGGAAGATCACCAATCTAAATCAACAGCATCTCAATCCACAGAAGATAATGAAGATTCGGATAATCCTGATGATCCTGACCCTCAAATCTTCAGTGATGAGCCCCAAACTGATCATGAGCCTCAAGCAGGAACATCACGTATACAGAAGCCTATCCTAAACATGAGCTGTGAAAATGAAGATGAATGTGTGTCAAAACAGAATTCTAGTTTTGAAGAACTTTTCCTTAAGACAATTGCTACCAGTTCACCAGTACAAAAGTCTAAAAGAACAAGAATAGCTAAGGGAGCTGAGATCATAACACATGAAGATGTTGTCCAAAGACTTAAAGAAAAAGAAGAGGAAGAAAAGAAAAAAAAAGAAAAAGTAAACAAGCCAAAAATGACAAAAAACAAAAGAGGACCAAAAGAAAAACAAAATTTTCCTAAAGGGAAAAAGAAGAAGATGGAAGATTACATAACTTCAGAAAGCTCAGAAAGCTCGGAAAGCCTAGAAAGCGACGAGTCAAGTGATAATGAGGACTTGTGGTCTCAAATGCAAAGGGAGGAAGAATATGAAAAAGAAACAGAAGCTATAATCAACCCTGAA
This sequence comes from Stictocephala bisonia, assembly GCA_035578905.1. Taxonomy (NCBI): domain Eukaryota; kingdom Metazoa; phylum Arthropoda; class Insecta; order Hemiptera; family Membracidae; genus Stictocephala; species Stictocephala bisonia. The sequence continues at coordinate 47,635 of JAQJVL010000284.1, forward strand.
AATGTAAGAAAAGTTAATGACTGGGTTTTAGTAAAGTTTGCCACAAAAAAAACATACAAACATTTTGTGGGGATAATTCAATCAATTAATACTGACGGTAACCCAATAGTAAGGTATGTGAGAAAAATACCTAACAAGAAGATAAGCATCTTCCAATTCCCTGATAATGAGGACGTGAGCGAGGTAACAGACGAAGATATTATAAAAATTTTACCAGAACCTTCACTGGGTCGCAGAGGAGAAATTGTTTTTAACATACAATTCTCCTCCTACAACATCCAGTAGAAATAAATGTAAAAAATGTAAATACAAAATGTGTAAATATGAAAAATAAGTGACTTTTAGAGTGAGTGAGTGTTTTTATAACTTTATTTTTAATGTAAAAAACAGTTTTCATGTTTAAAAAGTGATAAGGACACTTAAGGATACCTATTTTTATCAAAAACATTTATTCCCACTACCAGGAGATGGATTAACCCAATTCGGTAAGTGAAATCAAAATTACGTTTTTAAGCATTTTTAAAAACAAGATTTCTCGCCTTTGAAAAAAGTTCGTATCTCAAAAACTGTAAGAGATAATTCAGTTCTGTAAAAAGTGTTAGAAAGCTCTCAAAAAGTTCTATATGCTCTAACCCCACTGTTTTCCTAATACACTTACCATGGGATATAGAGGCAGAAAATGCACTTGCCCCACTACTTGGGGCAAGTGCATACACTGGGTAGAAAAAATTTAAACAAAAAAATTATAAGTTTTATTTTTTATTTTTATGAAAATTTCAAGACTAATAGAGAACAATCTTGAAAATGCATGGTAAAAATATGAAGTTTCTACCATTAAAAATGATGTGCTCAGACTTGGTCAAAGTTGAACTTTCGATTTTACGTAGTGCACTTACCCCACCTCACCCTAAGTAAAAACTGTATATTGATATAACATTGTATGATACAGTAGAACCCCGCAAATCCGAACCCCACAAATCCGAATTTTCGGCAAATCCGAACTGAAGGGGATTGGAAAACTTTTTTTTTTAACAAGTTAAAATACTGTATTTAGTAAATTTGGAGTCGCAAAAACGGGAATGAAATAACAGACAAAAACGTAAAAACATAATTTTAATTTACAAAAACACCTTCAACATCGTTAACATGGTTTATAATTGAACTTGAAATACAGTGAAGTACAGTCTAGTACAGAATGAATACATGAATACAACGTTAGATAAAATATAGTATAAAAATATAAAAGATTAAGATGTGTTCTTAAAGAACTCTGTAACTTTCTTCTGACGCATAGATGTGTAGCGACTAGAAGCGGCAATGTTAAGCCATCTACGCATAAACATTACGTCAGCTGGTAACGCAGCAGGGCTCTGCTCCACATATAGTAGAGCCACATCCAGGGCTTTAGTGGCATCTGCGTGTGACACTCGATCTAGTTGGGAAATTTCTTCCTCGCTTTCTTCGTCTTCATTAGGGCTTTGAGGTTGAACCAAATTTACGATTTACTCATCATTGTATTCTTGGTGGCGATTATCGTCAACACCAACCCATTCTATGACATCATTTTCTCCATCTTCACATCCTGGAAGTTTTTGAACGACATCTAGGAGGTAATTTTGTAGTGGAGCTTGAAAATGCTGTGTTTCTTAAAATTGTAAATCTGGCCACAGCTTCTTCCACGACTTTTTAATCAAAGTTTCAGGACAGTTGTCCCAGGCTTCAGCCACCCAATAAATTACATCTTTTATCGTGATTCTTTTCAGGATGTCAGTGATGGAACTTTCTTCATCTGATAGAAATGTCCGTACCAAATGTTTTCTATAATAAAGTTTTATAAACTGCAGGACACCCTGGTCCATTGGCTGCAATAATGGAGTAACATTTGGTGGCAAGAAAACAGCCCTAATTTCACCACATGTCAGTTCTTTTTCTGAAGGGTGTGATGAACGTCAGTTAACGTTGGACAACTGTGCTAATGTTAGTACATTAACTCTATACGCTATTTTTCGGATAATCCGAACTTTTCGGAATCCGAACAAGCTGTCCCCCCAATTAGTTTGGATTTGCGGGGTTCTACTGTATATATGTTTTACAACTATGAAATTCATTATGTTCAAATATAAAAAAATAAAATAAACAAAAAGGTTTATAATCATAAAACAACATAAATAAGTTAATAAAATTAAAGACATTTAAAATCTAAAGATAACTCTGGCTCAAAGTATAGCGGTAAGATCTCTGAATCAAAAAACCCTTTTAAAGAGTAAAATGCATTAATTGTTTAATAGGTTTTAACCTTGTTTAGGAAACCTCTATCCATCCAAGTATCTTTTTACATGAAAGAAATTACCCAAAGCCATATAAAAAAACTCTCGTGTTAGCAATAAGTTGCCTGTTTATTAAATAAATTCATAAATTGGGTTATTAGTACAATCTCCATAAATGTTACTTTCCAAATTACTGCTAATTATACGAAAATATTTGGAAAGAAAGACAGAAGGTAAATTAACTTACTTATTGATAATAAGAGATAAGAATTGTTGCCGCAGCTCTGGCCGGTAGTCAAGCACTCTCAAGACACTGCTCACATAAACCACGTGTTCATTGGGATTTTGGCTGCGCATGTAAGGAAATTTCTCTGCCACACAGCCTATCAGCAACTCCACACTCCTGTAACGTTAGGATAAACTAAACAAATACTTTCATTTTCATCCATGGGGTAAAATGTTATAACAGAGTACACATTGTTTGAATTTTAATACTGAATACCTCAAATCGAGCTCCAATTTTCCGGATCACAACTATACTGAAGTAAAAGGTATGCTAACTGACAGTTGGTTTAACAACCTAGTTAGGAACAATTTTTATGTGAGCTTCAACATACAAAATCAAGTATGTCATGTGCTGAACAATGAGCAGACAAAGCAAGAGAGTATCGAGGGGATATTTGTGACAGCTGAACCAATCTCCAGTATCATAGTTTCATCCCACCTTTCGTATTTCATCCATCTACGGTCCACAATTGTAGACACGACTCCACATGGTTTTATGTGTAGGGTACCGTTCAGTCCGTTTACAGAACAAAATTATCATATTTCTCTTGCCGTCGAATGCATTCTGCATTTCCCTCATAATAGTGCAGGGAACCACTCAACACTTTTACGAAACAAAATTATCGTATCAATATCACATATCTCATACACACTGATACAAAAACACTATTGGTTCACCATTTCAATTTAGTTATGAAATAAATAACTATCGACCATTTACCATTCATATAAAAACTTAGAATAAAGTATTGAACAATAGCTGTAACAACAATAAATTACGGCAATATATCTAATACTGTATTGTAGAATCACAAGTCAACACACTAAAAGAACTACATTTAATATGAGAGCAGTCGACTAAGTCGATGGTCGAAGTGATGATGTGTCATTAGTGAATGTATATGGTTGGAGAAATTATTCCTAGAGTTTGTAGTAGGGCACAGAATCATAAATACGTCAAGTGACTGCCTTGCAGCGCCTTAACCTAGCACCAACAGCCAATAGCGACACTGATTGCTTGTCAAACGATTATTAGCTTTATGTTCATTTTCTGATAACTAGCTGATTAACCCAGAGGCTCGGTTGATCGGGACTCGGATAACCGAAATTCCACTTAATTTTGAATAGTTATTCAATGTTATTGTTTATTACTGTCTATTCATTGTTATGAGTTGTTGTTATCTACCTTGTTATTTTATCAATAGATGAGGCTTTTTATTCGGCTATACAGAATTAAACTGTGCTGCTTGAGACGTGTGTTGGACTAAAATTCATTGTATTGTATGAACATATGTTGGAAGGTTGTGCTTCTCATCTTCGAAAATAATAGTTAAACTCTACGCTATTAGATAGCAATATTATTTCTTTTATTATTGCTATATTTTAATTGGGTGTAAATATGTTATTGTTGACAATTATTTACATGTATAAAATATAACTTGAATGCTAACTATAATAATTTATAGTTAAAATAAACATACAACTGAAAATTACTGTGTAGCGCTTATTTTCCTTGTTAAATTAAACTTATTGCACAAAAACATAAAGCACTTAATAAGAGCCTTCTACTACTACTAACGAGCCAAAATCATGGGCCTAGAGATCAAACGCAACAATACAGAGTCACACGTCATCCCTTTGAAGGTATTACTATAATTAATATTTGGAAACATTTGATTCCTCAGGAGTCTATAAAGATGCAGGATATGCAGCTTCGCCAGTAACAGTCCTATGGCGTAATATTTATGAGAACTAAAGATACAACATAGACATAAGATATCTGGCTTATCCCAATTTGAGCATTACACTTTTCATAGTACATAATCGATAAAGTATTACATTAAAAGGCTATCAGTAAAATAATTAACTGAAAAACTAGTTGATAAACAAACTTTTAAAATGAGAACAGAAATTAACCTACATTGGTATAACTTGGAAGAGGACTTTGAGAAGTGAATGCACACGTTGATGGCAAATTTCTTCTTCTTCACTAAATCGGCCCTTCTCACATACTGACTCATCTGTAACTGAATAAATTACATCTGTAAGATCAACTGTTCAAACGTTTTAAGCTTGTATACCTTAAATATCTTAATACTAATAAATAGGTAGCAATGAAAGTATAGTTATATATTTATATATATAATGCAAATAAATTTAATATTGTAAGTTTACATGATACAGTTTACCTACTGATATATTGTAGTCAAAGTCACAAAGAACGCTGCGAGTGAAAAGGCTGGCACACGACTCATGCAGGGGTATCCCCCTAGTTATTAACATATTTACTGTAGTGATGACCATACACTATATAAGCACATGCAGCAATTTTTATAATTTGTTGTAGTATCCAGTCAATTACTAATAGGCCTATGTGATGTATCAAAAGTCTGATTAAAATATTCAGGTGCTACACAACTAGCTAGCTGATTGTTTTAAGGTTATTTATGAGGTACGTCCAGAAAGTAAGTTCCGTTTGGTAATAAAAATAATTTGTCTACAGAAGCAAAAATATTTATTGCACTAAAATCTACAACTCTTAAACTACTTTTCTACATAACTGCCGAAATTTTGCAGGCATTTGTCATAGCGTGGCACAAGTTTTTCTATGCCTTCTTCATAGAAGGTTGCCGCCTGTGTCTTCAACCATTTGGAAACATTTTCTTTCAGCTCTTCGTCATCGTTGAAGTGTTGACCGCCAAGGAAAGACTTCAGATGTAAGAACAGATGAAAGTCGCTAGGAGCGAGGTCAGGGCTGTACGGAGGATGGTCAAACACGTCCCAGCCAAATCCTTGTATGAGGTTTTTCGTCACATTTGCAGTGTGTGGTCGTGCATTGTCGTGAAGAAAAACAACACCTTTGGACAGAAATCCTCGGCGCTTATTCTGTATTGCGCGGCGCAATTTCCTCAGTGTCTCGCAGTAAACTTCTGCATTGATTGTTTGACCTCGCGGTAAGAAATCAATCAGTAAGATGCCTTTCCTGTCCCAAAACACTGTGCACATGATTTTTCGAGGTGTCAAGATTTGTTTCGGTTTAACCTTTGCTGGAGATGAAGTGTGCCTCCATTCCATTGATTGCCGCTTAGTTTCTGGGGTGTCATAAGAAACCCAAGTTTCATCTCCTGTGACTATCTGTGACAGAAAATCTTCACCGCCTTCATCATAACGGTTCAAAAACTGAAGTGCACTACCCATCCGTTGTGTTTTGTGTTGCTCAGTAAGAATTTTCGGTACCCAACGTGAGCAAAGTTTTCGAAATTTCAGTTTTTCGGTAACAATTTCATGAATTAATGATCGTGAGATTTGGGGGAATTCCATAGCGAGAGCACTCATTGTAAACTTACGGTTTTCTTTGATCTTCTCATCAATCGTGTGAACCAGTTCTTCTGTAATCAAAGATGGACGCCCACTTCGTTCTTCATCATGCACTTCATTACGTCCTTCATTAAACTGTCGGACCCATCTTCTCACCATTGAATCACTCATCGCATTTTGTCCGTAAACCTCGCAAATTTGCCGATAAATGTCAATCGGTTTCACTTTCTTAGCATTCAGAAAACGAATCACAGATCTGATTTCACAAGCGGCGGGATTTTCGATCAACACCGACATTTTAAACCAGCACAACAAAGCGTACGAGACTGACAGCGATCTCAAAATGGCGCACGTTTCTTCTCCTTGATACAGAGCGTCTGCCGCGCATGCGCGGAACTGCGATCGCAGCGCTGCAGCGGATATAAATGGAAACGGAACTTACTTTCTGGACGTACCTCGTATTTTGAATCTATGGCGTCTGTCTCATATATTAATTACTATAATTAACTGAAAGGTGATTGTACTCAATAGACTAAAAGTATATTGTTTATAAAAAACTTCTGATTATTTATTAAAAATTATTTTTTTTAATTCTGGACTGCAATAGAATAGATAGCCCTCAGTAAACTGTCATATACCGGAGTCAAAACTAATACTTTGAAGCTTTTAGAGCAGGAATACGATGTTAGCGGACATTCTAGTTAAATAATTACATTGTACTTTATAAAATAAGTAGTGTTGCTATTTGCGACTACCACACTTTTAAGCTTAATCGCACCGTCGCAAATAGCGACGCTGTAGCACTTAAAGGGTTGTTAATTTGTGTGTTAATAATTTATGTTCCTTTGAATTTGGCCACACACTCCCTCTTATACTGACTCCTACAAACAAAACCGAGGTAAAAACTGTTATTGACTCCCTGAAAACAAAATCATCAAGTGGAGTGGATGAATACTCTTCAAAACTAGTCAAACACTGCGCAGATGAGCTCATAACACCCTTGGTAACTATCATCAACAAATCTTTTCAACACGGCCAATTCCCAACAGCTCTTAAAGTATCAAAAGTATATCCTAAACACAAAAAAGGATCACACACAGATGTAAAAAACTATCGCCCAATATCTTTGGTACCTACTTTCTCCAAAGTGCTTGAAAAAATAGTCCTAAACAGACTTATGCCTCATCTGAGACAACAGAACTTAATCACCAAGTCCCAACATGGGTTCTTACACGGAAAATCAACAACTACTGCCATCACTAGTCTTGTCGAGCATATATTTGATAAAATAGATGATGAGCAGCTTGTCTCTGCCCTCTTTTTAGACTACAGCAAGGCAAAGGCTTGCTTTATTATGTCCAAGGCAATCAAAGGATTGCCTTGGACATAATCTTGTTACAACAAAACTTGAACACTTAGGAATAAGAGGGCCTGCAAACAAGTGGTTTCTAAGCTACCTCTCTGGACGATCTCAACTGGTGGAAATAAAGCATACAATAAATAACGTGACAACTACTACCCGTTCCACACTGCTACCAGTGTGTATTAATCGCGCTGTGGGTCAATACCACTGTACGTGTATGGGTGGGCGGGAGGGTCAACACCACTGTACACTTGCGGAGAGGTGTTCCGCAAGGATCAGTCCTGGGCCCAGTTATCTTCATACTCTTTATCAATGATTTCCCAGACTATGTCCAAGGTTCAAATACTAACACTAACTGCCTTATGTATGCCGACGATTCAACACTAGTAATAAACAGCAATACAGCTACAGAACTCTCCTCAAGTGCATCCAAAAGCCTAAAATCTGCTATAAGATACTGCAAAGCAAACAACCTTGCCGTAAACCCCACTAAAACAGTACAGATTAATTTTAGCAAGAGGAAAGAACAAGCAATAAACATACCAAACATCCAAGTAGACAGCCATGTAAGGTTCCTTGGTGTAATACTGGATAACAATCTTTCTTGGAATGAACATGTGAACGGGCTTTGCAGAAAGGTGAGCACGGGAGTGTATGTCGTGAGACTATGCAGATAGGAGGAGTAGAAGCCGCAAAAACAGCATACCACGCTATAATAGAATCACACCTCAGATATGGGCTTATTGTGTGGGGTGGGTCATCAAACAACAACCTAGCCAGACTCCTCCTCCTTCAAAAAAAGGCCATTCGAGCACTAGCTGAGCTCCCACCACTCCATAGCTGCAGAGAAGCATTTCAATCATTAGGAATTCTCACTGTCACAGCCATATACATTCAAGAGGTCATACTCCATGTGGATAAATTAAGTTTTCGAAGAATGGGAGAGGCCCATGTATACAACACACGCCACACAGCTGAATATGTACTACCACATCATCGTACAAGCTTATATGAGAAGAAACCATCCTACATCGGCCGGAAACTTTGGAACATGCTACCCCAGAACATACAAACTCTAAAGGGGAAGACCTTACAGAAGAAGCTACGAGACTATCTAATCAACCACCCAGACTATACTATGGAAGAGTTCATGGCACTGTGACAAAAAATTGTACTTATTTTTCATTACTTGTATTCACTGTTCATCTCTCATTTTTGCATTGTAACTATCACAAATTTGACGCATTACTGTTCTTAATGATCATGTAATAAAGATATTGTCTATTGTCTAATAATTTTAGGAAAATAAGGATACTAGCTTATTTTCACGCAATTTATTTGCTCTCCAAATATTAAAAATAAAACAATTTAAACTGTTGTATTAATTACTTTATTTCAACTTTCTTATCTGCGTTTTGAGTTTGAGTGTAAGTTGCAAAAATAAAATAATGTATTTAAAAAAGCCTTTTAAAGTATTTTAATTTATAACAAATTGTTTCTATCTTATTATTTTGTTAAACATCTTTAGGCTTTATTCTATATTTGGTAAATAGACAACATAAATAATGTTTTTCCCCGTTGATATTTTATGCTATTGGTACTAGAATAGAGTACACGCAGAGAGCTTTGGTTTTTTTATACACCGTCGCAGAAAGTTGGAAAACATTCTGCTTTGGGGCCTGACAGGTAACTGCACTATGAAATAAACAAAACCGTTGTTTTCTCAAGGGCATAAGTCTGTGTTATTTGTAATAGCGTTATCTAAAAATAAGAAAGTACAGATCATCAATGTTTATTTTTTAGTTTAATAAAAGTAAGCAAATCTTATATGACTAATTACCAGGTTTAAAGTATTCAACAAGCTGCTCAATTGCAAACTTAGTGAAGTAGTTATGAGCAGTACAAAGGTCCAGTACAAAGCCATGATATGCTTCAGCAATTTCAGGACTTCGGTGAGCCCACTTAACAACCTATAAAAAACATACTTTGTTTATCTGACAGGTTGTGTTAAATAAAAATACAACATTTTACTTTTTATTTAACGATTTACAAATATTAATATACGACTATACAGTAAAACAGCATTAGTGTATAACATTCACAAACCACTGGTGAGGTACATTAGGTGTTTTTGAATACCTGCATTCATATATTTTATGGGAAATACAAAAATAGTCATGATTTTATGTTTTGAAATAAGTATGGAACATTTGAACATACAATATTCTCCACATAGCCACTTTCGTATTACAGCCACTCAAGCTCACATACATTACGATTATATTGACCCACCCACCCCGCCCATACACGTACTATTACAATGGACCAGCCACCCACCCAAACATGTACTATTACATTGACTCACCCACCCACCCATACACGTACTATTATATTGCTGTACTAATTTAATTTAATAATCAATGCCACTGTACGTGTATGGGTGGGTAGGTGGGTCAATGCCACTGTACGTGTATGGGTGGGCGGGTGGGTCAATGCCATTGAACGTGTATGGGTGGGTGGTTGGGTCAATACCACTGTACGTGTATGGGTGTGTATTTTCTTTTGTAGTTTTGTAATAGTTGTCTCTTTGCCAAATACCTTCCCATATTCTTTAATTAATTTAAAATAGGCGTGTTCTTTTTGTTTTTAATATTGGGCATCTGAGACTTATTTAATAAAATAGGGTACTTACTAATAAGCTCCACTAACTGATAATTAGAATGTCACTCTTAGATAAACTCATAATTTCATATTTATACAAGTAATTCAAGGACATGAGAACAACTTGTCTCAGAATAGATTGTTTCTGATTCAAATCTCTAACATGGTATTGCATATTTCTCCCTTCCATGACATCAAAGAGGCAGTTTCACCTCTTGCTTGGCAGTTTGAAGGTTGTTTACTAAGAGGCATATGACTCATCAAATCACACCAGTGTTTTAATCGTTTAATTAACTGTTATGACATATGCACTTTTAAATTTTACTTTAAGTTTCAAATTTTTTTATCCTAGTAGGATCAAAAAAAAAGTACCAGAATTTACTAGTTTTCACTATGCAGCAACTTTACACTTTTATTATTCAAAAACCTGTTAATGTAACAATTTTATGTTTTAGTATGTATTTGAGAGAAATATTTACTGTTTTCATTGAAAACATCTTACCTTCCTCAGACCAGAGGGATTCACAAAAGCCTCATTGTAATATATTTATGCATTTTTTGCTCATACTGTAACATATATACGTTGTGTGACGATCACTTGTACTGTTGTACCAACACGTATTATGCTAATTAAAAAAACTAGAAGTTAATAGCAATAGCTCCTGACCACCCTTTTAACACTCCCAATTAGATTAAATAACATATCACACAAGACCTCTGTATTGTTTATATCACTGATGAGCATTTGTCAGTCAGGCTTCATCTAATGCTGTTCAAAGTTTAGTTGTGCATAACTAATTAACTTATAAGAGGTGGAGCGTTGATTCTTTTTCTCACTTTTCTTTGTACGTCTCTAAGATTGGATCTACTTTCAATGATACAATGGTTCATCATCATAGTGTCTAAAATGACCATCTTAACTATTAATTAGAACTCTAAAGAGACCTTTTCATCTAATTTAATTTACAAGGTTTTCAGTGGTTAAGGATAAAAAATATTATGGAAACAAGCTAGTTGATACATTTTGTCCAGATTGTGAAATTCTCTTTTATATATTTTTTAGATTTCTGTAAGATGTATAAGTGAGGATACTATAAAAGACTGGTAAATTTAAAAGTACATCAATTCACACCAAAAATAATAAGTAAAACACATAGAAAAATAATCTAAACCTAATATGAGTAGACCAAAAAATATTTATTGTATATTTTAAGGATAAATATTACTACTATTTCTACAATTGTATATATATTGCTTTTAGTTATAACAATAGATTAGAAAAAAACGTTTACAGCTCAGGCAATGAAGATATTTTGTTTTTTTGTAAAATAACAACATTTATTTATAGACAAGAATTTACCAACAAACAACAGTTGGCCATCTTACTTAAAAAATTATAAAATTATTTATGTATTTGATTGGTTTCATGCACAGGCTCAAGCCTATAATCTAGCCGCTATAGTGATACCTACACGATTAGGAGGCTTCTCGGAACTGAACTCACCCTCCCAACCCTATCTGCCGGCCGGCCTTTGACAAACAATTACTCACCTACTAGGCACTGTTATACACTGTGGCAACTTTTTTTATTTGTCATTTAAAGAAAAAATAAAATATTTCTTTCAATTCTACATGAAATTCTCATAACAACGAGTCCAGTCTCGACCAAAATACTTCACGATTGAGGGTTACAATAATCAACTAACCTCTAGAGCAACACAAACAAACAGAATATACAGATTTTGTGCTCATTTTATGTTCATTATTAATATTATATTTACACTTTACTAAACCAAGTATTAAACTTAAGTGCTACTTAAGTATTATAACTAATAAAGCCAGAAAAAATATTAAAATCATATTTTTTAAATAGAAATATAAAATGTTAACCAAACAAAATTTTGACAAGCAATTTAGATTAGTATTTTGATATATCTTTAAAATTAGATACAAAACAACATCATATAAAGACAAATAACCAAGTAATGTGGTATAATATTTAACATTGTTCTTATAGGAACTAATCCAAGACAGCGACTGATACTGCAGAGCCTTAAGCAACAAAGCTTGTTCATTTAAAGATTTGTGCATCAATTTCTTAACACTCGAGTTGGTCTTAAGAGCTACTTTCTCTTCCTGGGCATAAGTGGGTGAAACGTAGTACTACTTAGCTCTCGTTACAACTAAAGACAACCCTTGCTTTAAGTAGTCTTTGGACTGTTAAGTCGTACATAGCAAACAAAACTAAGATTCATCCCCTGTAATTACGTATGATTGTATCAGTTTTAAATGGCTTTCATGCTTTGGATATGAAGCATTATGGTCAAGTTTGGACTGATTTTGTTGAGAATTTTACGTAGAATTGAATGAAATTGTTAATTTTTATTTTTTACTATAAATAAAAAAAGTTGACACAGTGCATAACAGTGCCTAGTACATGAGTTATTGTTTGTTAAAGGCCGGCCGACTGAGAGGGTCGGGAGGGTGAGTCCAGTTCCGAGAAGCCTCTTATCCTGTAGGCATCACTCTACTCTAAAACTATAAAAGGGATTTTGTTGTTGTTCTTATATTATTTGTAAACTGCACATACAACACAAACTTACCAAGAGTACTTGGACAAACAAGTGGTGGTTTTTCCCTAAAATATTAATACAGCCTCTGGCTTCAGTGATGATTTGTAGTAGATCATCATCCTGCAAACAAGCGCAATACAATTAGCCACATTAGGGGGCGGAGATAAAAGATCAATAAATACTTCCATTACATATTGACATTATCATTTTTTCTATCACTAAAGAAATCAAAACCAGTCAAAAAAGTGAAGAAGACAATTCTTTTAGCAATGATATGTTGTAAATATAATGTTAACTGTAGTATTGGTGGTTTATCAGATGCGGTATCATTTATAAATTCATGTAGTCTTTTAATCTGTTTCTGGTTAACACAAGCTCAAATGCTTTGTTTTGACATACTACAGGGCCTCTGTACAATATGGATGACATGATAATACAGTATTAAGTTTTACACTTTATTACTTCATGATACTGGATTTCTACGTTTTAAATGCTGTACGTAACTAAAATGACTGTAAATAACTAATAAAGACAATTGTAGCACAATCTTTTTTCTACTAATTTATGATATAATAACATTATGCTTAGTTGTTTATGTGATCTGACACACAATTACACATATTTGCATCATTATTAATGACCTATGATTATATAACAAAGATTTCCTGTCAAAATAATAACAAATGAGTTTTTATGTAATTAAGTTTAATCCTCGTCTGTAACTACCGCAACAAGCTCCTAGCTAAATTTATTGAGCTTCTTTGCAACGGCAGAATATTTTTTTTATGGTTACTCGGTTTAAAAAATATGTAACAACTAAAATGTATTATATATTGCTATGAAACAAGATTTTTATTTATTCGTTCATTATAATTGTCTAGCCTATCAATTTCATTATCATACAGACTCTGACTTCAATCTGATATTTTAGTTCAAAGAAACAAAACAAAAAAAATGTTATTTGGTAGTTTGACAAACAATAATTGAAAAGAAATCATAACCTAGATAGTAAGTTGAAATAGGAACAACTTAAATTCTAGCACTTGATCCCACTTGCCACAGAGTATACATTGGATTTGCTATTGTGTTGTTAAATCAATTTTGTTGTATTGTTGTATTCTTAATGGTTTAACCCTTTGAGGAGTAATCACGTCATATGACGTGACACTTACGATGTCCATAAGTAGTGTAAATTTTACTAAAAATGCGTTTGGGAGTAAAAAAAAAAGTTGCACAATTTAAACAAAATTGTTATTATTTATTCATATAAATGCATATGAGCATATTTACATAGAATAATTTTTTCATGTTTAGTACTTTTTTATGGTATGAAAAAATTTAAAACAAGGCTCAATGCATAAGGCGACTCAGCAGTCTGGACATTCGTCAGAAGTGTCTTTTCTTTTTTAGAATTTCGTGATGAGTTTGCTCAAACATAACACTGCCTTTGTATTTTCCTTTTACGTTCTTGATTACCAGGTAGAGATTTTATGAAGTGCCGTTCAGTCAATCGGAGCGGGTGCTTATCGCCCGTCAAGGAGCGTGGGATTGCCGGTTGTTTCTCTTTCGGTGTGTAGTGAGTTTCAAGGACTTGCCTTACTAGATTGATCTAAATTCACTAAACTTTTGTTTTTTCCCTCTTTTTATGTTTAGCATATAATGGCAATTCAACATTGTTATATCAAGAAAGTGAAAAAACAACTTCCGGTACCATTTTGTGGTTTTCCGGGTTGAGTCATTGAATGACGTAATCATGTCTGATTTGTCTATCGCTCCAATATTCTTTGTGTATTCTGTAACTGATACTGGTTTCTTCACTGTTTTATTGTTTTTTGTAACATCAATCATGGTGTGATCATGTATGGTTGGTAACATTGTGACATTTCGACGATCACACCATTTCACTGCTAGCATCTTGTCATTATGACGTACACTGTTTCCCCTTTTTGTATTTTATTCGGTAAACATGGCATTCCTCTTCTAGATGCCCAAACTGTGCCACAAGCTCCAGTTCCATTGTCAAACAGCCAGGAAAACAATTTTGGACTGCTGTACCAGTTGTCCATATAAATAATATGGTTTCGGTTGAGGTATGGTCGTAGAAGCGTCTGGATAACATGTCCTGAAATACCTACGTCTTCGTCACTCCGATCAATATTTGTATCTCGACCAGCATATACGATAAAATCTAGAATAACACTTGATTTACAGTCACAAATGACAAACAGCTTGATGCCAAAGCGCTTACGCTTACTGGGAATATACTGTTTTATAGCTAGTCTCCCTTTCCATAAAACCAAACTTTCATCTATTACTACATTCTGTTCAGGTTTCAAACGAGATGAAAACTTTCTCCTAAGAGTTTCGATTACGGTGCGCAGTTTGTACAATTTGTCACCACTGTTTTCATTTATATTGTCATCAAAATGGATCATACGTAATAGGAGTAGGAACCTTAACTCAACACTTTGTGGTAAATTGGGGTTTCTAATAGTGGGTCAGTTGACCAGTATAGTTTCATGGTGTTTTTCTAGTATGTGGCATAAGAACTATTATTGCTAAGAAACAGTAAATTTCATCAATGTTTGTTTCAGACCAACGTTTCAGTTTTGAAAATTCAGTTACCTCCTTTTCCATAATAGTTCGTGCATACTTATTTGTTTCACTTGCAATGTGTGAAACAAAATCAAAATCGAATATTTCATGAAATATATCTACTTCTTTTAGATTTAGTACAGGTCTTTCTAAAAAAATACCACTGTTAGAGGTGCCAAAATCGAACTTTTTTGGTACAAATTCAGCATTGTGTTCCCAGTTACAAGATTGGCATGAGTTAGGAAGTTGGGCCTGAGAAATATTAGAACCTGCATCACTTTCGATAACACTACTGTCTATGGAATTAGGAGTATTGTTATCGTACAATACCTCATCATCTTTGTCCTCGTCCAGCTCACCCAGTACATCATCGTTGGAACCATAAGCCATGATGTTGCCATCATCATCAAAAGAGCAATATTCATTTACTGCCTGTCTAATTTCCTCACTTCGTAGTAATCTATCTCTATCTAAGTCCATTTTGATAATAAACTCTACACTATTTTATTTACACTTATACAATACTGTATGAATAAAACACTATACACTACTAAAACATATATAAACTATATACAATAAAGCCTTGTGAAAACATAAATAATACTTGATAACCACACCGTAACAATCACAAAACACGTCCAAGAAATAGGAGTGAGTAGCAAGTGACAGTGACTATTATAGATGAGTGACAGTAGTAGGGGGAAAAGCGTGCGAATAATCACTATACGTGAACTAAAAGCGGCAGTATGACGTCACTACTCGACCTAGCAGGGCCGGTAGATGCAAACACATGAGTAATAACAGCTGCAATGCATCTTATATTCCTGGAAACATTATTTGTACGAACTCCATAACCTAGCAGCCAGCACAAACGTGGCCATATGGTCTGTCACGTCATATGACGTGGTGACTTCTTTGGGCCATTATCGTCGACCACGTCATTTGACGTGGTTACTCAAAACTGCACATAGTGCACACTCTTCAAAGGGTTAAATGATGAGTAATTGCCAGTTTCATCAAAATTTGCAAAATTTTTACTAAACGTGGTTAATTTGATGGTAGTTAAAATATTTTGCCATCATAGATATTAATGTGTTTCATTATTAAATTTATCGTTTAATTTAACCCTATGAAATATTACTGAGGAAACATTCATTTCGAGATCAGATGGACAATTCAGATTGGTTGTCTATTGTCTATTTAAGAAAAACAAGCTTACTTGGCTGTCTTTTTATTTACATTGCTTTGGTTATATAAGTGAAGCTGGGATATTCCTAATAATTATAGTAAATATGATATATTATAAATCCAATAGCATCTAAATTTATCCGTTTTTTATTTTTATTTCCGAATAGGCCTTAAAAACATTGCAGAGTTAACATGGAAAGAGACTAAAATGTTATGATAAAAAAACAAGACAACTAACAAAAATTCTACAAATAATAATTACATTTTTAACACGTTCGTGGCTACGCGCAGATAAATCCGCGCCAGCGAACCCTCCGCGCATCCTGACGGCGGGTTTTGCCGCCATTTGTAGTTGCATGGTTGATTCATCAGTGTAAAATCGGATCTCGTAGAGGTAGGACGTTACGTTGTCAGGCCCTTGTATACGAACCTATTGATTTGTGTGCGTCAGTCGCAAGTTTGGAAGTGTTTTCGCTTCCCATAAGTGTTTTCTGTTTATTGGTGTGTTTTTTTAGGATTAGAATGAATTTTGTCATTTCAGGCTTAGCCCACAACGTGTTAATCATCACAAGCTCAATGGTAAAATATGAATGGTTTAAACTGTACCTTGCAATCCGCTCCCACTGGAGGGGACCTGTGGTGGCAGAAATAATCCTTCTATATCCTCTATGTGTCATGTATTTAGACTTTATATTTACCTCTGTTTGAAATATTTACTTGATCAGTGTCTGGTGTGTTTGAACTCAAGAAGCATTGAATAAATTCTTCTTACTTTACAAGCAGAATAGATGGCTCAGAAGTTTCAACCAGATATTGAGTGTGTTTATATGTTGAAACAAGGAAAACACCATTTCATTTCCTCGCTCATCTTAAGTTGAAGGTAGTCCTTCAAATTCAAAATTGCTAATTCAAACCAATTTATGTAGATTCCTTTCATCGCTAATTTAATTGGGATCCTAAATCTTGCCACCTTCGGTTACATTTACAATGGTTAAACACTTAACTAACCAGTAAGTATAGCCTACAGAGTAAGGTTAGTCCTATACTGATTCTTACCCATCCAACCTCATACCTGTCTTCTTAAATGCTGATTCCAAAGCACAGAACTTGCCCTCAAACCTTCAAGAGAAGCAAGGAGGTAGGTCAAGAATAACCTGTTGATCAATTTTACAAATATACCTAAGTACAATTCAAAACTTTTTATAGAATGATAATAATTTTAGACGAAAAAATCCCAATTATGTTTAATGGCTTTAGGTTACAAAGGCCATTTTTTGTGGTTCCAACAAATTATACTTTAACAATCAAAGCAACCATAGTTTAAAAAATAAAAACAATGAGACATTTCTACTTCAAAAAGAAAATATATAGGCCCTAGTCTTGTTTATTTATCCTCCCAACAGGAATCCTAGACATTATTGCACAGAATGTTTAAAAAAAGTATTTAACGTGGTAGAAGAAAACTACAAGAAAACAAATTGGAAGGAAGAATACTTTAATATCAATAATATAAGTTATAAAAAATCATACCGAGCTTAGTAATATTTACTGTACATAAAGAATCAACTACAAATATCAATTTATTACTTACCCGGATTGCTAAACCAGCATCCCTAATGGTACAAACAAGCTCTTTGTAGTTTTGTTGTTCTTTCTCATTTTCAAAATCAGTGAGTACAGATTTTAGATTGTAGTTTAGCTGAAACCGTACTGATCGGCGTGACTTCCCCACACTGCTTCGAGTGGAGAGACTGGATCTTTTCGTTGTAGTAATAATCGACATTTGATAATCTAAAATTGAATAACAATGCAAATTTGAAAATATATACTTGATAGGCCTATAAATGTTAAAGCAACAAAATATATACTATTCAAATTGAGAAATTTTACATCTAAAATAATACAGCAATGCAGGCTACATACACTAATTTATATTTGAATGAATAAAATATATTAATTTTGTGGATGGAAAAGAAATTGTAAAAAGTTTTTATCTACCTATAGGCTAAATGCATTGACAGATAATTTTATAGGTACCATATACGTTTATTGAGGTTCCTGTCACAGCTTTACCTGTGTTACTTTTGTTAGTGTGTATTTCTATAAAATGTCCTTATATATAAAGTTTACGAGAAGCTGTTTTTATTAATGGAACTCCTCCCATATTTCTTGCCCAATTTTACAGTTTTATGTGTCAAAAAACTAACATCTATTGATACTTGTGCAATAAGGTCTCAAGTGTTCAATATTTTAATACAAATTTCAAAACCAGCAAGACATTTCATTCTGGAATGTGCTTTACCAAGTGAGAGATATAATCATTTTTGCATTTTCTACTCTATGGAAAGAGATTCAAACAGCCTCTTAGAAAGCCTACCAGCCGTCCCTCCAGCGAGAATATAATAAGTGGATTAGCTTTTAGTGGTAATGTTTGTATTGATGGTGGTGTTTGTATTGATGGTGATCGTGTAATGGCTGCTAATTGCGCTTTGCCGCGAAAGTATTTTTTCTGTTATATCTCGAGAAATAAAATTGTTATAGACCAAGTAGTTTTCAAATTTGTGTTTAGCACACACAAAACAGCACATCAACTTAAAAAGAGATGACCTAAATATAATTTAAATTACTTAACGGAAATATGTCACATAATCTAAAAGTTGTATAATTAGTTTATAATTTTTTCCTTAAAATACACGATTTCCACAGTGTAAAAAGTATATCTTGTGAAAATATATCCAGTTCTTGACCCAGTAGTTTTCAAATTTTGTTAGGTGGAAGGAAACTGCATAGACTAATAACCCTTATCTTCCCAACAAGAAACAGGAAATATAGAGCGTACACCGCAATTATAGTACTATACAGATAATGTACATTGAAATCACTAAAGTTGACTTTAATCCGTGTCAAATGTCTTCAAATAGGGTCAATAGGGTGACCCAATGAAAAAATAACATTTTCTATATTTCTAGGGGAAAATGACAGTGGGGGGAAAATGCTAGGTAGTCTAGTTTTATATAAAAATAAATTACCTCTGTCAACAGTTCAAATGTGTTCAAATTTGTATGACGATCGTTTCAACATTATAATGTCATCTTCAGATATAAATAAAGGTTACAAACAAAAATTGTATAAATTGACATTTTAAAAATATAGAAAGATGTGTTTGTCTTGATAATTAAGTTATTCCAGGTGTAGTGGTGTTATCAGCTGGCCTTCGTTTTCTTGGTGTTGTTTTTGACTTAAAATACTATTAAAAATAAAATGGGATTTAAACTGTAATTTATCATTTAAAATATTTTCATTGTGGTTTTTTTGAGTATGCACTTTATATATATTTCGTATTCTTCAAGAGTAGGCTATCTAGTTTATTTCCTTTTTTGCATGTATGTAGAATTTGTAGGCCTGTATTTAGATCACTAATATCATGGTTTTTGTCAACCAGATGCTGGGCGAATGTTGATTTTTGTTTGTCTGTTTTTGGATTAGGATGGTGTTCTTTATATTTTATATTTTATAATATAAAGAATATTATATTATAATATTGTTTTATAATATAAAAATATTATATTCTTTATATTTATAAAAAGAAATATAATTATTATATTATATTTTTTTATATTTATAGTCTAGTTTTGTTATGAGCAAAGAGTTGAAAGGAAGCATAGTAACTTAATTCGAAACAGCAGCCTACTCCCCAGTGACATAAATAATCTAATTTTAATTAAAGGGGTACCACAATATGACTGTATATTTGTTTTTTTCTTATAATATAAGCAATGTTGTAGTGGCGATTTTAAATTAGTTCACAACTCAGCTTGTATACTTTATTTAATATTGCCTTTGATTGTGCAATAATGTTGGGTTGCCAAACAAAAAATCATTGTAAGGATTAAATAGGACAAAGAATGAAATAAGTAGGGCCTAAGGCTAACTTATCAATTAATATTCTCATTAAAGAAAAACGTAACGTAGGCCTACGCACTTTCTAAGTGATAAATCACATGGCTTTCATCCTTATAGGTTAGGACTAAATATTAAGTAATAATGTAGATGAAAACATACCGTTATTTCTTGCAACCTAATGAAAAATGTTTATGATACATAACAACAAGTAAATCTTTACTCAAACTTAAACTAATCAGTTAAATTGAATAAAACTACACAAGGTTCCGTCAGTTTTTGTTATTTAAATGTACGTATGTAATCTGAAACGACTGAAACTAAACGTCAACGTGTGTCGCAGTATGTTGCTAACTCGCAGTAATACCAACAGAACATCACCTGTCCGCCAGTCCCCTGCCCGAGTCAGGTAATAACCGAATGAGTGATTGGCCAGACTGCATGGGTTAGATAGATCTAGATAATCACTAAAATGTAATTTAATTATGTTCCTCCTTCATTTGGCCTGTATACATATGATCATGAAATAATAGAAATCACAATATTACCGAAAACATGAAGCAATGGATTAATTTAGTGTACAGATTTTATAAAATTGTTAGCAGCAGCAATAATCGACATCTCTCTCTATCCTCACTAAAGCTGCATTTAACCAAAATGATACTATGAATAAAGTCTGTAAAGTTGCAATATAGATTTTGAAATAATTAACTAATCTAAACTCTTGAGAGGCAAGTAGTCTATGCCAAATAATCAAACCTAGTTGTTTAGCACGATTGGTAAAATTCATTAATGATCACAAAATGAAAAGTCTTAACAATCTGACTCTGAGATCAAACTTGGTACTCTGATGATTTATTATGTCAACCTGAAATTAAAAATGGAGGGGAGTCTATTATTGAAGACAACATTTAACTATTGGCTATAACACAGTTGCTCTTTATTACATTAATTAAAAGTAATCAATTCAAGTTTACGCACAGGCAATTTGCGCCCATGAAGCCTAGCTCCCATTTATGAATGTTTGATGTTGTAAATTTAAAAGCTAAAGCTGTATTTTATTTCTAGAAACTTTTAGAAACAAGCAATATAAATAATTTCTATTGTCAATCAGTAAAATAACATTTTAAGTTTTTTGTTTTAGACCATCGACAAGTTAATTGATCTTCAAAATGTACCGCACATAGTCATGGTTCTTGTAATACATTTCCAGTATATGTCTTTCAATATCATGCTTAAAATTAACATTCCGTATAATAAAGAAAAAAAAAACGTTCAGCATTCAGTACCACTTTACTTACTCATGCAATATAAATAATGCGAAGAAAATTTTATTAATAATCTGTCAAAAATTAAGAATAACACTGTAAAGGTCGGATCAGATATAAAAATAAAAATAAATAAATATAAAAATACATATAATTGTAGACGGTATAAAAATAATATAATCTAAATTAACAATTGACGGCACTGGTGGCGCAGTACTGTAACCCAGCTACTTGGGGACAAAGTGTTTGGGAGATTGTAGGCGATAGGTTATATGCTCGGTCCTCAATACCGGCATGGCGTCCGTTAAATGGTTGCCATCGACATGGACACTACTAGAGAAGTCCGGAGTGTCTATGTTTGATGGTAGTCAAGGTTCAGATGTTGTGTAGGGAAGAGAACTGAGTGCCAGTTAGCTGAAAATCAGACCAACACTTCGTGGTTCAGATTCCACGTAAAGCTGTAGGTCCCATAGTTGGCCTGGCTATTGGGCTATTAATTAATAATCCTTTCTAATCTAAGTCGAACTCAGAGAGTAACAATGAGTACAATTGTTCATCTACACTCATCACACTCATTAGAAATCCATATTCGACCATATCTTGACGATCGGCGTGTTAAGAACAAATAAATAAATTAATTTACGAAAAGAAGCTAAAACAATAGAAACACAGCTCATGAAGTAATGATTCAATTTGGTAAATATACAAAATTAACTAGAAAGAATTACTAATTAGAAATTAATAGAATATATTTTAACCTTTTAAATGCAAAGTTACTTACATGTAACTTTGTTATACAGCCTAATTCCCATGATAATGTGACCTGATTTGGACTGTTGTGAAGTAAAATATTATCTAATTTGACCTATTGAAATTTGAGCCATTATAACCAACTCCTTCAAGGTAAATTTAGTGTTCAAGCTCAGGCGTACACGCTGAAAGTCGTGCTGGAATAACTCAGAAAGTCGTACTTGGAAATGCATGATCACAAAGTTTAGAAAATCTGTAAATATAGAATAAATTATTTTATTTTGCAGTCCATCTTAAAATCGTTGCATATGAAAAATGTTAACTGAATATGATGTAATCCTTTTTATTTTCTGCTTTTTAGTCTTGCAGGTGTGAATAGTTGCAACTTAATATGACAGACATATTATGTCTCGATGTTAGATCTATTAGAGTTCTACTAATCTAATCCATAGACTAATAAATAAAACGATTGTATATAACCTGTGTTCTAATAAATTATATTTTTATTCATGATTAGCCTTCTGGAATTGGTATTTGAATAATAGGTTACGTACCTTATCGTCTTCAATTCCTGTTATAGTAACAAGGTTTACTATAGTTTCGACTATCAAGTAGTCATTTTCAAAACTCAAGAACGTTAAATCTTCATAAAAGTGATGTCTTCAAAGAATAAATATTAAAACACAATTAGCAACATTTAAACGAGAGAAAGTATAGCAAACCTTGTTACTATAACAGGAATTGAAGACGATAATGTACGTAACCTATTAATTCTATTTTTATCAGTGATAAAATAATTCAAATTTTAACTCAATAAGATTAACGTATGAAGAAGTGTAAGAGCTCTTGGTATGAAGCTTTCATAATAAATGATTTACTAAGCAAACAAATATTCCATCGACACCAATTCTGAATTATGTCTGTTCAGATTCCTGTCTCATCTGCAAGCTAACGTAAAATATATGCTACTGCAACCATTTATACAGAACAGAGAGAGGCAAGAATCGATGAAATTCTGTATAAAAAGATAGTAGAATTATAGTTAATGGTTTTATGCAAACTGTAACCGAATTATTAATTGTAGTGAAACGTATGTTGACAAGCAACACTCGGAAATAGTAACAAGTAAAGGATTTACTTCAAAATAACTCAAGGAACTCAATCCGGATGTAGTACGAACAAGGTTTCAACACTAGCAACATCAATCAATTCAAGCAGCATATTTCTTTTGCCACACATCCACCAACAATTATCGTGAAAAAAATGCTCTTTAGCCTCCCTTTGGAGATAAACTGTACCTACTGACAAAGTTCTTGACGGATACTGTACAGAAAGGTTACAGCTTCGTTCTCATGGATTATTTTTACATTATAATGATACTTTATATGTGACCTAGTTACAAAATGATTGCTATATTTTTAAAATCTTTTGGACAGTAATCAATTCTCCAACAAGAGTGACCATCGTCATCTTTGTTACGAACCCAACAGTTGTAAAAGTATTACGATCTAACACTACAGCCTCATACTACTACGACCAGAATCCGCTTGTCATGAGCAAAACAACAACTATCCATAAAACAACTAAAAACTTAGGCCATTGTTCGAACATTAAACTTCTACAGTTTATGCTGGGGAAGTGGGTCAGAACTCAAATTATTGTAACAAATGCAGTCTCCTTTACAAAATGTTGAGTTAAAGAACCAATCTAGTTATGTAATAAAAAAATATATAATTAAACGTCTACTTACGCGTTCAATATATACGTTAAGTATATAAGGTGTTTATAAGGGACGCTGTACCTTACACCCAACTATTGGACATGTTTAATATGACGATACTTACGGACAGACGCACAATTCATTATTTATCTTATCTTCATACGCTGGTGAACGGAGCCCTAGACAATAGTGACTTGTTGGCTCAACTTGATTTGTGTCCCTCGACCGAATCCACGTAATTCTCTTGTTTTTGCTCCTCGCTTTTCTCGAACCAATCTTAGTTATCACTCGCCTCTCAGTACAATGTGTCGGCTGTGCAACACATATGAAATTGATTTATTTAGGTATAATTTAAAGTCATTCAATTTTTACTTAATTGAAATGTTTAAGAATAGCCGTAGGCCTACCTAATTAATTTTTCCTCAATCACTGTTGTCTTTATTTTGTTGTTGTTGTTTGTTCAAATAGTTATGTACACGTTGTTATTGTTATTAAATTGTTCTGTTAGTATAGTTCCTTGTTTTATATACTTATGTGTGCATAAATGCTATTTGTTTGTTATAATAATATGTTTATTTAAGTTAAATCTTTTTGTTTATGCAATTCCATGTGTTTTACATTTTTATCGATTTGTTTCGGCTTTGAGAACTCTGTTGGAAGAGGTGAATATTAGACTTGTGTTTTTTTTAACTGAAAAAAAAACAGTGTTATGTGGTGCATTTGACAAACAAGATCTTGCTATTTCTTTTTTTGTTGCCATAAAAATGTGTTTTTGCTCTTTAGTGCTATAATGTAATACAGTACAAGTAAACGTCACACAACACAAATTTATTACAATATAAGCACAAAATGCACAAATATATTACAATACAAGTACAAAATACACAACTATGTGCATTTTGTACTTGCACAAATTTGTGCATTTTGTACTTGTATTGTAATATATTTGTGCATTTTGTGCTTATATTGTAATACATTTGTGTTGTGTGACGTTTACTTGTACTGTATATGTACCTCTACGTATTATGCTATTTAAAAAAACTATAATGTAATAGGCATTAGCTGTTTTGTAGATCTTAAATAAAATAAAATAAATAAATAGATAATACAGTATGAGGTTTTCACAAAAAGCATCTAATAACTAGGGTATTATTAAATGTCAACTTTCTGACGATTTTGAAAGTTGGTAAATAAATATTTATGTCCTCCTGTAATTGCTATATTGCTGTTATAAAATACTAAAATTACTCCTTTCTTTGATACAGAATATATAAAACCCACTGGGTCACATTTTATTGTCTTACATATCAATATTACACAGTAAAATCACCGTCTGAGTCTCTGCAGTCAAAGTACGAGATGAAAATGTTGTAAATGAGACAAACTAAACTAGCAGCGTTCCGCTTCAAAACAAGAGCAGAACATTCCAAATTGGTGGATTTAGTTCGCTGTCTCTACCGAGTTGTCGATTAGAAAGCGTACGTGTGATCAGGAGAGATGTAAGACTCGCTCTGTTGAAATGTCTGAATTTGTTTATTCAAATTTACAATCAACAAATCGTACACTCAACTTACTTGATATGTCAGTAATCTCTTACTCTCCGAACACAATAACTACTCCCCTTCAAGATATCTACAATTAATATTACCATCACTAGACCTTCAGACACCGCAGCCTCTATAAAATAGCTGGGAAAAAACTTTTCGTCACCTGAATCTCGCGCAGTAGCGAATGGTATAGTACGTGCGCCAGTTACTCTGGAAATCGTTGTTCTGCGCGGGTCTTAAAGCTTAAAGCAGGGGATTGGTCTATAACCTCTCATTTTCAGGACACTTACAATCATTATTACAATAACTACTTCTACGATACTAAATCTTAATTGATCATCAAACGGTCAATTAAGTAAAAACTGTTCCTCCAGATATCGTACAGTCAATTTTACAGCGACAACTTTCCCTTCGAACATCATACAAGCACAGTGACACATCCTTCCAGACATTGCTAGTCATTATTATTGTTACTACTACTCCTCCAGACATATCAAATTTCTTAATACTACAGAGCAACTGAATATTCTCTATGTTTATTCTTGTCTATTAAGAGAATATAATATTTATGAATCTATCTACAATATACTATCGGCAAAGAAACGTTTATCGTTGTTTTAATTAACGTTTTTACAAGCTGTCAGCTCTTACTAAATGCTAAAGTTACGAACATTCAAGAGGTGAATGACCTCTTCGATACAGTATCGTTGTAGCCGTGAGGCGCACTTACATCCGACATACCGTTGACGTGGCGCTCCACTGACCGACTGCGAGTGACAACGGTCCTTCAGCAGTAGACCCACCAATTAATGGATTCTCAGTCTGTAATTATAACTGTTCAAATACATTCGCGTGTTACCGTACAAACTACGAGTAAGAGAAGTCAACAGGTGTAAAATGGTTTAGCAATTTTTATTGGTTGGGTCAACATCATGGTTGCCAAATACAGAATTTAAAAATACGGGACATAGTATAACCATGGGGAAGGGAGAGAGCGAAAATTTTCTTTTTTGTGCTTAAGAAGCGTATGAATTGAAAATGAGCTTTGTCACTCTGTAATATTAACCATTTTAATTGTCTTATTATCCCTATCTGTACTAAAATACTGACATGTTGTTTGTGTTTAACACAAAAGTTAGTGTGAGTATAAAGTGTGTTAAATAAACTTATGTAATTGTCATATTTAGTATATTATTTGTTAATATTGCAGTATGTTTGATATATGGAAATATATGAAGTAATAAAATACGGGACAAATAACGTCTCGGACTTAAGTAAATGGGACATGGGACAGTAATCATGTAAATAAGGGACAGTCCCTTAAAATATGGGACGTTTGTCAACCCTGGTTAGCACCTAAGTTCAATGTTGGATGTACCCGTTTAATCACGACTCATACGATGTACAATACATGCATCTATATTATGCAAATTAGGTACATAGGTCTTTGGTTAAATATATTTGAAAGTACCTCTAATATATCAAGTATCAGACTGTCATCTAAATTCATTAGTTGAATTAAGACCAGGGATAAATTAAGCTAGGTATTTAGACTAAACACGAGATTTGGATCCAATAAAGGACGTGTCTTTTTAGCTCGTACTTCATATTCTGCTGTAAACATAACTTCTGCGTACAGAATATTGAATAAGTAACGGAAGAAGTGTAAATGATGTATCTAACTTCACTACTTTGGAAGGCATCAACCAAAATGTTCAGTTACTGTTATTTTATGTATAAATTAACATTACTTTTTACAATAAATTATTATAATTTTTTATACTTTTTACTATACATTTTTAAATATTTTATTATGAATTAAAGATTACTTTACTTTTATTTGGATTTAGGAAGAAATTACTCTTAAATAGAAACTTCTTAGTATTTTTAAGTCCTTTTTGAAAATCACATACTTTTAGGATGAATGTCATATTTTGTATAACCTCAAACTTGGATTTGTATATCCTTAGAAAATGCCTTTATGAACAACTCAGTAGCTAGATAGTTAGATTTTTCCAACTAATAGATAGTTAGACAGCGTTTTTTTTTTTTTTTTTTTTTTTTTTTTTTTTTTTTTTTTTTTAACTAATACGACGTTCCGAGAGGCAAGAAACTCCCCTCGTTATCAAGTGGCCAAAATTAACCTACATTTAGTAATAAATGTATAAAATCCAGGTAAAGTAATCAATAATGTATAATAAATGTAAGTTAGTCTATGTCACTTGAGAATGAGTGACATCTTCTTATCTATCGAAACGTTGAGTTTGTTAAAAAAACACCGACTCGGTGGAAAAATCCAACTAAATTTTGAAATAATATTAGCTCTAACGCTACTTTAGTGAATTTCAAATAACCTTATTCATAAATTTACTCGTATACTACACTCCGAAGTCTTGGGGATGACGAATATTGAACTGTTGACCTTGGGTTTCTTTACTCTCGCAGTGAAACTATGTGTATTCAATACTACAAAGGGTTATGAAAAGCATATCCTGTGTATATTGTCAAAGAGACGTATGGATTTCCAATTCCCGCAGACTCCCGTTATAAAAGGATTCCAGATTTAGCGTTACCCATTCGACCACCTGAGCTGATCCCACAGTCATGTCTGATCCCCATGACCACAGTATTTGAGGCCCTGTCAGTACAGAGGGAAAGTATAAAGGGTCAGTAGGGGACGAAAAAAACATGTGACTATAGACTTGATAATGTACTAAACATAACAAAGGTTAAATAGCATCTCACCTTCAACTCACATAAATGAGTATCTATTCCGATTTTAAATTACAAACACATTGTTTCTCAGCTATTTCCAGCATGGTCGTCAACAATACATTAATAAATTCAACCCTCTTATGTCATAATTTGTATGGCCAAAATAAAAACCAACAGCAAAGTTAGTTAAATGGTAGGTTTAATTATTAAATCAGACTGTGTGAATTTATTCACAAGTGCAGTATTCCCAAAACACTTTGACATTGAAATGTTTATTGTAGCTAATTAAGTTATCTTCTGTTTGCGTGCCGAACGTAATGTATCAGTAGTACCAACATAACCGCTGTAATTTGTCTTGTTTGTTAGAAAAGTAGTTGGTTACCCTTGCTTCACTACACGATCGCAAGATAAACTTTAATGTCCTTGATTATATCATTACTTAAAACCAATGGCAGTGTTTAGATTGTGCTGTGCTTAGCTAATGTTAGCCAATGAAGTTTATACTTTATGAAGGTATGATCGAATATAAACTGAAGAAAAAAGACAAAACCTGGACGTAAAATTGCCGTAATACACGATATGAAGATATAAAAAATCTGCGACCTTATAAAAAAAACATTGCCATACGAATATCGCAGTACTTTTGAAAACTATGTTTGGGGGGGCTCTAAATTGGTTTCCAAAGAACTAAATATTCTTTGAATAATTCAAATTATGATCATAGTGATTGTAAATCTGTTGACATGGCTAATGCACGTAAATCGCTGATTTTAGTCAAAACAAATAAAAATACCCAGTACTTTTGTTTTCACGTGAAACGTCTAACAGAAGAGACAGAATACTCGTTTTGGATTCTCTGGTGTAAAAAACAAGAAAATACGAAATTAAAAATATTCTAAGCAATGCACTTACAAAAGACTTACTTTATTTATAAGATTATTATTTCTAAAGCAAGCATAAAATTGTTTAAACACATTAAGTTGACTTAAATAATTAGAAGGATTTGTTCAATTAGGCCTAATTCATTCGAAATTGTTTATAGTGACTGTTTATAAGAGATACTGAATGTAATAAACTTATGGGAACTAATTATACTGTCTAATAAAATTTGTTCGAAACATTGAACATATTCATAGTAACTCTAAAACATAAGTTATAACAACATTAAGATACCCCCTAAGTAGCTTCTAGCGTACATAGAGACTTGAGTTTTGTATGTAGAAGTGCAGTCTTGAGACAGAGACATCGAAGTCTCACCTGTGACAACACATCTAAATAAACATAGCAACAGACCTTCAATTACGACTACCAAGGACCCCAGCTCTACTAATTGAAGAGCTTTTTATAAAACTGAAGGTGAGGAGCGAAGCAAAAAGCCTGCCGTCCTGACAATATGTGCTAGATATTGTTGTCTTCAAAATCCCTCAATCCCTCACAATATTGTTTTTTTATAACTTAGCAAACAACTTCCAATAAACAACTGTACAATTTATGAACGATTTCAATATTGTAACACTTATATTGAAGGAGGAACCAGTGTAATCAGCATTGAATAACAATTGTATGGCTAGGATTGGTCAATCCTGGAACCAATTTTTTTATTTTACTAAAGTCATAGAAACTATATTTCATAGATGAGTAGTAGCAGTTTTATATATCTTCAGTTATGTTGTGCGAATTATACAAATGATTTACGAGTGAACAAACCTTACGTTTAATATAAATATTTAATTTATATTAAATTATTAATATAATTTAATAATTAACTAATTAATATTAATATAATTATTAATATAATATTAATTAGAGTTTCTTTGCCTTAAGTTTGTTATATAATTAAAACGTTGGCCATAACATATTAAAATGATAATATTCTGATGAATTTATTTTAGGACGAGTATACAACTCATACAATTTTATACTTATTAAATTTATAATTTCAGCTCATGGTGAAATTCTGTCAAACAATCAGTGTTCTAATAAAACAAGACAAATCAAAGCTGTTACACGCTTTACACCTAAACAATTTTTACAAACTCTTGTACAAAATTATGTCTTGGTATCCCTAGTTGCTGAGTATTTTGACCCAGTATGGCTCAACAGTGTACATAGAAAGCAGCCGATGTCCTTGACTGTAAGTAGCACATCTCAAGGTAACTCATATAATTCCTTCTTTGTCATACAGCACCTCCTGTGTCAAATAGTTCTTCCTGTGTCATACCGCACCTCCTGTGTCATACAGTTCCTCCTGTGTCATACAGCACCTCATGTATCTTACTGCACCTCCTGTGTCTTACAGCTCCTCCTGTATCATACAGCTCCGCCTGTATCACACAGCTCCTCCTGTGTCATACAGCTCCTCCTGTGTCATACATCACCTCCTGTGTCATACAGCTCCTCCTGTATCATACAGCTCCTCCTGTGTCATACATCACCTCCTGTGTCATACAGCTCCTCCTTTGTCACACAGCTCCTCCTGTGTCATATAGCTCCTCCTGTGTCATACAGCTCCTCCTATACCATACAGATCCTCCTGTGTCATACAGCACCTCCTTTGTCATACAGCACCTCCTGTGTCATACAGCTCCTCCTGTGTCAAATAGTTCTTCCTGTGTCATACCACACCTCCTGTGTCATACAGTTCCTCCTGTGTCATACAGCACCTCATGTATCTTACTGCACCTCCTGTGTCTTACAGCTCCTCCTGTGTCATACAGCTCCTCCTGTGTCATACATCACCTCCCGTGTCATACAGCTCCTCCTGTGTCATACATCACCTCCTGTGTCATACAGCTCCTCCTTTGTCACACAGCTCCTCCTGTGTCATATAGCTCCTCCTGTGTCATACAGCTCCTCCTATACCATACAGATCCTCCTGTGTCATACAGCACCTCCTTTGTCATACAGCACCTCCTGTGTCATACAGCTCCTCCTGTGTCATACAGCTCCTCCTTTATCACACAGCTCCTCCTGTGTCTTACAGCTCCTCCTGTGTCATACAGCTCCTCCTGTGTCATACATCACCTCATGTGTCATGCAGCTCCCCCTGTATCATACAGCTCCTCCTGTGTCATACAGCTTCTCCTGTGTCACACAGCTCCTTCTGTGTCACACAGCTGCTCCTGTGTCACACAGCACATCCTGTGTCATAAAGCACATCCTGTGTCTTACAGCTCCCCCTGTATCATACAGCTCCTCCTGTGTCATACAGCTCTTCCTTTGTCACACAGCTCCTCATGTGTCATACAGCTCCTCCTATACCATACAGCTCCTCCTGTGTCATACAGCACCTCCTGTGTCATACAGTTCCTCCTGTGTCATACAGCACCTCCTGTATCTTACAGCACCTCCTGTGTCTTACAGCTCCTCCTGTATCATACAGCTCCTCCTGTGTCATACAGCTCCTCCTGAGTCATACAGCTCCTCCTGTGTCATACAGCTCTTCCTTTATCACACAGCTCCTCCTGTGTCATACAGCACCTCCTGTATCATACAGCACCTCCTGTATCTTACAGCACCTCCTGTGTCTTACAGCTCCTCCTGAATCATACAGCTCCTCCTGTGTCATACATCACCTCCTGTGTCATACAGCTCCTCCTGTACCATACAGCTCCTCCTTTGTCAAACAGCACCTCCTGTATCTTACTGCACCTCCTGTGTCTTACAGCTCCTCCTGTGTCATACAGCTCCTCCTGTGTCATACAGCTCCTCCTGTATCATACAGTTCCTCCTGTGTCATAAAGCACATCCTGTGTCATACAACACCTCCTGTGTCATACAGCTCCTCCTGTACCATACAGCTCCTCCTGTATCATACAGCTCCTCCTGTGTCATACAGCACCTCCTGTATCATACAGCTCCTCCTGTATCATACAGCTCCTCCTGTGTCATACAGCACCTCCTGTATCATACAGCTCCTCCTGTACCATACAGCTCCTCCTGTGTCATACAGCACCTCCTGTATCATACAGCTCCTCCTGTATCATACAGCTCCTCCTGTGTCATACAGCTCCTCTTGTACCATACAGCTCCTCCTGTACCATACAGCTCCTCCTGTGTCATACAGCACCTCCTGTATCATACAGCTCCTCCTGTGTCATACAGCACCTCCTGTGTCATACAGCTCCTCCTGTGTCATACAGCTCCTCCTGTACCATACAGCTCCTCCTGTGTCATACAGCACCTCCTGTATCATACAGCTCCTCCTGTATCATACAGCTCCTCCTGTATCATACAGCTCCTCCTGTGTCATACATAACCTCCTGTGTCATACAGCTCTTCCTTTGTCACACAGCTCCTCATGTGTCATACAGCTCCTCCTATACCATACAGCTCCTCCTGTGTCATACAGCACCTCCTGTGTCATACAGCTCCTCCTGTGTCATACAGCACCTCCTGTATCTTACATCACCTCCTGTGTCTTACAGCTCCTCCTGTATCTTACAGCACCTCCTGTGTCATACAGCTCCTCCTGTACCATACAGCTCCTTCTGTGTCATACAGCTCTTACTTTATCACACAGCTCCTCCTGTGTCATACAGCACCTCCTGTATCATACAGCACCTCCTGTATCTTACAGCACCTCCTGTATCATACAGCTCCTCCTGTACCATACAGCTCCTTCTGTGTCATACAGCTCTTACTTTATCACACAGCTCCTCCTGTGTCATACAGCACCTCCTGTATCATACAGCACCTCCTGTGTCTTACAGCTCCTCCTGTATCATACAGCTCCTCCTGTGTCATACATCACCTCCTGTGTCATACAGCTCCTCCTTTGTCACACAGCTCCTCCTGTGTCATACAGCTCCTCCTGTACCATACAGCTCCTCCTTTGTCAAACAGCACCTCCTGTATCTTACTGCACCTCCTGTGTCTTACAGCTCCTCCTGTGTCATACAGCTCCTCCTGTGTCATACAGCTCCTCCTGTATCATACAGTTCCTCCTGTGTCATAAAGCACATCCTTTGTCATACAACACCTCCTGTGTCATACAGCTCCTCCTGTACCATACAGCTCCTCCTGTATCATACAGCTCCTCCTGTGTCATACAGCACCTCCTGTATCATACAGCTCCTCCTGTGTCATACAGCACCTCCTGTGTCACACAGCTCCTCCTGTGTCATACAGCTCCTCCTGTACCATACAGCTCCTCCTGTGTCATGCGGCAGCTCCTGTGTCATACAGCACCTCTTGTACCATACAGCTCCTCCTGTGTCATGCGGCAGCTCCTGTGTCATACAGCACCTCCTGTGTCATACAGCTCCTCCTGTGTCATACCTCACCTCCTGTGTCATACAGCTCCTCCTGTGTCATACAGATCCTCCTGTGTCACACGGCAGCTCCTGTGTCATACAGTTCCTACTGATATAAGGTGACACAAAAAATCTTACATCTTCACATGATGTTTTACACCCGGAGGGTAGACTACAATCCAGGAAGCCTGTCTACATTCTAACCTAACCTAACCTAACCCATCCTAACCTAACATAATCAAACCTATCCTAACATATCTAACCTAACCTAACCTAATTTAATCTAACCTACCCAGAGTTGTACACTCTCATTTGAGTACAAACATTTTTCGTGCAAGGACAGCTGGGTGTTGTCATGGTAAATAATATATTTAATGGCCTAAATAAGGTTCATATTTTACTCACGATAATTTCAGTAGTGGTGTTGACCAACCGTGAAGGAATTTCGTTTCGCTGGATCATGTCTTACCTGGAGTGGGCACCAATTCCAGTCCAAACTACAAGAAATATAAAGGTTGAATAAATAATCAGTCTTGCGATTGTGGTGACCTATACAAACTAGGATCTTATCAGTTCATGCATTAATTAATTCCTTAACTAAACCAGGCGCAGCTAAAAGTAATCAGAGACAGCAAACAGCTAAGCTACACACTAGCAACCCTCGCTTTGGAACTGTTAAAAGGATATCTTTTACTGAAAGGGAATAAAATAAGGTTTACAACGAATTAATGTGTTGCATTTAAATGTATGATGTTTTATATTGTTTACACGTAAAAAACACAAGATATAATTTTTAACCTGGCTCTAAAAGAGGAAGAGGTTATCAATCGGATAAATTTATATATTTTTTATGATTTTTTATAACGATTATTAAAAATTTAGAATTTGTTGAGTGATTCTTTTATTGTTATATAATTATTATTCCAATATCCCATTTTAGTGTTGTATGGCAGATTAAGTGAAAAGTCATTCATTTTATTATTGAAAAAAGGTTTCTTTGTATACAAAAATGCTTTAAAACCCACTAAATATGGTGAAATAATAATAATAAGAAATAAATTCTTTATTAAGATAAAAAATATAGTAATCTGTTAAATAGGCCGAAAGCTAAAACATAAAAAATTAATCACAGGAATTAATTTTTTATGTTTTAGAACTAAAAAAATGTTAGAAACTTGCTTAATACTTATAATAAGCAAAATATTGTATTTAAAACCATAATTGAAAATGTAAAAGTCTGTTCAACGTTTTAACTAGACTAAAGTAATTAAGCACAAAAAAATGAATTGATACAATAGGATGTATTAAGTAAGTTTCCTTACAAATTGAGGCTGACTTCGACAATGAATAGCTTCGAATAATTGTTTTTGTTTGTAACAAACAATCGTTTTTTAGCCCAAACCCATTTACTTTTAAATTACTGGCTAATTTTCACAATTTTTAGTACTATTATTTTTTTAATATTAATATTGTTACGGTATCTGTGCATGAGTATAAAGTCATTTATTAATGGCTTGGTTTACCATATAGGAAGAACTCTCGTTAATTTGCTTGCATCATTATTATAATTAGATATAGGCTACTATCTTCCCTCTCATTCACTGGCCATACACGAGTACCACAACGCCCATAAATGGGGCCACTCCTGAATTTGTAGAATCAAAATATATAAAATATTTGCTTATTTGAACATGAGTTCAATGAAAATTTACACTAAGGTTTAACATAAAAACGAAGTTTATACCGTGCCACAATACAGAGCTTTGTTTAACACCACTGAACTCTATTTTTGTATAAGTATTAACAGCCAAGTTTCTATAAATAAAACATAACATTGTAGTTTTACGACACTTAAAATATATTTTCACTACACTACAATGAGTTCAGCTGTTTTCGTTATGTGTTTACAACCTGCGAAACATCATATTTTGAACAGCTATCTATTGTTTACTACCGAAAGTAACATTGTTTACAACCGAAAATTTTCCACGGTCAACAACACCTGTTTTTATTCCGTAGTGTAGTGAAAAGTATCGTTCAAAACTCGAGTGAATAGTATATTTCATAACAAGAGTGGAAAGTGGGGTTTTGCATGTTCGAGACCATATGTTTGAAGTGCGAGACTTGTCGAGCACTTCAAATGGTCGAGAACATACAAAACACTTTCACTCGAGTTTTGAACGATACTTTTCACTACACTACGGAATAAAAACAGGTGTTGTTGACTGTGGAAAATTTTCGGTTGTAAACAATGTTACTTTCGGTAGTAAACAATAGACAGCTGTTGAAAATATGATGTTTCGCAGGTTGTAAACACATAACGAAAACAGCTGAACTCATAGTAGTGTAGTGAAAAGTGTTTTGTATGTTCTCGACCATTTGAA
This sequence comes from Stictocephala bisonia, assembly GCA_035578905.1. NCBI lineage: Eukaryota > Metazoa > Arthropoda > Insecta > Hemiptera > Membracidae > Stictocephala > Stictocephala bisonia. The sequence continues at coordinate 83,424 of JAQJVL010000284.1, forward strand.
GTGCTCGACAAGCCTCGCACTTCAAACATATGGTCTCGAACATGCAAAACCCCACTTTCCACTCTTGTTATGAAATAAACTATTTCATTTTAGATTTTGTGCTTGGCGTAAAAAGGATTACTGACATTGTCGTAAGACAACATGAGGACGTTAACAAAATCAATCAAGAGATACTATATAAATAACAATGATAGAGTAATATAATAAATCAAAGTGTAGCTTCCATACTTAATCCTTAAAGAAACTTCTAAATGTTACTCAATTTCCAACCAAAACAATCGTCAGTGGCACCTTGCCCAGTGTGGAGGGGGCTCCGCCCCACCCGACTTGTTGCACACTTCGAGACTCGTCAGTGTCGTGCCGTGCGTTGTTGTGCCTCCAGTGTTCTACAGCATGCCAGAGACCGTCGTCAACGTCCACCCGGTGGAGGGTAAGCCCGAGTCCACGGCAGACTCCCTGTTCTCCTGGATTAACATCAACTACGGATACTTCCGAACGCTGCCTGGCATCATCAAGATCGCACAAGCTGTAAGTTTGTACAAGCACTCCACTTCATTGTGTAACTTTTTTCAATATAAAAGCTCCATAGATCTAAGATCTCTGTTTATACGACTTTTCAGTACAAAAATCTGAAACTACTTTGTTTATGAGGATTAATGTTCCACTAACAGTTTTTTTTTAAATTAATATAAAAGAAACAATATTTAGTCCTTGTACCGCTCTACTGTTGGTCGTCACGTCGGCGCGATGATGGGCGTTTCAGGAAAAATACAACTAGAGAGGTGTTTCTTCGTATCTACATAACTTTTCTTAAATTTCAGATTTAATTAAAATTTGTTTCTTAATCCAATATCAACCAGCCGTTTCTTGAAGAATAGGCCTACTTAACGCAATGTCATCAGGATTTGGCCGTTGATATATATTAGCAGATAAATTTAAGAACTAAATTATAAAAATAAAAACGTATATTAAGCAACTAAAAAAAAATTGGCAGTATTTTTTAAAAGTTTAAATCCTTTTTTATTTTTTTGCCTTATCAAGGAGAACCAAGCATATGAGTAAAAAACAGTTCTAGTAAATAATTAAAGTGGCTAAGATAGTTATATTTCTGCATTATAACAGTGGCTTTTAAATGTCTAATTTTGGGTAAAAATTTACAATTTCAAGAAGAGTAAAAAGATTTCTCTTTTCGAGACTCATCCACGCCCAAGTATAGAAATATAGCGGTATCTCAGATAACGGTATTAACAGTACGTTAGGGAAAGTTCATGCCACTTGTCTGTCCCCGGACGAGGTTCCGCCTGGCGAGTCAACTAGGGAAAGTGCAAGATGGGATGACGAGCTGTAGACGGACGGTCGGGTGCAACCACAACATGCATTTCACCATCTAGACTGATATAGAATTAACTTGGAGTCGGTCAGAGTGTTTCAAAATCAACGCTGATTAGTCACACAAAGTGGTTTAGAAATATCTAGGTTCAAATTATTTCTATAATAAGTGGATGAACTCTGAGAAATAACCATGACCAATGACTCACCCACCCGCCATACTCATACATTGGTATTGACCCACCCGAACACCCATACACGTACATTGGTATTGACCCACCCGCCCACTCATACACGTAATTTTGTATTGAACCATCCATACATGTACATTCGTATTGACCCTCCCGCCCACTCATACACGTAATTTCGTATTGAACCACCCATACACGTACATTGGTATTGACCCACCCGCCCACCCATACACGTACATTGGTATTGACCCACCTGCCCACCCATACACGTAGATTGGTATAAAATCAACGCTGAGCGATCATACGGTGAGGATATACGAGCTGCCTTTCTCTCAATTGAAATGCATCGCCCATATCCTTAACGATATTCGAGTTGCCTTCGCTCCTCTGAAAGACATCTCTTGTATCCTTAACGATAGAAGAGCTGCATTTCTCTCCAACGAAAGAGCTATGTTATACCCTTAGCGATGGAAGAGCCGCCTTTCTCTCCATTGAAAGACATCTCCTATATCCTTAACGATAGAAGAGCCGCCTTTCTCTACATTGAAAGACATCTCCTATATCCTTAACGATAGAAGAGCTGCCTTTATATCTATTGAAAGACATTTTCTATTTACTCAACGAAAGAGCTTCCTTTTTCCCACTGAAAGACATCTCCTATATCCTTAACGATAGAAGAGCTGCCTTTATATCTATTGAAAGACATTTTCTATTTACACAACGAAAGAGCTTCCTTTTTCCCACTGAAAGACATCTCCTATATCCTTAACGATAGAAGAGCTGCCTTTATATCTATTGAAAGACATTTTCTATTTACTCAACGAAAGAGCTTCCTTTTTCCCACTGAAAGACATCTCCTATATCCTTAACGATAGAAGAGCTGCCTTTATATCTATTGAAAGACATTTTCTATTTACACAACGAAAGAGCTTCCTTTTTCCCACTGAAAGACATCTCCTATATCCTTAACGATAGAAGAGCTGCCTTATATCTATTGAAAGACATTTCTATTTACTCAACGAAAGAGCTTCCTTTTTTCACTGAAAGACATCTCCTATATCCTTAACGATAGAAGAGCTGCCTTTATATCTATTGAAATGACATTTCTATTTACACAACGAAAGAGCTTCCTTTTTCCCCACTGAAAGACATCTCTTAAGTTTCCTTAACGATTGAAAGATCTTGCCTTCATACTTTGAAAGACATTTTCTATTTACTCAACGAAAGAGCTTCCTTTTTCCCCACTGAAAGACTTCTCTTAATTTCCTTAACGATAGAAAATCTGCCTTTCATCCATTGAAAGACATTTTCTATTTACTCAACGAAAGAGCTTCCTTTTCCCCCACTGAAAGACACCTCGTATATTCTTAACAATAGAAGAGCTGCCTCTCTATCCATTGAAAAACATCTTCTATTTACTAAACGAAAGAAGAGCTTTCTTTTTCCCCACTGAAATACATCTCGTATATCCTTAACGATAGAAGAGCTTCCTTTCTCTCGAATGAAAGACGTCTCTTATACACTTAATAATTTTTTATTGTTAAGGGTACAAAAACTTCCTTAAAAGATATGGCCCATATTCTTAATGATACGTATATAGTGTTCTATGCAAGTTAAAAAAGAACTATAGATCGATTTTCTAGACAACCACTTTCGTGGGGTAGTAGTTACGTTAAAAAATAGATTGTTTAACTCCATAGACAATAAACTGTATATTTGTATTATTTTTAAGTAATAATATTTATACTATAAATTACAGTCATTTACTTTTTTCTGGAATTGAATTAATTTATGACTTTGCAGTCACTTAAATTTTGGACATGTTAATGGAATGTCGGACCACAGAGATATAGAAATTGATTAAAATATTTCCACACTGTGAACACTAAAATTGTGCGCATTACTGAACACCGCTTTAAGCGATTACCACTCTGACATATACAATGTGCATAGCATTTTTTTCTACAAGTCTCAGAAACACAATTTGTAGAATGAACATTGGCCATGCTATTATTGTTAAATGCGCATATGGGCGCGCCGAGTCGCACAAATACGTGTCCATCTGTTTACTGCTGGAGTGGTCCGCACCTTTTACCTGGTTACCGTTACAACAATAACAAGTATTTATTACATTACTCTGTGGCGAGTTACACTCAACCAACCGTATGGTATCAAATGACAGAGATCGATGACGTAAGTGTATCCAACCTGAAGAAACGGTCCTTTTGTCATGTTAACAACAAATTAATTTTATATAATCTGTAGAAATAATACTCACATATTAAATAAAAACTATAAATTTTACTTGAGACCTTTTGAAAAGCTAGTTTTCATCATCAAAAGCAACAAACTATTACAATCCTTTTGCTTTTGATGATGAAAAACTTAGTTTTCGAAGGACCTCAAGCAAAATTTATAAATTTTGTTAAAATGTGTATTATTTCTACAAATTATACATAATAAATGCAATAAATGAGCTCTCTTCACCATAAAAAATTAAATTTGTATCCATTTATTTTCTACTACAACGTGTCCTCAGGTTAAGTGGAAGAAGGGACTTTCTAGTCCCAACTTCCCCTGGTTAAATAAAGTCGTATTGCATTTCATTTAATTTCATTTCGTTTCGTTTCATTTCGTTTCATTTCATTTCATCTCATTTCATTTCATTTCATTTCATTTCATTTCATTTCATTTCATTTCATTTCATTTCATTTCATTTCATTTCATCTCATTTCATTTCATTTCATTCATTCATTTCATTCATTCATTTCATTCATTCATTTCATTCATTCATTTCATTCATTCATTTCATTCATTCATTTCATTCATTTCATTCATTTCATTTCATTTCATTTCATTTCATTTCATTTCATTTCATTTCATTTCATTTCATTTCATTTCATTTCATTTCATTTCATTTCATTTCATTTCATTTCATTTCATTTCATTTCATTTCATTTCATTTCATTTCATTTCATTTCATTTCATTTCATTTCATTTCATTTCATTTCATTTCATTTCATTTCATTTCATTTCATTTCATTTCATTTCATTTCATTTCATTTCATTTCATTTCATTTCATTTCATTTCATTTCATTTCATTTCATTTCATTTCATTTCATTTCATTTCATTTCATTTCATTTCATTTCATTTCATTTCATTTCATTTCATTTCATTTCATTTCATTTCATTTCATTTCATTTCATTTCATTTCATTTCATTTCATTTCATTTCATTTCATTTCATTTCATTTCATTTCATTTCATTTCATTTCATTTCATTTCATTTCATTTCATTTCATTTCATTTCATTTCATTTCATTTCATTTCATTTCATTTCATTTCATTTCATTTCATTTCATTTCATTTCATTTCATTTCATTTCATTTCATTTCATTTCATTTCATTTCATTTCATTTCATTTCATTTCATCTCATCTCATCTCATCTCATCTCATCTCATCTCATCTCATCTCATCTCATCTCATCTCATCTCATCTCATCTCATCTCATCTCATCTCATCTCATCTCATCTCATCTCATCTCATCTCATCTCATTCATTCATCTCATCTCATCTCATCTCATCTCATCTCATCTCATCTCATCTCATCTCATCTCATCTCATCTCATCTCATCTCATCTCATTTCATTTCACTTCATGGTATAATTTTGCTTCAGACAAGAAATGTTAAATATCTTAGTATAAATCTGGATCGGAAATTGACATGGCTGCTACTGTTTTGAATAAGATAATAGAGATGACAAAATATTCTTATCTCCTAAGCAGAACACCAAAATTATCAACAGAATTTATAAAATTTATAAAACACATCTAATTTATAAATATATACTTAACCCTGTTCGGACTTATGATACCCTATGGAACAACATCAAATTCCAACATTAAAATTATTCAAACGCTCCAATCTAAAACCTCAATATTTATTCTAGACGCCCCTTAGTATGTTAGAAACTAAACTATTTACAACAAAACTAAAATCCAAAAGATAAAATCAAAATTGAGAACTTTAAATACATTCATAGGTTCGAGACCCATTAAAACTATCTAGAACTTATCTTTTTGGACAATAAGTACAGTGTTCTTCATTTAAGATAGATTTAATTGATTTTCTTAATTTTTTATTTTTTTACAATATTGTAAGTCAGAAAAATAATATGTTGTTTTCTGACTCATAATAATTACACTAATTACATTAACTCATTGTTCAAACTGTATGAACATATTTAAAATAAGATAAAGGTAAACAATTAGAAAAAATAATTATATTATTCCCTAAGTATTACATCAACATGGCCTGGTAATAGTGAGGGAGACAAAGGTAGTTGGACATTTGCCATCATTACGTGAAAATTACCAATCACGACGTTTCGATTTGGTAAAACCCAAGCCTTTTTCAAGTGCTAAAAACTAAATTACATCTACACAAACATGTTATAAAACTACGTTCATAAACTAATAAACATATTTACTTTAATAATTATCTACATTTTAACCTAGATCCTAGAATGGGGTACAACAAAATGAACTTCTCCTAATATAAAAATGTTAACAGGGTTAAATTAATATAACCAATTAGGTGCTGTCAAGGTTACGATATCAACGAAAAAATGTTAAAACACAATTAAATTAATAATCAAATCAGACTGAAATAAGATTACATTAACTAATCATAAATAAGATAAATATATGGTACCTGAAAAACACTATTAATTTAAAAATAACATTCAACATGCACAAAAATGATATATATATGACTCGTAGCATATATATTCCTAATAATTGTTGTCTTTTTAGGTTAAAATGTAATTGTAATAGTAGTCTCAGTCCTTCCGAGTCATATATATATATATATCATTTTTGTGCATGTTGAATGTTATTTTTAATTAATATTGTTTTTCAGGTACCATATATTTATCTTATTTATGATTAGTTAATGTAATCTTATTTCAGACTGATTTGAATATTAACTTAATTGTGTTTTAAAATTTTTTCGTTGATATCGTGACCTTGACAGCACCTAATTGGTTATATTAATTTAACCCTGTTAACATTTTTATATTTAGTATAAGTTCATTTTGTTGTACGCCATTTTATTTTTGCTGTCCAATTACCTTTGGCTCCCTCATCTGATACTCCATCATTAACAAATTTCAAAAACAAAACTGGTAATAGTGTTTCTAAACAATTGTTATTATAAAAAATATAATAAAAAATAAAAAAAGAACGAGCATGACATCACGCGAGCAAAGTGACACCTGAGGGGAACAAAATGTTCCTGTGATTATAACTTAAGTTGATTTGTGGAACATGGCTTACTAAAGGTTTAGCTGAACGTTTTCATGAGATTGACAGATTTAGTTATCAGTAGTTATTGCTAATAATCAAACCAGTTGATTCGCCCAAATGACACAGTCTACAACGCATCCTCGTCGTGATACAACTGTCTGTTTTAATATTCACAAAGTTAATTAATAGATAGAAAATTAGGTCAATTAAATGTATAGTTTTATTTGGGAAACTTCTTGAATAACTAAAAACAAAAAGGTGATATATTTGTGATATATATAGTAAAAACAAAGTTGGTAATCAATGCACTTTAATGATTGAGTTTTGTGGCTTTTTTAAGGTTAATTTATTAGGAAGTATTCATCTTTTATTATATTAAAAATATATAATAATTATCTGATTACAAATATTTGAATTTAATAATCTGAGGATAGGATGATGTAAAAATATATATAGTTTATCTTTAAAAGACGAACTTAATAAATATGCGCCAAAACGGAAGAAAATATTTAAAATGTAACATTATTATAAAAGTATAAACATTAAAAATAACGTGAAAAATTATCTGACTAATTTGTACAAAATATCGACACTTTGTTCAAAATAAATTTTTTGTGATTAAAACAAGAGACCTTGTTCATTTTGATTGTTCTGATTGCATTAATGGAAAGGAACAAAGGCTAATCATCATCAATCAAGTATATAACTACATATAAGGCCTTTATAGTCAAAAGCATTTGTTAAGTACAAATGATCTATTGTTGTAAGATAGACAGTTTTATGGTCCGTTCAAACAACCATCTGGCTTGTATAACTTTAATTAATATTTGATCAGTCCATTACTCGTAAACGCAATATTAATTTTTACCAGCTGATATTCAAGTATTGTTGTAGATCACGTACATTTGTGTTTAGTTCATACTGTGGTCAAACCAATGTACTGTGTGTCTTAATTTTTGTACGTTTTCTTTGTTCAATTTCCATTTCAAAGTCATCTTTGTGTTCAATTATCAGTAAGTTTTAGTAATTATTGTTGTTTTACTGTGCTACGAGTTTTATATTAGAGCTAATTGTGTTTTTGTAACCATTTTAACTGATCAATATATAACTACCTATATTTACGTTACAAAGCTGCCACTGACTTGTAATTTGCAATGGAGGAGTTAGTAGATACCGTTAATAAACTACAAGAAGTATTCAATGTGAGTGGGTACAAGAATGTGGATCTCCCACAGGTCGTCGTTCTAGGGTCACAAAGTTCTGGCAAGAGTTCAGTCCTTGAACACTTGGTGGGAAAATCTTTTTTACCCAGAGGTACAGGAATAGTCACGCGGTGTCCATTGGTCCTTCAACTAACTCGATCTCAAGAAGAATATGCAGTTTTCCAACATGATTACTCCAAAGTTTTCACGGATTTTTCACTTATCTGCCAAGAAATAGAAGATCAAACAGAGCGATTGGCCGGAGGCAATAAAGGGATTTGCAGTACCCCAATAATTTTAAAGTTATTCTCCCCTTTACACCTCGACCTAACTTTGGTTGATCTTCCTGGCTTGACCAAAGTGCCTGTGGGAGACCAGCCGGATGACATTGATGAGCAAACTAGAAGTTTGGCACTAGAATATGTGAACAATCCAAACAGCATCATACTTGTTGTCATTCCGGCCAACGCTGATATGGCCACAAGTGAAAGTTTGAAAATAGCTAGAGATGTTGATCCGGAAGGAGCAAGAACATTGGCAGTTGTTACCAAGCTGGACATTATGGATTCAGGCACAAATGCAATGGAAATGCTGACTGGAAGAGTAATTCCAGTAAAATTAGGAATTATTGGGGTAGTAAACCGGTCCCAAAAAGATATCACGGAAGGCAAGACCATTGAAGAAAGTTTGATTGATGAGGCCGCATTCTTCCAGAAAAAATATAGAAGTATTGCTTCAGAACATGGCACGGCATACTTAACGAAAACTGTACAACGAATTCTAATAAATCACATAAAAAGATGCTTACCTGAATTAAAGGAAAACATAAGCAAACAACTGGCAAAGCAGCGATCAGAACTGTCGTTGATGGGGGAAAGCAACCTGGATAAACCAACTCAAATGCTCGATCTCATAACAAAATTCTCAAGGAATTATTGCTCAACAATAAAAGGTGATCTACTTAATATTGAAACCACTGAGTTATGTGGTGGGGCTAGGATTAACTTTGTCTTTCAAGAGACCCTTAACAAAGGTTTGAAGTCTATTAATGCTCTCAATAACTTGTCTGAAAGTGCAATATTGACAGCAATACATAACGCTTCTGGAGCTAGTACAGCCCTGTTCGTTCCTCAAGTAGCGTTCGAACTCCTAGTCAGACGTCAGCTGAGGAGCCTGCGCGATCCTTGCCTGTGCTGTGTGGATCTGATATACCAGGAGCTGGACAAGATTCGACAATCATGCCTTCACGATCCGGAACTGGGTTTGACTAGATACCCGAAGCTGGAGGGAGAGATATCAGCTGTAGTAAGTGATTTGTTGACAAATAGAATACCTGTTACAAACGAAATGGTCAATCATTTTATTGATGTGCAGCTAGGTTATATCAACACAGCACATCCAGATTTTGTTCCAAATAAATTTGTGGATCGATCAACTAAGCCGACCAAAGGCAAGAAAAATGAAAGCATAATACATGAAAAACAAAACACGTTTAATGAGCTATATCCAGGTGACAATGTGAGTGATGTCCAGGAGACTCAGTCATCTCCTACTATCAGCTCACCCGAGGGCAAAGATCACAAGGACTACATTTTAATTAAAAAACTGATAAAAAGCTACTTCATAATCGTTAGGAACACCGTAATAGATAACGTGCCGAAGGTCATCATGCACTTTATGGTGAACTACGTGATGAATCATCTACACGCACAGCTGGTGGGAAAACTATATGGCCGTGATACTGAGGCTGCAGATCTCCTTGAAGAGGCTCCAGAAGTGATCGCCCAAAGAAAACGGCTAGAAAGTGCAGTCAACACGCTTGAAAACGCAAACAAGGTCCTGAAGTCACTCAATTCGTCACATCCAGATGTCAAGATAGAAAATGTATTTTAGAGTTTTCTTTGAAATGTCTCTCGTAAGAAAATAATCAACAGTTTGTTAATCAGTTGTATTTTAGTCAATAGTTGTGTGTTGATGAATAATGTTTTATTTTTATAAATTAGCTATGAATATTTCTTATTTATTAGAATTAGGCTTCCAAGACCACTTCTAATAAATAAGATTATTTACACTCTAGGTCATTTGGACTAAAGAGTGAAGTAATTGATAGTCTACCCTTAGTAAATGATATAACTATTCATTGAGTTTTTCTTATTCCTTTAAAAGTTTCTTTTAAACATTATTAGTATGCCTACAAAAAGTGCTTTAAGCTTGCATTTTTAAGTGTTTAAAACACATATCTTACTATAAATAAATATTAATTAGATAGGTTTTAATAGCTTTAATTATAATAATTGTATTTCTCACTAGCTGAATAGCCGTGCTTCACTACAGATAGTTATTTATACACATGCATTTAAAGGATTTCAGTATGCCTGACAAGACACATGAACTGTTGAAAACGTTCAGATGCAAAATAAACATTTTTTCTTTTCAAAAACTAAACCCGTACAATGAATATATAATGCTAAAAAACATAAGAATAACATCGACTATAAAACAAGTCGATGATAAAGTAACGCCAAAGCCAACCGGCCTAACCTTGTCATTACCGCATTTACATCTATAACATTAAAATCAAGGAAACCATGATGAGGGGGTGAAGGCCTGAGGTGAATTCAAAATATTAAAATAGCCTAAACATTTGTATGCCTGAATAGAATTATGAAACAGGTTGTATACAAAGTAAAATTATTTAATATGATGTTTTAGAGAAAACTCTTATTTTCTTGTTAGTCCAGCAACGGATTAACTAACTAAGCTATTAACTATCCACTCTTCTCTATTTCTGCCTATCTGTTTTACATTCTTACATTTGAGACGTCAACACAACGTTGTGCGTATTTTCATGCGAATATGAATGATGCCAAGAGTGTAGGATAAGTGTGGGTGAGTGTAGTCAGGTTACTATCTGAGTTCAACTGTTCCTCAGAAAGGGCAATTTATTATAGCCCAACAGCCAGGGCAACTAAGGGACCTACATCTTTACGTGGAATCCGAACCTCGTAGTGTTGATCTGATTTTCAGCTAATTGACAAGCCTGATACTCAGTTCTCTTCCCTACACAACATCCGGACACTGATTATTGCTCAACATGGACACCCCCGACTTCTCTAGTAGTGTCTACGTCGATAGCAACGATTGAGTGGACGCCATGTCAAAACAGAAATCAAATATCAGGTGACTACAGATCCTTTTTACCTGCTTTATATGTTTTTCTTACCTCATTATGTGTTAAACAAAATAATTCTATAACATAATAATTACTATATAGCTGGATAGACAAACAGTATTGCCTAAAAACCATGTGGTTCTCGGAAGAACTGAGGTCAATTTGTACAACATGATTATAAACGTTATAAAAACAGAAAAGATATACATATGAGCGGAAGAATATTTGTTTCAGTACTATTTCCAGGGATGACAAAGTTATAAACGAATGCTATGTAAAACGTAGTCACACACGGGAAATGGAATAGTCTGACCGACGAAAGTACAGCGGAGAGATCACGCGTTTCACGGCTTTCTCTGGTCCGCTTCAAACTGCCGTCCTGTCACACGAGGAAACTGGAGCGGCAAGTTCATTGACTAGAGAGAGGCTGGACCGATCCATCAGATACTGTGGTCTCGGGAAATAAGCACCTCAGTGTTCTTTAGTTAAGATGAGAAGAACCTAGAGTGTTGGTGACCGGTGTTATAGCTAATCTATATCTTCGTAGTCGACCGCTCTCAACAGAATGCCGTATTATAAAAACGGTGTAAGAACCTCCAGTGATAGTGTAACTAATGTAAATAGCAGAGTCTAGCATTGTTTTAGATGATCTAGATTATAGTCAAGATCTGTTCGACGTTGCTCCAAATCGACTTTCGACTTAATATCATGAGACTTGATAGCTTATTGACTCATAATGATAAGACGATATTCTATATCGTTCATCTATACTCATCACACTCATTCGCCCCTCACATTCACCTACATCTGAACCATCGGCGAGATGTACTTGCAGCTCTCACGATAGCAGAAAAGTGACCAACCCATTTTTACAAAGCCGGTATCAAATTTGACTTTAACAGCCATAGTCCAATTTCATTGTTAATGTTATTGGACTATCTTATACTATAAAACAAGCAAGGAATTGTATGTATGTATGTATGTATGTATGTACCTATTTCCAGTCATTTTATTTTAAAAACGGCTTTACCGATTTTCTTCGTACTTTGTCTATAAAAAGGTTTTCTACCTCAGGAATCCAATGAATTTGATGACAATTTTGAGAAAACTCATTTTCTATGAGTTTTCACGATTCCAAAAGTAAATGGGTGGGCGGGTGGGTCAATACCACTGTTTAATGTTTATCTTATACTATAAAACAAGCAAGGAATTGTATGTATGTATGTACCTATTTCCAGTCATTTTATTTCAAAAACGGCTTTACCGATTTTCTTCGTACTTTGTCTATAAAAAGGTTTTTTACCTCAGGAATACAATGGATTTGATGACAATTTTGAGAAAACTCATTTTCTATGAGTTTTCACGATTCCAAAAGTAAATGGGTGGGCGGGTGGGTCAATACCACTGTTTAATGTTTACTATTTACTATTTCAACATGTGAGTTATGATTTTAATTTATTTTTTTAAACAACACATGTTTTTCTGAATCTGTTAAAATGTAAACAAACCAAATATTATTGTATTTTTACTACCTATGTCTAAAATACACAATTCAGTTATTCTCGAACTTTATTTCATTTTTATTATAATTTCAAAGCTGAAATTTAAAATACAGATCTTGATTCAAACAATGAAACAAATCTTATGACTTGTAATAATACTTTGCAAACAACTTCTACAAATAATTCTGGAAATACCTTACAAACTTCTAGCAACTTTCTTAATTACGATTTGCCATCAACCTCGGGGGTAACACCGAAGAGCAATTTGGATTTAGGAAAGGTAAAACATAATCGGACGCTCATTTCAATCAATATATGTATAATTGACTCAATGGAAATTTAAAAACAAATCTTACATTATTTATTTATTTGAGAAATACATTTTATTGCATTAAAAGAAGTAATTTCTTTCAAAAATTAGAATGTTGACTTTGGCGTGGTACAGGGTAGCACCCTTGGCCCATCAATGTTTTTAGTGTATAAAAATGATTGAAATAAATTAAGAATAAATGGTAAATGGTTTCTCTTTGACTCTAATAGCTTTAAATCGATTTTAATAAATGAAGTATCGTTGGGTTTGAAGTAAAATTATCTAAAAACGCTGTTCATATAAGTTATTTTCAGATTAACGCTTTTTAGTAACTTAGTTTTAAAAAAAAGATACTGCCATATGGAAACTGAAAATGATATTTTCTTAATATTTTTATAGGTTTATTATAATGAGCTTAACCCAATTACAAACATTTTTACTATTTTGTTAATATTATTATTATATAATCAGACCACGATCAAACTAATTGAGATGGGATTGAATGTGATGAGCGAAGCTGAGTGAGTGAGCCAAATATATCGACATCAGTGGGTTACTCTCGACAGGGTCAGTTGCCCGCCCTGGCTCCGTGCCAGTAGTAATGTGCCAGCTCTTTTAAAATTATAAGTATCCTATTATGAAAACCTTATTTATTAGCTCAAATTTCAAATCGCAATGCATATTTAATACAGAAAGTGAGTTTTAAGTCAATTACCCTCTTATTTGTCTAAAAGATTTGTTTTTTGAATATACCATTAAATTAATACCACTTCACGCTAAATTTAGAGTGTTTAATGTTATTGATCACTTGGGGTTCAAATTCTAGGAGTCAACTTCAAACTTTAAACGGGAACATGATTATGTGATATGTCATTTAACACCACCATTTCATGCTAATAACAATGGCGCAGTCGTAATTTGAAAAGGATGGTTTGTTATTTATTTTTTAACGAGTTTATTATTTTATTTCATTGTTTTCCTAGTTAAAACTGTTTTATTTTATTGAATTAGTTAGTTACCTGGTAAATTTTGTCCACAGTTTAATGTGATTTTTGAATATTCCATTAAATGAATACCACCTCACACTACATTTAGAGTGTTTCAATGTTATTGATCACTTGGGATACAAGATCTAGGAGTCAAGTTCAAATTTTTAAATAGAAACGTGGTCTTGTAATGTATCATTTAGCACAGCCATTTCAAGCTGAAAACATAGTGCAATCAGAATTCAAAAATATTGTGTCAATACATAATTAATTTTTTTTATTTCATTTAATTGGTCATCGCTTATAAATTTTCCTAACTTCCTACATTTTCCTAACTTCCTAAATTTTCCTGATTAAAACTGCTTAGCCGTGACAAATTATTTTTAATTAGTATAATACATAGGCGATGCCAAATTAAATAAAACAATATCCTTATACATAATACGTGAAGCTGTTTTTTGTCAACGCAACTCCTCCCTTAGTTCTTGACCAATTTAAACGGTTGAGGAGTCGAACAATTTACCTCTGTTCTCAGTTGTTCAATAAGGGCTTAATTCTTCAATATGTTCACCCTGAAGGTATGGGAAGCCACCAAAGTACGTTTTTTGGCCGTAAAAGTAACATGGAGAGAGATTTTTAATGAATAGAAGAGCAACAGCTGTTCAAATGTAAATAATGATTTCCAAAAAGTTTTAACAGCCGTTGGAGTGTAAACAATAGTGTTTGCAAGGAGGTTAGATCTTTCATAGTGTTAAACCAAGGAAGGTTGTAAGCAAGGTTTATTCACATTCAATTTTAAGCTTCAGAGGCCGGCGACCGAGGTGTCTCAAGAGCAGCGAGTGATGGAGTTGATACTCGAAGCGTGCAGAGGTGTCCCCTAGTAATAAATAATAAGTAAAGAATTATACTTCCTTTTATTTTATCCCATATGCGTTAGCATAGAGAAATTATTGTGATCGTCCAAAAAAATGCTTTTTACAAGTTGGTCTAAAAATTCATTTTAGGGTGCCCTGAACCCAAAAAAGTAGTTTTTCGAAAAAAGATTTTGTTGTCTGTCCGAATGTGTGTCTGTCTGTGTGTATGTTCAGTTTGCGGGAGACCAAAAGGATGGATCAATTTTTATGATATTCGGTATTTAGCCAGTATCTCCAGACCATTTTTTCACTTTTTTGACATTTTAGGTTTTTTATGGACAAAAAAACAAAAAATGGAATTTTCTTAAAAACACCTCTTACGATTTTGGTGAAATTTTCAGGAAAATTTTGAATTACAATTTAAAATATTTTATTAAAAACCGCATGTATTTAACTTGACTAGTTTTTAGTTATGGCAAAAAACCCCTATTTGGAAATCAAACTGGTAATTTTAAAAGTCTTGATATTTTAGTGTTTAATATGGTTGAAAGTTTGTGCTAATACTTTGGAACCATTAATTTTAAATTGTGATTGTTCTACCATGTTCAGCTTCACATGAACACATCCCTGCTTAAAATGTTGAAGTTTACTCCTAGACCTTGGCTACAAATGATCCCTAATAACTCTGAAGCACTCTAAATGTAATTTAGGTTGATAAACATAGTACAAAATGTATTACTTTCAGTGTAAATGCCTTATTAAGGCTTCTTGCTAGTCTAGTGCAGAGGGTCACGGGTTCAAATCCCGGGAGGTCCACTAAAATTTGAGAAAGGGGTTTAGACCGTCGTCCTTCAACAACGTTATAATACAATGTTAAAACAGCCACTGGCGGAGACAGTAAGACAATAAAAATAAAAAATTACCAATTTTTATAGTTTTATATTTCGTTTCTGAAGTATATACATCATCACAATGTACCGTCACATTACGGACAATGACTGAAGCCACAATTCGCTCGGGAGCGTGGGAAGTGAGTTTGTGTCAAAACGCCAACAAGCCACTTTCTTCTTCTAATTAGGGATAATAGTTTACACGCCTGCAACAATGTAAGCCAAGGTTTAGTGAATACGGTGGGAAAGCGTCATAACAAGCACGGAGAGCGATGGTAGCGAAGTACAAGGGGGAGGGGGAGTTGCAGAAATAATAATAAGTTTATACATAGTAAAAAATATCATTGATTTTTGTAGGTATGTTCTACGGACGTTTTATCAGTTCGTAATTCCATTAGTTTCAATATGTTGTTCAAGGTGCAACCTGTAAGGAGATGTAAAAATGTTCTGAACAAAAACGATTTATTTGTTATCAACTTTTAAAATGAAAAACATAATAAATAAAAAACTAGCCATGTTAGAGACATGGGGTTTTTATTGAAATATTTCATATTGTAATTCACATCTATTCTGAAAATTTAATCAAATTCGTTAGAACCATTTTTGAGAAAATTCCTTTTTTGTATGTTTTTACTTATAAAAATTGAAAAAAACTAAAATTTCAAAAAAGTTAAAAAATGGTCTTGAGATATTGGCTAAATACACTTACATACAAAATTTCATAAAAATTGATCCATCCGTTGGTGTCCAGCGAACTGCACATACACACATACGGACAGACAAAATTATTTTTTTTTTCGAAAAAACTACTTTTTGGGTTCAGCGGACCCTAAACTGCATTTTTAGACCAACTTGTAAAAAATGTTTGTTTGGGCGGTCACAATACTTTCTCTGTAATAACGCACTTGGGCGAAAGTAAAAATAATTCTTTACATTCCAACAGCCGTTAAAATTATGTAAACACCATTATTTACATTTGAACAGCTGTTAATTTTTGACTAATTTAAATCTCTCCGTGATATTGCTATGACCAAAAACCGTTCAGGGTAAAAATATTGAACAATTGAAATCTTACCGTATAACTACGAATAGGGGCACATTTTTTGACACTTCAATCGTTACAATTGGTAAATAAATAAAGGAGGAGTAGTGTTGACAAAAACTCCTTCAAGTATTTTAAATATAAGGGTTTTATGATCGCATTAAAAGTGTTAAATGTGAACGTGCACTAAATTAAATTTTACTTTAAAGGAGACAGTTCTTTAAACGCTGTCAGTTTATTTTTAAAACATCAAGGGTTTTTTTTTCAAAAAGGAGGCCTTAACTTTTATAAAAATATCCATTGCATCAAGAAAGACTCTTGAAAATGAGTTTGGTGGAGAAAGAAATATATCAAAAGTAGGCCTAAGCCTACAGAAGTTTAGGCTAAGTGGGCAAAAGTGTTCAACCCCTTCCCCTCCCTTGGGTACATAAATCTACCCTGCCCTAAACTAATGTAATCTAACCAAACCTAACCTAACCTAACCTAACCTAACCTAATCTAACCTAACCTAACCTAACCAAACACACATTCGTTAAAATAAGCACAAGTTATTAACAAGGTCAACTGAGGTTTTATTTGAGAAAAACGTGTTATGAACTTGTCTGAAATTTGATTAATAGCATTTAATTCTACTACCCAAAAATAAGGACAATTCGGCCAAACCTACAATTTTTCAAAGTCCTCACAGAGCTGTTTCCCACTGCACTCAATATAACAACATAATATGCTGGATTTATTAACACACAGTATTAAACAACCCCCCCCCCTATTGTGTAGTTAAACACACAATATTAAAGGTAAATGCTGAGATCTCAATAAAAAAAGTCATTTTATAGATCGTCACACCCAAACACAAATGCTGTAAACTCCTTACGTCAAGTTGATGCATTACAGAACATCGCCACTATTACAGTGTTTGAACATTGCAACGTTTTAAATAAAACCCATAAACACCGTTACACAGCATTAAATTTCATGTAATTGTTCAATGACTAATCAAACAATAAACTACATCAATTTTCTAACTTTTAAATTTGAGTAGGTGACAATATTTTGTTAGGGGCCAAACCAGTAATTTATACGGTTACAATTGTTTCATAGTAAAGGTAAAAAATTAATGTGCAAAGTAGCTATTCCTTAGAAAGTGTCATTAATTAATAGCCCAATGTAAATTGTTCATTTGTCATTGGGCTATTAATTAATAACACTTTCTAAGGAATAGTCGGCCTTAGTTTGTAACAATAACTACATTCGCTCATCTACACTCATCACACTCATTCGAAATCCATATTCGCCCATATCTTGACGATTGGCGTCCTATGAATAAATAAATAAATATTTTGACAAATGTAGTATTAATGCACTAAAATCCAACTATTCGATTGTTGAAATCTAAACATTACAATTTAGCCACTAGTTTACCCGACAAATATCCGCTCAAACAACCATCTGGGTTGTAAAACTTTAATATCAGTCCATTACTCGTAAACGCAATATTAATTTTTACCAGCTGATATTCAAGTATTGTTGTAGATCACTTACATTTGTGTTTAGTTCATACTGTGGTCAAACCAATGTACTGTGTGTCTTAATTTTTGTACGTTTTCTTTGTTCAATTTCCATTTCAAAGTCATCTTTGTGTTCAATTATCAGTAATTTTTAGTAATTATTGTTGTTTTACTGTGCTACGAGTTTAATATTAGAGCTAATTGTGTTTTTGTAACCATTTTAACTGATCAATATATAACTACCTATATTTACATTACAAAGCTGCCACTGACTTGTAATTTGCAATGGAGGAGTTAGTAGATACCGTTAATAAACTACAAGAAGTATTCAATGTGAGTGGGTACAAGAATGTGGATCTCCCACAGGTCGTCGTTCTAGGGTCACAAAGTTCTGGCAAGAGTTCAGTCCTTGAACACTTGGTGGGAAAATCTTTTTTACCCAGAGGTACAGGAATAGTCACGCGGTGTCCATTGGTCCTTCAACTAACTCGATCTCAAGAAGAATATGCAGTTTTCCAACATGATTACTCCAAAGTTTTCACGGATTTTTCACTTATCTGCCAAGAAATAGAAGATCAAACAGAGCGATTGGCCGGAGGCAATAAAGGGATTTGCAGTACCCCAATAATTTTAAAGTTATTCTCCCCTTTACACCTCGACCTAACTTTGGTTGATCTTCCTGGCTTGACCAAAGTGCCTGTGGGAGACCAGCCGGATGACATTGATGAGCAAACTAGAAGTTTGGCACTAGAATATGTGAACAATCCAAACAGCATCATACTTGTTGTCATTCCGGCCAACGCTGATATGGCCACAAGCGAAAGTCTGAAAATAGCAAGAGATGTTGATCCGGAAGGAGCAAGAACATTGGCAGTTGTTACCAAGCTGGACATTATGGATTCAGGCACAAATGCAGTGGAAATGCTGACTGGAAGAGTAATTCCAGTAAAATTAGGAATTATTGGGGTAGTAAACCGGTCCCAAAAAGATATCACGGAAGGCAAGACCATTGAAGAAAGTTTGATTGATGAGGCCGCATTCTTCCAGAAAAAATATAGAAGTATTGCTTCAGAACATGGCACGGCATACTTAACGAAAACTGTACAACGAATTCTAATAAATCACATAAAAAGATGCTTACCTGAATTGAAGGAAAACATAAGCAAACAACTGGCAAAGCAGCGATCAGAACTGTCGCTGATGGGGGAAAGCAACCTGGATAAACCCACTCAAATGCTTGATCTCATAACAAAATTCTCAAGGAATTATTGCTCAACAATAAAAGGTGATCTACTTAATATTGAAACCACTGAGTTATGTGGTGGGGCTAGGATTAACTTTGTCTTTCAAGAGACCCTTAACAAAGGTTTGAAGTCTATTAATGCTCTCAATAACTTGTCTGAAAGTGCAATATTGACAGCAATACATAACGCTTCTGGAGCTAGTACAGCCCTGTTCGTTCCTCAAGTAGCGTTCGAACTCCTAGTCAGACGTCAGCTGAGGAGCCTGCGCAATCCTTGCCTGTGCTGTGTTGATCTGATATACCAGGAGCTGGACAAGATTCGACAATCATGCCTTCACGATCCGGAACTGGGTTTGACTAGATACCCGAAGCTGGAGGGAGAGATATCAGCTGTAGTAAGTGATTTGTTGACAAATAGAATACCTGTTACAAACGAAATGGTCAATCATTTTATTGATGTGCAGCTAGGTTATATCAACACAGCACATCCAGATTTTGTTCCAAATAAATTTGTGGATCGATCAACTTCACCAAACAAAGGCAAGAAAAATGAAAATTCAGAAATGTATACAGATACTTTACCAATAAGTAGCATAATACATGAAAAACAAAACACGTTTAATGAGCTATATCCAGGTGACAATGTGAGTGATGTCCAGGAGACTCAGTCATCCCCTACTATCAGCTCACCCGAGGGCAAAGATCACAGTGACTACATTTTAATTAAAAAACTGATAAAAAGCTACTTCATAATCGTTAGGAAGACCGTACAAGATAACGTGCCGAAGGTCATCATGCACTTTATGGTGAACTACGTGATGAATCATCTACACGCACAGCTGGTGGGAAAACTATATGGCCGTGATACTGAGGCTGCAGATCTCCTTGAAGAGGCTCCAGAAGTGATCGCCCAAAGAGCACGGCTAGAAAGTGCCGTCAACACGCTTGAAAACGCAAACAAGGTCCTGAAGTCACTCAATTCGTCACATCCAGATGTCAAGATAGAAAATGCATTTTAGAGTTGTCTTTGAAATATCTCTCGTAAGAAAATAATCAACAGTTTGTTAATCAGTTGTATTTTAGTCAACAGTTGTGTGTTGAATAAATAATTTTTTATTTTTATAAATCAGCTATGAATTTGTCTTATTTTTTAGAGATAGTCTTCCATGACCATCATTATTATTTACACTCTAGGTATTTTGGACTAAAGAGTGATTTAATTGATAGTCTACCCTTAGTAAATGATTTAACCATAAATCGAGTTTTTCTTATTCCTTTCAAATTTTCTTTTAAACATTATTAGTAGGCCTAAAAAAAGTGCTTTAAGCTTGCATTTTTAAGTGTTTAAAACACATATCTTACTATAAATAAATATTGTTTAGATAGGTTTTAATAGCTTTAATTATAATAATTGTATTTCTCACAAGCTGAATACCCGTGCTTCACTACAGATAGCAATTTATACACATGCATTTAAAGGATTTCAGTATGCCTGACAAGACACATGAACTGTTGCAAACGTTCAGATGCAAAATAAACACTCTTTCTTTTCAAAAATAAATACTCTTTCTTTTCAAAAATATACCCGTACAATGAGTTTATAATGCCAAAACATAAGAATAACATCGACTATAAAACAAGTAGATGATAAAGTAACGCCAAAGGCATCCGGCCTAACCTCCTCATTATCGCATTTACATCCATAACAATAACATCAACGAAACCATGGTGAGGGGGTGAAGGCCTGAGGTGAATTAATAATATTAAAATAGCCTAAACTAATTAGTATGCCTGAATAGAATTATGAATCAAGTTTTGTACAAAGTATAATTATTTAATATGATGTTTTATTAGAAAACTCTTATTTTCTTGTTAGTCGAGCAACGGATTAACTAACTAACCTATTAACTATCGCCTCGTCTCTATTTCTGCCTATCTGTTTTACATTCTTACATATGAGACGCCGACACAACGTTGTGCGTATTTTCAGGCAAATATGAATGATTATATGAGTGTGGGAGAGTGTAGTCTGGTTACTGAGTTCAACTGTTCCTCAGAAAGGGCAATTTATTAATAGCCCAACAGCCAGGGCAAATAAGGGACCTACATCTTTACGTGGAATCCAAACCACGTAGTGCTGGTCTGACTTTCAGCTAATTGACAAACCTGATACTCAGTTATATCCCCCAAACAACATCCGCACAACGATTACCACTCAACATGGACACCCCAGACTTCCCTAATAGAGTCCACGCCGAGAGCAACCATTGAGCGGACGCCATGTCGGAATTAGGAGGACCGTGCATCCAACCAATCGCCTACAATCTCCACAACACTTTGTCCCCATGTAGCTGGGTTACAGCACTGCGCCACCAGTGTTCTGTCCGCTCCCGAAGAACGACAGCCAGATAGGCAGCAGCTGAGATAAAAGTCATTTGTATTATCTAGTGGAAGATATATGCAAATTTGCAACATTCATCCTATTTAAACAGTGTATCAACAAATCTTATCTTATTTATACAGATTATGCTTTATAAGTTCTAGATAATAAAATGGTACAAAGTTCTTTGTGGCCACAATCAATAAAACCAACATTTATTTTAATTTAATTACCGAAATTTGTGGGAAGGAAAATATAGTAGATAAGATGTATCCACAGAGCACAGAATAAGAAATTTCGTGTACCAAATTCAAATGTTTGACCTATTTCAATTCAAATTCAATATGGCCAAGAATATTTAAGAACTGTTTGAATCATCACCACTTAACGATTTTCTATCACTCTATAAAATTTCATAATTTTTACACAGTTGTGAGTGTATCAATATCAGTTTTAATGAAACGCGTGCACTAAATATTTTCATTCGCCTGACAACCAAACTGAACAAGTTGCCCAATTTCATATGGTGGGACTTGCCTCAACCATCCATATGTTAATTGTGTATATATGGATGGCGGCTATATTCTTATTCTCTACTGTGTGGATGTATCTATCTTTTCACACTCACTGCCTAGCAGACTGTTAATATTTCATGACGGACATTCTAGGGTCGCCCCTTTCTGGTTATAAGATCAGTTGGTTATTTTTTGTTCATCCATCTGGGCCCCTTAAGGTGGCCGTTTCCCCTAACTGCCAAGCCACTGATGGGAAGTTGGCAGCCCCAAACCGCCAAGCCACTGATGGGAAGTCGACAGCCCCAAACCGCCAAGCCACTGATGGGAAGTCAATAGCCCCAAACCGCCAAGCCACTGATGGGAAGTCGACAGCCCCAAACCGCCAAGCCACTGTTGGGAAGTCGACAGCCCCAAACTGCCAAGCCACTGATGGGAAGTCGACAACCCCAAACCACCAAGCCACTGTTGAGACGTTGACAGCCCCAAACTGCCAAGCCACTGATGGGAAGTCGACAGCCCCAAACCGCCAAGCCAGTGTTGGGAAGTCGACAGCCCCAAACCGCCAAGCCACTGTTGGGATGTCGACATCCCCAAACCGCCAAGTCTGTTGGGAAGTCAACAGCCCCAAACCGCCAAGCCACTGTTGGGAAGTCGACAGCCCCAAACCGCCAAGCCACTGTTGGGAAGTCGACATCCCCAAACCGCCAAGCCTCTGTTGGGAAGTCGACAGCCCCAAACCGCCAAGCCACTGTTGGGAAGTCGACAGCCCCAAACTGCCAAGCCACTGATGGGAAGTCGACAACCCCAAACCGCCAAGCCACTGTTGAGACGTTGACAGCCCCAAACTGCCAAGCCACTGATGGGAAGTCGACAGCCCCAAACCGCCAAGCCACTGATGGGAAGTCGACAGCCCCAAACCGCCAAGCCACTGATGGGAAGTCAATAGCCCCAAACCGCCAAGCCACTGATGGGAAGTCGACAGCCCCAAACCGCCAAGCCACTGTTGGGAAGTCGACAGCCCCAAACTGCCAAGCCACTGATGGGAAGTCGACAACCCCAAACCGCCAAGCCACTGTTGAGACGTTGACAGCCCCAAACTGCCAAGCCACTGATGGGAAGTCGACAGCCCCAAACCGCCAAGCCATTGTTGGGAAGTCGACAGCCCCAAACCGCCAAGCCACTGTTGGGAAGTCGACATCCCCAAACCGCCAAGTCTGTTGGGAAGTCAACAGCCCCAAACCGCCAAGCCACTGTTGGGAAGTCGACAGCCCCAAACCGCCAAGCCACTGTTGGGAAGTTGACAGCCCCAAACCGCCAAGCCACTGATGGGAAGTCGACAGCCCCAAACCGCCAAGCCATTGTTGGGAAGTCGACAGCCCCAAACCACCAAGCCACTGTTGGGAAGTCGACATCCCCAAACCGCCAAGCCTCTGTTGGGAAGTCGGCAGCCCCAAACCGCCAAGCCACTGTTGGGAAGTCGACATCCCCAAACCGCCAAGCCTCTGTTGGGAAGTCGACAGCCCCAAACCGCCAAGCCACTGTTGGGAAGTCGACATCCCCAAACCGTCAAGTCTGTTGGGAAGTCAACAGCCCCAAACCGCCAAGCCACTGTTGGGAAGTCGACAGCCCCAAACCGCCAAGCCACTGTTGGGAAGTCGACAGCCCCAAACTGCCAAGCCACTGATGGGAAGTCGACAGCCCCAAACCGCCAAGCCATTGTTGGGAAGTCGACAGCCCCAAACCACCAAGCCACTGTTGGGAAGTCGACATCCCCATACCGCCAAGCCTCTGTTGGGAAGTCGGCAGCCCCAAACCGCCAAGCCACTGTTGGGAAGTCGACATCCCCAAACCGCCAAGCCTCTGTTGGGAAGTCGACAGCCCCAAACCGCCAAGCCACTGATGGGAAGTCAATAGCCCGAAACCGCCAAGCCACTGTTGGGAAGTCGACAGCCCCAAACCGCCAAGCCTCTGTTGGGAAGACGACAGCCCCAAACCGCCAAGCCATTGTTGGGAAGTCGACAGCCCCAAACCGCCAAGCCACTGTTGGGAAGTCGACATCCCCAAACCGCCAAGCCTCTGTTGGGAAGTCGACAGCCCCAAACCGCCAAGCCACTGTTGGGAAGTCAACAGCCCCAAACCGCCAAGCCACTGATGGGAAGTCAATAGCCCCAAACCGCCAAGCCACTGATGGGAAGTCGACAGCCCCAAACCGCCAAGCCACTGTTGGGAAGTCGACAGCCCCAAACCGCTAAGCCACTGTTGGGGAGTCGACAGCCCCAAACCGCCAAGCCACTGATGGAAAGTCGACAGCCCCAAACCGCCAAGCCACTGATGGGAAGTCGACAGGTCCATTCAGCCCTGCAATAACAATGCAATTTTACCGTCATCGGACCAAAATACTTTTTGCGCAATCTGGCTCGCAACACGAACTAATCTGCGATGAGTAAGGAAGGAAGGAAGGAGGCGAGGAGTGACAGATGCGTCATTCAAGAGTAAAGGTGGCCTTGGATGCAT
The DNA here is from genome assembly GCA_035578905.1 of Stictocephala bisonia. Classification (NCBI taxonomy): domain Eukaryota; kingdom Metazoa; phylum Arthropoda; class Insecta; order Hemiptera; family Membracidae; genus Stictocephala; species Stictocephala bisonia. The sequence continues at coordinate 108,371 of JAQJVL010000284.1, forward strand.
CTCAGCATGCCACAGCCCAGCCTACACAGCCAAATACGGCGATCAGTCTGACACAGTGACTGAATCGCGCCTTGTGACGTCACATATTATAATCAGCTGTTCCTGGCCAACTGACCGCCCACTGTCTAACCCACATCCACATGGCCCGAGCGGATCCCCCACGCCCATGAGTTAAATACTTCTTGGAATATTTACCTACACGATCGCTTCCTCATCTCGTCGAGTCTCTTCAATTTTCAAAGCCACTTTTCAAATTTAGTTTTATTTCAATGATAAAATTTGTTTGTTCCAAAAGGCAGAATAACTGTATACATATTAATTAGTTTTCTGTTTCGTGTAGACGGTCACATATTATAAATTTAATTTCAAACACTCCCATCATTAATATAAGGTTGATTTATTTTCCATTTGTAAAATTTCATAAGACGTAATGAATGTGGCTATCACAAAATGTAACTATTTTCCAGCGAACTTATGGACTCAGATTTGTATTTACTCTGTTATTATTAAACTATCAAAAAATCCATTTCGAAAAGTGTAATTAAATCGTATTTTTATACTTATTGATGTTTTGTAGGTTTACAATTACCAGATTTCAAATGGTATTCGTACATAAGCTTGTTATTATCAATAAATAGAAAATGCGGCTTGTTAAATTTCCTACGAAACTGACGTACTAACAAACTGACACTATTGTACAACTAAAGATTATAGGAGTGATAGTTCTATAATCTTTGTTAAAACTCACGATTACTAAAAACCCCAATCTATCAGAAAACCCTGGGATCTTTTACCACAGAATAACAACTTCATATGTGATAAGTCCCTGTGCTCTTACGTTTAGTCGAGTGATCTGAAAAAAAGAAAACTTACATTGCCGTTTCACTTTAGGTTAGTCATTTGTACCATTGATTTTATTATAAGTGTATACAATGAAGGTTTCTACTCACTTGACAGTTCCACAGAGTAAATCGATAAACTACATAGAGTTTATCTCTGTATGGTACTATACAAATGAGATGGCAGTAGTTTTTATTTGGAAGGACATTTTAACTCACTTCCCTGATAAAATGACGAATAAAATGACGGCGGTGTCTTTTATTTTACACTTACATGAAAAAAAAAGAAAAAACAGAAAATGTTAATGTATATACAGTTAAACCTAGAGCAGTACAGATTTCGTTTAAAATGTCTAAATCTTTATATTTGACTTAATATTTTAAGAAAACCCAAGCTGACATGCCACTTGTACAAGAACCCATTGTATCATATCCTTGTTATGTATGCTATCAGGTGAGTTTATCAGTGAATATATTGTAAAAATGCAATTGTTTCGAACAATGTATCCTTCAGTTATGTAGAACACGAGATCAATCAAATTTACGGGACATTTTGCAGTGACTACTCGTTGTTGAGTGCAGAGCTCTTGTGGACTGTGAGCCTAACATTAAAAGCATTTTCCAAGTAAACGTAGATTTTTATCAAAGTTTCTTGTTAAACTATGCCCATTTCACATATCCAAAACTTGCCATTAAACATTAATATAATTATTTTATTTATCAAACTAATAAATATCGTTTGACTTTTAGTGGAGAGGGATGCTCAAAACAAAGTTACCCTTGTCTACTTAACGAGCCCATTTTTGTTTTGTAGGTTTGTTGGACCCTATGAATTAAGCCCTATTAATGTTGTCACTGCTCTCCTATGAATAATATAGCCCATATTGATTAATTATTTTGATATCAATAATAATTTCAAAAGAAGTTCTAGAATGTAACTAACCTCTGTAACACGTTATGTGTTTAGTGAGAGATTGTATTGCAATGAACTACATTTCGAGGTAAATAGTACGGTACAAACATAAATATTTACTGTTTTTTTTTGTTTTTTTTTTTTTTTTGAAAAACGTATTATTAGGTATCTACTTGCTGTAACAAATCTATTTTATTTACTTTAGTTGAGACATTAAAAAGGGGGGAAATGCTCTATAAGTGAAAGTTTGCATGACGTATTAAGTTTGATAAACTAACACTGTTTTTATACTCTCTAGAAAATTTTCCGTTTAAGATATTAGATCAAAATCTTAGATTTGTTTGTTGTACATAGTGTAAACTGTACCAGTTTCGATACTGGGGCAATGTCTTTAGTCAGTTTAGTAGCACAGACTGATTACTGGAGCAAGTTCTGCTAAGGTAACGAGAAAATCACACCAAGTTTTGACAGACCAACCACTTTGTCATCCCTCGGTAATCCCCCCTCCTACCCCCTCCAGCTTACTGTCGGATTAACAACTAACTACTCCATGGAAACAGGGCTTTCGGCGGTTCGCCACCTACCTAAACATACGCGCATTTATCGTCACCTATCGTACATGAACACACGATGTGAAGGTGATCCAGCCTATCGTCACCTATCGTACATGAACACACGATGTGACGGTGATCCAGCCTATCGTCACCTATCGTACATGAACACACGATGTGAAGGTGATCCAGCCTATCGTCACCTATCGTACATGAACACACGATGTGAAGGTGATCCAGCCTATCGTCACCTATCGTACATGAACACACGATGTGAAAGTGATCCAGCCTATCGTCACCTATCGTACATGAACACACGATGTGAAGGTGATCCAGCCTATCGTCACCTATCGTACATGAACACACGATGTGAAGGTGATCCAGCCTATTTAAAAGTAACAGACTTATAATTTGTCGGCGATTCCCTCCTCACCTCCTCTTTATCCTTACTTGTACCATTCCCCATAGACTACAGATCTGTGCGGGGAACTTATCAGACAGAGTAAGGAGAAGAACTAGTACAGGGTGAATTTTACTGGTTAAAACCAACAGTCAAAGCCAGGTCTCTTACCTGCGCTATCTTAAGCGCTAATTCAGGTACAAAGCCCTACTGTCGGATGAAAAAGTATAGCTACTCGAGTTTGAGTATCAACTGTGTAAAAGGTATTAGGCGGAAAAATTAAATTACCACTTTTCTCATCTATTTCTACGATTATGAGTGGTAATTTTATATTTTTCCCTTTATAATTTTTTAAAATCTTAGAATGCGAAAAATACATAAATTTTTACAGTTTCAGATGACTTGTGGTGTTTGAAAATTTGCTCAGTAACGCCTTAGACCGCTCGGCCAATTGCTCTCTCAATTTACATCCTACATTCAATTAAAACTAGATATCAAAGAAGGAGTCAAACCTCATTTGTGTATAAAAACCTTAACCAACTACATAGTTATAAACTAAAATTGATCTACACGTGATTGTTCAAGATACAACACAAACGTAAAACCACCCAAATATCAAACAACAATTACAAAAAATATGAAAATTAAAAAAAATAAATAAAATTAAAAAAGTTCTACTTTACAATACACTAAGTTAGCCTGTTTTGTTATTAAGTTATTGAATTATTTAGGATTATTGAGTTACAAATAATTCAATAATTGTCTATCATGAACAGTTCAACGCCAAGAAATAGCTTTCCACCAAGCAGTAAAACTAACCTCTACAAAGTTTTCCATCTACGTTGAAAACACGTATTATATCTGTATCTTTTAACTTAGATACGTTAACACGACTTTTAATAAGCTTTCCTTTCCTCATTAAGGTTGTACAAACTTTCTTAATCACTAGAAACCTTTGTTTTTACGTAAAAAACAATCCATGTAAGGTGAAAGAAGCTATCAGTATATTCTCACATAATACTATGAAGCAAAATAGATCTGTGGTCCTAAAAAGCGAACTATCTATTAAATCAAAATGAATTAATAAAAATAAATGTATTTAAAACGTTTAATGAGTTTCATGTATAAAGTTTGTGGACGTTATAGATTATAATGATTTAGTTAATTATCAGTAATTGAAAATTCGTTTCAAGTTAAACTTAATAAATGACTTGTTAGTATAAACGATATCGTGTTTTTCTTCCAAGGAATGTCTAATATACATGTGCCATAGCCATTAATCTCATAGCTTATCGTACGCCCCCCCCCCATCCTAATAACGGTGCCGTGTGCATAATTCCGTTCGTGCCATTTGTATGGTGCTAGTATGCAACAATTATCACACATATCTATACCGAAAACATATTAAGTTCTAGGGAAGTCAAAGAAGTCCAATGGGGCAGATTATTTTTGCCGGCCACGGAGAAAAGTTCAGAGGTGTAGCGAAACCTTATGGCCCCAGCGTACACTTCGGTGCCAAGTATTAGTGGATTACAAATGATGGATATCTTTATACATCTATAGTAATAGTTACTACGATAATCTTACGGATTCGGGGATGATAAAGGATGCACTGACAAGGTGCTGTCCCAGTCATTGCCTGTCAAAGTGGAGAAATAACTACTAGACACACATTTAGCACACTATTGGATGCGACCTCTGTTTCCTTCTTCTCTGTGCTAAGGCTTTGGACTCCGAAGGACTTGGTTCAAGGTTGAAATCACTAACTGAGCCAACGGTCGGTACTTCACTAGTTGAATTAAGTTTACGCACATACCTGTAGGCCATATGAACAACGGGGGGAGGGGGTGAAGTTTTAACTATGATAAATAAAACTAATATCTCCGAACATATCGCCATACATATCAATTCTGTACAATAAAGATAATTTGAATTTCATTTAACTATTCTGGAGCCCGCAATCCATCTCATGTGGTTTAGTAGATATCTAAAACTGAATTTCTTCAGCCTATTTCAAATATAATAACAATATCCTGTTTTTGAGAAATTTTAACGAAAGTCTACAGAAAATCCTGAATTTCATGTGAAATTACTGTAGGATACTATTTAACTTTCCCTTGCAAACAATTCTCCCACAGCAATGAAAGTGTCCCAGTGTCCCACAGCATTTTGCGTCTGGTGTTGTCACTTTCTGCAGATGTTCTTCTGCGAGTAATTTGTTGTCCTTCCATACACCCTTGTTACGTCTCGCGTGCTCTGTCATCCAGCAGGATGCGACTCTGTCAATAACGGAAGGAAGGGAGTAGTCGATCGCTCAAAACGTCGCGCAGTGCCTCACGTTCCGCTAATTGTTCCCGTTGGTTCCAACGGGACTGCAAACCGAGCGGAGCGAGCTCACTTGCGCCGTGAACACCTGAGCACAGCCCAGACACAATACCTATCTGCCCTACTTCTTGGCTCGTTGTGAGATACGGTATCTGTGAGGAACTGTTACATTTCTGGTTTCTGTCGATTACTGGGAAAGCACTCTCGGAATTGTAGTAGTATCGACTAGTTCGTACAGTAGGATGTCCGTACATATACTGAGACATCGCTATATTAACCCTATGAGAACCGAGTGGCAGTATACAGCTTGCGAAAATGACGTATTGACATATCTTCAAAACTTCCTCCCTTATTACACTGGGTAATAGGGGTTCCCCATTACTACAATAGGTAATACGTTCCCCCCTTTATTACACTAGGTAATAGGTTTTCCTCCTTATTACACTAGGTAATAGGGTTTCCCCTTATTACACTAGGTAATAGGTGTTTCCCCTTATTACACTAGGTAATAGGGGTTCCCCCTTATTACACTAGGTAATAGGGTTCCCCCTTATTACACTAGGTAATAGGCGTTTCCCCTTATTACACTAGGTAATAAGTTTTCCCCCTTATTACACTAGGTAATAGGTGTTTCCCCTTATTACACTAGGTAATAAGTTTTCCCCCTTATTACACTAGGTAATAGGTGTTTCCCCTTATTACACTAGGTAATAAGTTTTCCCCCTTATTACACTAGGTAATAGGTGTTTCCCCTTATTACACTAGGTAATAAGTTTTCCCCTTATTACACTAGGTAATAGGTTTTCCCCCTTATTACACTAGGTAATAGGTTTTATCTAACAGATATGTTTACTTAATATACATAATATATCTCTAAATATATTTTGTGAATTGTTGTTTCTCATTAATGCGCATTTTGAAGAATTATTTAAGTTGGGGAGTTGAGAGTTTAGGCCTGAGTCTCTCTAAAATAAGGCTTAAACCGATCCCACCAGCCACGCTATAACCAACACTCCGAGTATATGGTGTGCACAGTTATTTTATCAAGCCTTCCGCCCTCTTGAAAGAAAAATAAACTTTAAAAATATTTACACCACTAAATTTGTCCATATTAGGTAGTAAAGATGTTAATAAGATAAATAAAGCACAAATACTAATGTTTTTATTAATAAAAAAATACAGGGTGGTTATAAAGTCCCTTCCCCTACTTTTTTCTACAATTTTCATTTACGGTTTTTTCGGATTTGCAATTCTTTATATGAATAAATACTCTAACTTTTGAAGTATTATGGAATTTTGGGAGTAACCTGAGGTCTAAGATATAGGAATCAAGTTTCAAATTCTTTATAAGAAGACAGTCATATGACACGTCTATTAACATTTCATCTTGAACCAACGCAACATCCGTAAGGAGTACAGTGGTATTGGCCCACCCACCTATCCATACACGTACAGTCATGCGATATGTCTGCTCATTACAAAAGTTGACTCCCTCATCTGTAACCTACTGATATCTTGTAAATAGTACAAACCTTTTATATTTTAAATTCACCATTGTTTTCAGGGTGAGAAGACAATGTTAATAGACATATTACGTGACTGTCTTCTCATAAGAATTCGGAACTTGACTCCTGTATCTTGGACCTCAGGATACTCCCAAAATACCATAATACTTTAGTTAAAGCATCTACCTATAAAATGAATGGCAACTGAAAAATAATGTAAATGTAAATTGAATGAAAAAAGTGGGGAGAAGAGACTTTAAAACCACCATGAATAATGAAACACTGTACGTCTCGTATCTAGGAAGTTCAATATTTTGTCAATAATGATACACTTTAAGCAGATTCTGTCTCAAACAAATTCTTGTCTGGATATGGTATAACGTTCAACTGTATAACATGGTAGTACTGGTGTTTATTTTATTGTATTTGTGTAGATAGTTAAGAAATTTTTTTTTAAGTTTTAACTCAATTATTTTTATGCTAATGTGCCACTCACTGATTAGGCTTTGTGAACGTTCCCAGCTGAAATGACAGCAATGATTTGCAGAACAGTTCGTCATTCTTACACAATACGTCAGACCTAGACGAGGTACATTTGTACATATACTAGCTATGGCTCTTTCTAAGGAACATACAGCCTTAGTTAGTAACAATGACTACACTCGTTCATCTACACTCATCACACTCATTCGTCCACATCTCTACGTTCGGCGTCTTAGTCTGTCCTAACCTCTTTGACCCTGAGGAGTAAAGGCCATGAGTTGTAGTCTCAGTGCGTTCTGAAGTGTCGGTATAAACATGGTTCAACATAAACACCACTTCAATCTCTTTCATGTTGCCGAAGCAGACTGTGAAGAGGCAACGCTAAGAGCATGTTAAGTACGTTTGGGTTTGATTAATTCTTGTGTTGCGGTTTGGCCTTAAAATAGACGTTACCAACCAAATCCAGAATCCTTATACTCTAAACATAGTGAATGTTAACAGTTACAACCATTCGGCGTTCTCAAAGCAAGTTAAATAACCATCTCTTGAATAAATGTAAATGTCTTCAGTCTTAACACAAGGAGTAATAAATCTCCTAAGAATAATTTTACCTATTCAAGTAACCTACTAACACTCTCACAGAAGTTCTGAGTCAGAACAATTATGGAGCTTAAATTTAGAAGTAGGATATTATAAAAATCAAGAATATCATGTTTTCAACCCTATTTACGGATTTTTTAGTTACTAATTTTTTACTTTTTAGTCTCAGTACATCTACGTCCTCCATTAAACCTAACCAACATGATATCACCCTGAGAACAAGTGTAATTTCTACTTAATTGTCAGTTTTACTGGCAAACGTTCAAAGGGCAAAATGCCACAAGCTGGGTCAGTCGAGACTACTATGCAGTTTTCCTTGAACTACGCTAATTATGAGTAGGCTGTTTGACGGCGTATTCAGATACCTTTTGGAGTTATTAAAGGTTACTTGTTAAATTTGTTGTGTCGAATAGTTTCGGGAATATGTGGATTTACTTTTTTTAGATGATGGATTTCATAGTTTTAGGTTAAAGTATTTTAAGAAAGACTTGGCAACTTTTAGCTGCAGTTTCGACTTTGTCAATGTTGTAAAATGTTTGCTTGTAATAAAGAAAAAGTGTTATTATTACGTATAAAAGACACGAAATTCACACAGTTTTAGTACTATATTAGGTTCGGTGATGTAAAGCTAAAAAAATAAACTTTGAATGGATTTTTAACTTTTACAAATTCCAGTTGGTAAGGTATCCTGCAACCAAATTTCTCACAATTACATGACAGACACTTTTAAAACTTTCAGCTCACTCTCCATTCAATCCCAACCACCAAAGAACCAGCTTTTAACCCACAATCAGGATATTTCAATTTCATTTGCATGTAAAATTGTACGATCTTATTGTGCTCTAAAAAAAGTTGGTAATGAATTTTTAAAGTTATATGTGTAATATTTGGAATTAGTAAGGAAAAGACTTATTTCCGATCAAGAGAATAAAAACACATAAATAATCAAATGTGTATAAAGGCCTAATTGTATTTAATGACAGAATCATTAATTTGAATTGTCATTTAAATAAAGCATACGATTTAAATTGAAAATAAGAACACAATAAATTAGTTTTTAATTAAGTAATAAAAATATCTAATTAATTAATTTGCGCATAAATATTTTATGCTACTAAATAATAGTAATATTGATGAATAATGTTCTTGGTGTTTGATAAACTTTTATTACTGTAAGTGAGTGTAAACTTGTAATTTAGTATGGTTTTTAAATTAATAATATATGACAAAACAACCGCCGAGTTATAAACATCTCTTGGAGCACACAAATACCCCTCATAAAAAAACATTAGAGAACCGCTTAGTCGCGAACTTTTATAGCACTTTGTTAAAATAAAAAAGAGAAAGTCATATTCCCTAAAGTCCTAAACTAAAAGCACTATTTTATACTGACAGGATGTACTGTATAAGATAAACATAATAACGATAATAAGCATAAACTATTAGAAACAATTTGTTTGTTCAATTATTCAATAGTTTCAGCGTTACGCTAACTCGCATCGATGCCCCTTCTCCTGACACCTGTTGTACAGTGGTGAGGCATGATCCATCAAGCCGTATGTGGCACACATACTGATTGTAAAGCGAGTGCACTCGTTCACGTTGTGGACGTGGCACGTGCAACAAACCGGACGACCACTCTCCACAACTTAACTCAGTCAATTTCCCATTTGACCTGAGCCCTCGGGTCACATGTCAATCCTCCTCTGCCCAAACCACCTGCTACTCAGTCTCTTCTACTTCGTTGACCATGTAACGGCGCACGTGTGACAAACCGGACGACCATTCTCCACAAGCTAGTCAATTTCCCATTTGACCAGAGCCCTCGCGTCAGATGTCGACCCTCCTCTACCCAGACCACCTGCTACTCAGTCTCTTCTACTACCGAAGTCTCGAGATTCGTTGACGATGTAACGGCGCACGTGTGACAAACCGGACGACCATTCTCCACAAGCTAGTCAATTTCCCATTTGACCCGAGCCCTCGGCTCAGAGTCGACCCTCCTCTGCCCAGACCACCTGCTACTCAGTCTCTTCTACTACCGAAGTCTCGAGCTGAGTGTATTCGTTGACGATGTAACGGTGCACGTGCGACAAACCGGACGACCATTCTCCACAACCTAGTCAATTTCCCATTTGACCAGAGCCCTCGCGTCAGATGTCGACCCTCCTCTACCCAGACCACCTGCTACTCAGTCTCTTCTACTACCGAAGTCTCAACTCGAGTGCACTCGTTGACGAGGTGCCGTTGCACGTGTGACAAACCGGACGACCACTCTCCACAACTTAACTCGGTCAATTTCCCATTTGACCTGAGCCCTCGGGTCAGATGTCAATCCTCCTCTGCCCAGACCACCTGCTACTCAGTCTCTTCTACTGCCGAAGTCTCGAGCTGAGTGGATTCGTTGACGAGATGACGTTGCACGTGCGACAAACCGGACGACCACTCTCCACAACTTAACTCGGTCAATTTCCCATTTGACCTGAGCCCTCGGGTCAGATATTGATCCTTCCCCGCCGTTAATCACAAACCACCTACTTTTATGTAACCTGTAACAACGTAATTTCTGTCTTTCAAAGCTGTTCGCTTATCCCTCATCTTATGAACTAAATTATACGTTGTTATGGTTATATGCGTCCGATATGAAACCCTCTGCAGGCTACATTGATCAGACTCTTACAATCACCTACTCGTTAGCATGGTGGCAAGAAACATGCAATGGTGCTTCTTTCCACCATGCCCGTTATTATCCTTACTAATTCTTTCTTGTCACTCAATACTCGATTACATGTTAGCTGTCTTCCATTGAAGATATCGAGCAATCTGATTTAAATGTTTGAACATGAATATCTATTACATTTCCGTTGGGTCAAATCAGGTAAGTAACATAAAAGACGAATCTGGTTGACGGTTGAATGTTCAGCAAGTGCACAGACTTGCTAAAGCTAGAGCTCTTATTTTCTTGACTTTTATGGTAGACTATTGCTATCTTGTTGAATCAAACAATTTCTTGTTGAATCAAACTTGTTTTGAACACTAAACTATTTAATTAAACAACGCACACCTTTTTGCTCTGATGTATTGATCTATATCTTCTTTTTAACTGCTCCTTCACACTATAGTTTTAATTTTTATAAACCTCATACTATAAATGGGTCGGACAGTAAGCGTCCTGCGTGTTATGTTTTATTTATGTATCTTATTCTCATAAGTAAGAATAAGAATAAAACTTTAGCGCGTGTAAGGGTTCTTGCAGCAGAAGGGAATCATTCCACCATTGAACTGCCTTACTTCAAGGCAACGTTCACTCTCTTCAACAGTGTTTAATTGAAAAAAAAAAAAAATAATAATAATAATAACTATAATTAACTGTAAACGTTTGTTTAATTGATAGTTATTATTATGTAAGTAGCATTGTCATTTGAATACTAAATAAGAATTTAATTCAATCGTTCCAAGCTTGATTCGTTGGTGTTAATCAAATCAACCAATCAACCAACTGCTGCTAATAGCGTGATGGGTGGGGCTTGCTGTTACACCACCAGCACGCGGTCTTCCATTACTCTGGTTGCCATAACAATTTTTAAATTGAATTACTCCGTGGGGGAGGGTAGTTCTCTGTCTCACTTCCACCACTCAGTCCATCTCACTCGCACCAGTGGGTTCATTATATCGTTTTCTAAGCGGTCTACCTATAATAAAACACTGCCAATACTACCAATATATAAGAGAGAGGGACGGAGTTTGACTATCTACAACACACTTTTTTTGTTTACAGCTGATCGGAGTGATTTGCCTTGCCCTCGGCACCCCAGCCGTTCTGCCTGCTACCTCCTGGTTCTTGTTCGTCGTCGTGCTCAGTTTCGTCGCTACCTTGGTATGGATTGCTATCTACCTTATCGGTGTCCGTGAAGCCCTGACGTTGCCCATCAACTGGATACTTACTGTAAGCAGCTTTGAAAATGGTTTTATTTATGTATACAAATACTAATCTTAAACTCTGATCTGTGACACGGCCTGATTTGTAAGCTAATTAATTAAGCATATTTAGCCTAGAGTAAATTTATTTTCCTAAGCTGCAAATTAGGTTTCTATCTTGCATAAGAGATAAGTGAAAAACAGGAATAAAGTTTCAAAAGTCCAAATACCTTTCACTACATTGGGTAGTTATTTTAAATTGATATTATTTTCAACCACTATTCATCATATATATTAAAATAATCGGTCCATTTAGTTCATTCACTTTCTGAACTTGTTAATTATTTTAAACATGAATGTGTTGCTTACTTTCTAACACTTTTTTTATTTCTTGATACTGTTCATTAAATCACAGAGCATAATGACAGATAAGAATGTAATTGCATTAACTAGTGCTATTGCTATTTTAGTCAATAAATTTGAAACTGTTACAACGTCTCAACAAGTACAACAGAACAAACAACAAAACGTAGACAGAGTATCACAATCAAACATGATATTTGACGTTTTTGACGACTCCAAAGAAACTTTTAAATGCTATAAAGAAAGGCTTGATAACTTCTTTATACTGAAATTATATCTTAATACAGAACAATTCAACGAAATAAAAGCTCGAGTTTTAATAAATTGTACAGGTCCAAAAAACTACCAGCTTATTTCAAGCTTAACAGCATCTGACCTGCCTGCAACCAAATTGTATCCACAGTTAATTGAATTACTGAAAAACCATTTATGTCCTACTCCTAATGTTTATACAGAACAATACAAATTTCTTTGCTGAATGCAAACTGATTATAAATCCATAGCAGACTTTATTGCTGTCTTACGAAAGTTAACAATTTCACTAGAAGTTTATATTACCTTATATTCAGTCAAGTGGCCCAACACGTCGTTAGATGGTGACCGGTTTCGACTCTGAAGATTTTATGTATTTTCGGCTTGAGAATGACTACATGAGTTGGTCGAAACCGGTCGCCACCTGACGACATGTTGGACCACTTGACTGAATTTGGGGTAATATAAACCTCTAATATAATTATACAGTGGTCCGGAAGCAATTCATTAAAAATTAATAATTTCATGTAATTTCATTTGTGAAAATAGTAACAATGGCAAATCAAATGCAAACCAGTTCACTCGAGGATTAATTGACCCATGCATAAAGGAGAGACTTTTGCAAGCTAAATCACTTACCTTTGTCCATGCATGTGAAATTCCCCTAGCATTAGACGTTTCTAAACAAGGAAACAAAGAAATTTCCTCATTTAAAATGGAAAGAGAAGTTAATAGGCTGTATAAAAACGGCACAAAAGAAAAAAGGACATCCCATATTTCAACTGACTTCGGAACTCTTGGTTTGACTGGAGTGCGTCTAAGATGTGGATACAATAATCACGACACAAATGAATGTAAACAAAACAGAACATTACTTAAATGTAATTCTTGTGGTTGTACTGGGCGTAGTTCAAAAGTATGCATATACAGATTGAGACAGAAACAAAAACCAATGAAACAAACGAAAAAGAATCTTCAGCATATTAACAGCGAGGATACAAAATACATTACTGAAGAAACTTCAGACTCAAACGTTAAAATGACTATAACAGCATTAATGAAGTGATTCATAAAAATCATAATGATTTTTCTAAGTTCATGATACCAATCAAAATTGGTTCAAAAAATAAACTTTTCTAAATTGATTCTGGAAGTCCAGTTACTAATATGAATAGCAAGGATTACAAAGATCTGCATCTTAATCTCATTCTCGTCGCCAAAATTTTTGTACATTAACTTGAATTATAAATAGATAAATTCCTCAAGTAGAATATATGTTGAACATTCTTATGCACAAGAAAAAACCAATCTTATTTACAAATGTAAGCAATGTAATAATCAACAGCTTAAAATAATTATATTAAAATATCAATACATGTGGTTAAGTTGGTAAATACATAACACCGATTTTGATGCATTTTTTTTATTCTAAAGATAATTTTGTTTTCTAAGTCGTAACGGAGTTAAATTTTTTTCATTTCCCTAGGTTTTGTCCTACACCGCGTCAAAGTTGCAATGTTATTCTTATGGAGATTAATTTTATTTGACCAGATGTCGACACAAACAAAAGTTAAATGGTCCAAATAAGTTGTTAGGTTAAACATAGAGAGCACCACAGTAAAATATCAAGTTAATTATAAAAGAGCGAATACATGTCTGTCTGCGTCTTTGTTATCATCAGCCGTTAAATAAAATGAAAACATTTGAAATAGACTTAGTAATAACATTGGTTGTTTATAATTATTATACTATAAATAGAGTGCAAATCAAGTGCAGTGAATGAACTATTATAAATGAATTTAAATAATATTAATTTACTTAATACAGTTTAATTACTAATATTTGAAGTCAAAAGTTACATGCCGAGACGTCACGAGCGCAGCTCGTAACGGGATTGGCACGCGAGGCGCGCAGGGGTGTCCCCTAGCATATCATTAAAAAGGATAACAAATACTCTTAAAAACACAAAAAACGTGCATGAGAAATCATCAACGTTATCCGAATCCACCGTGATAGAACAAAATCAAAACATATCTTTACTTTATCTTAGTAGTCACGTCTCCCCTTTAAGATGTGACGGCGCTGGATAGGCAATCTGGCTACAGGACTCCTCCCCGTGTATGTGAATTGCCTACACAGCGCCTAGTATAATTTAATAAGTACATTCATTGTGTTTTAAAATATTGATTACTTTTTTCATTCAGAGAAAGATATAAATGCATTCCTTCACTCTAATTATCCGCTAATTTACCTCTTCTTAAATCTTTTCCTCTCAAAGTCCGTTCAATTCTGTGTTATTTTAATGAATCTGAATTTATACAATTATCCTACTTGTTTTCACTTCATCATTTTCCAGTATTAAAAAAGATCTATATCGTTGGTTTGTCTTTGAAATATTAACTTTTTAACAATTACCAAATCTAAACAGTTACCTACTGAATTGAATGATTATCATAATTATTGACTATCCTTGCAATTGGTTGTTTAGTCAAAATGACATTCGTAGTAGCTGGTACAGTTGTAAGTTTTGTGAAAGTATTCAAATCAGAATCTTCACTAAATGCATTATTGAAAAGCCAACCACTTTATAATCTGGTGATAGGAATGTCAGTAATGTCGTGATCATCATACCTTTGGTTAAATTAGACATTCGTCATTATACGAATGAGACATTCACCTACGTACATATAACAACAATAATTTTAAATGAATTTCAAATCAAAAACTCTAAAATTATGGACAGAATGTCTTTTTACGTTTACAGAAGAACAACTAAAGGCAAATTATAAATCGTTCGCCAGGAAAATGTTCTAAAAAAAGAATTTACAGACATAGAGTTTCAACTATTTCCCAACAGATAATTATATTCAACCCTAATATATATATATATATATATATATATATATATATATATATATATATATATGTATGTATGTATGTATGTAGAATACATTTTTAGGCTACTAACAAAGAATGTATCATGTATGAACTGGAGGAAGGCCAAGGTCTTGACCTAGATAGGATCCTTGATGAAATAAGAGACAGTAAACCAGCAGCGAATTTCTCTCCCAAAACAGAAACTGAAGGCCATTTCAACAAGTTTGACAAGACAATCGAACTATAAGTTGCTCGATTATTGGTTAAGACAGTGATTTAGTATGGCAACAGTTTTGGGATATATTTTGTAATCCATAGGATATGATCTACATCCACAGTTTAAACTCATCTCAACTCCTGAATAGCACTCTATCATTACAATTGTCAACATTTTGATTGATAATGTTTCACCTCTGATTTAATTGGTTGAACAATTATCAATTTAAACTGTGTGGATAGTGATTTTAATTAGGAATCTTAATTATATTCTATACTAAAGGTGTATTAAGAGACTTGTAGACTTCAACTTCATTCATACTATACGTTGAAATTAATAATTTTAATTTTAATCCTCTACTCAAGAAATTAAATTTTGTAATTCTCCTTTCACTAATTTATATATAAAAGCTTGATATACACAAACAACATTATACTTGAACATCATGTATACAAAAATATCCATGATTATGAAACAAGAAATTTAAATCAACATATAGTGAAATTCAAATATTCAACAACACAAACAAATTTTGAATTAAAGCTTATTTTATTACATATTCAATTGCCTTATCACTTCATAAATCTGAACCAATAAAAAGAATATACGTGAGACTTCATTGGAATAAGATTACGTATAGCTTATGCAAGATTGAAGGCTTCTTTAAGATTTAACTTCAATTTATATATAAATGTAACATAGGCAACTTGTTTATTTTATAACAGTGTAATTAAATCTTCACTTGAGGTTTTATGCAATAAAAATTATTATTATAACAGTAATTTCCCTTAAATAAAAGACAGTGTTCGATAATTGTTTGCGAAATAGTTTCGCATGCGTTGTGGAAAAGCTTTTTCCTTTCGTCTTTCAATTTCGGTCTAGATTATTTTTGTTCGGCTTGCTCTGATACGTTCTTCCACTTAATTGCTCTATTTCTGATACTGTCCTGATATGATTTCAATTTTTTAAATATCAGCTTTTTTAGGATATTACTTATTTCACTGACAGGTAGTTCGAAATTTGAGCGATGTTATGTAGTGTATTATTTTCGTCAGGCTATTTTTAGGCATTTTTTAATTTTTTTAAATTTCCCAGGAATGTCATTCTCCTTTTTCTTATATTTTTATGTAAACATTAAATTTTTTTCCATAACCTTACATTTGTACATGTTATGAAACTTCATAATATTTCAATATTTCTGCTTTATTCTTCACAACCATTTTCCATTTCTAAATTTCCTTGTTTCTTGTGTACAGGAGCTTCTGAACACCGGCCTGGTCACACTACTGTACGCCATCGCGTTCATCGTGCAGCTGTCCGCCTGGTCACCCCACTACAACAGCCACTACAGGAGCCCCAATATCGCAGCAGGGGTCAGTATTACCTGAGTAATTGTACAGTCATTATACTCCATGCAATGAATATACCAACTAGACAGAGCGTGCTTAGTGTAGTCTGGCTTGTGGTGTGGTCAGAAACCACAGAGAAGAAAGAAACAGAGGTCATATCCCATAGTGCACTAAATGTGTCCGAGTGAGTGTTTCGAGTAGTTATTTATCCAGTTTGACGTATGATGGCAGGGCCAGCACCTTGTCAGTTCCTCCCTTATTTATCTCACATCCTCAAGAATAAACGTAGTAATTATTTATACAGAAGTATACGAATGTTACTTGTAATTTATTTATAACTGCCACTGAGGCCATAAGAAAGTCACCTCTGTTTCTTTTTTCTCTGTCAAGAGCAAATTGCATATAGCAATCTATAGCAATATATAAAAAATTAGCAACAAACATGTATAAAATATTATAAACTAGAAGAAAATCCGTTTATAATGTCATAAAATGTTAGTGCATACAAAGTCACGTGCTCAAACGAGTAGATAATTAGACGGTTGTTGATGAAGAATTGAAATGCACCAACCATGCAAAGCGTTGTTTTGGTTACGGCTGACTAATATCGTCACGCCATTGGTCATAAGTATTCCCAGCCTCCACGTAGTTCCCGCACTTATTGTGAGTGCTCTGAACTTAAATCGTGATATTCAGTAAATTAACTATAGTGAGGTTGTGGACAGTTTACGGAGGATTTTGATTGTATTTTAGTTTGGTTTTTGAAATAAATATGATTAAAACTTTTCTGTTGTGTATAATTTGTACAAAATGTTTTTTGTGAATATGAATTTGAGTGTAAGTGAATTGTGAGAAGTGCGAATAATAGTGCTATTTTCTTATCAAATATGGCAAATAAGTAAATATTGTATAATGTATTTTTGCATTATTAATTTTTAAAACGATGTAATTTGTGTTCTATGGACTTTTGAACCTGAATTTGACATAAATAATGTATTAGATTTATATTAAAGTGTTCATACACCACATAAACAACATAGAGTGAACTAATGTGAAATAAATCATTTCTTTGCTACATTAAAAATATCTTAAGTGTGTTGAATTTCTTTTAAAATCTTCCGTGGGCGTTAAGGAAAACAAGTTGTGAAATCCAATGCATTTATTTTCATCGTTTTTACATCGTTAAGCATCGTTTTTTCATCGTTTTAAAATGTGTCGACATTCCTTTAAAAAATTATTTATTCTATTAGTTCATTTATTATATCAATGCCATCAGTCAATAATTAAAGTTTACAAATTTAAAATGACTTTACATTTCTATTTTGTTTCATGGGAAATATACTTAACAAATTCCGTAAAATCTATTGTTAAACCCCTCGTAAAAATAATAAACCCGGAAATAAAATACAATTACAAACATATTTAACAGTAAATAAACGTGGTTGGATATGAATTAGGCTATAAACATTGAGTTACAGCAATGAGATTATTTTAGTAAATTTATTTTACGTACAGTAAATTAAATTAAACTTACTGGTAGATTATTGTTTTTGCACGCAATAGATCCCAAACCAATTCGAGTTACTGTAAAACAATAACCAAGACGGTTTGAAACAGCTGTTCAACTCCCAACAGAGCGAGTGTTGCAGTTACATTCCACCCATTGATGCAGTGTGAACGATAAAGTGACTTAGTCTTGTGAATGTCTAATAGCATGACGTAATGTCTCCTGGAATAGCTCATTGAGGTAGAAGCTTGGTTTATGAAAGGTAACAATTCAATTGACTGACTTGACTTCAAAAGGTTTATTTTCGATTATATGTAACTTCGATCTTCCTTTGGAATATTCACACATAATATTTTCAGTTCTGTTTTATATTTACGGTAATATACGAGTATATCTTTCAAAATATAAATTGAGTGCTTTTATAAAATTGGCCCTTTGGATGCTGCTCTTTGAAATTCACTACTAAAAATATTTTGTTTAAATTTTTATGAGGAATCGAGAACTATTCAAAGTAATTTATCTAACTTTTTGATAGGTCTAGTGATAAAAAAGTGCTATCAAAAGGGAAGAGATATACTTAAGCTACCACTGTGTATTTAGACACTAGTTCTTTGTATAGTATCTGTAAGAGGATAAATAACTTATTCAAAATATCAGTTAACAATGAAAAATGTTAAGTCAAATATGCCTGATTTGCATGTTTGAACGTAAAGCTATTGTAAGGTTACATCGAATATTTGTTGAAACACGTAAATCAAGTATTTGTCTAGAATATACATTATTAAGCCCCAATTAATTTTACCCTTATGCAACAAAGTATCTATTTGTAGTTGCGTTTGTTAAATCGTAATATTAAATTTATATAAATTTGGCGGCTGTAAATATATTATAGATAATTTATGATTTTTTTACAATAAGTGAAGTTCTCGGACTATTTTCTATGAATTTACTTCTAATAGCTAATACATCAACATATCTAGAACTGTGCTAGGTTGTTGTTTTCCGGGTGGGTAGTATCAAAGCTAGTAGAGGGATATTTTTGTTGTTATTCTCTAGTAATATTCATATCTTGACAAATGTGAATGAAACTTAAACACTTAAATGGAACAAGTTATTTTGTACAGTGTCCAGCTAGCCTAATTGACATAGTAAAAAAAACACACTGAAGCGCCCAAGTAAACAATTTAAATATATAAAATCTAAAAACGATAGGTACTCACTCATCACAAAATCTCTGGAACTACTGCAGAGATTTGGATGAAATTTGGAGGGTAGTTACATTTTGCGTTGTAGAGACTCACTAAGAAACGATTTCTTCAAATGCCGTACCTAAGGGGTAGAAGCAGCCCCTTAAAATTTCCCTTTTTCTATAATTGTATCATTGACATTTATAAAATTTAATAATTCATTTCAAACAGCTGATACACAAAACATAAAAATGACATATAAGCTTGGCTGATTTAGTTTTCACTGGGAGATATTTGGTTTGCATCTCTCTAAAGTAGTCTTTAGAGGTTTTTCTAGACTATAACACTGTATTATCTAGGATTCTATGAGAACGGCAGCAAGCTGATCCTTTATTTTGATGTGATAGTTTAGTGAGAACCGCTGTGAGAAGAGTAAGCAAAAGAAGAGAACCACCCCTTAGCGAACCAAAGGCTGTCAGCTAGTAATCTATCAAATACTTTTAAAACAATACCTTTGTAACCTTAAAAAATGCTAGATTTGTCGAATGTGTGCAGGGGATATCGCTCTTATCACTAAAAATTACGCCTATAAAATAATTACGTTACGTTAAAGTGCGTTAAAAAATCGTAGATGTGCGATAACATATCTCCGAGAATTTTTAATCATTTAGTTGGTAAATTAACCCTAATATAAAGAAATTAACAGTTTGAATATTTCCAACAAAATATGTAATCAGCAAATTACAAACTGTAATATTTTTTTGTAATAGCCAGTTCTTGGGAATGTATAATGCATACAAACGAGTTGGAATTATATCTAAAAGTAAAGGAAAATATTATCCATATTGCTCAAAGCTCTCTATTGTTAGAAATTAGCAAAGAAAATTTTTTATGACATAGCAAAATATTAATGTTCACTTATGATTAATTTATTACTAATTATTAGTTTATGTAAGTTTTAATTCTGATAATTAATAGTACACATGTTACTGATGTATCGTCCAGGCGGGTCTAATGTATCCAATGTACTGTATGTTTATTTTTCGTCTTGTTTTTAAGACCAGCCAAGAATAGCTGTGTCCACTTTTGTGCCTCGGTGTCGTTGTAGTATTGAATTGCAGCATCTGTTGCCAACAATACTTTCATTGTTGTATGACACTTTTTTTCTAATTATTTTTCTCCTCTAATTATGTTTATATCCACATAATAATAAAATATAGAGATGAAGGATATAAGATCTTTTAATTATTTAACAGCCAATGAACGGTCTCCATTTATAAGCTTACTATGGGTCAGTCTAACATTCGGAAGTGTTAAATCAATTGTTGATCTTGAATTATGGGAATTCAATGGAGTAGTTAGTATACGTTACGTCTATTACAATGCTTCTTTTTAACGTAATGTAAAGAAAGAAGGTTATAAAATGCAATACATAGAGAAATTAGGTAAATAGCTATGTTTCATTTTGCTTCAATTATTCAGTCATACTCAGCACAAATATTTAAGAATCGTGTCATAATTCTAATTTAACAAATATTACTATCAAAATCAATAAATAAACAAAAATTGTATTAACTTCCTGTACTATATAAAGTATAAATTACTTTATACTTTATTTTGACATGAGGAAGGGTACAAGAATCGTTGGCTCGTATCAATACAAAACTAAGGATTATTGCACGGATGAATGTCTGTGTAGTCAAGTTACTAATTACTGATCAGAAAAAGTCAGTAATGTACGGTCAGTACCACCATACTTACATGCGTGGGTACCCTTACGCCCACTGTGTCAGTCTTTGGTCACAGCCCACATTTGTATTATACTTACCCTAAGTGCAAAAAAAATATATCGTCACACCGCACTTTTGATTTTGAACAAAATATTTATTTCGTTAGACAATGTATACCTAATTAAAACACATAAAAAATCCAATTTTACGTACTCATTAGGAATATTTTTTTTGGAACCCATAAAAACATTTTCTAACTAATTTTTTTAAAATAATGCCACAGTTACTTTTATTTACTCACCATTTTTTGAGAGTATTAACAATATAGCTCTTAAACTATATTGACCTTGCTAACTAATTTAAATTCGAAAAAATTAAGGTAAACATGCTCTCATGAAAAAAAGATTGAAATACTAACAAAATCTTGGTCTTCGGGGTTCAACCGCGTCACTGGGCTACGAACATTATGTACAATCATAGTTTATTATTCACAGATCACAGATCGAGTTCTGTGAATAACATAATTCGTCTCGCCCTGAAGATGGTGACTGTAATGTGGCCGAAACGTCGGTAATGATTGTACATAATGTAAATAGTCCAGTTACGCGGTCGAAACCAGAACAAAATATTTTATTAGTAATAGTAACGACCGTGAAGCCTCCTTGAAAATTGTCATTCTCTATCTCACTCTAGGCTGCCGCGCAACAAAGTCGACCTAGCGGTGGCCGCGCCAAGATGGTAAAATTATAAAAAAGTAGTCCGACTTTTTAATATTGGCTTTTCGTTTCTTAATATGTATATTCGTTGAGAAAAGCCTTTATTCCTCCCAGATAACTGAACACCTAATTTATTTTTGTTGTTGTTGCTATATAAAGTAAATAGAGGTGGCGTATAAATAATTTCACCGTTGTTTTGTGTTTTAGGTGTTTGGGCTGGTGAACACCGTGGTCTACGGCGTGGGTTGCTACCTACTGTACTCCGACTGGAAGGCGAGTTTGACGCAGTGACTCCACCCCGGGTAAGGGGGGGAGTTGCAATGTGACCTGTTAAAGCAATACCAAATACAAAGCAGTGATTGTCCACTGTTACAAACTTCTTGTCTGTTCTACACCCACCTACTTGTTACTTGTATACGTCCGTATAAATTCACTGAAAAGGCCTTTTTAAATTTATTTCACAGTTTTTCTATAATGACTATATTTTTTGTTCAAAGTTTTTATCTGTAAAAAGTGTTAATTCTACATCAATTATATACATTGTAAAAATTAATCTTTTATCATGTGTGAGTTATTTGTTAAATTGAATCAAAATATACATTTTTAATTTAGTTAGTGCATATTTCTTTGTGAAGAATGTTAGTAAGTATTTTAAATGTGTTTAAGTCTTCTTTGACTTGAATTTATCTTTTATCTGGATATAAATATTTTCACTTTTTTAACATGAATTTAATGTTATATTTTTTTCTCTTACAAAACACGTTTAAACGTGTAGGTTATATACCCTAGAGCTAGCAAGTTCATGCACACATTTACACATTTTTCACTGCAAATTTTCGATCTAGGCCTTTATACTTTTCAACAGTGTTAGATTTCATGTTGTTAATTTTGCTTGTGTAATTATCTTTTCTCTGGATATCAATATTTGCATTTTTTTAAACATGAATGCAATGTTATATTTTTTGTTATAAAACACGTTAAAATGTGTAAATATGTACATGAATTTGCTCGGTCTAGTAGAATTATATATTTTGACCGCAAATTTTCAATCTAGGCCTTTATACTTGTCAACAGTGTTAGGTTTCCTTTTATTGATTTTGCTTGTGTAATTTTCGAATATTTTAAAATGTTATATTAAACTTAACTACAATATTTATTATCACTCGTGTTAATAAAAAAAATATACAATAGAGAATTAATTTAAAATTTATTTTTTAGTTATGTAATATACAGAAATTGCTTACAGTAGATTACATAAAGGATTAGTTCTGGTAGTTTTTATAAAATATTTAATAAATAAACAACGTAAAGTAATAAATTTTTTATAAAATAGTGTGCCTTTTTATTTTACTTAA
This sequence comes from Stictocephala bisonia, assembly GCA_035578905.1. Lineage (NCBI taxonomy): Eukaryota > Metazoa > Arthropoda > Insecta > Hemiptera > Membracidae > Stictocephala > Stictocephala bisonia. The sequence continues at coordinate 131,458 of JAQJVL010000284.1, forward strand.
TATTTATTGTATATAACTTTTCATACATTTAAAGGACTTTCGTGGGCGTAGCAGTTTTATTTATTATTTTTTTTTTTTTAGTTTTTACATGTACAAACCAGTTTAGTTTCATATCACTGTTGATTTACAATTTCTTTATGTTTATTTTTACAAACTTATATTTTTCTAAGTAATAGTAACATTTTTTATTTCTTTTTAATATTTATCTTTTTATTTTATAATGTTCTTTCTAATACTGCTATGGATGCTCTATGTATATTTATGCTTTAAGATGTTTATATTGTATTATAGTGTTAGAAATATAGCTTTTATAAGAAAATTATTTATAAGTTTTCATAATTATATTGTATAAGACATCAATAATTTACTGTTTAGACTGACATTAGAGAAATAATAATTTGTAAATAAATTATAATTATTTATTTATTAAGTGAGCAACAACATTGTTTTCTAATAATTTAAACTTTTAATATTTTACGTTTTATTAAATGAAGTAAAACTAATTGTTTTTAATTGTTCTGTAAAAATACTAGTTTAGTAACTTACTAAATGTATTTGTTTAAACAAATATTCCTGTACGTATAATACAGTTTTGATAAAAGAAATATATGTCAATAATCTGATTAATCCTTTCATTTAATATTTACTGTTCCTATATCCTACTGAATTTAGTTAAGAATATTTCATTAAAAAAGCAAACAAAATATCTAAAAGTATTTAAATAAACAGTCTTTTTTCTAAGAAACAAGTTCAATCCTTATTTAGTACGTTCGAAGACGACGAAGGAGTGGTATATTAAGATGTTAATGTATTAAAAATATAGTTGAAAAATAAACCATTTATTAAGTTTTATATTGTACAGTAAATAGAGATTTCAAGGATCTACAAAAATCACGAGATCTTATTGCATTATAGCACCACTCAAAAACAGCACTTCAAGTGTCGTGATTGTTTTCCTTAGTGCATCTTTCCAACAGTAACTCTATTACTTATTCTATTTTAAATCAATTTCATCTGATTATTGTATAAAGGTTATCACTTTACTTTGAACTGCGCGAGTTTGGTCTTACTCAGTAGGACCAACAGAAAAACATTTTAAAATAATGACGTATAAAATAATCAACATGGTCAAGGCAAATTAACTCTGATCCTTTCTTTTTTTTAATACCTGATTTTCATGTTCAAAATTCATGTCCAACGAAAATTTATATTGAATTCATGTTCAGCCATGCAATTCAACTATATAATTTGAAGCCTCACATCAAAGTTTAGTGAACTAATTAGTGTAAGATAGTCTAATTAACCAATTAAAACAATTTACCGTTAACATTTCATAAGTAATGTGGCTTGATGTAAACGTCTTCATCTAAGATCAGCACCAATTAACTAATATTTCTGACTCAAAAATCATAATATATTCATAATTACACTAAATTTTCTTATAAATTAATATAGGTGAAGACCTTTCACTCAATGTTAATGTATGGACTGTCTAAATACACCCTGTTCCTCTAATGGGCGATCATAAATCAGGAACCTTTTTTAAAATGAAAACATCATTCGCCAGTTTATATGGGCCTGTAGACCTGTGCATAAACGTTATTCAACGAGTGCAGTACCGAGCTTTAGCTCAGTAGTCAAACTTAGGCCTTACCCTCCGCAGTACGAAGCCTTAGCCACTGAACCACAAGAAAAAAAATAAATAAATAAAAAATACCTGTCATAAAATTCTTATTTTTCCAGATATTTACAATTTCAGCCTTTTTGTCTTACTAAATAATTTATAACTGCCATACGACTCAGCCGATTGACTTGAAATGTTCTACATTCACAATGTTAGCCTTTTTGTTTTACTAAATAATTTATAACTGCCATACGACTCAGCCGATTGACTTGAAATGTTCTACATTCACAATTTTAGCCTTTTTGTTTTACTAAATAATTTATAGCTGTCAAACGACTCAGACTCGACTTGAAATGTACTACATTACTCATTTATACAAAGATTAATTTCAAACAATTTTCAACTCGTTACTGTATTATTTTTTTTTAATGGAGGCCATATTAGTTTTTTAAATGCCAATAGCTCAAAAACTGTTAATTTTCTAAAACCTTTTTCTAACCCATTAAGATTACTTCAAAATAAACATCTTTATTTATTTGCAAAACAGATGTTATTAATTTACTAAAATCAACCCAATGTTATCCTTATGCAATAATGTTTTAGGAGAGGTTTCTACCCCTTAGGAGTATTTTATCAGAAAATACTTTGGTTGTCCTATTTAGCCTACAACAAACATTTGTACCGAATTTCAGCTCTGTAGGTTAACGGGAAGTTGGAGAATTAGTGTAGAGTGAGTGAGGGCTCTCTTTTTTACATAATGAGATCACACTCCTTTCAATACAACATTTAAAAGTGAAGAATAATCAGCTTATTTTCATCAATTGTTGGCAAATTTGAGCTGTTTATTTCAAACTAAAATCAAGTAAACAGTCAACATTTATTTTTCTCACAACTGAAGTAAAAATAACGGCTAACAGTTAATGTCACACTAAGCCACAGAAATGCGCTTAGTTGCTTTAGATAGGTATAAAATATAGCTCTAAAAAAGTAAGTGGATTAAAATACAAGGACAAATATTAACCAAATGTCCTTTTATAAAAGGTTTAATACGATTTGGTAACTCTTACAACTTCGCCATTACGCCCTATGGTATTGAGGGGTGGGATCCAGTGCTGGCGTTCTTGTGTCTCACGTAAGTCCCTTAATGAACCGCTGGCTCGTTTGATACACAGAGGCTAATGAAGGGTTTCGTTTTACACAGAGAAATACAAATTTTGTATTCTGAATAAAGGGTAGTTATGTACAGTATGTAATAAATCTAAGGGTTCTGTTTTACAAAGGAAATTTGTAATGTATTAGTTTTATTTATAGTAGCATGAAAAAATACATCGTGAAATGATCCATACTATATTTTTAACTACCACACTAATAAGTTTAATTATTAAATAATAATAATGAATACATAAGAGTAAAATTAAGCATACTTATTTAACCATAAACTAGTTTTAATAAATAAATTATTTGAAACAGGTTACTTTTGAAAATATTATTTAACATCATTTAAGAATTGTAGATTTAAAAAAATTAAAGAAAACTAGTTTTTAAATGTATCAACAGTAATTACTGTATAAATTGAGGCTTTTACAATAAATCAATCAGCTGGATAATAGTAATTCAATATCACTTTTAACTCCCTCGTTCTTTCATGCACTGACGTAGATGGATTTATATTTTTTCGCGCTTGATGTAGTAGCTCTGCTGTTTTTTTTCATTATTCATTCATCTCTAAGACGCCGATCGTAGGAGATATGGGTGAATATGAGGCGTGAATGAGTGTGATGAGTGTAGATGAACGAGTGTAGGTCCCAGTCATTGTTACTATCTGAGTTCAACTTAGCACAGAAAGGACTATTTATTAATAGCCTAATAGCCAGGGCAACTATGGGACCTACAGCTTTACGTGGAATCTGAACCACGTAGTGTTGGTCTGATTTTCAGCTAACTGACAGACCTGATACTCAGTTATCTCCCCCAAACAACATCCGCACAACGATTACCACCCACATCATCATTATACATCCGAACCTTGACTACCATTCAACACGGACACTCCAGACTTCTCTAGTAGTATCTACGTTGATGACAATCATTGCGTGGACGCCGTGTCGGTATTAAGAGAACCGAGCATAGAACCTATCGCCTACAATCTCCCATACACTTTGTCCCCAAGTAGCTGGGCAACATCACTGTGCCACTTTTTCGCCACAGAGTTTCGTGCATGACTTCGAAACTCTGTGATTTTCATGCACTGGTCTAGTTGACTCTAGCTGTTTCATGCACCACGTTCTTGTATTTGTGCTGTTTCATGCATGACGTCCTCAGCTCTGTGTTATTTCATGCACTGGCCTAGTTAACTCTAACTGGTTTACGCATGATATACTTGGCACTATGGTACTTCATGGAGGACGTAGTTGGTCGTGTGCTGTTTCATGCACCGGCTTGGTTGTGTCTGTGCCGTTTCATGCTTGACGGCCTCAGCCCTGTGAATTATTTCATGCTTGACAACCTCAGCCCTGTGCTGTTTCATGCACGTGCATAGTTGACACTGTTTCATACATGATGTCGTTCACTCTGCTGGAGATTAATGCATGACGTATATTGACGTTGTTGGCTTAGGACGGATTAGTAACATAGTTTTTATCCTATTATGTTTACGCCCCGATGCCTTCTTATCCAATTTAATCCCCATATATCCCACGTAAGTAGATCGATGTGATTTGAAACCTTATAAAAGTGCATCAAGGTGCAACAGAAACCTTGACAGTGTGTTCGAAAGGAAACGCAATACCATTCTCTGTTTCACAACAAAGACTTTACCTCACTTCCTTATTTGTATTCCTCTCAATTTGTTTATGCTTGGACTCAAACTAAACCATTTCAATATGTTTTCAGGTTATTCACTTATTTTAAGTTTATTAATATTTTCACATTATAATGGCCTAATATGACTGCAATGTAAGATTTTAAATTAATTTACTTTATCACCAATTTATCAGTTAGAGCCAAGTCACTCGCGTATTATCCATTTATTAAAAAAAATAAATGATGAATACATAACTAAATAGTTTCATTTTAAATTTGTTTAGTTCAGCTTTGTTTAAAAAATATAAATGGTATTGTCATTTTATTTTTACAAGAGAAATCTTTATCTGCTGTAAAAGAAAATTTGTTTAGGCATTTGAAATCTATTTTTGTATAATATTTATTTAACTATTACTGTAAAAAATAACTACAATAGGGTTTTACTTAACTCCTTGTCCTTCAGAACACGTGATACCCTGAATATAATATGACTTGAATATGAATAATTGTAATATGACTTAGTTGTTTTGTAAACCAGCATTGTTTGTTGAAAACCGCTCCAAAATAAAGACCTTATTTATTTATTTTATTTATTTAATATATTACATATAATCCGTGATAATTTAAGATAAAGAAGACTTGAGAATGATTTCATGTTAGTAAGGGGCATCTTTGTGTATTTAATTAGATTGGCCAACTAAATTTACTGCTTTTACAATTTGTCTTCTTTGTGTGTTTCTCAAATGCAGCCTTTAATTTAAAGACAAACATTAAAAAATCTTCAAACACAATCTGCTATGTACATTTCGAAGCATAGTGCTTCATCATCAGGCTTTTCAAAAACGTCACTATTTATATTACACTAAAACACTAAAAACATTAAAATATTTAAACATTTAAACATATTAAAATATCACATTTGCCGGCCGGCGATAGACACCAACTCTTAATGTTTTTTAATGTTTTTAGTGTTTTAGTGTAATGTAAAGAGTGACGTTTTTGAAAAGCCTGATGATGAAGCTCTATGCTTCGAAATGTACATAGCAGATTGTGTTTGAAGAACTGTTGACAGGAAAAAAAGGTAATTTAACCAGTATTATTTCTATAATATAACAGTTCTGGAGGCTAATAAAACAAAATGAATAAATTAAAAAATCAATTATTAATGTCTAACTAATACTCAAAGAAAACGAGAAGCAACTTTATATTACCCCTTCCATTGCACTTAGAAAGAAGGTAATTGTCCCTCTAAAAATAGACATTGAAAGTCAGCAAGTTGCATGTCAAGGAGGAATTAGCGATTTACTGAGATTCGTGATTGTAATTCTTTGTTACAGTAATGAGGTGGGTGGGGTGGGAATGGGTGGTTGGGAGGGTGGGTTGGCCGGTCGATATCCCCTCCAACACTTACCTGCCCGACGCGACCCTTCGCTGCCTTCCACCTTGTTGAGCTCACCTATAAACACCACACCTCCATTTTGTTTCCATCCTTGTTACAGAAAAACTACACAAAACTTCCTGGCAGTTTGAGATATGATTTCTGTCAACAGTTCATATATGATGTTTCTGTTTACTTGTTAGCTATCTATTAATAAAATACGAATCTTTACAGTTCAACGCTTGAAATCATGAATTTATGTATTGTTTATTTTCATAATCATTATTGAATTCATTATTATTCATTTGTCATCATTATGTCACCTATCGTAGAAACATGGGTGAGTGTAAGGGGTGAACGAATGTGATGAGTGTAGATGAACTAGTGTAGTCATTGTCGCTAAGGTCGACTGTTCCTTAGAAACAGCTATTTGTTAATATCCAAATAGCCAGGCCAACCAAAGATACCTATAGATTTACGTGGAATCTGAACCACGCAGTATTGTTCTAATTTTCCCTAATTGACAAGCCTGATACTCGGTTCTCTTCCCTACACAACATCCGGATCCTGACGACCACCTAAACGGACACCTCCAACTTCTCTTTGTAGTGTCCACGTCAATGGCAACCATTGAGTGGACGCCATGTCGGTATTAAGAGCTATAGAACCTGTCACCTAAAATCTCCACAACACTTTATTCCCCAGTAGCTGAGCTTTAGCACTACGCCACAACTGCCGACATGTTTCATTGTCGCTTCACCAACTAAACGTACATAAAAACATTGCTTCCTTGTCTATATATGGCTAGTGAATCAATTTTTATTGTACACCAGAAATTTTCAAGTTATGGTTGTAACATGCTGTCTCCCATCTTGAGGAAATACCAACCTAGCAATAATATATCTAATAAAATTGGTATAAAGTATTCTCCGACTTCATATCTAATCATTAAACAGTTTGTTATGTTCAACATATCCAACATTCATGAAAAATCAAAAACCGGGGAATGAAAACTCAAGATTATTACATTAACAATATATTTTTATTTTAAAATACATATATAGTCTTTCTACACAATACGAATCAGTGAAGACGATAGATGTACTAGTAAAAGTGATGAGCTAGGTTTACATGAGTGATGTCTGGGAACAGAACCGAGCGAGGACTAGGGGCGGTCACTGGATACACAAACACATTTATTTATGAACAATTACAAATATAAACACTATCCTTAACCTCCAAAAACAAACTTTTCACTTTTGGACTGGTCGACGTATATGACACCAAGATACGGAAAAAGACAAAAACCAAGTCAACGTTTTTAAGGAGTTAAATTTCACAAATATCTTACATATACTTATGCCTAGTACATTGTATTACTAATATTAAGAATAATAATACAAATTGTAAATTAAGTATGATAATTTTACTTTTATTACCGACTCACATTAAAGTGATCGCAAAACAATTGATATTTACAGGGGAATATCTATTCCAAATTGTAAATTAAATCAAATAAAATATTTTTCCACTCCCCCGCAATCATAAAGATCTCATTAACCAGTCTAGTTCTTAAGCAATTATTACATCAACTCACATTTTTGCCCATCTAAACAACCAAAGTATTGTGGTAATCGATTGTATAGTTGGAATATATCGACTCATTAAGTTAAGAAAGAATGTGAAAACCAATCTGAAAAAAGTTATTCACAAAAACTAAATCAATATTCATCTTAATAGCTTAGTGGTTAGCACTCCTGCTTCATATGCAGAGCAGAGGGTCTCGAGTTCAAATCCCGGGAGGTCCACTTCAAATTTGTTTGATGGGTTTGGACCGTTGTCCCAAAACAACGTTTGTAGATAAGTTAAAAATTCAACCGGCATAAATAAACAACAAACAAAAATATCCATCGTTAATAATACATTTTCTTTCTATTAAACGTATTTAATTGAGGTGATCATTTCATGAAGAGATTATAGACAACCGATTAAAGAAGCTTCTGTGTTATCGAACAGGACGTCATATGGTAGTAAACCAAAGAGGCACCGTTTAAAAACGTTTAAATATTTGGCTTGTGCTCTAATTCAATTAAATTTATTTCTCAAGTGCAAATACACATTTCTGCCTGTGTGCGCCTACTTGCGGTCTGCCCATTTGCGGCAAAACGGATTTTTCATGACATTTGCGGCACAATTTGAACTGACTCCCTAATTATTGGTTATGACTTTGGGATTAGAAGGAAGACGGACGGACTCCCCACTTGCGGCCCAGACTTAACTTTTCTTAGTTATCGTGTTAACTATCTATGAATTCTGAATGAAACTCGTAAATGTCAGATTAATGTATTTGTATCTAGTGTTGGTTATAGTTAAAAATATCTCTTGGTGTGTCTCTGTAACGTAAAAAAGGCTTTAAATAAAATTGTTTTTGTAATATTTACCAAGATAATTAAGATTATCTTATATAGCTCGAAACTTGTCTAATGTTGGTTTTGAGTTACTGGATGTTCAAATATGTACAAACTTATCCAAATCTACTTTTATGATGACATGGATTACTTCTAATAATAGCCTTAAGTCACACGTAAAGATTAAGAGTTGGCAAGAATTGAAGCATTTAGTTAATTAGTGTTTTTTTGTTATATTTATTTATGTTACAAGCTGTTTACTGTGCTTTTCTGTGGTATAAACTTATAATCAGTAATATTTATATTGCACCATATTCAATAAATTCAATATTAAATTTCAGTGGTTTAGCTACAAATATATTGGCAACAACGCTATTTACTAGGCACAAAAACCTTTATTTTCTTGCCCTGTTTGAGTACAATTGATTCGTAATATTAACAAAACGAACAATAATTTGTTTGTCTATTATTATGTACATAAAGCTACATGCTTTAAATTTTGTGTTGATTATAATCAAACAAATGTTATTTCTCTTGGGTTCATGAAAGGAAAACTCTTTAGCCGTACGTAAACAATTTATTATGACAAAGTATCTATCACTCCACAACATTCTGAAGAAAAAACTATCGTTCACTAGTTACTATGTCACATATACTATCGTTCACTATGGTAACATAGGAGCAATTAATTATTAGTTTGCAAAATAAAGAGAGGGAAATGGTTGCATGGGAAATGTATGCACGCCTATAAACCCATACTAAAAAGTCCAGTGTTTTTTTCGTTGCTGGGATAAGTTAAGGAATGCTGCCCAGCCATCTTCCCATTTGTATCTTAGCGAGTATTTGAAAAATACCAAAACAAAGTGACAGTATTTCTGAGTATTTCATTGGGAAAAACTACCATTGAGTTAAATCCATAAAACAGAAATGCCGCTTTGGCCTGCGAATTTTTCGTACCTCCTTAGAGATGTAGGCATTTTTGAAAATAATAAGTGTTATGTTACAAGGAGCAGTTGAACGTTTAACGTTCATTGATTTGAATTAAAATTATAACGAATTAACATATTCATGTGTATTAATAAGAAAGGAGACAGAGAACATTCATTTAATAAACAATAAAATATAGCCTATGATAATTATGTATTTTTTTAAATAAATTATTATGTACGCTGTAGCTATATTATTTGTATTAGATCGAACCTATCTTTAAAATTAAGTATTTTGTTTATATAGTAACGTAAGAAAGCGTTAAAAGACGAGTGTTGTTTTTGTGAAGATATACTGTATCTAGTATGTATGTCCATGTGGTAGCTGAAAGGTATACTGAAAAAATTATTATTTTCTACTGCCAAGGGAGAGTTAAATATAATAATTATCTTCAGTGAGCCTCAAGAGGCACATCCCTTACAAGTGACAGCTGTCAACCTTTACCAATACAACAATAACCGTGGTTTAATTTGTTAGGAGTGCCGCAAGTGGGCGAGCCGCAAATAGCACGAAACCATTTCTGCCGTGTGCTTTCTATAAATACAGTTATTTGGACGTCAGCTGCATATGATTGACTGTATTTGCACTTAAATTGGTGCTGTCCTGGAACGAGATAGTGATACAGCGACACGTGCAACTATCACAGTATTTGAATTGTTATTAATCGTCTTGAGTTATTATGTAATGCTGTTCCTATGCAATTGGAAATTTTTTTATTAGTTTTATAATTGGTAGATTATTGAATGATACATGAAACTGTATGAGAGAGATGCATATAGTAATTGTCATGAATGTAGCCATGTCACAGTGCAATACAAAAACTCAGTAGCGAAGCTTGCTCTTGAGAGAAATGACAACTGCTCGACGCTAGCGATCCTAGTGGTCGTATCGCAGAGCTACTGCATCTCTCCGCTAGATAGCGTGGCAGTTTAATTATGTCGTAATACGATTAATTGAATGTAAATATTCAAATCGTTTGTTTGCTACATCATCGCTGGATCGCTAGCATCGCTTGGTTGGCAATTTAAACAGCTGAGCTTCGCTACTGTGAGTTTATATTATATTGTGGTCGTATTGTCGATAGAAATGCTTCTAGTCATCATGTACTTAAGTAAACTAATAAACATAACCTCTTCAGTAACATACGATGACGTCACCGTTCACCCTCCTCTCCCCTCAATGAATGTTACTCTCACATGTACAATTGTAGCAAAGATATGTTATTAAAGTTTATGCATTGTGTTCCTCAGAGTATATATTTTTGTAAATATAAGCATGTACATAAATGGCTCTTGGTGGGGTGTTTGGGTTGATCAACTCTTTGAGATCAGTACAGCTGTGAAATCCAGTACCGCCCCCTCATGACGGACCTAGAGCAGCACAACTGCACACATTACTGTTTCAGATATGACATCACTGAGTTTATAAAACTACCAAGCTATTTTTAATATAACACGTTAAATTAGCTTCAATAATGAAAAATACAAACTATTCAGTAGGTCAAAGAGTTAAAAATGTAATTTCATTTACAATAAAAATCAGAATTCATTTTACAAACAATCAGACAAAAATTACTTCTACACATGACATTACATTTTACAACTAAAAACTAACATTATCTTAAGGAAAATAATTACAGTAATTATTTTCATTCACACAGGAGGGTTGGGTTGACATACTACTTACACATTCGTGACAATGGATTTTCTATTCATTAGCTAATAGAAATTTAGTGACCAAAGTCCTACAATTAATGCACTGTAAAAAATACCTCGACATAACTTCACCGTCTGTAGCATTAGATTTGACGTTAATCACTCAACTATAAAAAGAATGTATTGATTGTACAACTTCTTCTTTTAGTTGTATTTGTTACAATATACGCAGTCAAATTCACTAACTATAAGATTAAAACCGCTATTTATTTTCCAACGGAACTCAGTATTTAAATTAATAAATAATACTAACAATACAAAATAAAAACATTAATATTTGAAGAATAAAGTGCTCGGACTTTGTATAAATACGAAAGCTAATCGGAATTATAAAAAGAATTTGTCTTAAAGAATTGTTTCCATATTTGTTATGCTGAGAGCATACATATTTTTTACAATGGTCTCAAATCCCTCAACCTTCAGTGGCTGACTACACCCTTCAGTTACATGCCTAAAGGAATAACCCTTCAAACATAATATTCTAGATACTAGGTTATGTTTTATTTTAAGTGAATTTTGAAAAAAGACAGCTTTTCTACTAAAATAAATATCACGCCTTATAAAAAAGAAGAAAAGGCCGGAAACTGTATGAACAAGTGTTTTGTTTTTATTTAAAATAGAAATTTTATAAATGTTTTATCTGAGTTTGTATTATTTTACGAACTTACGCTATAGTGATTAACATTTTTTAAGCTGTAAAAACAACCATTAGTGTTAGCACGGTGTTACTATTTTACTATTTGCCATGTTACTAAGAGTGGTTTCGTTAGCATAATTCTTCGAAAATAACTTAAAATTTATACAACACTATATTGTAATGATCATCTAAACCATATTAAAGAACTAAAATTAATTCCTTAGTTCTCATTGATTAAAATCGTATCTTTGGAAAAATGTTGTTACAGCGTTGGGTACTTCTTGTAAGTCAATAGATATTAATTATTTAGAACGTTTATTAGTCAATTTAAGCTAATTTTAATGCTTAACGTGACTCATTTCATGCTGTGTACAATGCAAAAAGAAATAAACTTTAATTTGATTATAAGATGAACGTTTATTGTAAAAAAATTACGTATGTTGTCTATGACAAACGTAAGTGGTCCACATAAACTTGAGTAATTTACGACAACTGCGACTCTTATTCAGTAATCATGTTTAAAATTGAAAAATAATATCAGAATTCCTAAATTACTGTTTAGGAAATACATCTGTGGCTTCTAACCATCTTGTTACACACACCCCCAGTGTGCTACTCTGGCACTGTTACACCCAAAACTACACTAGGGCTACACCTAAACTAAAGATGGGTCGCATCGTATAGGCAGGACTTAAAGCTAGTCTTAGGCCTGATATGGCTGCAAAGGATGTTAAGTCCAGGACTGTCGATTGATCTGATTGGTTGATACAATGACCCCTTCCCCTCCCCACCCAACAATACACTAACAACACTGGCTGGAGCTGTGTTTCTCTTTTGATTCTGAAACAGAAAAATACAACAGTTTTAGAACAAAATTATGTTTCAACGTAAAAGCGAGCAAAGTATTCCTTAATTTGTTTAAACAATTGTACGACATATCTTTATAAAAATATAAATTATAAAAAATGGCCTTAGTTCAAATTGTGAGACTTTAATCATAGTAAAGTTTAACGTTTATTTGTACCAATGCTGAAAACTGTGCAATTTAATCGAGATAATTGTAGAAGAACAATAAATTGGTGTATTTATAAACAAATTTGCGTCCTACTCCTTTATTTATTTATTCTTTTTACGTTTAATACCACTTATACATTAAATATGATAAAATATACAGATATGAATTCAAGATGGACTTACAAGATGGTAAATAGTTCAACTATTTTGCCTAATAACTAAAAATATTACAAAGTTTTTTACAAAGTTATAACCATACAAGTCTATGACAAAACAAAATGAACTAAGAATGTATTGAAACAATCTAAACAACCAATAAAAAAGTGAATTTGAGACACAGCATTGCCCAATGAAACAACAATAATTTATACTTATAATACAAACATAAAAAATAACAATAACCATAATTCAACAAGAGTAAAAATAATCAACACAGAAATAGTTAATATTTATGACAATAAAAGTAAGGGCAACAACAACTATCAAAAAATTATTTCCACTATTAACAATATTTATATAAATAGATAATTATAATAACAAAAACAACCATAAATGAACAAACAATAATAATAATAAGAGATATTAACAATAATTATATACATAATAAATAAACAAATAATATACAACAAATAAATTACATAAGCCTAATTAAATAAAGCCTTAACAGACAATAAACATATAAATTTACAATACAGTACACTAAAATCAGTCAATTGTAAGGCAACGGATTTTTCAAAATATTATTAAGGAATAAGCAAGAAAAAAAATTGAGCCTTAATTCGTTCAAATATCTGTACAAACTCAACTGTAAAACTCTAATCATAATAGAATGTCTTGAGTTTTTATTTACGCAAAATCTGGAAATCAAGTCATCGGGAAAATCGAAAGAAAAAAACAGTACTGTAAAAAACTCTTGGGTATTCCTTATCAAAATAAATATATAAATTTAAAACATATCCAACATAAGACCGTTATATCGAAACATGTGTTTAGAAATATTTTTAACAAATATCAAGCAAAGTGTGTCATAACTTATAAAAAAAATCTGTCAAAGCTAAGATTGTTAAACCTGAGTCCTAGTACAAATTCACATACTTATGTTTGCACCTATCCAAGAAACTGAGTAAGTCAATTTGAAAATTGTATGAGAAAAGTATTTAAAACAAATTAGGCTATCATTTCCTCAAAAAAAAAAAAATAATAATAATAATAATAATAAAAAATAAAAAAACACAAATATGTAAAATATAGTTTAAAAAATAGCCAACGTTATTAATCAATTATAACAATAAGGAATCTATATTGAACATATTTTAAAACTGATATGGAAGCAAAGTTTTCTTTAGTTCATAAAAATCCGTCTAACCCTCGAATTGGTACACTCCAGTCATCATAGGATTTCATATCAATAATGCAATTCTAGGCCCCTTAAAATCGTGTATATTTAACTGGAAATCTACGAGAAAGTATTTGTAATTAATTATAAGATAAAAGTAAAAAACTAGGTAATACATAGATAAATACAAAATAAATGTTCATTATAACAAAGAATATTAGCCAAATATAACTGTATGAAGCATATTACTTTTCAAAACAGAATTTCCACCGGAAATTCCTGGCCTGATTTTTGTCCAGCTCTTAAGAGAAACACAATTGAATTGCTCATTTAACAAAAACAAGGTTTGTTATATTTAGAACCGAAATTGAATGAATTACTAAGCCCTAATTACTAATTCGTTCCCACAACAATGCCGTACACGGAACTCACCTGGTTTGGTGTGTTTTTGCTTTACTTTCTCTGGATGGAACTGATCCACTTTTTCCTTTTCCGGACTATCCTTACTTTCAGATCGACCTGCAATAAAGCAATACGTTTACTCTGGCATGAGCAAGTAAACTTTTAAAAGTTTAATATAAGCAAGTAAACTTTTAAACGTTTAATATAAGCAAGTAAACTTTCAAACGTTTAATATAAGCAAGTAAACTTTGTTTACTAAACAGTTGTTTAAGAACTTGGTGGAGGTGTTTTCAAGCAAATAGTTCCTATATATTACAAGAGTATATTTGCAGTTTTACCTGAAGAAGATCATCTGTTGGAAAACAAATATTTATAATATTGTGTTTGGTAGCTTTGAGGATACAAATAAGTAAATTGTCATGGAAGACAAGTTTGGGACAAATGATTAGAACCCTTGATATATTATAACTTAGCTAAGAATATTTGTGTTAGTAATTTGGTTAGTTAGAGATGTCTGCTACTACAGCTGGTTTAAACTGCATTACGTGGGACTACATCAGCGCTCCACAATGTAACACAAAACAGCTGGAAACTTGAGGCACAAAATCTAAAATTTGATGAGAAATCTAACTGTGTACTTATTACAATCAATGGTAGTACCCACGTTGGACACATTTGTTGATCGCTCGGTAAATAATAATTACCATTCTCAGACAATTGGGACTTATATAAGAATGAGTTTTGCATCTTTATACAAATACTTATTGTATATACACATTATAACGGGGCAAAATTTCTTACTGACACGTAGAGTCCTACTTGCACTGTAGACAATAATGTTTGCGTACATTAATAATGACTACTTCTTACCTTCTCTATGAAATTTCTTTATGTCTTACATCTACTTCCATCTTATTCACTACTTTTATTTACAATGTGTTTAAATAAGTGGTTGCTATATCAAACGGCCATCAGTCATCAAACTAGGTTAGGCCTGCCTGGAATATTCTACAAATGTTAGGGTGAATTACTAGTATAATAAAAACCTAAACTAAGTAAGAAGCATTTAGTTTTAATGAAATTATTATTACTAAACCTCATTAAGATAGCAATGAAATAAAATTAAGTTGCACAATGTTAAAAAACATACGACATATAATTTGGACCACATCAACGCACATAGAAAAGACTAGTCTTTGTATCTGATTCACCGTCAAGGTGCAATATTCGAGGTAAGATTTTCCAAATTGCTAAAAATTAAGCATGTTGATGTGCAAAACATCCACCCACACACCCAGCCTACGCTCCATCCATTCATTCCACCCTTATCTCTGTAATTCATCATTTTTGCACAATTCCTGTTTAAGGATTAATAAACAGGAATAGCTCAATTTTTCGTATAATTAAAAATAATAAGAAACCTACTCAAAGGAAGATACAGGAGACAATCATTTCAGACGATTTTAAATTATTATTTCACTCCAGATTAATAAACAACGCGTTATTTTTAGCTCTGGCAAACTAGCGTTGCTTGACAACATTTAATATGCCTCATACAAACAAAATAAACACTACAAAATGAAAACTTTGAAAATTACCAGTTTGATTTCCAAATAAGTTTGTTTGCCATAACTCAAAAACTAGTCAAGTTAGGAACATGCGGGTTTTACTAAAAATATTTGGTATTGTAATTCACATATTTTCTGAAAATGCAATCAAATTCAATAGAGCCATTTTTCAGAAAATTCCATTTTTGTATGTTTTTTGCCCATAAAAATAAAAAAACTAAACTTTCAAAAAATTGAAAACATTGTCTGGAGACATTGGTATGAAAACCCTAATACCTGCATACGAAATTTCATAACAATTGATCCATCTGTTTGGTTTCTAGCGAACTGCACGTACACACAGACAGACACACATACGGACAAACATCAATATATTTTTTTTTCGAAAAAAATATTTTTTTGGCTTCAGGGGTCACTAAAATGGATTTTTAGACCAACTTGTAACAAAAAGTTTTTTGCACGATCATAATACTTTCTCTATGCTAACACATATGGGAAAAATTAAAAAGTATTTTCAATAAACTTATAAATATTGTAAAAGCAATAAAAAAAGTATTTCTGGCGATGACACAACAAAATCTGCAGGTGATAAGATCTGTCTGACAGCTCAACAAAGGTATTATCTACCTCTGAAATGTATTAAAGATAAATAAGCTGGCTAAAAATATCACTTTGGCTTAAGAAGGTCACACAACTGTTGTATCTATAGGGCTGACTATATAGATAGAGGTACATAAAGGTAATGAATTCATTATAAATAATGATGTACAATATCTATTTAAACACCTACAGGAAAAATAGAACTTGCATTTAGTAATAATAAAGAGTTATTTTCAGATGGTGAAATAAAATACTGTATATAAGAGTAATCAGCCCCAGTCTCACTTTTATACGGCTTGCACAAAGTAAAAAAAAAAAAATGAAAACAAAACGCACCTATCAGACCACTTTTATACTATATTACTGCTCCTAAAAGGACATACGAGTATTTTTATGAATGGTAATTACGTTCTAATTAATTCGATTAAATCGATTAGACTAGAAATGTAAACATCGTGTATCAGCATGTCAGCCTTTTTGATGTAGTGAACCTATTCACAACTGTTCCAATCGCCCTAACACAGGACATTGGTCAAAGTAATTAACTACCAGACGGTATAAGGGAACTAATGGTGTTATTAAAAGAAGTATTGAGATAAAATTATTTTTAGTCCAGTGGTCATTTTTACAATCAAACTGAAAATATTCTTACATATGAGACGCCGACACAACGTTGTGCGTAGTTTAAGGCGAATATTAACGATTACATGAATATATGATGAGTGCGGATGACCTGTGTAGTCTTGTTAGTAACTGAGTTCGTAAGCAATGGGTTCATCCACAGAGAAGAAAGAAACAGAGGTAGCATCCAATAGTACGCTAATTTTGTGTTGGGTAGTAATTATTACTAGAGCTGGAATCTGTTTAAATAGTTTGGCGTTTGCTGGAGCCAAAAAAGTAGCCCCTACTCCTTTTTTCTCTACGGTTCGCCTGATTGGTATTTTATCTGACATATTTGACTACTGTATATCGAAAACGAATTTATTTTTTCTGACAAAAATAAAGTAAAGACAACTTCATTTTACTGCAGGAACGGTCATGTCCCCATTTTACTCTTAAAACGGGAACCTTTGAAAACCTCCACCAATACCTAAACATTATTTCTAATAATGTAAAATTTACTCTTGAACTAGAAAACTCTAGCAAAATAAATTTCCTGGTTCTAGCACTAGAGAAAAATAACTGTTTTAACAGCGTAAACAAGTTTTCAGAAAAAGCATTGCTTCAAACCAACCTATGCATTCTAGATCCATTCGCCCATATGGCCAAAATATAGTTGCACGTAGGCCTAAACTCCATGATTCACCGTCTGTTTAATGTGCTATTAAACCCGGCCAACTATGACAAAGAAGTAAAGACTATAAAACCCGTGGCTAATGGCTTTAACAGCACCAAGATAGATAAGTCAATGCCAAATAAATTGTAAAAAAAGTACTGCAAAAGAAACTTACTTAGAGTATACCAGAAATTGCTGATAACACATTTTTTGTGTGTTGAAAAAGTCAAAATTTACAACATCTACTTAGTAAATTTATCCATGAGCCCAGTGTTTTAGTAAATTTAATAATATCCATAATATTATTTTAAAATAAACCTGTAATTTTGGAGAAATAGATAGCACTGCAGTATGCAAAATCATGTGCAATGATTTGAACACTTAAAATAACATACAAAGAACATCGACCTGACCCAAAAACCAAAATAAGGGTGATATTTAAAAAAGTTTGAAAAATATCTTTGAAGACAAACTAGAAAGCTTGACACCGTGGAAGAATATGAAATATATAAATATTCCAATAAAAGTTTTATAATGATATTTAAAATAAAAACTTTTACTTCTGCTTACATTCAATAGTTAATAAAATTCTTGGGCACGAGAAGCGGTCAGTGATGGCTGTTCAAATAAACAATAACAGCGCGTATGGTGAGGAATAACTCAGCCTCCAGTGACCCAGTTTACTGGAATCGAGGTCGGGAAACCTCCCCAACAAGTTGTTTATTTCGTTACTGGTTACTCTGTTACGGTTAAGGCATTGTCGTAAGTATTGTTTATTTCGTTGCTGGTTAATCTGTTAGGGTTAAGGCATTGTCGTAAGTATTGTTTATTTCGTTACTGGTTACTCTGTTACGGTTAAGGCATTGTCGTAAATATTGGTTATTTCGTTACTGGTTACTCTGTTATGGTTAAGGCATTGACGTAAGTATTGTTTATTTCGTTACTGGTTACTCTGTTACGGTTAAGGCATTGTCGTAAGTATTGTTTATTTCGTTATTGGTTACTCTGTTATGGTTAAGTCATTGTCGTACGTATTGTTTATTTCGTTACTGGTTACTCTGTTATGGTTAAGTCATTGTCGTAAGTATTGTTCATTTCGTTACTGGTTACTCTGTTACGGTTAAGGCATTGTCGTACGTATTGTTTATTTCGTTACTGGTTACTCTGCTATGGTTAAGGCATTGTCGTAAGTATTGTTTATTTCGTTACTGGTTACTCTGTTACGGTTAAGGCATTGTTGTAAGTATTGTTTATTTCGTTATTGGTTACTCTGTTATGGTTAAGGCATTGTCGTACGTATTGTTTATTTCGTTACTGGTTACTCTGTTACGGTTAAGGCATTGCCGTAAGTATTGTTTATTTCGTTACTGGTTACTCTGTTACGGTTAAGGCATTGTCGTAAGTACTGTTTATTTCGTTATTGGTTACTCTGTTACGGTTAAGGCATTGTCGTAAGTATTGTTTATTTCGTTACTGGTTACTCTGTTACGGTTAAGGCATTGTCGTAAGTATTGTTTATTTCGTTACTGGTTAATCTGTTAAGGTTAAGGCATTATCATAAGTATTGTTTATTTCGTTACTGGTTACTCTGTTACGGTTAAGGCATTGTCGTAAGTATTGTTTGTATGGTTACTGGTTACTCTGTTACGGTTAAGGCATTGTCGTAAGTATTGTTTATTTCGTTACTGGTTACTCTGTTACGGTTAAGGCATTGTCGTAAGTATTGTTTATTTCGTTACTGGTTACTATGTTACGGTTAATACATTGTCGTAAGTATTGTTTATTTCGTTACTGGTTAATCTGTTACGGTTAAGGCATTGTCGTAAGTAGTGTTCATTTCGTTACTTGTTACTCTGTTACGGTTAAGGCATTGTCGTAAGTATTGTTTATTTCGTTACTGGTTACTCTGTTACGGTTGAGGCATTGTCGTAAGTATTAATCATTTCGTTACTGGTTCCTCTGTTACGGTTAAGGCATTGTCGTAAGTATTGTTTATTTCGTTACTGGTTACTCTGTTACGGTTAAGGCATTGTCGTAAGTAGTGTTCATTTCGTTACTTGTTACTCTGTTACGGTTAAGGCATTGTCGTAAGTATTGTTTATTTCGTTACTAGTTACTCTGTTACGGTTAAGGCATTGTCGTAAGTATTGTTTATTTCGTTACTGGTTACTCTGTTACGGTTAAGGCATTGTCGTAAGTATTGTTTATTTCGTTACTGGTTACTCTGTTACGGTTAAGGCATTGTCGTAAGTAGTGTTCATTTCGTTACTTGTTACTCTGTTACGGTTAAGTCATTGTCGTAAGTATTGTTTATTTCGTTACTGGTTACTCTGTTACGGTTGAGGCATTGTCGTAAGTATTGTTTATTTCGTTACTGGTTACTCTGTTACGGTTGAGGCATTGTCGTAAGTATTGTTTATTTCGTTACTGGTTACTCTGTTACGGTTGAGGCATTGTCGTAAGTATTGTTTATTTCGTTACTGGTTCCTCTGTTGCGGTTAAGGCATTGTCGTACGTATTGTTTATTTCGTTACTGGTTACTCTGTTACGGTTGAGGTATTGTCTTAAGTATTAATCATTTCGTTACTGGTTCCTCTACTACGGTTAAGTCATTGTCGTAAGTATTGTTTATTTCGTTACTGGTTACTCTGTTACGGTTGAGGCATTGTCGTAAGTATTAATCATTTCGTTACTGGTTCCTCTGTTGCGGTTAAGGCATTGTCGTAAGTATTGTTTATTTCGTTACTGGTTACTCTGTTACGGTTGAGGCATTGTCGTAAGTATTAATCATTTAGTTACTGGTTCCTCTACTCCGGTTAAGGCATTGCCGTAAGTATTGTTTATTTCGTTACTGGTTACTCTGTTACGGTTAAGGCATTGTCGTAAGTATTGTTTATTTCGTTACTGGTTACTCTGTTACGGTTAAGGCATTGTCGTAAGTATTGTTTATTTAGTTACTGGTTACTCTGTTACGGTTAAGGCATTGTCGTAAGTATTGTTTATTTCGTTACTGGTTACTCTGTTACGGTTAAGGCATTGTCGTAAGTATTGTTTATTTCGTTACTGGTTACTCTGTTACGGTTAAGGCATTGTCGTAAGTATTGTTTATTTCCTTATTGGTTACTCTGTTATGGTTAAGTCATTGTCGTACGTATTGTTTATTTCGTTACTGGTTACTCTTTTATGGTTAAGTCATTGTCGTAAGTATTGTTCATTTCGTTACTGGTTACTCTGTTACGGTTAAGGCATTGTCGTAAGTATTGTTTATTTCGTTACTGGTTACTCTGTTATGGTTAGGGAATTGTCGTAAGTATTGTTTATTTCGTTATTGGTTACTCTGTTATGGTTAAGTCATTGTCGTACGTATTGTTTATTTCGTTACTGGTTACTCTGTTATGGTTAAGGCATTGTCGTAAGTATTGTTTATTTCGTTACTGGTTACTCTGTTACGGTTAAGGCATTGTCGTAAGTGTTGTTTATTTCGTTACTGGTTACTCTGTTGTGGTTAAGGCATTGTCGTAAGTATTGTTTATTTCGTTACTGGTTACTCTGTTACGGTTAAGGCATTGTCGTAAGTATTGTTTATTTCGTTACTGGTTACTCTGTTGTGGTTAAGGCATTGTCGTAAGTATTGTTTATTTCGTTACTGGTTACTCTGTTACGGTTAAGGCATTGCCGTAAGTATTGTTTATTTCGTTACTGGTTACTCTGTTACGGTTAAGGCATTGTCGTAAGTATTGTTTATTTCGTTACTGGTTACTCTGTTACGGTTAAGGCATTGTCGTAAGTATTGTTTATTTCGTTACTGATTACTCTGTTACGGTTAAGGCATTGTCGTAAGTATTGTTTATTTCGTTACTGGTTACTCTGTTACGGTTAAGGCATTGTCGTAAGTATTGTTTATTTCGTTACTGGTTACTCTGTTACGGTTAAGGCATTGCCGTAAGTATTGTTTATTTCGTTACTGGTTACTCTGTTACGGTTAAGGCATTGTCGTAAGTATTGTTTATTTCGTTACTGGTTACTATGTTACGGTTAAGGCATTGTCGTAAGTATTGTTTATTTCGTTACTGGTTACTATGTTACGGTTAATACATTGTCGTAAGTATTGTTTATTTCGTTATTGGTTACTCTGTTACGGTTAAGGCATTGTCGTAAATATTGTTTATTTCGTTACTGGTTACTCTGTTGTGGTTAAGGCATTGTCGTAAGTATTGTTTATTTCGTTACTGGTTACTCTGTTACGGTTGAGGCATTGTCTTAAGTATTAATCATTTCGTTACTGGTTCCTCTACTACGGTTAAGTCATTGTCGTAAGTATTGTTTATTTCGTTACTGGTTACTCTGTTACGGTTGAGGCATTGTCGTAAGTATTAATCATTTCGTTACTGGTTCCTCTGTTGCGGTTAAGGCATTGTCGTAAGTATTGTTTATTTCGTTACTGGTTACTCTGTTACGGTTGAGGCATTGTCGTAAGTATTAATCATTTAGTTACTGGTTCCTCTACTACGGTTAAGGCATTGCCGTAAGTATTGTTTATTTCGTTACTGGTTACTCTGTTACGGTTAAGGCAATGTCGTAAGTATTGTTTATTTCGTTACTGGTTACTCTGTTACGGTTAAGGCATTGTCGTAAGTATTGTTTATTTCGTTACTGGTTACTCTGTTACGGTTAAGGCATTGTCGTAAGTATTGTTTATTTCGTTACTGGTTACTCTGTTACGGTTAAGGCATTGTCGTAAGTATTGTTTATTTCGTTACTGGTTACTCTGTTACGGTGAAGGCATTGTCGTAAGTATTGTTTATTTCCTTATTGGTTACTCTGTTATGGTTAAGTCATTGTCGTACGTATTGTTTATTTCGTTACTGGTTACTCTTTTATGGTTAAGTCATTGTCGTAAGTATTGTTCATTTCGTTACTGGTTACTCTGTTACGGTTAAGGCATTGTCGTAAGTATTGTTTATTTCGTTACTGGTTACTCTGTTATGGTTAAGGAATTGTCGTAAGTATTGTTTATTTCGTTATTGGTTACTCTGTTATGGTTAAGTCATTGTCGTACGTATTGTTTATTTCGTTACTGGTTACTCTGTTATGGTTAAGGCATTGTCGTAAGTATTGTTTATTTCGTTACTGGTTAATCTGTTACGGTTAAGGCATTGTCGTAAGTATTGTTTATTTCGTTATTGGTTACTCTGTTATGGTTAAGTCATTGTCGTACGTATTGTTTATTTCGTTACTGGTTACTCTGTTATGGTTAAGGCATTGTCGTAAGTATTGTTTATTTCGTTACTGGTTACTCTGTTACGGTTAAGGCATTGTCGTAAGTATTGTTTATTTCGTTATTGGTTACTCTGTTATGGTTAAGTCATTGTCGTACGTATTGTTTATTTCGTTACTGGTTACTCTGTTATGGTTAAGGCATTGTCGTAAGTATTGTTTATTTCTTTACTGGTTACTCTGTTACGGTTAAGGCATTGTCGTAAGTGTTGTTTATTTCGTTACTGGTTACTCTGTTGTGGTTAAGGCATTGTCGTAAGTATTGTTTATTTCGTTACTGGTTACTCTGTTACGGTTAAGGCATTGCCGTAAGTATTGTTTATTTCGTTACTGGTTACTCTGTTACGGTTAAGGCATTGTCGTAAGTATTGTTTATTTCGTTACTGGTTACTCTGTTACGGTTAAGGCATTGTCGTAAGTACTGTTTATTTCGTTACTGGTTACTCTGTTACGGTTAAGGCATTGTCGTAAGTATTGTTTATTTCGTTACTGGTTACTCTGTTACGGTTAAGGCATTGTCGTAAGTATTGTTTATTTCGTTACTGGTTACTCTGTTACGGTTAAGGCATTGTCGTAAGTATTGTTTGTTTGGTTACTGGTTACTCTGTTACGGTTAAGGCATTGTCGTAAGTATTGTTTATTTCGTTACTGGTTACTCTGTTACGGTTAAGGCATTGTCGTAAGTATTGTTTATTTCGTTACTGGTTACTATGTTACGGTTAATACATTGTCGTAAGTATTGTTTATTTCGTTATTGGTTACTATGTTACGGTTAATACATTGTCGTAAATATTGTTTATTTCGATACTGGTTACTCTGTTAAGGTTAAGACATTGTCGTAAATATTGTTTATTTCGTTACTGGTTACTATGTTACGGTTAAGGCATTGTCGTAAATATTGTTTTTTTCGATACTGGTTACTCTGTTACGGTTAAGGCATTGTCGTAAGCATTGTTTATGTCGTTACTGGTTACTCTGTTACGGTTAAGACATTGTCGTAAGTATTGTTTATTTAGTTACTGGTTAATCTGTTACGGTTAAGGCATTGTCGTAAGTATTGTTTATTTCGTTACTGGTTACTCTGTTACGGTTTAGGCACTGTCGTAAGTATTGTTTATTTCGTTACTGGTTCCTCTGTTACGGTTAAGACATTGTCGTAAGTTTTGTTTATTTCGTTACTGGTTACTCTGTTATGGTTAAGGCAGTGTCGTACGTATTGTTTATTTCGTTACTGGTTGCTCTGTTACGGTTAATACATTGTCGTAAGTACTGTTTATTTCGTTACTGGTTGCTCTGTTACGGTTAATACATTGTCGTAAGTACTGTTTATTTCGTTACTGGTTACTCTGTTACGGTTAAGGCATTGTCGTAAGCATTGTTTATGTCGTTACTGGTTACTCTGTTACGGTTAAGACATTGTCGTAAGTATTGTTTATTTAGTTACTGGTTAATCTGTTACGGTTAAGGCATTGTCGTAAGTATTGTTTGTTTCGGTACTGATTAATCTGTTACGGTTAAGTCATTGTCGTAAGTATTGTTTATTTCGTTACTGGTTACTCTGTTACGGTTAAGACATTGTCGTAAGTATTGTTTATTTCGTTACTGGTTGCTCTGTTACGGTTAATACATTGTCGTAAGTATTGTTTATTTCGTTACTGGTTACTCTGTTACGGTTTAGGCACTGTCGTAAGTATTGTTTATTTCGTTACTGGTTTCTCTGTTACGGTTAAGACTTTGTCGTAAAAATTGTTTATTTCGTTACTGGTTACTCTGTTACGGTTAAGGCAGTGTCGTACGTATTGTTTATTTCGTTACTGGTTGCTCTGTTACGGTTAATACATTGTCGTAAGTACTGTTTATTTCGTTACTGGTTGCTCTGTTACGGTTAATTCATTGTCGTAAGTACTGTTTATTTCGTTACTGGTTACTCTGTTACGGTTAAGACATTGTCGTAAGTATTGTTTATTTCGTTACTGGTTACTCTGTTACGGTTAAGGCAGTGTCGTACGTATTGTTTATTTCGTTACTGGTTTCTCTGTTACGGTTAATACATTGTCGTAAGTACTGTTTATTTCGTTACTGGTTACTCTGTTACGGTTAAGACATTGTCGTAAGTATTGTTTATTTCGTTACTGGTTGCTCTGTTACGGTTAATATATTGTCGTAAGTACTGTTTATTTTGTTACTGGTTACTCTGTTACGGTTAAGACATTGTCGTAAGTATTGTTTATTTCGTTACTGGTTACTCTGTTACGGTTAAGGCACTGTCGTAAGTATTGTTTATTTCATTCCATAATTTTATTTTATTTATAGATTGGCAAGGAAGTTTTGGACACTCACTTCTGGACTGCTGATGGAGCATCTTCTTAGTGCGATCCTTGTGGTCCGAGGTGGAGGCGCGGTGATCGTGCTGATGGTCGTGAAGCGCCAGCGTCGGGAACACGGCTGGAACATCACAATAACATAATTTTAATGCGGCTGAAAAATTGTACATAGTATCATTATTTTCAGCTGATACACAATAACAACATCATTATAACAAGACTGGAACATCAAAACCTTTTCTTTATGAAACGGCTGGAGAACCGCAACATTATCATTATAATACGGCTGAAACCCCACAATAACATCGATAATGATGGAACACAACAGTAAGATCATTATGCAATGACCGTAACGCCAAAATAACAACATTTTAACGCTCCTGATACAAAAATATTGTCATTATAATATGGCTTGGACAACACAATAACACCATTATAATACGGCTCGAAAACCACAATATTGTTATTATAATACGACTGGAATACCACAATAATATCGATATTGTAAGTATAGAACATAACAATAACATCATTATACAATGGTTGGAGCGCTACTATAATAAAATTATAATACCGCTGGAACTCCACAGTAACACCATTATGATACGGCTCGAAAATAACAATATTGTCACAATATTACGGCTGACACACCTCAATAATATCATTAAGATACGCCTGGAACACCGATAATGTAATTATGGAACATAACAATAACATCATTATAAAATGGTTGGAACACTACAATAACACCATTATAATAAGTATGAAACATTGTCATTATAATATGGCTGGAGCACCACAACAACGTCATTGTAAGGATAATAAATGACGACCGGAAGTGAAGTATAATGAGAAAATGTTTATTTCAGTGTTCGTTTACTGTACTTATTTATAAATTATGTAACTTTTTAAAACGTTTCGAAGTTAAATATCAAAACGATGACTTTTACTTGTTTGGTAGCCCTTTAATTACTCACGTTTCGAACGTATGTGACGACTCAAGAAGGTATTACAGGTAGGAAGATCACTAACAGCCTTTCGTATGTGATTGAATGGGCAAATAATAGTTGTGTGGGTGTGAAGACGATATATTAGGTACAATTCCTTTCCGGCGGAATGGGGTCTGAAGGGTGGGGATCAGTAGTATTGAGCGAGCGAGAAATAACAGGAAATTGGCACGTTAGTAATAAGATTTGTTAATTAGTTAAGAAGTTGCTAATAGAAGTCTAACTTTATCTTTTGAAGATTGATAAATATGAATACGTAAGCCTTGATGTATTTTAACAGCAAGATAGGGATCATTAGTTATTTTAAATTACTTACGAAGATGAAAATCGAGAATTTCTGCATTTTAACTTTCTTGGTCTGAGAGAAATATTTGAACAGTTCTAGAAACATTTAGTGGTGTAGTAATAAACCTATTTAAAAAATGATAAAATGATCAACGAATATATTGGATTTCCAGTTGTCTTTAATGATTTTACTGTGGCGTTCCAGTCGTGTTATAATGATGTCATCTTGTTGTTCCTGCCGTATTATAATGATGTTATTATTGTGTATCTGCTTAAAATAATATTACCATGTAAAAATTTTCAGCCGTATTAAAATTATGTTATTGTGTTGTTCCAGCCGTATTATAATGATGTTATTGTGGTTCCAGTCGTGTTCCCGACTCGGTGGAGACGCTTCACGACCATCAGCACGATCACCGCGCTTCCACCACGGACCACAAGGATCGCACTAAGAAGATGCTCCATCATATACAGGATTGGGAAAAAGTCAGGAATATAGTATTTCTTATTTTAGAAACTATTGAAAGAAACGTAATTAGATTTTCTAGTTATGTATATATGTACTCGTATCAAACATTTAGACATTTTTTTTCGCATAGCCAGGGGATGGCCTATGAAGGAAGTCTTAGTAGTTATACCTCATTTTAAAGGCCTTTGTTTGTAGAATACAAAAGTGCAAACCTGAAATCAAAAGGATGACCAGTCAGAAAATATAGCCTCTCAAAGAATTATACGTCAAATACCTAATACTACTTAAGAACAAGAATAAAATAGTTATTATCTATTGCTGCTTAGAGCTTTATATAGCTGACTGATATGAGAAATTAATTTATTTTCACAAAAAAAGGAAAAAATTATTATAATAATTTTCTTAAACTATCTATAGGGTAAACCAACTGTCAAAATGGTTTTAATATTTTTGTTATTTTTATTTTTGTTAAATAAAGTTATTTTCATAACAAACATTTCGTTACGATTGTTAACAATCAATAACATACTCAAAAACAGGGTCCTCAAACTGTTAAATAAATAGCCAAATAACTACTAAGAATTAGGCATATGCCTTTAAATTCTTTGAGTGGATTAAATTCATGTATTTTTTGACTGGATTATCCTTTTGACCTCAAGTTTGCACTTTTGTACAAACAAATACCTTTAAAATGAGGTAAAACTCCAGGTAAACATTTAAAAATTTTAAGACTTCCTTCAAGGACCATCCCCTGGCTATGTGAAAAACAAATAAAATATGTCTAAATGTTTGGTATAGGGACATGTAAGTAACTTAAAAGTTTCATAACATTTCTTTCAATAGTTATAAAATCAATAAATATACTTCATACTTTTGCTCAACCCTGTATATTTTACAGTGTTTGACATTTTTTTTTTTAAGTTTATAAGTATCAAACTCGGTCTCGGTACATAAACATTTTTCAGAGAGTAGGAGTTGTAAGTATGCAACAGAGAATCTGTATCCTTAAGAACACTATCGATCACACGGCCCACGCCTCCAGTCTGCCATTCAAATGTCATGTTGGCACTACTTCACTAGGGCAATATTTGGTTATCACCCACTATTTGGTATTTTAGGCAGACTATAGATTATACTGATACTCTGATACAGTGGAACTGAGGAGGATGTAGAACTAATAATATGAAAGTCTAAATGTATCTTTGCAAAACTCCAGCCAATCTGGCATACACAACAAAATAAAATAAATACAAAACTAAAAATTTGTAATAGTCATGTTAATTCCGTTCTTTTATGCGGATGCCAAACCTGGAAAATTACAAAGCCCATAGTAAATAAATTACAATTTTTTATCAATAAATGTTTAAGAAGAATTCTAAACAAAAAAACAAAAAAAACTGGCCTAACATTAATTCAAACGCTGAATTGTGGCATAGATGTAACCAAGATCCTGTTGGGGAGACGATAAAGAAAAGGAAATATGGTTGGATAGGGCACACTCTGAGGAGAACTATAAACACCATAAGTAGACAAGTGCTAGACTGGAACCCGCAAGGAAAAAGGAAGAGAGGAAAACTCAGATATACGAAGGCAGTGGAAAGAGATATTCAGGAAGAAGGGAAGACTTGGAGAGAGATAAAGTGTTTGAAGCAGAACAAAGTCCGTTGGAGGTCCTTCGTTGCAGACCTACGTCCCTCCTTGGAATTAAGTGA
The DNA here is from genome assembly GCA_035578905.1 of Stictocephala bisonia. Classification (NCBI taxonomy): domain Eukaryota; kingdom Metazoa; phylum Arthropoda; class Insecta; order Hemiptera; family Membracidae; genus Stictocephala; species Stictocephala bisonia. The sequence goes on from JAQJVL010000284.1 coordinate 160,279, forward strand.
AATAAGTCAAGTAAGTCATACATTATACAGTACACATTTGTATTCTCTTTTTTATATTTTTAATCCAAACTTTTAATGAGAAATTTTATTACATATATTAATGCGTATAATCGTATCATAATATATGTTATTCTTGTAACCATTCAACAACCACAGAATGGGATGGGTGGACCCAGGTTCATTCCACCTGCCCAATATTTACGCACGTTTTGGCGTATTACTGTACGTACGTACTACTATTATTTACTAGTATGGTATCATTAGGCTAATACTACGTACTACACTACTAAGTTATTAGAGCTCCCGCTTGGTCAAGCAAGCAGTTCTTGGACAAATTATTAAGGTGTCGTGGACAATCCGTGGCCAAAGCCACGAGGTCCCCTTGGGATTAAGCGGCGATTTTCACGGTCCAGCGCTCATGACGTCCTTATCAATAATCTATAACTATAAAAGGAAAAGCCCTAGCTGACTCACTGACTCACTCATCACTAATTCTCCCACTTTCCATGTAGGTAGAGCGCTGAAATGCTGTACACTCATACTTTAGTTCTTATATAGAACAACTAAGCAGTGTTCACGCTGGTATCTCCATAGGGTGCCTTCAAAGTTACCATATTATGCTTATGCAAACAATTAATAGTAAGAATAAATACAACAATTGAACAGCTGTTATTAATAACAAATCACTTTTTCACACCAAAGCTCTGTTTTTAACTTTATGAAAGTTAAGCAAGTTCAATGGTCTTATTTATGTTTTTAGTTATTCAACAAAGTAGTAGGAGTGACCATTCAGTTTTCAAAACGTGTATTGTATGAATAATTTGAAAATAATCAAAGAATTTACTATAGGCTTGGATTTTGGAATAGGCTTACTATCCGAAGTTGGCGAGCTCTGACTAATTTTTCAGCTTTTACTGTAAATGAGTTTAGATAATACGACTTTACTTAATACAGTTTAATTACTAATATTTAAAGTCAAAAGTTAAGGCCGGGATTGGCATGCGAAGTGCGCAGTAGTGTCCCGTAGTACATTATAAAATCACTCAGCATATATACAACACAAACTATTACATATTCGAATTATTTACATCAACGGCTCGATAAAAAAAATTGTCTAGTGTTTTTAACACTACTCAGTATCGAGAAAATGTTACTTCACTAAATTGTTAAGAACTAACTCTTTTTTGCACATGCAAAACAATCTGAAACTTTGTTAATTGGTAGTCAGTTAACTTGTCCACAATATATAACATGTTCACTTATATTTGATAAGTATTTTTTTATCTGGCGACTTTTTAAATGTCACAAAACAATCCAAAGTTGTAAAATAGTAGTACTTTTTACTCCAACAAAGGTTAAAAATAATTAAGGGACGTTAAAATATTTAAACATACATAGGTTAACGTAGAAATAAATCAGAACAGTTTTATTTATTTTAATTTTATGTATGACCATAGGTTATTGTGCAGAGTTTGTTCAAACTCAGGTATCCATAATTGGGAAACTGACTGTAGTCATGTACTTACTAACTTCCCATGACTACGGATGTGATATTTCGACAGACTATTTTTCGCCTTTCGAACATAACTAGCGAAATAGTTACGATGAGTTTAGTATGATTGTGTACACTTCATTATAGTTGCGTTTAAATACTAAAATGATCATTTGAATTGAGTCTTATGTAAAACTTATTCAAAACCAATATTTTTAGACGAACACTTCTATGCCAACTTATAGCTGTGAGAAAACGGTGAGGGTGCCTGTTTTCAATCTCAGAGCATATCAGTAGATTACAGTGACATGATTACATTTGAAAGACAGACTTTTCTAAATTCAAAGGACAGCCTAGTGAAAGACTATGCTGACTTACAGTCAGTCCAGGGTAAGGCCATGTAATCCAAGGTTAATTTCCTTTTGTGAATCCTTTGGTTCAGATTCTTTTTGTGAATCCCTCTGGTCTGAGGAAGGTGAGCGTGGCTCATCGAAATCTATCACCGTAATATTTTCGCATTTTGGGCTTGTATTTTTCATATGTTTGTGCATTTTGTGCTTGTATTGTAATATAGTTGTGCATTTTGTGCTTGTATTGTAATATATTTGTGCATTTTGTTCTTGTATTGTAATATATTTGTGCATTTTGTGCTTGTATTGTAATATATTTGTGCATTTTGTGCTTGTATTGTAATATATTTGTGCATTTTGTGCTTGTATTGTAATATATTTGTGCACGTTGTGCTTGTATTGTAATATAGTTGTGCATTTTGTGCTTGTATTGTAATATATTTGTGCATTTTGTGTTTGTATTGTAATATATTTGTGCATTGTGTGCTTGTATTGTAATATTTGTCTTTCTCTTTTACTGAATTTCCTTGGAGTGTTACTGATTTCAATATTTTTATAATTATAGTTTATAAGTAATATAATTGAATATCACTAAAATACTTTTATATGTGAATAAATTTGAGCCCAAACACAACAAGAACTGATAAATGTTTAGTGATAAAAACAACAAATTAAATCAAACAATGGTTATAACATAGGTTAAATTTATTTTTGAATATTAATACTATATTTGTTTGGTGTTGTGCGTATGCTTGTCTACTTGCTAAATAGATTTTAAATGTTGACATGAATTCAAATTCTGAAGTGTCAAGCATCGGGTTGCTATTTCTTTTAATATTGTATAGTAAATTATTTTATTTTATTCTTATTCAGGGTGTCCCGTAAGTAACAAACCAAACTTCTGGAGGTAATTCCTTGGGTAAAAACGAACATTTTTAATTGCCGCCAATTCGAAAAAGATTATTGTACATAAATGAAATTTAAATAGTATATTATTACCTTTATAAAGGCCAACAGTCATAACAATTTTCATGATTTTATTTCAAATAACTTATGATATATTACACTTTTTGTAAAAATCACATACAGACAGACGGATAATGGAGTGATAAATTTGTACACACGTTTTGTTTTCGTTGGCCCAACGAATGACCTCCAGAAGTTTGGCTGGGTAATTACGGGACATATAATAATATTCAGGGTGGAAAAAATATGGAAATGCGTTCACAACAACGTTATTTTTTCCATAGATAATTTGATCATTTAATTTTTTTTTAATGATTGTTTTCCATAAGGTATAATTTTTTTATCAGAATAATTTACTTAAAACCGGTAAATAGTTGAGAAATTACATTGTTCAAATTACTTACTTTGAAATTCAAATAACCGCTACTCTGGAAAAGATAAACGTTTCGAAGTCCGGTTTGCGGCAATTAATTTCTATTGAATAGACCTTTCATTTGATACCAAACTCGACCTAGGCTTACGTTGAAGATTTTCGTTCAACTCCTCGTGGCCCGTACTCCTGAAAGATGAAAAGTCACTAATGGAGTCAAAAAGTATCTTCTTTACAACCATGATGACGTAAAAGATTTCACTTTTATAAGTGAAGTCATACAAAACTTGTGAAAGCGTTTCCATATTTTTTCCCACCATGTATATAATGTAAACAACCATAATCTATGTAATAGAGGAAAACTGTAATGGTATACAAATGTATTCATACTTGTTAACACATAGTTATGTTTTACAGAATAAACGTTTTTGTTTGAATTGCAACCATTTCATCCGCCAACAGAGGTCCATTATCCAGTTGTCCAGTGACTCCAGCTCAACTATATGGTTGTTTACCTACCCCCGTCCCCCGCCCCCTGCCACTGAAGCCACACATCTATATACAAACAAACGTACAGAATCCTCTTTAAATTGATTAAAATTTTGAATAAGGCTTATTAATTATTTAACGAATGTTTTTTAGGATAATAACTAATACTTATATTTTTAAACTTTATTTTATTTATTTTATTCTAAAACTATAAACTATTTTGAAACTGGGAGACCACCCAATTGGAAATTTGACATAGTTACTGGAGGTGGAAGAATTTTCAAATCATGAACAAATAAAGGGAAATATTTCGTTATAATGGGAAATATTTCCTTGTAATTAGAAAAAAATTAAATTTTAACAGGCAACACTGCTCCAGAAGAACAGAATGCAATTATTAAACTAGAATTATCACGTATAATGCGACCACAATTAAATGATGCTCTTTTTTAAATTTTAATTTTATATCACTCTTTATCATAGCCTTTACTGGGAGGTTTGGGGGTACGGCCCGCAACGAGCGAAAGAAGTTCACAATACAACTAACTGGGAGTATGCCCAGGTACGCAAAAGCCTCAGGTGGTACTCTGGTACTAAAAGGTTGGGAACACTGACTGGTTAGCACATATTTTTGTATGTTCTTCGCCAGAAGCCTGGTCAAGACTACTTCTATGTTCAACGAAAGTCCTATAATGTTATTTGAAGTGTTATTTGGTTTTTTGAATTGACCTAACAACAGTTCACTACACACTTAGACATTTTGTGTATTCTAAGCTTCGTCAGGAGAAAATCAATACCGAATAACAGGACAAATTGGCCGTCAAGAATATTCCTGATAATTTTAAATAATATGATTTTAACTAACTGGAATGTAATAATAATGCAACATTTACTAGAAATGTATAATTAGCACTGGGCGTTGTTTTAGAAAGTAAAGTGCCTCAAAATAATTCAATATATCACTCAATGCATGTATGTGTACACAAGGCATCACTCAATACACGTATGTGTACACAATATATCACTCAACACATTTACTCAAGATATCACTCAATACATGTATGTGTACACAAGATATCACTCAATACACGTATGTGTACACAAGATATTACTCAATACATGTATGTGTACACACGATATCACTCAATACATGTATGTGTACTCAAGATATCACTCAATACATGTATGTGTACCCAATATATCACTCAATACACGTTTGTGTACACAAGATATCACTCAATACATGTATGTGAACACAATATATCACTCAATACATGTATGTGTACTCAATATATCACTCAATACATGTATGTGTACTCAATATATCACTCAATACATGTATGTGTACTAAATATATCACTCAATACATGTATGTGAACACAATATATCACTCAATACATGTATGTGTACACAAGATATCACTCAATACATGTATGTAAGATACCACTCAATACATGTATGTGTACTCAAGATCACTCAATACCTAGTCGTTTCTCATGTCGTTACGATATTTTTTATTGGCATATTAATTTATTTTAATCTTTATTTTAACCATTGCTAAATACTACGTTTGGTTTAGTAATTTTTAAAACACTCTTCATTTATATCATTTAAAAATAAATTTTCTTAATAATTCCAACAGTTAATTTTTCATTTGATGAGGCCTTTAGTTGTATAAGATAACATCTTCAGGCCAACACACATTGTTTTGGTCAGATGATATTATATTGAATAATTTAAAGGTTTTATCATTGGAATGCCGACAAGTATTTTTACTTTCAAATTAAATATATTTCAATATGAAGATCGTTTTGAAAATGACTCCTAATGTACATAGAAGAAAAGTAGGTTCAAATTTAATTTTATAAGTTTAATTATAGTCAAAAGTCAGGCAATGACTTAATTTATATACATGGTGTCCCGAAAGTAAAGTGCCAAACTTCGGGGAATGGTTATATAGGTCAAAATAAAGAGAAAATCAAGAATACATTGTTTTTCCAAAAACGCTTCGTTTACCAGGTAACCAGCATTTTGTTTTTTTTTTTTCACAAAAGAATTTTTATCTCCAAGTTAGCTGAACCGATCTTTATGAAATTCATTATGCATGTTAACATAATAGTGGGTATGTTTTAGAAAAAATCAACTTGATCCAATTTAAGATTTCAAAGTGGCGACGAATTTAAATTTTTTAAACGGAAATTGTGAGAAAACAGCAAAAAACAAAAAATTACTAAGCATACGTTTTCAAAAATAATTTTAATACCAATCTGTCAGTATTAGTTATAGTCGGACCAAAAAAACCTAGACACGTTGACATTTGTGTTGGGAGGCAGCAAATAAGCTAAAAACAAATGGATTTTTGCTGCCTCTAAACACAAATGTCAATGTATCTCGGTTATTTTTTTTCCGATTATATCTGATACTGACAGATTGGTATTAAAACTATTCTAAAAAAACTCATACTTAGGAATTTTGTTGTTGTTTTCCTGCAATTTCCATTTAACAGTTTTAAATGACCACCATTTCAAAATCTTGAATCGAATCAAGTTGATTTTTTTCCTAGAATATAGGCTCTATTATCTTAACATAATAGCGAGTGTCATTAAGATCAGTTAAGCCAATTTGGAGATTAAAATTCTTTTGTGAAAAAAACAAAATGGTGGATATCTGGTAAACGGAGCGTTTTAGAGAGAATGCATTCTTAATTTTCTCTTTATGTTGATCTATTTAACAATTTCCCGAAATTTGGCACTTTACTTTTAGGACACCCTGTATAGTGCCCACCATCTAACTCCATCTTGTTCCTGAATTTTGCACCAACCGACGTTTTATATTGACATTTATAAAGAAAATATAATAATTGTTTTATAAAATCTGTATAAAAATTGCAGTCGGTCAATATCAGATTTCTTCTGGCAATGTGGATTACAGTTCAAATTTAATTAGTTATACTGAACATCCGGATTGGGAAGGGACTGTCGGAGATTAATCTGGCAATCGTTAAAGAAATTATCTGGAATTTGAATGAGTTTATGGCGGAATGTGTGGGCGGTACAGTTGCGAGGGGTGGTGGGTTGAAAGGTGGGGTTGGGAGATTAGTTTCTACTCAGCAGGAAGTCGGGGGCGGGTAAATAATAAGAGAAATGTACACGTTCTCTCAAGAACAATGTATTACTTTATTATTTGTAGTAGGGAGCAGAGGACAAATGTTATTTTTACTTTTAACGAGTAATAAACTTGTAGATTTTATAGTATTTTTTATCTTAGAAATGTAAATAAACTACTTTTTACCCTGATCAAATCCTAAAAAAAGCCCATTAAAAATTCAAAATTGTAATAATTGTTACATTTGTATAACTGAAATGCGATTGTGACAATACAATATCAGGCTTGCCAATAACTCAAAAATCAGACCAATACTATGTGGTTCGGTTTCTACCCTAAGTTGTAGTTTCCTTGGTTACCCAAGCTTATTAATAGAAAACCCACCGGACCATATCGTTTTCTTACAAAAACCACCCTCATTCATATACACTTATCGGAATCCACATTCGCCCATACTTGTTGATCGTTATGTTCCATACACGAACTGTGTATTGGCCCACCCACCCTCCAAATACACGTAAGGTGGTATGGACCCACCCAAATTCCCTGGTAGTATTGGTCTACTACACTTCCATATGGTATTGCCCATCTACACTCCCATGTTGTATTGACCCAATCACACTTCCTTGTTCTATTGGTCTACCCACACTTCCATGTGGTATTGCCCACCCACACTCCCATGTTGTATTGACCCACTCACACTCCCTTGTCCTATTGGTCTACCCATACTTCCATGTGGTATTGCCCATCTACACTCCCATGCTGTATTGACCCAATCACACTTCCTTGTTCTTTTGGTCTACCCACACTTCCATGTGGTATTGCCCACCTACACTCCCATGTTAAACTGACCCATTCACACTCCCTTGTTCTATTGGTCTGCCCATACTTCCATGTGGTATTGCCCATCTACACTCCCATGCTGTATTGACCCAATCACACTTCCTTGTTCTTTTGGTCTACCCACACTTCCATGTGGTATTGCTCACCTACACTCCCATGTTGTATTGACCCAATCACACTTCCTTGTTCCATTGGTCTACCCACACTTCCATGTGGTATTGCCCACCCACACTCCCATGTTGAATTGACCCACTCACACTCCCTTGTCCTATTGGTCTACCCATACTTCCATGTGGTATTGCCCATCTACACTCCCATGCTGTATTGACCCAATCACACTTCCTTGTTCCATTGGTCTACCCACACTTCCATGTGGTATTGCCCATCTACACTCCCATGCTGTATTGACCCAATCACACTTCCTTGTTCCATTGGTCTACCCACACTTCCATGTGGTATTGCCCACCCACACTCCCATGTTGAATTGACCCACTCACACTCCCTTGTCCTATTGGTCTGCCCATACTTCCATGTGGTATTGCCCATCTACACTCCCATGCTGTATTGACCCAATCACACTTCTTTGTTCCATTGGTCTACCCACACTTCCATGTGGTATTGCCCACCCACACTCCCATGTTGAATTGACCCACTCACACTCCCTTGTCCTATTGGTCTGCCCATACTTCCATGTGGTATTGCCCATCTACACTCCCATGCTGTATTGACCCAATCACACTTCCTTGTTCTTTTGGTCTACCCACACTTCCATGTGGTATTGCCCACCCACACTCCCATGTTGAATTGACCCACTCACACTCCCTTGTCCTATTAGTCTATCCATACTTCCATGTGGTATTGCCCATCTACACTCCCATGTTGTATTGACCCAATCATACTTCCTTGTCCTATTAGTCTATCCATACTTCCATGTGGTATTGCCCACCCACACTCCCATGTTGAATGACCCACTCACACTCCCTTGTCCTATTGGTCTACCCATACTTCCATGTGGTATTGCCCATCTACACTCCCATGCTGTATTGACCCAATCACACTTCCTTGTCCTATTGGTCTACCCACACTTCCATGTGGTATTGCCCACCCACACTCCCATGTTGAATTGACCCACTCACACTCCCTTGTCCTATTAGTCTATCCATACTTCCATGTGGTATTGCCCATCTACACTCCCATGTTGAATTGACCCACTCACACTTCCTTGTTCTTTTGGTCTACCCACACTTCCATATGGTACTGACCCACCTACACTCCCATGTTAAACTGACCGACTCACACTCCCTTGTTCTATTGGTCTACCCACACTCCCATATGGTACTGACCCAACCACCCGTGCGCGGAGACAGTTTGTTGGTCAAGGAACCAGAGTGGACAAATTTTGAAAATGAACACACCCGGAACTTACATTGTACATTAACGTAGTACTTAAACTTAGCTCAGAATAGTTTTATATTCTATGACAACATTTTGATTTTAAAATACGCCTGATTTGACTATTTGGGTTAGAATAGAATAGAATAATTTTTATTGTCATCTTCATAAGTATACATAGAATGGACAAGGTCAAAAACAATGTATAACAAAGATTACTAAACAATTCAGGGTTAATACAAGATAAATTCTGCTAATATTACATTTTAACACTTAGCAACTTAACAATCAATATACAGTAAAATGTTAACAATTATTATCTACATCTGAGCTAAAAATTCATTTATAGAATAAAAGGCATTGTTGATAAGAAATTTAGAGATTTGTTTCTTGTATGCTTCCAAATCCAATAATCTCCATGTTTCAGGAAGTTTATTGAATAATTGAATTTGCAAATATTTATGGCTCTTTGCATACTTTCCTAGTCTTATGGTGGGTAGAACTAAATCTTTGGCATGCCTTTTTTGGTAGTTATGGATAATGTCAAAGCTTATAAATTGTGCCGTATTTTCTCTTACATATATTAAATTCTGAAATATGAAAATACTTGGTACTGTCATTATATTATAATTAGCAAAATAAGACTTGCAACTGTCCCTATATCCTAAACCAAACAAAATCCTTATAGCTCTCTTCTGCCATACAAAAACCCTCTGAGCACCAACACTATTACCCCATAATATATTTGCATACAATAAATGGGCATGAAAAAACCCGAAGTAGGCCATTTTCATTAAGTCATTACTGACACAGCTTTTTAATTTTCTCAATAAAAAACAAACCCTTGATAACTTAGCGATAACACTATTAGTATGATCCTCCCATATAAGTTTTTGGGTTCCAGTAACTGTCAGCAGTTTTATTTATAATTTCACCAAGACAAGGTTTATTGTCTATATAGGTGCTAATTTATTATTCATTCCTAAGACGCCGATCGTAGAGATATGGGCGAATATGAGGAGTGAGTTAGTGTGATGAGTGTAGATGAACAAGTGCAGTCATTGTTACTATTTGAGTTCGAATTAGCTCAGAAAGGACTATTTATTTATAGCCAAGACAACTATAGGACCTACAGCTTTACGATGAATCCGTACCATGTAGTGTTGGTCTGATTTTCAGCTAACTGACAAGTCTGATACTCAGTTCTCTTCCTCAGACAACATCTGAATATTGACTACCATCGAACATGGACACCCCAGACGTCTCTAGTAGTGTCCACGTCGATGGTTACCATTGAGCGGACGCCGTGTCGGTATTAAGAGGACCGAACATGGAACTTATTGCCTACAATCTCCTAAACACTTTGTTCCCGAGTTGTTGGGTTACAGCACTGCGCCACCAGTGCCGACTTTTATTTTATGTAATTTAATTGTTTTTGACCAGTGATTGGCATACCCCGAAATATAGTACCCCGAGAGTTTTGTCAAATGCTAGATTTTATGTGAAAAATAAAGAAAATATAAAATGATAGAAATATAAATGAACAAAAAATGTAAAGGAAAAAGTAATCCTCACCTTCCCGGTCAGATAATAACTCGAAATAGTAACTTTTAAAATACTTAAACATCGTATCTTTTAAATCTTGTCATATTATCATTTTTAGGAACAAAACGTTTTTAAATTAACGTTTATTTCTTACATAAATTATTTTTATTTTGAACATACTTTGATTTCAAATTCATTTTACCATCAGTTTTATACTTCCAGAGATCAGAAATATTTAGTATAAAAATAATTGATTTTATATCGTACAATGATGATGTAACTTTTAATTATTGTTTATGAATTTATTTAATACAATTCAATAATGTCTCTGAAAATGCAACTGACACAATAAAAAAGTTCCTGTACATATACTTGGAGCGGCCGTAGATAAGGGGCTAATGCGCTGGCTTACCACGCAGATTGTACGGGTTCGATTCCCGATGTAACCACTGATAGAAGATTTTGCCCTGCCACTACCGTGGTTCGAAAGTCACGTAAAGCCGTCGGTCCCCAGGTTAAGTGTTAGAGAGGGCTTCTTAGCCCTAACTTCACCTGGTTAAATAAGACGATCTTTAACTTTATACTTAATTTATTATTAATAATAAAATTAATTTTTAACTAAACATACTTATGTATACCTTAGGTGTTCCCCGCCCTAAGGTGAACATTTGGTGGATCATTACGTTGTACATCCAACGTTCGAGCACCCATTGAGCTGTCGTAACGTTACTCATATACGCGGTTCTAAAACATGTCATTACCTGTTTTGTACTATAAACATGAACTTAATGTCCATCACATTCATGATCAAATATATTCATCAAAAATATGCATACATCCAGTCTGTTTAAAAAATGGTTTAGTTCTTTGGGGAGATTCAACACGTGCACATAAGGTATTTAAACTGCAAAAGAGAATGGTCTTGCAGACCACTTGCAAACCTATTTTTCAAAATCTCAACATTCTTACTCTGCCTTCTTTGTTTATTTATGAATGTATTACCTACTTAGTTCAGGAAAAAACATCCTACATAACCATTTATTTAACCATAGTTTTACTTCTCGCAGTAACAATAGTTTATAATATCCTATTCATAGGCTCACATTGTTTGAAAATAGTCCACTTTACAAAAGCTTAAGAATATATAACAAATTCCCGAAAAACCGTTTTTAATACACCCAATTTTGTCATTAAGTTAAAACTATTTTTAACAAACAAAGCATATTACAGTGTTAATGAATTTTTAAATGACACGACTATTTATTTCTAACTAATAGATTATACTTATCTTCATCTACATTTTGTAGTTATTAATGTTATATATTTAATGTTATTATTGTTATTTTACTATCATTAACTCATTTGAACAAATTGTCTTAGCATTATGATTTTAAATGTAATATTTATAATGTATAATCAACAATGCACCTGCTCTAGCTGATGTGCAGCAAAATATATAACGCTTTTGTGCAAATAAACAAATAAATAAAAATAAATATGCCTAATATGTACAAAATCACAAACCTAGAGCGAAAGACAGTTCAAACCCAACTTAACTTTTGGTTGAATTTATAGTAAAAAATTAGCCGAATTTTACGAAAACAAGAATAATCACATGAAAATTTACCTTCTTTGCTATTACTTATGACGCAATTGTGTCTAGATTGATTAATTGCATTTAATAATGTCCTACTCCAAAACCTAATTAGGTGTAGATTGTGTAATTATTACTTCAAAATGCTCTGACATTAATAAAAGTATAATTATAATATTCTTTAAAAGCAAACATATTTAATAACTAAATTTGTGGAATTATTAAATAATTTTCCTTTAAAAGCATCAAAATTCCCCCAAGAACCAAATGAAAAATAGCATTTATCATTATTATAGGTATCACTAACACCCAATAAACGTGAAACAAAATTGTTAGTGTGTTCAGTCTCATCTCTCTTACATTGGAACAGTCCATTACACAAGATTCTAAATAAGAGAGTATTTTGACGTCCCCTTGCTTAAAGCTATGTCAAATTTGTAATAAAATTTCCCCTGAAGGAATGTTCGTTTTACTATCCAAACAATTCATTAACCAGTATTATTTGCAAAGGGTGACATTTTGTTATTGTTTACTTCGCCCTAAATGACCTCACACAACCCAACCTGCAATGGCGACCTTTCGTATTGGCGTTTATCTTCCCACATAGTCGTACAAATTCACACTTCGTGTCGTACCTGAGTAAGGATGTAAACGAGATTGGACTTCAAATATGGAGAAACCTATAAAATAACTACAATTTATATTCAAACCACTCAAAATGCTATTTATTATTTATACTACAATGCAATATAAAAATTAAATTCATTTTGTCGTAATGCAAAGTTTTATATTTTGTAAACCCTAATTAAATTACTTAATGTAATGCATTTGTATTATTTTTATATTTCATAAAATTAAACACAAATAGGCCTAATATGATCTGTCAAACAATTATTATAAGAATAAATAAATTCATCATATCAACATTTTTAACAAGTAATTTGTGGGTACAATATTGTAATAAATTAAAATATTGAAAATAATTCTATAATGTTTCGGAACGTTTATTTATTTATTAACAGACCAACACCTCTATTGATTAAATATTTATTTATTTACTCTTAAGACACTGATAATTAAGATATGGGCGAATATGGATTTCGAATATGTGTTATGAGTGTAGTTAGATGAGCGAGCATAATCATTGTTACAAACTAAAGTAGACTATATTCCTTAGAAAGTGTCATTAATTAATAGCCCAATGACAAATAAACAGCCGATGGTTATCAGCTGATCCCTTTCAAAATTTGTTATGACTCTGATTGGGATGAACTGAGAACCTTTAGCTTAGGAAGCTGGGCTTTAGCTACCGACGAATTCTATTTTAGGTATTTTGACACAGCAAGCTCACCCTTTTTTCCTCCATTTGGCATGACATAGCTAGGCCGTGCCGTAGGAGTGGAGGTGCTAAGCCAACAGTAAATGGTGGCGGCGGTGGATACAACGGACAATAGACAACCCCGACAGACAACAGACACGACGGTCGAGCACTGACTCACTCCTAGGCAGCAACAACCCACCCCGCCCACTCACCCGACACGCGCACCGTACTATTGGCAAGCAGGCTGGAAAATGTAACAATTTGTCGCGATTAGGTCTATGACCTGGGATAAAGTCAATGAGCGCAAATATGTTGAGTGAGCGTTCACCTTCAAATGGAACCCATTGCTAATTGAATGTTTTGACTGTGACTACAGTCCGTTCCTTTAGCTGTGGCCGTTGGCAGATTATAGACCCTTACTAGCCTACTAAACACGCTGTTTACATCTCCTTCCGGCTACCTCTGATTAACGAATATTTTCATTTTCCATTACCCTTTAGCAACTCTGTGCTTTTTCGAATGGAATCTTCCTTACCATAATATTTTTATAACCAACTAAACATTATGATGAAAATGAGTAAAACACGAAGGAATGTGATATAGGCTAAACTAACAAATACTGTTTGTATCAATGTTTATATCCAAAACAATATTTATGCTCATAGAAAAAATGTTTCCGTTTTTGTTTTATTTTTTTGTAAGTTTATTTCACATTCCTTTCGCGTTTGGACTCATTGTCCTTCTATTTCTTAGTCCACGTAGATTATGAACATATTATGATAAAAATATCTCATTTGAAAAGTTGCCAAAGTGTATTAGAACGCTACTTGTTCACTAATTTTTTTTTTTTTTTTTTTTTTTTTTTTTTTTTTTTTTTTTTTTTTTTTACTTTACTCGCCAGTTGACATGGGCCTACAGGCCTGTGCGTCAACTTTAATCAACGAGTGAAGTACCGACCGTTGGCTCAGTGGGGATTCGAACCTTGGACCTTGCCCTCCGCAGTCCGAAGCCTTAGCCACTGAGCCACCACGCCGGCAATTAGGGGTGGCTAGAAAGAGAGCCCTGCCGTCGTGCGTGTGCGTGTGTAAGGGTCTATAATCCGCTAGCGGCCATAGCTGAAGGAACGTACTATAGTCATAACATCTGAAGGATAAACCTACATATGAAGTTCGATCACGATCAATGATAACTATCATTCTGTATTATGTTAAACATATCTTTCAAAATATATTCAATGTATAAACGGTGGGCGGATTCAGGGGGGAGTTTACGGACCAGTGTTTCTACTATAGTTGCAGGGAACTACATATTTTCGCTACTTTTTACTTACTCATTCAATAAGAAGAGTAGTTCTTGTATTTATTTTTAGTAATTGCATATTGTATTTAATTAAAAGGAAATACTGCCGGCGCATAAATTATGTGTACCCGAGTTTGAAGGTTGTTTAATGTTAACTAAGAAGCTAAACAAATCTAAACACACAATTGTTTTCTTAATTTATTTGTATGTGATGAATTATGCATTTTTAAATTTACTATTAGTTTTAATACTTGATTGATAGCCTAGTTGGAACAAAAAAGTACCGAATTTTTCTCTGTGTATCAACGTTACTCGTTTATTACTCAAAAACCCGTTAATGAATCACATAATATAATACGTGGTTAACAGGAATGTTTTCTGTAAGTTTTATTAATGTCAGAATTTTAAATTTTCAAGAAAAGGAGAATTCTTATCAATCCCTAAAATAACGTTATCTTGGCTTCCATAGATCGTCAAATTAACTAATTAGTACGTTGTTATCCTTATGAAATGTATAGTTGAGATCGTTACTTTTAGATGCGTAATTAATTGCAGTGATTTTGAATTGATTTTAATAGATTTAAATTGATTAATAATTTAAAATGATTTTATTTTTATTTTAAATAAATACAAAATCACTGCATTTACTTACGCATACAAAAGTAATGTATCGTGACTATACATTGTATAAGGATTACTACGCGACCAAGTATTTATTTTTCCTGCAACAAGCAAAGAAAACGCTGTTTCAGGAAATATATAAGAACGTTGTTTCTTGAAACTTTAAATTGGTCAAACCTCTAAAATTTATAGAAAAAATGTCTGTCATTAACCACGTAAAAAATACAAATGCGATACATTAACGGGGTTTCATGTAATAAAAGTGTAAATTTGATGCACAATTATATTTCCGATGTTTTCTGTTCCAACATGATACAAATTATTAAAAATTATAATGTAATTTTAAAATGCAAATTTTTCGTAAACGATAACAATAATGGTGGGATTGGATTTGTTGTAGTCCTCTTAGTTCCTCAGTAAACAACCTTCAAACTCGGGTCAACATAATTCCTGCGCCGATTTTGCATATCTTTATTTGAATATCTGATGAAAATGGATTTAAAACATTCAGAATTAGGGGTTTCAGAATACAGAAAATTTAATGTTTGTAAAATTGCATAAGAAATATCATTATTAGAACTAACCCAAGAACTACGTTGCATTAACATGTTTGGACATGAATTTATTGTAATTTAATGTTACATTAGTTTTCAAATGTGCTATTTCTGGTACATATTTAAACTGTGAATAAAGGATTAAAATCTAAAGGAGTTAAAAATAACTGTACAACTTAACCGTGCATTCTGTTAATGCACAATCTCTAGGACAAATAAAGCTGTACATGGGATATATATATATATATATATATATATATATATATATTTAAATATATATATATATATATTTAAATATATATATATATTTGTTATACTAAAGCATATTATTAGCAACTGAACAAAATGTAGTTCTTGAGATTGAATGTTGATATCCATAGTTACAACAACAACAATGAGATAATCCTGCAATTGTAAAAATCTTAATTTTTTGTGCGAAGTCTCAATGATTACACAATAGTTGTTTGATGTTTTTTGTTGTTTTAGAATTAAAACATCACTTAAGCCTCCAGGCCTCTGTGTGATCTTTTTACGAGTGAAGTACCAACTGATAGCTCAGTTGGGAATTAGAACCATGGACGTTAACCTCCGCAGTCCTATGCTTTAGCCACTGAGCTGGAAAGAGAATCTCTCAATGAACCTCGATCGGCGTTTTAAGGCACATTTGAAAATGATAATCTTTTTAAATGTATGTTTATTTAAGCAAAATAATAAAAACATAGAAAAAGCAAGACATGGAAAGAGCAGTATGATGGATAAAGTAGTTAAGATGTTTAAACTAACTAACAAGAAATTGTATTCAGATAGCAATGCTGTTTCTATACTCTCTTATACATTATGAGTTTGTCCATGACCTAGTCATCCGCAGCAAATTACTACTTTCTAACACGAATGGCTTCTTAAATATTTTTGTGACTTCTGGTACAATTAATTTGGACCTCTTTTTTAACTGCCCAAAAAAGTATTCAATGAAATTTTTTCACTTTTTTTACTAAACTTTTTTCCTCTTTTTTAGTTTTGAGATCAATTTGCACTATTTTCTTCTTCATGACGTAAAGGGAAGAAGTATAATAAAATGTTGAGTTGTATCCACAAAACAGAGTGATGCTTGTACAGACAATTTTATTTCTTTTATATCCTTAAAATAACACAGTATTTTCCTGTCCGTCTGGTTCCAAATATTATAACAGCAAATGGCATGAATGAAACTAAATATTCAATTTTGATAAATAATCACTGTCATACATCTATAGCCTCAATGTGTTTTAAAGATAAGAAAATTAAAATATAGTAAAATAAAGTATGCACCAATACATGAATTATAACTCCTTGCAACAACTAAACCAGAAATAATAATGTATGGGATACGTTTATGGTCATCATTTTTATTAAAAAGTAGTTCTCAGTGCTACCATTTTCTATAGAAACAAGAAGAATCTTCACTTATGTGCATTCCATGAAGCCCGGTTTTCTGTTTGGTGAAATAAGTTTATGTTCAGTTTGCACAGGTATCTCCAGGAGTTACTCCAGCCAACTCTGAAGTGACAGATGAGTAAATAGTAGTCCTGACAGTCGTACGAGTGCTTATTTGGAACTATCACCTTTACATAGCAGCACAGGTGTGTGTCTACAGCAAATACTCGTACATTGCCTTAGACAGTCAGTTTCTATAGTCAGTCAATGGTATTATAGTTATGGTTGACAAAGCCCTTTCCAATAACTTCTACCCTTCCACCGCTTTTCAATTCTCTCTACCTCAACTAAATCCTTTGGCATTACTCTTGATCTTTCTGTTAACAAGCATGTGTCTTGACACTCTATTTGCCCCCATTTCATCAAAGAAACAGTTTATTTCATTCCTTTCTAGCAACCATTATTACCATACAGTTCTTATAACGATATAATTCCTTAACTTCATCTCTCCATGTCTTTTAGATATATTATATGACAATATATTCTTCATAAAGTTGTTTTAATAATGTAATGTAGATGTTTGTTTTGTTTTATTGATAGCGGTTTATCATTTTAATTTATATTTTATGTTGAAAGCCTGAAATAAAGTTTAAATATTCAAATGATTGTATGCAATCTAAATATATATGATTCAATGTTCTTAATGTAGAAAATAACTTTAAGGCCAAAGTCAATTTCAAAGAAGAAATTTATAAACTAAAAGAATATAGATACCACACAATCTTTACTTCAAAGGTTTCTTACAAGTTGGACAGTAAGTACGTTTAAGAATCCTTATTATTATCAAAGAAGGTTGTGCATTAGATTTGTTTCTGAAACTTTTTATATATTATTTAGGAATAAAAACTACACGTTTTAAGTCTTTTTAAAAATCACAAAATGAGGATGTTAAAAGCATGTTTCAGGCATGTAAATTTTTAGTTTTAATAAATAATACTCATTACATTGACCTTACACAAAACTTCGAACAGTTTGCTCTTCAATGTTCTTATATGGCAACGTCCATTCCTTGTCATTTTGTATGGAAAAGTTTCATTTTGTAAAAACTTGTATGTTATTTCAAAAATATAATTATAATTTATCCAAACAAAAATAATGGTTTTTATGTACCTATTAACCCCCATCAATTTATTTGTCTAAAAAGTGAATGAATTGTATTTCGTTTTCCGATCTCGTTGCTTTCAGTAATCATGCAGATTCAAACGGTAGTACTAAGGCATGTCCAATTACATGCTCTCATTTATTTATTCATAACACGCCGATCGTCAAGATATGGGCTAATATGGATTTCGAATGAGTGTAGATGGGCGAATGTAGTCATTGTTACAACCTAAGGCCGACTATTCCTTAGAAAGTGTCATTAATTAATAGCCCAATGACAAATGAACAGCCGGCGATTATCAGCTGATCCTTCTCAAAATTTAGTGACTCTGATTGGGATCGAACTGAGAACCTTTAGCACATGAAGCTGGGATTAAACTAACTACGCTACCGACCAATTACCTGAATGCCATACCCCTGACTGTTTAAAAGTCTCATAACCTGAATACCATACCCTTGAGTGTTTATACTTTCATACCGTGAATACCATACCCTTGAGTGTTTATACTTTCATAACCTAAATATCATACCCTTGAAAATTCATACTCTCATAAACTGAATACTTTACGCCTGAGTGTTTATACTTTCATAACGTGAATACCATACTGTTAAATGTTTATATTATATGACTATCGACCCTACTGACATTTGCGGGAACATACAACTAACAACATCAATAACGACAACTACTGCTGACAACGCAACAGAGTTTATTCATTACACAATCTTTTTAATTATTTATTAACATTAGATAAATATTACAATTATTTGAAGTGCTTTAGTTACTATATTCCTTTGTTCCAATTTATTTTCTGAAGTTTTGAAGTGCTTTAGTTACTATATTCCTTTGTTCCAATTTATTTTCTGAAGTAGATATTTCAAAACAAGCTAAAATAATTTGATACAAGTTTTTTTTTAAATTTAAAACCAGAACATAAAATAACGTGATCAACAGAACGAAGACACTGCCTTCAAATGAAAGCTTTTTATAACTTCTCTACTATGGTTTGAAAATAGTTGGACACAACAAACGACTTTTGTACAACGCTGTTCAAGCTCTAACTGTACTGTTTCGGAACAACGAATTAAGTGCTATTGTATTCAACTGTGGTAGTTGAAGCAGTTATGCACAAGTGTTTAAAACAACCATTGTCACCAGTTGTGCCCAATTCTAGTTTGAAGAGCACATCAATACCAGAGGGATCCTGTTGAGGGCTGAGGAGCTCCAATTATTGGTGAAGGAATCCTAATTTACTTGTGATGTAATGAAATTAAATTTATTCTGTAACATACACATGGATGTGAGACAGATAGCATATAAATAAGCCGGATGGTTGGAGAATAAATACAGTTGATATGAGCAAGTTGAATGACCGAGAGCGCAGATAGAGCCAAATGGTCGTAGAATGAAACATATCAATCAACTCTATTCCAGTTCTTCCATTCAACTAGTTAGTTACTGCCATCGCCAGGCACCACTATCGGCACACGTAGAGTTGACTTTTCATTCTTTGCCCATCACTACTTCAGCAGTGAATTATCTACTAGCACCTGTGTCCAGAGGTATGGTAAATGTAATATAAACTTTAAAGAGCTGTCGTCTGCATGCAAGAGGAGGGACGGGAGAGGCTGTTAGGAGACTTGTTCATGAGCAAGTTACTATTAAGTGTTATGATTTGTCCCATTTTGATTCGAAAATTAAACACAATCATGAAATAAGAAATGTCTATAAAGATCCAGATATAATAGCTGAAGCAAAAAGCAATTATATCCGTCTCAAGTGGGACGTCTCAGGTGGGCTGGTCATATCCTAAGAAGAGGAGAAGAAACTACCACTAAAAGAATACCAAGGAATAACCCAAAAGGGGAAGGCCACTAGATGGCCAAAACTAAGATGGAAAGATCAGAAACAGGATAGAGCAGGCTGGAGGCAATGTGTGGGTGAGACCAACTACCATCGGGGGTACAAATGGCCACTGCAGTAAGTATGATTTTTCCCACATTATTACATGAGGGATATATTCATATTTACATTTTATTCTGTTCTTTATATCTTCCAGCTCTCACTATAAGAAAGCTTCAACTGTGTTAGCTGAAGAAGAAAAATAATTAATTTTAACATATATCAATATCAAAATAAAGTCCCAACTTAATGATTATTTCTTGATTTTATAATGTTACTAAATCAAAATAATACTATGAAAACTGACCGAGATGTAACCATAACTGATATCAACTTATTTTGTATACTTTATAAAAAATATGCACAGCATTGAAATCTACAATTTGTTTGATCAAAATTAAAACTTACACATTTTTAATACAAACTAAAAAATATTTTGGAGGATATAATTGTTTTGGGTTAGGGAAATAAGTCCAATTAACACAAAACCCTTAAAATCCAAATTTGAATTGGTATATTGGAAAATAAAACAATTTTACATCATGCAATCAAATTCTAAAACATGCAAAAATCAAATAACAACAACGACATATTTGTACAGCAAACATTTATGTTGGAAGAAAAACTTAACTTACCAGTATTACAAGAGAACTCTGCAGCTAAAGAATTTATGCTCTCATTTTTCTATTGAACTTACCTAGCACTATGAAAGACCAGCTTAATTCCAACATTAACGTAAATAAAATAAATAGGAGAAAAATAAATTTATTTTATTTTAAGTTACAAACTCAAAACAAAGTTGTCAATTATCAATAGTCACTAACTACAAAACGATACAAAAAATAAAATACAAAGAAAAGGGGTGGAATGAAAGAGAAAAAGATTAGAGATTAACAACATTAACAAGTGGCAAATACTTTTTGAGTTAGATGAGAAATAAAGTCTTAAAACAAAAACTGTAAGTTAACTCTGTAACTTATGTTGTGATAAAAATAACTAGGAACATGTTTGGTTCATTCTTTTATTACATTAGAGAACATGTATAATCATTAGCAACCAACAACTGGTGACTAGAGTGCATGGTCTATAAGTTCTTTAACAAATCATCTTGCTCAGTGCAAATAGAAATACTATCATCAACATTACAAAAATGTGACTTGACTATTAAACAACATCTGTTAACAATAAGAAATGTCGCAATGTACAATTTACTGGTTTATTATTGATACTACAATGTAAAAATATTTGTAAGACAGCAATTGTATTAATCTAAACAGGTTTTTAATACAGATATTAATCTAAGACATCTTAGATATTTATCTCTTAGTAAAATATTTGCAAATAACATTTACAATCATAATATACATAGGGATTAACATAAATAAAAATTCTTATATTCAAATATGACACAAGTCAAATAGATATTTTAAATAATAAAAATACACTCTGGAGTTTGGTGAGTCTCTCTGTACAGAATTCATTTTTACAATGCCTGCCGACACTTAGACTAAGTCTAAGTTTTGGCGTGCCACTATATATGCACTCGTATATGAGCCAAAAGTTCAGAACGGTCAATAAATCCATCACCGCACATTTCACAAGTTAACATTTCAGATTTGATCATTACTTGAGGTAGTCTTTGTGGAATTTCTTCTGTTTTAACTTCGTGATGAACTCCTTCGATATTGAAATCATCCACTATACAGGTCTCCAGTTTCTCTTCACCAACAACAGAACTGTCAAGCATTTCATCGACCGGTTTCACACCATTAATGAACTCATTGGAAACAGATTTTGTCCTTTCTTTTTTGACAAAAGTCTTCTTCACTTTAGTTTTCTTACTTCGAGATTTGGTCAGGGGGAAAGTAGCAGGCTCCAGTTTAGTCACTTTCATATTATGGTAATTGACATTCTTGGTGCGAGGCCGATTCCGTATTGTGTCAGATCCATTCAGGATTGTGTCCAGACTGTCCTCAAGCGTTGGAAACGTAACGTTTTTAGTTCTTGGCCGTACTTGCCCATCTGGCTTCAGCTCATCAGGTCGTGTCACTACATATTTGCTAGCATAACTTGTATTGTTTAACAATTTGGCAGCTTTAGCTCGTTTCTCTATTCGAGCCAATTTGGTCAGTTTAGACAATGCTTTTGTTTTGTGCTTTTTCAATGCCTTATCCAATTTTTGTTTTTTTGGCTCACTCTTAATCATCAGGGAGTCTATGTTCTGAATCGCATTTTCAAATGACTGAACTACTGATTCTCCCAGGTCACGTGATGGAGGAGAATCATAACTATACTTCTTCTTGATTATCTTTTTGGTAAAAGTTGAGTCACTTGAGTCTGTCGACTCGTAATGAAGGGCAGGGGAGGCCTTAGGTGCAACTGGACCCAATTTGCGCCGCCTCTTGTATTTACGTGGGCCTAGACTGGGCATCCGATGTTTGGCTGTGTTCTCATCGCTATGCTGCACTAAGTGAACACAGAGCTCACTCGACGAGGAGCACAGGTAATGGCACACTTTGCATTCATAACAAGAGTTTACTTTGGAGTCGGAGCCAGAGTGGTGAGCTCTAATATGTTCTCTCAGTACCACCTGGCAACAATGAAAAATACATTCAATGATTTATTAATTAATGAATTAGATATAAACATCTCATAACACAACTTTAATACAATATAAATACAAGATAATACACAGTAATTGATTTCAGCACACAGTTTTCCATCCTCAGACCAAAGAGATTCACAGTTTTATAATCAATTACTTTAGTACAGTATATATGGTTTCTTGGATTAATAATGATATACTTCGAGTGGTGGAATGACATCTCACTAGTTTTAAATGTAGTAATTATAATATCAGTAGGAAATAAAGCAACATAAAACTTCCTAGCCTTTGATTTAATATGTTATGGGAGATAAAACCCTCCCACCCACTATTACATGTAGAGTGGCTATGACCCTCCCACCCACTATTACATGTAGAGTGGCTATGACCCTCCCACCCACAATTACATGTAGAGTGGCTATGACCCTCCCACCCACTATTACATGTAGAGTGGCTATGACCCTCCAACCCACCCGTTAATATTGAGTGGTTACGATACAGCAGGTTATGGTACATCAATGTTTTCTTCTAACCTACTTGATAAAAGTAAAAAGTAAAAATAAAAATTATTTATTCTTGTGTACATATTTTTGGTCTCCAAACTATCTGCGATTTTACCCAGACCTCTTTCCAAATTATCTTTTATAAGACAAACAAAACCAAATTTTAGGACACAATTAATTGAATTTTAAAACTTTTATTTTATGACATATTAAATACATGACTACCCTTTAAAGCAGTTAAACGTAGATTAAGCAGCTATATGTCAGCCTTGGCTTTTCCATTAACAGAATTAATCAGTGTTATTACACAAAAGTCCCATTATTAATCAAACCAGATACTAACAAATATATTTTAACACATTTGCGTGTTATAACCTATGTATGTTGTGGTCTGTTAATACAAACTACTGAATCACCATCGATTTTAGCAATAAAATGGTTGAGCTGTCTAAGGCGTTGTATTGTGGCCAGGTACAATGTCAAGTTCGAATCCAGAGGCTGGTGGTACTTTTTCTGTGTAATTTTAATAGAGGCATTGTCTGGGGGGGGGGGAAGTTTTTAAGATTAGTGTTTCTACTGTAGTTGCATGGAACAAAACCTGCTTTGCAAATTTTTACTGACAGTAAAAATAGGACACATTTTCTTTTTTTAATTCGCTGTATTTTTTATTTATTTAGATTTCACTTAGGTGTAGAGTACATTTAAAGGACACATAAATAACTGGACATACAAAATTGACATTCTAATAAATAATAAATAAAATTAATATTCAAATAAATCTTAAAACAATAAAAATAAGAAAATATAAAAATCACAGAATAAAGGGTTACAAAAATTGTGTTGTACTTTTCATAAATAAATGTGGTGGTATATTTCAGAAGAATATTTTAAAAGATAATTTACATGAGATATTCTGTTTATAGACAGATAAATAATATAAACAAATACTTATTAAATTTCACTCATGTACCGCAAATGTTTTAATTTAAACAAAGTGTAAATTATTGAACTTTACACCATGGACAGAGCTTTAAAACATTGAAAAACTGAATTAGGTATATTTGTGTCCAATTCAACATTATAAGCTTTGGATAGAGCCTAAAAAATTACGGAATATTGCTGATAATATTACTTACCCGCTGATTGAAAGCCTTGGGACAAACAGGACACACATATGGCTTCTCTCCAGTGTGAATACGTTCATGTTTCCGCAGTGTCCCACCATCAGCAAAAGCTTTCCAGCAAAATCTGCAGCCATAGGGACGCTCACCCGTATGGATGCGTACATGAATTTGTTGTGAGCTGCGAGAACCAAAGGTTTTTCCACAGTCGTGGCATGGAAAGGACCGTGCTGGATGCTGCGAAGTGTTGTGACTGTGGCGGTGGCTCATCAGTGCCCGTCCATCAGGAAACTCTTCTCCACAATCGGAGCAAGAAACTGCCTTGTCTCGATGTGACACCATATGTCTATAGAATCATATTACATACTGGTCAGATAATTTTTTATGACCTTTGATACATTAACTTGAATTTATTAGTAATGAACATTGCATTTTAGTGCTATGTTTACTTTTGATCAAAATTATTTAGTTTACTAACGTTTTATTAAAACAGGTTTAAACTAAATTCTTTCAAGCTGCATTGACAGCTTGATAAATATTAAAAAGAGCAAATTTAACATCTATTACTTGATAAATTCACTTTTATTTACCATTTCAACCATCATTTCAAAAAATTAGTTTTTTATGTTTTCTAGTTCTTTGCTTTATCTGCACTTATCAAACTAAAATAAATATATTGCTATCTATAAAATATCAATCTTATTAGATTCATAAACGTGAAATTAAAAACAAAGTTCCAACAACACTATGTGACAAAATTATTCTTGGAGTTAGACATTTTTGTAGGCAGCGTTCAGATACCTATTTCCTTAGTACATATTTTCCAAAATTCAACTAAATAAATAAAAGTGGTGTGGTGAATATAGAGGGAATCCCTATTTCTGATGATGACGAAATTTGCTTATTAAAATCGATCACTAGAATATTTAGAACTCTTTGAATTTACTGTCTAAAAATAAAGATATACGTTTCATTCTTTTTTTACAATAGGCTGTATTGTTTAAGATTGTAGTATACTTTATCTAGCTATAAATTAACAATTTTTTTATTTATAAAAATATGGGTATGGAGGTTAAACTCTATACTACAATGTCACATAACATCTTCCCTCTTCAGTCTCACTTTTTGACAGCCTATTGACTACTCAATTGTGTAGCGATCTATATGGGACTGTGTATCAACAACCGTTAGAAAACTAGCTCTCTGTGAATTCTCTGTTGAAACAATCATTTAGTCAGGGAGTCACTCTCATAGCTTTTGAATAATTAATGTGATTCAAAAGGGAATAGGAAGAGATAGAAAGACCTTAAAAACAATGAACAAAAACATTTAAAAGTAAGAAATTTAATTCAAGATAGCTCAGATGAGTATCAGTGCAGTTTCTGAGATTGTAATAATAGGTTAAGTCATAGTATTTAGGCCAGGAATTAGTATAATAGAAGAGAAAGGGCATCAGTAATCTTACTTGAGAAGACAGGTCCACCAACACAATTGACAAGAAAACAAATATAGACACAACACATCATTTAAATTTTCAAAGAAACTGGGGCCTATTTTAATGAGAAGTAATTCTGGCAATAAATGAGACTGTAATAAACAAAACTTAATGATATTAAATAAAAAACACAACTCCCCTGCTCATGGTAATGGTTTAGTTTAAACGTGTTGGAACATTGACTTTACTTACAAAATTTCACTCACTATGAATTTCTGTTCTATAAAGTTAAATCTGAACTGTAAGGCAGGTATTTGAGACAATGCAAATGTGATAAAAGTAACTGGGGCAGTGAACATGCTTCAGATGACTAAAACATTGCTTGGACCATTAGAACATTTGTATGGCATGATGTAAGAATCAGTGTGGAGTATACTGAAGGAAATTAACGTTTAAGAAGTGAAAATACTCTACATTATGGATCTCATTTGTTTATTTTTTAGTCAGATCTCATATTCTATGTTTCTCCATCCCTATTCTGCTCCATCTCCAAGAGGTCAACAATGACTCTTCAGTACCTGTAATCATTGTTTTACTGTAACTATAACCAAGAAAAGTGCTTGAGATAATGATTCTTTCTGATTTCGTTTTTTGTGACATGTGGATTCTTCTGGTTAATATTGCTGATTTAACTTATTTTTAAATAAACAGAAAAAATACACATTAATGACATATTCTTAAAAAAGAAAAAAATAACAGGATATATGAATGGAAATGATGCAGAGAGAATTTAGCTTAGGAGCACATAAATGTTAATATGAAAATTCAATTTATAGAGAAGCGTCATCATATGTTATGAATGCTCCCTAATCATATTAGCAACTCTGATCATCCAGATTATTTGTTGACCTATACCCTACCCTTCCTTACAATCATTTTTACACAAAGTACAATAGTTGTATTTTAATAAATGAATATAATTACAATATTTCAAATAGGTTTCAATAATAAACTAACCTACGGAGACGAGCACGACTATGGAAGCGTTTGTTGCAAGAGTAACAGGGAAAAGTTCGAGCAGCATCATCTGCTTGAGAACAGGAGTGCTTGGCAAGGCCTCGCCGGTCCTTACATACCTGAAATTCAATTATCACAAAATAGGATTTTATTTAAATTTAAGTTATAAAAGATTTTCCCCTTGGAAAGGAGAAATAAGATGCCAATTCTAATAATACTACTTTCTAAAAGTAACAAGGACTTGTATAATAATTATTTTTGACGTAAGTCTTACTTTACATCCGCACTTGTGGGTCCATGAGAACTATTTATTACAGGTTTTCCAATATGGTAACCAATTTAATTATGATACACAGCATACAATTATTCCTTATGCAACCATAAACAGATGTGTGGAATGTGAATTCTTTGAAACCAAACTGTAATAATTAACTAATTCATGCCAATGGAAACACTGCGGTGAATGCAAATTCATTCCCCAACTTAAGTTAGTTATATTGAAGGTCTACCCATCCCAAACCACACAAAAAAGTGTATCACATTAGATTCAATTGAGGATCAACTCTTTTAGCTGTATTTTGTTATGGGCTATTGAACAGATATAATCCTGACATTATTTCTTAGGAAATTAATTTTGAAAAGCCACAGATGCTGGGTGTAGTGCGGGGTAAAATAAACCTGTTCTCAAAACATTAGCTATTCCGTTAAGTACTTCTGGTAAACAAGCTGTATCCGTGGGAATAGTGACGTATGATTCAGGTGCCGTAGTTTTGTAAATTGTTAATAGGGTCATCATAGTTCAAGATATATTGCTACTGTTAAACTTAACTTCGATGAAAGTACTTCTGGGAATTTATTCACTTTTTTCAAACTTTTGATCCCACTTTATTGTGGTGTATTAAAGAAATTGTAACTTTTCGTCTATCTCTTTCATCTAACTTTGCAAACTTGTTGGATTCATATCAGTACAGTTTTAAAGACTCTGTCCTAGTGCCTCTAATCTATTATAAGTTATAGAATGCTCAGAACGAAATTGCATAATATGCACAGCTGAATGTTTTGTATTCTTGAAAATACTACAGTAGAATTCAAACTGTATATTTTTTTTAACTAAAAATACTTGAGTAAGGAATTTTGTCTAAGGTGATTGTTTATATCTTAAACAATTCTCCTACTGAACTAACTCTAAGCTGAGTGTCCAACAACCTAATGAGTATTGTTAGTGAATTAACGCTTATCTCAATATTTTGTAATCTTAAGAATAAATATAGTGGAATATATTTATTGGATACAAAATTAAAGTTGGGACTAAAGCGCTTAAAATCAGTGCTAATGGCTTAAAATCAATATTCTATTATAAAATCCAGGAAATACTGTGTACAGTATTTATATTTTTTAAATTGCCACTATTGAGGGATTTCTAATATAAATCTTCATGATAGAAAACTATCTAAATGATCACAACTTTAATTTTGATTCATACAGTTTGTATAGATTTCAAAAATTAAAATTCTGTACAAATAAGTTTTCCATACATGGTATGATAAGAGACAGTTTATATGCTTTGTAATTTATATAACAGTAATTATTATATACTTTTAAAACTGTATTTCTTAATCAATATTTTATATACATTTTTTTATGTGCTAATTACAATATATAATAAATTCTTCAGTTATATATTTTTATTTATCAAGCACTTAAAATTTAGTTTATATTTGTGAAACTGTCTAAATATAGCTCACTCAAGTTGTAATTTTAAAAACTATTCAAATACAATTGATAATGCAAAATTATTGATAATACAATGTTTGTACTATCAAATATTCTTACAGAATATTAAGACAGTTTAATTGTAAATAAATAATTTAAATTTGTTAAAATTAAGTTATGAAAATACCTTTCCACAGGCTTGGCACATGCAGCTACCATCCTCTGAGTGCATGGTTCGCATGTGCTCGCCTAGGTCAGTTGCGTCACTAAAGCGAGCCCCACAATCCAAACAGCGATGTGGCTCCTGCACATGGGACTCTGCATGTGCCCGCAACTCAGAAGCATTCTCAAAGAACTGCCCACAGACAGTGCACACATGGTCATCATCACCCACTTCCTGCATTGGCTCGACCTTGATATAGTGAGTCCTGGTAGAAAACATAAACACTTTAAACTGAGTCGTTTCAGGTATTTATAGATCCTTAAGAACACTTAAGCTGGTATACATTTTATTCCTGTAAGATAAAACAAAAAAAGTCTAGAGATACTTAGAAATTGACTAATTTTATACAAATGAAGATGGTAGGTTATTTATACAAGAACAGATGTGAACCTGGTAAGACTCAAAAAATATGGCTGCTACTTTGTAGTTTTTATTAAACATGACTCACTTTCTGTGCTTCTTCAGTAGATCGAGTCTGTGGAAGGATAAGTTGCAAGTGTCACAGTGGAAAGTACCAAAGCGATCATCTCCAGTGTAAATTGTGGCACTGTCAACTCCAAGGTTGTCTTGCTGAGGATGTTTGCTGCGAGTGTGTTCTCTCATCAAGGAAAGGTCCCAGAACATCTCCCCGCAGACATCACACTCAAAAGGTGAATCTCCACCATGAATGCGGGAGTGGGAGCCAAGTGCCTGTTGAGAAAAAGAAAAATCAATCACATACTAAGAAAATTTTATTTTTTAATTATATTCATATATTTATTACATTAAGCACATGGTTTGGCCAATTGTTCTACACATAAACTTAAAGTATCTAACATAAACAGTGTCTTTATATCAACAATTCATAGTAAAAATACTTGTATATTCAGTTACAAATCATTACTGAATCTTCTGTTAAAGAAGAAGTTGATTTAAAAAAAAACTAAACACATTTTGAATGAATAAAGAGATTTCTTCATTAAATTATCACAAACGTCAATAATTTAATAATAAAGAGATAGGACATCAGCAAACTTACCTTAAAAGACAAGTTCACTAACATCAGAGTAGTAGTTACAAACACAAAATATACATTTACACAAAATATATGTATATTTTGTGTTTGTGACTACTACTCTGATGTTAGTGAACTTGTCTTTTAAGGTAAGTTTGCTGATGTCCTCTCTCTAATATACTAATTCCTGGCCTAGTGCCCTTTAACCTAACCTAAAATTTAATAATAAGAAAATATGTGGACAGATTGACTGGTGAATACACGTAATTGTTGATCGTCTATCCGAGACTAAAATGACTTATTTAAAGAAAATATAATTTGACGTGCTTTATTCAAAGAGCATTTACAATGAAAGCTTGACTAAACTTTGTTTATTGGCTCAGTAGTCAGTGAGAGGTATCAACAGACTTGAATACAGTTGATCATTGCATAGGCAAGTAATAAACCTTCTTTGTTAACTAAAGAACCTCACAGCAAATACAGAATATCCTGAATACTTAAGGATTACTGTTGTTTAGATCATTTTACACCTTTAATGTTATGTACCTATGTTTAATATATGTAAAACCTATGCTCAGATTTTAGATTTTCTTTTGACTTCTAGTGAGCCCTCAACCTCATGCAATGAAAAATTGATAGTTGCATTGAAAAGTACACTTCTTGGTTCACTGTTGATGTATGAAAAACTAATGCTTAATCTTTAATGGTTCAAAAAATACAACGCCGCCCTCTGACTTTTTGGACACCCAGTATTCATCACTATAAATATTAAATACTATGAAGAGCAAAACAAAAAAGAATGCTTTTGTGCTCTCGTTTGTGGATACCGACCCGTATGAGAGCTGCAATGGCTACGACAAGAATATATGGTGTATGAATACACAATTTGTTTTTAAAATAAATCAATCCAATCAAAACATATGATCAAACAGTTGTTTATTTGAAACAAGTTAGATAAAGAAGTTTATTTAATTTTTTCTGCATGATTAAGTCAAAGCCAAGGCCGATTTTAAAATATCACCCAAATATAAAAAAAAACTTTTTATAATCTTCTTTAGGAAAGTTATTTTAAATACAGTTAATTGTGATTTCAAACCACATTTATACGGTTTTTAATAAAATAGTATAATTGACAGTAATAACATGGCTTATTTGTATAAGAAACTTCTAAACCAATGTATGCCTCCCATTAGCCCTGATATACTGGGGAAAATGAAAATTAAGATAAAATATAATAACAGAAAACTAATGAAATGATTATATATAGAAAATAACAAATGAATCTTCAGTAATCACCTTAAACTTGTGATTACTGAAACATAGTGGTAGCTGACTATACATTTAAATAGATATGTTAATTTTATCCAAATATTTTTCCTCACAAGTCATAATATGTAACAACAAACACATATTACGATAATCACTTAATATTACCAACTAAAAACGTATTTAAATAGAATTTGAACTTAATAATTAACTTTGATCATTAAGAGTTAACTGGTAGTTGTAAACACGAGTCCTCATAGTTGTATTTATGAGTCCTCAGAGTCTACTATGTGATAATTCGTAACTGTATTTACGAGTCCTTAGATCCTACTATGAGATAACTTATTATTCAAAGCCATTAGGCTGCGCAGCAACTATTAGTAACTTATGCTAAAACTAAAAATAAAATAAGACTTTCAATAAGCGCATTTCATCACTGTCATAGCGTCAGTCTCAACCTGATGGTTAGTTAAGGTATCAACCACTTGATAATTATGAAAATAACTACAGTTATAGAGTTTAACAGAGAAAATGTAAAAATATTAATTTAGAAGTTGTGATCTTTGTTTGTCTAATGATGTTAAAATGAACTTGAGAAAAATTATAAATCCAACTTGGCTAAACAGATATTATGAGCAACTTTAAATTAATTTCATCAGCATAAAGGGAATAATAAAATATAAATATAACTGCTAATACGGATTGAAGAAAAAAAATAATTTGATACTTCGATAGAAAATTATATGATTTATAGTATGGTACTCGGAATTTGTAAATCAATATCGTCATGAAGTGCAAAACAATTATTGTTCACAATGATTTTGAGCAATGAGCGACCTTCTCCCTGGCAAAGCCGACGCCACAGTGTTGGCAGACGTAAGGACGAGACTGGTCTACAACAGGCCATCGTGGCACCTGCTTCACAACGTCCGTGTTCCGAGACATCTCTGAGAGCAGCCTCATATCTTCATCAACATAGCTCACATACTTGGGTGTCATTCCCTTGCTGCTTTTCTTCACTATCTTGGTCTTACCCACCACTGAAATGCAATATACTTTAATTAGTAACCTATTTTTTCAAATTTAACTACAGACAAGATGTCTAATGTGTAAGCCATTTTGTGACAAAAGGTAGAATAACTAAATAAGAACCATTTCTATTCTCTACAATCTTCTGACTGTCTAACTCAGGTCTAATACAAAGATGCATAACTCATTCAATTAAATATTTATTAATATTCTTGCTTTATTATATATTAATAAAAAAACCAGTCCCTTAAAATGTATTATGTTATGTTAACATACATAATATACCAACTTGTATATTATATCAGTACCAGTAAAATGGTACTGATATAATATACAAGTTGGTCTAAACTTACAGATCACAGACTTTAGCTGTGCGTGTGGCCTTGGCTGCGTGGTGATAGGCGGGAGGGGTAGCGGGGTAGTGTTATGCGCTCTGTCCTGAAAACACTGACTCACCTACAACAACCTCCTTACTGAGCATCGTAATGAAAATAACAACTAACCCTACTTACTTCCTGGCTAAAATAAGTCTTTTCTGTGCCAGTGATGAGTGTGGTTGTCATTTGTGCCTAGTTTTTGTTAAACCAGTGTGTGCGGTTTACACCGATTATTATTTATATAGTCGTAGTTACCGAGTATTTTATTTGTGATATATTTTGTTAGTTGTAGTTTGTTAATTTTCCACAATGACTGATGAGTTCAAGTCGCTAGTCAAGAATAGTAATTCATAGTCAGGGCAGCGAAATTATCGTTAACGTTTTTAAATTTATGAAGGAAGAGGCAGACCGAAAAAATTTAAATATTCCGTTGGCAAAGGCTCTTCAAAGAACAGCAGCAGCTACGGGGGTATCAGAGCGAGTTGTAAACCAAATAAACAGTGAGTTTAAAAAATTCCATGTTAGTGGTCAGTGCGAGGCATGTTTTACTACGCCAAACAAAAACCGACAACGACGTAAAACAGTAACCTATTTAGATGACTTCGATAAATGTGTAGTGAGAAGACTAGTGTTCAATTTTCATATAGATGAATATAGAATACCAACTTTAAAATTATTGAGGGAGGCGCTAAAAAAGTAATAAACTTTCAGGGTTGTGATAAAAGTTTGAGACGCATATTAAAGGATTTAGGATTTACTTGGAGAAAGACAGCAAACAATAGAAAGTTGTTAATTGAAAAACCAGAAATCCGAGAAAAACAGATAACATATTTGAGAGCGTTGAAAAGCTACAGGAAGCAAGGACGTCCAATAATTTATTTAGACGAGTCTTAAGAAAGTGCAAGCACGTGGAGAAGATAAAAAAGACTATGCAGCGGCAAATCCCAGATAAACAATGTTATAGAATCCTTTGTTATATCAGTTGGAAATGAATCTGATACAGACAGTGACGGTCTTTCAGAAGAGGAGGAAGAGAAGTGGGATTGAAGAACTCTAATGAAGTAAAATGATTGTAAGTCACATTCATATATCATTATAAGATTCATATTATATTATATTCACATTCATTATATATTCATTATAAGAAAGTACTTATAAGTTACTCAACTTTTTACTAACTATTTATGAAAATAAAATGCCTAAGTAATATTATTACAGTCCTTTTAAATGAAGTAGACAAAGAAGTAGGAATAATAGCAATAATAATGTGTTTCTTGTGTTTGTGAAATTTACATACTTTCCGACCTACCATAAAAATACAGTTACCACAATACATTTAATGTTTTCAATTTATAATACTTTTTCCCATACATGTTTAGCTGTCAAATAGTAAAATGTAACCAATATAGAACCTAGGAAGAAGTTTTGGCGCCTTCATTTCAGCGGCGAGCGCATGAACGCAACCCGTAAAACATACTGTGTTTGTTTGTTGAATGGGTAGTAGTTTGTTTCCGCGCGCAGAGCTAAAGTCCTCGATGTGTACTTGTGATTATATATTTACAAATGTAAAATATGCTTAGAAGATTCAAGATTTTAAATATGAGATATTTGTTTTCATAAAATAACAATTGTAATACAAACATTTATTACGGTTTTTTAGCATTGTTTAAGAATCCCATGACTTAAGTTTCGTAACTGTATATGTACACAAATTGATAAATTTAAAATGAAATAAATACAATAAAAAACAAAACTACATGTTAGTAAATGTTTTATAAATTGAATAAATCAATTGAGAATTCCTTACTGACAAAAAACTTACTTTTATTTGCTTATAAAAATGAGGTAGGGCATATATTAGGACAAATTAACAGGAAGTAATAAATTAATGATGTTTATATTAGAGATAATAATACAACAAGTTTAAGAACTATTACAAACTATAGAAAGGAAAGGAGCACCAAGTTTACCCCAAATAAAACTAACCAAATTTTTTCTCTTCTTTGAATTCCATGGGATCACTCATGTCACTACTAAAACTGTTTTTCTTAGGTGCAAGAGACTGTGCTTTCTTGCGACGACCCTTGTCTGATGAACGCATCTCATCCTCTTCATCGTCCAACGTGGTACGTGGTGGTGGATATGCATGGATCTTCATGTGATTCACAAGGTCACACTTGCGACGGTATCGAGCTCCACACAAATTACAACCTGAGCGAAAACAGATTATAAGCGTGCTCCATATTAATTTACAATTCATATACATGCAGACGTTAAGTATTTACACAACATATTTACTCATCATATTATGTGTTCCATAAATCATACGTTCATTTCATAGCTTTTCTTCAGTACAAAAGTAACTTGAAAGTTACTTTTTTTAATATTAAACATGTCAACAAATAGGCCTACAATAAACTAATTAGATTTTCATATCATTAGCCAATTAATAACTTAGGCTTGGAGCTTATGTATGAATAATATTTTAAAAGTATTCTCAACCAATGTTAAGAGCATATTAATTAGCAAATTATATTATACAGTATGTTGATTGATATAACTTAAAAATGACTGACAGCACACTTGAATAGTGTAACAAATAAGTATCAGAGAATACATAGTAATCAGTTTTAATAAACAACACTTACCATCCTCAGACCATAAGGATTCACTAATTCAAGAGCAGGTATGCTAGAAACATCTGGTACACACCCTCTAAAATATATTCTGAAGCCGCGCCTTATTAAAATATGCTTTAATTGCTTTTTCTTGAGTTAGATAACTTTCATACCTTGTCTTCAAGGAGCTAAGAGTAGTTGTTTTTAGTTCTTTAGTAAGTCTACACCTGCATCATTGGAACATGTCACTTTGCAAATGTATCCGGGATCAGAACTTGTTCCATTTGATTAACTTATAGCAATGAGCCCTCTACATGTCACTGCCCTTGGTGTAGTTGTAAGGTTTCATAACATTTGCCCACCTATGACAGCACATTTAGATCTAAATGGTATCAACTGAAGTATTAACACTAACATTTTACATTGGAAATTAGATGTCACAGGGCAGAACTCACCCTCTTAACAATAAATTCATTCGGTGCTGAAATGTTTAGCATATACAGTAGTTTATCTACACACCAATGTTTGTCTTGTCAGGCCCATACACTCGACCAACGTACAGCTTTATAGACTCACTTCTGACTTATGTCTTCAGAGGGTCTTTAATATTATATAAAATACTCCAGAAGAGAACAACGAAGTTTACATTGTGTGGCACATACGTCCCCTGAGGGCCTTTACATTGTACAATGGTAGGATAAGGTGCATTCTTATATAAATAACTATCGTAATTATTGTTTTGTACTTGTCATCCCACGACAGTTGTTGTATGTAACGACCTTGCAAGCAGCCCGTCTGCCCGGTTACTGGTGGTGGTTCGGAAGTCACCCTTAAGCCCACTATTGATTCTATTCCATTATCATTATATATAAAATGATTTAAATATTCTGCCAAATAATCTGATCGAGAATGAATAGGGACTAAAACAAGACACATGTGATGATTGCAATTGTACTTTTCATGTACAATGTGCAACAGCCATCAATGTTAATTATCATGTATAGAATGGATTTTTAGGACATAAAGTAGTTAGTCTAGGAAACAATCACTCACTTCAACAGTATCGGTTGTAAAGAGAATAGAAAAACTTATTTTAGACCTTAAGTACCCAAAATTCTGCCATAATCCCCATTAGAAGCCCTAAAGAAAATTGTCTGCCTACGAGTTTTGTAGAAAATACTGGTTTTAATATTTTAGCCCAAGGCCATGTGTAAGAATTTTGGCATAGAAGTTCTCAAAATCATTCTTATGTGGCACTCTAAAGATACTATTCATTGTTTCTTATTCTTACGAAGTTTTTTATTTTTTACAGATTTCTGCAGTTATTTCAAAATCTGTAAAACCATCCCTTATCAAGGACATGACATGTAGGAGGAATCTGCATGTATTTGGTGATTCCAGATATTTTGTAATGAATGAGTGAGTGATTTGTAATTCGATATATATAGATTGCAAGTTGTGTGTTCATTGAAGAAATGGGAAGGTGTCAATTAAGATTTAAAAGAGTAGGAATAAAAAAAAATTAATTCATATCAAGTAACTCGAAAACAATCTGGAAAACCCACACTTCCCTATGTATAAAACTTGAAATTCTTAACTGGAAAAACTAAAGTTCAAATTTGCACCATTAACCCTTTGGATCCCAGGACCAAAAAATATTTTTTTGCAAAAAATCCCAGACCAGTTTTTCAAAAACTGTGCGAAGAATCCCAGGCCAAAAATGACAAAAATACAAGCATTTGGGAAAATATTCATAAATCCTCTATTACACATGCTATATTGAAGTTTTTTATACTAAAATGTTTTTTGTAATATTATCTAGCCAAAACAATGTACAAAAGCCATTACATGTTGACTTTTTTTGTATATGTATGTAAATTAAAAAAAAAAAATAATTTTTTTCAAAAATTTTTAAAAGTTATCATCATTTTATGGGCAGAAGAAAAAAAATTATCCGTGGGCAGTACTTTTATTTTGTTCCAAATATATTTTTGTATACTGTAACAAAATTTGATACTGATATGTATCATACAAGCTGAAAAAAAAAGTTTTACTGTAATAAGTACAAGCTACAATTTGTAAAAACCGGAAAACTGGAGCACTACTACGTCCACTGTCATCAGGATAATACGTGGGGTCTTCATCACTGTCGTCGTCAAATATAGCTGATGAATCAGAAAATAGTTCCTCATCAGATAGATCGTAATTTAGCTGCCTATCAACTTCACTTTGTCTATCGGCGATGTTTTCACGATCCATTTCGACAAAACACCAGCTTACTAAGTGAAATAAAACTATAAACTTATCCATTTACACTAAAAATTAGAAAAACAACGCATAATAACACAAACAAACTCTATCCATTACACTAAACACAAAGTAAACCACGTAACAGAACCATACAGTAGCGATTTAGAAGTAAACAGTGACCGCAACAATCGCGCGCCAAAAGTCAGCTGAGCGCCTCGTGTTTGCTCAGTGGAGAATAAAATCAAGACACATACGGTTCGTAGTTTTCTTGTGAAATTAGTATATTTGACTTCAACGTATACTCTAATACCAATACTAGTCGAAATCCGCGGGAAAAAAACCCGCGGAAATTTAATATTTAAATTAACACGTGGCGACGATGAGATCGTCGCCTGGGATTTTTCGACAGTTTTTCGGCGACGATGTCATCGTCGCCTGGGATTCTTAGTACACACTTCTGGCGACGATGTCATCGTCGCCTGGGATCCAAAGGGTTAAACAGCATTTGGCAGATAGAAGCCGTTTAAAGCAGTTTAATATTAGTGATGGTGACACTGTGCTGGCCAGTGAATCAAGATTAACACAAATAAGTGTTATTGTGAGTGGAGTGCCTACCATATGACCGTCAAGTTTTATAAACGTGAAATAGATAAGAGGACCTCAGTTATTGAACCGATTTGCTTTATAGTTTCTATTTCAAGTACAGATGTGTGAGTCATGTAAATGAATTAATAAAGGTATGAGAGTGAGGAGACTCAGCAAGTTTTGTAAGTGGATATATGGTGGTTGGCAGGACCATCAATGGTATTGGATGTATTGACTATGGACTGACCATCAGTGTACCTGAGCACACAAATATATTTTGTGCCATTTAGTGTCATATACATCTCAGATAGAACTGTGAGTCAAAAGTGAGTGGATCATAAATAGTTGCATCATACATAACACAAGAACTGACTGACCATGGGGCCGCTCCGTTTGATGGGAAACCATATGACTCATCAAGGTTGATTTCTTGCTGAAGCGGCGACTACAGAAGTCACAGGGATAAGGATGCATCTGTGAGTATATATCTTGATCTTGAGGAAGAGGGATCTCTACATCATCAGAAGATTTGTTGCCTTCTACATGGGGTTTTGAATCTTCCACTACCACTCTAAAACAAAAAAAGGACATTTTGAGTATTGGTGATGAATGGAAGAAGGCAAGTACTAAACTAACATAAGTTTATGCATG
This sequence comes from Stictocephala bisonia, assembly GCA_035578905.1. NCBI lineage: Eukaryota > Metazoa > Arthropoda > Insecta > Hemiptera > Membracidae > Stictocephala > Stictocephala bisonia. Next base: position 199,084 of record JAQJVL010000284.1, read on the forward strand.
CAAATTAAAATTTTATTAATCTTAAAATACTATACAAAATGAAAGAAGAACATGCTAAAATCTATATACTATGATAAAATGTAATTTTCCTTTTATTTATTCCTACTATTGGTTAATATGTTTTTTGACAACCTTCAACAGTGAAATTTATCAATATAAAATTCAATCTAAATATAGTGTTTCATTCACTAACATCTGTGCAACTGTTAATTTCATAACTTCATGATTAATTAAAAAACATAAAAAGAGAAAACTAAAAATGATTTGTTTAATATTAATACTTTAGATTCACAACTACAATAGGGAATGTATATTCTGTACTGATAGTGAAGAAAAGCATCAAGTAATTGGTGTTGAATCTGACAAGCGTCTAAGACTTGGCTGTGAACTTGTAGTGTGATACCGTGGCCAGGTGTGATGTCATGGATCCCGAGTTCGAATCTAGCTTTATAGAGGCACTATAAACTGGCATGGTGTATAGACTACTGGCATAGTGGTACAGTCAGTTTTAAACCGAATAAAAAGCTGTTGTCTTTGATAAAACAAGATTATAACATTGTTAAATATAAGCACAAAAGTTGATGTAGGTATATGAGGAGCCCATCCACCAACACATCATCACAATGAACCCACCATTTGCATGTACTCTTCGTAATGCAAACTGCCAAGGCACTGCTGTTAAGCCCAATAGTAGATATACATTCTTACCATCAGATGGGGCTATAACACGCTTTTATATTTAAAGTGAACAGTTTGTGTTTCTATTACAATGAGTTATAGTGAACATTATACGACTATTAAAGTTATTATTACAAATATTAATATATTATTATAGTGCACCATAAGTTGATATTACAGTTTTTAGTTTTAAATTAACAGGAATAATGTTAAAATTTTCACATATTTTACTGCAAACAAATTGTCTTATGGTCCACTAGAACGCCTACCAAATGACACTCCAAGCGTTGCAATATAATCATTATTAAGAGCAGAATCCTTGAAACAGAGACTCATGTTTTTGGTATTTTCGTGAAGCGAAATGCACTATAAGATTTTGAAGCTATTTTTGGGGTATGGAGTGTGCATGCCTATGTGGAGTAGTAGATAGTGACAGGGGGTGAGCATTGACAAGTATGACTGGACTAAATGAGTTTAATTGTTGATGAGGTTGGTTAGGTAAACTTTTTATTTACGCTTACAAATTGTTTGTTGAGTTATCTAGCTTATCAGATGATACAAATAGAAGTGTTTAGTACTGTAGGGATGACGCTGGTATAATGAATGTGATGTATTGTTGTTTATTGATAGGTTTGATGTAAATATCAGTTTGATGGATGTCCATGTGCAAATTGGTTTGATTATTAATTTTATTCCTAAGCAATTGATATCAAAACATTAAACAGAGAGATTACCGTAACAGCAAGTAAAATCACAAAAGCTACATACTATTTGATGATTTTAAAACTAGATGTTGTTCAAAATTGGAATAAAATTTCAACATGGAAAACTTATGCTTTCTACAGTATATATGGTGATTCTATCTAACTCACTCTGTATGGTCCACATTCCAATTATCGCTAACAACCTCTTCTTCCGCTACTTGTATCTCATAGTAGTCTTGCATAGTATGCGCAGAGACTGTGGAGGATGAGTGCTCGCTGAGCTCGGTGGGTGCAGGCTCTATGTTAGAAAACTCCTCTGTCGATCCATAAATTTCACTGCGCTGCATTTCTGATTGGCTCAACTCCGTACCAGCTATCACCTACACATTTAATATTACAAATAATACCTTTATATACAATTAGCGAGCATATGTGCATTTACTTAGCCAATACGACCATGCTGTGCTTTTTGTATCTATTTATTTACGTGCATTTACTTAGCCAATACGACCATGCTGTGCTTTTTGTATCTATTTATTTACGTGCATTTACTTAGCCAATACGACCATGCTGTGCTTTTTGTATCTATTTATTTACTTTTTTATTTTTTGTATCTATTTATTAACTTATTTTTGTTGTATGTTCTTATTTATTAAGTGTTGATATGTTTTATTTATTAATGTGTAATCGGTTTTATATTTTTTTTTATAGGGTACATATATTTTTAACTAAATGCTTTCAATAAAGAAAACAATTGATGTTTTACTTGCAGATTTAATTAAATATTGAATAATAGTAATGATGTAAATATTATAAGGTAGTTTTATTCACATAATGTATATTTTTATAGCTTGATGAATTTGTGACATGGTTGTAATTGTTTCAACTGCAATTTGACATTTCCCATGCATGTATTTGTTTGATGGCAAACAAATGATGATGATACATCGTCTTATAACATTATTTTATCTAAAAAACACACTCAAATAAATTAATATAAAGCTAAAAATGTTTTTAAAAAAATGCAATTGGTTGACTAAAATACAATACAAAATTATAATAGTTATAAAATAAATGTTATATGAAGGCACCTCAGTGATGGAAGGTACCTCTGGATGCATTCGGTAAGCAAAAGGCACATTTGATTTTGACATTACTATATATGATATTAACATTTACATCTGAGTCCTATATAGGAATAGAATAGAACATTCCGGAGTTACTAGAAAGAAACAGAATTAAGAATTGGGTTTTAGTGAGAACAATGGGAAATACTCAGTATGATGAGGACTTGGTTGATAAATTCAACATACTTTCAATTCCACTTAATTATACTTAGAAAACTTCACACAGAATCCTTTATATCAGCTGTTACAAAATATACTCTGTTAAAATGCTTTATAACATTATTAGTTTGTGTGAGTATTCTTTTTCATGTAAACATATTTTAAAAGAAAACAACTGCCGAACTGAATAGCACTTATGCTCTTTTACAGTTGTTTTCCCAACCCATTGTTAACACAGTATTTAAAAATATAAGTAACAGTCAATCTATAAAGAACTGAAAGTTAAATGATCAACAATTACTTTTCATTAAGTACAATCAATCTTAGATAATTCTAATTCTTATGTCATTAATATTGATGATAGCTGATTGATATTAAATCTATCAAAAAAATTGATAACTCTGAATTTGCCTTGGCCACAGTGATTTATTTATTTCTCAACAGTGCAACCAATTTTTAAATTTTACGGCGTACATTACATTTTTAAATTTCTACATCAATATATCAGCTTGAAAGTTATATTAACTGTAGTCATAGTCTAATGACTGTGGTGAAACTGTCACTAAAGTTTATTCAAACTAACTGGTTGAATCCTTGCTGTAAAACTGATCATAGACCAAGACTACATGAACTCTTTGAAGATTAAATAATTAAACCTATTTTGAAGGCCCAGTTCAGACCTGAGAGTCGTTGGGAAAATCCTGGCAGGATGTAAGTTGTTGGTACGTTGCCTGACAGTTGTACAGTTCAGTTGCCGCTTCATACAAGCCATTATTGACACTGACAAAATTGACGGGTTCAGGCTCCAGTTTAGCTGGCTGCAGCACCACACAGTCATTGCTGACTCCACATATCAGCTCATTCTCTTCTGGCTGATTACTCTTGACCACCACCGCCATTACGATCCTCTCTCTACAACAGACAACCATATAACTAGAGATAACAAAGGCAGAGATTTTCATAATACAGACAGAAAATATAAAATATGAACATACAAGACTATGTGTGTATATGAAATCAGAGAAAAAAGATAATTTCTTCTTTAATTTGATGTTTTCATCGCTCTAAGTATATTTCTTCTAATTTTAGCCAAAACTACATATCATGTCAGATAAGAAAATGAAAATGTTATATCATAACTTGATGGCAATTGAAAATGGAGCCGTTTTAAATCCATGAGAGTTAAGATTCCTCTAGAGCAGTGGTTCTCAACCTGGGGGGCGCGCCCCCCTAGGGGGGCGTGAGAGAATTTCAGGGGAGGCGTGAGGGTACCAAGAAAAAAAATTAAAAAATATAAATTTTGTTAAACAACAAAAACTTTCAAAACCATCAAATAAACTTTCGTATTTAAATATATCTGGATTTTTATTTTGCATCCCAGCTTTTGCTAACGTAGAGTTAGCATCGTCAGTTTCATAATTTCACCGTTCTAACTTGAACCAACCAATTATTGACTGGAGGGGAGGCGTGAGCTATCTTCAGTGTTCAAAGGGTTCAAAGCCAGTGCTAAAAGGGTGGGCGGGTGGTTCAAAGCCAGTGCTAAAAGGTTGAGAACCGCTGCTCTAGCGGATCGTATACATCAGCGTTTTCAGTAGTTTCACCAATGTTTTAGAGGTGTTTCAACTGTAATAGTTAATCAATATTATAGATTTTCAGTTTTACTTCAGACCTAATAATAACCATCATTATTTAACACTGCACAAGTAAAATATTTCAAAAGCGTCATTGCAAATTATTATAATTTGTAATATTTATTTTCTTTAGGTACGATAAAAGGGACAAAAGAGTTTGTTTGACCAAAAGGCTTGACAGTGATGACTAATTAATTGCAAATGGCTAAAACTTTTTTACTTAACTTTTCAAGATATAGTCAGTGTTTATTTTCTGTGTCATATTTTTTGACTAAACTCGGCAAGCTGGTGGCCGAGCGGTCTAAGGCATCAGGACTTTGGGCTTGGGTTAGAGACAATGCTGGTTCGAATCTGGCCTAGACTGGAAGTATTTATCAGTAATTACCACTTTGTACTGTACTGGTTTGCCTCCTTACTCTGTCTGAATAAGTTCCTCGCACAAATCAATAGTCTATGAGGAATGGGCAGAATAAGGTTAAGAAAGAGATCGCCCTCTCCTTTATAAACAAAAATTTATAGTTTTAAATTATTTAGAACAAATTATATTACATTAAACAATCATGAGTCATTCGGTGTTATATGACATTAAAATGTATCTTTTAAAAATGTACGGACAAGGTACATTGACGCTGCAACACAGACTGGTGCCTGCAAATAAGTTGTAAGGAACTGCTTAGGGATCTTCTCAACTCTCACAAACAATAAGCTTTAATACTAATCAACATACATGTATTTCAAAAAAAATCTCAACGATATTTTTTTTTTTTTAATTAGAAGCCAATATTAGTAATTGAAGTATTTAAGTGACCTAGGCAGCTAAACAAATCTGTATGAAGTATCACAATACAAATGTTTTCAAGTTGTTTTGTTTGGTTAACGATTTCCATTTGGCCGTAAAATCAGCTGTGTCCAATTTTTGTAATTCTGCTACTAATACTCATGTCTCTAGCGGAGCTGCCTAAGTCTCTGCTGCCAATTATGACACAAGAAGCATCAGTTGTAATATTTTGCTGAAGTTTTACAGTTATTTGATAAACAGTATTTATTTAGTATAGGTAAATAAGTTTATTTTATATGGAATAGTATAAATACTTATATGTAAATATTGTGTACATAGTTTTCGTTTTTTTAATTATAAATACTTAACAGTAATAGAGCTAATCCAAATGACCCAAACTTGAATGATTTTGTATGATGTATAATGAAAGCTTTGTTTTGAAACGCTATTTGACGACTTGGAAAATGAGGAAAATGACAATTTTATTGAGCTTTCTATCACTCATAATGAGGACAATGAGACGAGAAGTGATGAAGAAATTCAGTCACCTTTTCCTAGCACTTCAACAACATTGACGCCATATTTTAAGGAACTAGGCTTAACCCAATAACAGTCATTCCACTCATTTGTTACTTCTGGCGATCAATGGATTTTTGTAACTGAATAAATCCTGGTCCAATATACCTATGTTCTATGTAAACAGAGGCCCATGTCTACCGATGTTTATTGATGATGAGGATAAACCAATATATAATTTTAGTCTTTTTCAGCGATAACATGTTAAACTGTGTTTGTAGTTAAGGGGGGGTACTCCACCCAAAAATGGCTCAAATATGAAAAAACGTGACATTTTATTTTTATTTAGTTTAAATAAAGAAATTTATCTCAACACTTCCATGTAAAAATATTGGCGAAAAAGTCTTTATAAAAATGTTTTATAAATTTATCACGAAAAGCTTGCACCTACATATTTTTCCAGTTTCGTTTTTAGGAGCACGCTATGATTCCATATAGCACTTATCACTATAGTAACATACTATCATGAACTGCACATGTGTTTTTTCATTGCCTAGCATATTGGCAACAATGCATTACTACAAACTAATTTATTATTACAAATTATATTTGGTAATAAATACTTGCATAATACAATTTATTTTATAAGTAAAATAACATGTTTTGGTTTATTCCGTTTTCCTAAAGTTTAATTTAAGCTTGTTTTCAAGTACGGGGACAGTCGCAGCTCCTTTTATATACCACATAAAGCCTTCAAACTTTTTTTGTTTAGCAGGGAATAAGATGCTCTACAACCTGTAGCATGGGTTTATAAACATATAATATGCAAAAATTGTAAATAATAAAAAAACTATAAAATTCATAATTTCAAAATATGAATGCTTATATGAAATCCCTTTCTACAGGTTGTACATACATATGTTACCTTCAAAATATAAAAGTAATAAACCTTATATCTAGTTTAGTATTTAAGTTACAGTAGTCCCAAGAAAACGCTGTTATGAACAAAAATCAACCCCTGTTAAAGGGATTACAATAAGAAGGGGTGGAAATACGAAAAAAATTGTTTTATTACCTTCCTAAACACATATGATAAAGGAATATATAATTTTTTCTAAAAATATAGTAATTTCTTTTAAAGGTAGAGTTCCCCTTAAACAAAGTTATTTGCTAAAGCGAAGAAAAAAGACATATTAACCTATTAATGTCATGCAAGAATTGCAAGAAGAAATAAATGGGTAGGCCTTTCCACTACAGATCTAAGAGCACTTTTAGGAACTGTGAAAAAAAATGGGCCTTACTTCAGTGCCCAGTACTGAACACTGTTTTCCACTAAATAGGAAAAAAGATACCATTTTCAGAGGTACTTTTACTAATTATTCTTTTCTAAATATATTCTACAGTTTGTAGTTGATCAATTAACAGAGAGAGGATTCTTGACCAAATTAATTTCTTCGTACAGCACGTAAAAAATATTTTCCAAGTGTTTTATAAAACTGGAAATAAAATTGAAATACATGAGAGCACTATTTCATTTAAAAAATCAAATAACTATCCATGTTTAAAACAAAAATAAGCCTACAAAATATGGCATGAAAGTATTGGTTGTTAGTATTTTTATATCTACAATTGTATTCCATATTCTGGGAAGGGAATATTTATACAAAACACAAATTTATATAAAAACTACAAAAAATTATCAAGGACTGACCGATTCGGTTATTTGCTTAATAAGCGTGGTAACTATGCTAAGTACTAACAACACTGGTAGTAGCCATGACAATTGAAATTCCAAGCAAGTGGCCATATCAGCATCCATACGATACCCCATGTCACCTATACAAAATGCACTATACAAAATACATGAGTGCAGTTAATCGGAACCATATCAGACTCCATACGATACCCCATGTCACCTATACAAAATACATGAGTGCAGTTAATCGGAACAATCACCATATTTCCTCTAATCAATTTCTTAGGCAAACCAAACATGGTATTTATTTTTTTTCTTTTGATAGTAGCCAATCCTGTATGTTACAAAAATCATCTCAAATTAAACATGATAAAAAAATTTGCAACTTACGAGCTGTGAACTTTGTGAAGGACAAGATGACACATCCTAAGTGTAACAAACATGAGCAGCAAACATAGGGGCCTCCTGAGCAGCAATTAGATGGCATTCAACACAAAGAAGTTTGTAGAGCATAGCGTGTTCTAAACAAAGTCAGGAAGAAACTATCTATTTTGGTAAGACTTGCGAGTCTCACCGTCACCTACACCCTAAATAATTGGGAATGTAATTCAATTCTACAATCTAGACATACAATAGTTATTATATTCTCGCCATATTCTCTTATGGCTGAGGATTATTACTTCCATTTTGTTCAAAATTTAGTTTTAAAATATTTTCCTAAAACAGTAGGCCTATTTAACATTAAAAGAAATATTCTACCCTTTCAATTAAATCAGCCATACCATTGGCTCAGTAAAGACTGGAGGCATCATCTGCATATATAAATGAGAAGATATCAGTAAAATAGACAAATGTTAAAATATAAAATAAATTTGAAAAGGTCCTAATATTCAACCCCGTGACCATCCAAAATCCAGATTTCCTAACAGAAGATCAATTTTTTTATAAATTCTGTCCCTTTATTTTAAAGCAATTGTTCAGAGCATTGTTTTCTATTACTTAAATAGGATTTTATTAATTGAAGGAGTTTGCCTCTTGGACTATTTTTTTTACTAGTTTAGAACAAAAAGATCCTATTACCCTATTAAATGCCTTTAAAAATTCTACAAATATTGCTACCACTTGATCTATTTTACTATACAAATACGTCAGTAAGATTTAGTAAGTTATATTTAAATTACTATGAATGAATATTAATTGACGTTACATTAATAATAATAATAGGACAAATGTGTATGTACATAATATATTAAAAAATATGTTTCAAAATCTCAAACTGTTAAAAGAGAAATAAATTAGAAAAAATAAATAAATAGCCTATGCATAAAAAGAACGAAACCACAAAAGCCAGTACTCAAAATGCACAAACCTTGAAATAAATGGTCTCAAAAAATAATTCCAATATAGTATACAAAATTGCAATGTATTTTTACCATGTGATAAATATGATTATTTTGTTAAGTGATTCTTGTATATGTAAACAAAATTCAACTGAGTTTCTACTTCACCTCATCGTGTTCTTAGGTTTGGTACTACCATTGATTTTACTATACATAGATATATAGTAAAATCAATGGTACTACTGTGAATAAGTAATCAAAATCTTAGTTAAAATGCATTATATTAATTCATGTTATTTCAATATACCTATCTCAGTTACTTGCCTTACTATCAGCTCTATTAATTATTGTAATTGTTCACAATATTTTAATAGATTCCAATATGCAGCGGTGTACCAATAGTAATCTACATATATTACTTAGGCAATTTTGAATCGGTGATGTTTTAATTATATTTACCCGAACATATAATAATGCTGCACAGCTAACATGCTTATTAGCACTTTCATCAATCTTTAACCCTTTCCATCCCAGACATTTTAAAAAAATGTTGATCCAAAAAACCTTAGTTTTTTCATATTTGACATACATAACCCAAACCCCAGGCTCTTTTGGTCGATTTAGTCACATTTTACTTTAAAAATTATGAAAATTATATTTATGAAGCAAATTTATTATTTTGAGTTTTATTAGTTTCTAAAAATATTACATGTAATATAAAATGAAAGAAAATACGACTAACAAATTTACAACTTTTTTGCATTTATATATATATATATTTGCACAAAAATAAATTGAACATTTTTTTGCTGTATTATGAATGGCACTAAATAAAATCATCAGCTAATAACACTTTTTGAAACACCATTCAGTTATCTTCAAATAAATTCATATGCTTTGTTTAGAAATGCTATGTTTAAATATAAATAATTATGGCTCTTAAAAAAAAAAAAAAACTGCAGTTTAAGTTTTTATCCTACACATAAGAAACAACTAAGCCATATGTGTGGTCTGATTCATCACTCTCATCATACGCGCAATGAGTGATTATAATATCATTTATTGGCGACCTACTACATTTTATTTTAGTTGTTTTTACCTCCCATACTACACAAACAATTACATCAGTCGTGAAACAACAATTAACCTCAGCTGACGATCACATTTGACAAAAATCAACACCGCTGTTAATTGAAAACAAAGGCAACGAAATAATACAAGTTGTTATATACCACAATAAAGCATTGCATCGTAACAAAGCAATGTTTTTGTAATAGAAAATGTTATTTTGAACATTTATATATTATTAATAAATATATATATATATATTTATAATAAATTATTTTCTAAACGTCTGGTAAACTGGACATTTGGCTTTATGGAACAAATTACAAAAGTCCTGAAAACCCTTGGATCAAAGGTTAATAAAAAAACTGTAGTTTTAATAGTTTATGATCTGTTAACAATTATTTGTAAAAATATTGTTTAACATTCACAAATTCATCAAGCCTATGACAAAATGTTATTAAATTTATTTACATCAGATATAGAGAAATCAGTTAATTTTTTGAAATTATTAATTAATTGACGACCTCAAATAATAATCACTTAATTGGACCACTTAATACAGTATAGATTTCCGCTTCTGTCTACATAATTTGTTTTAGAAACTTGTTGACAAATTACTTGAAGTACTTGTTTAGTAGGACAAGGTAAACAAAGGTTTTAGGACAGCCAAATTGATAGCTGTTATTAACAAATCGAGGAATCTTCTTTTTTAGATTAGCAGTAGACTTAGCCCGCAACACCATCAATGTAAATGTGACAATCATTTGATGACAAATTTCCATATACTACGCAAATAATACTGTACCTTACTTTTTTGTCAATCTAAAGAAGATGATTACCACTTACAATGTTAGCAAGGTGACATTTGTGTTTTTCATGAATCGCATAAACATATAAGGCCTACGAAGTTATTAACTTTTAAACTGTTCTACATCACAACCTGATGATATAAACAAAAATCCTAACTATTCTTGTTACATGAGGATTCAATAACAACAACAAATATTATTATTATATATAAACTGTTTGACTTAATGGCATCAAATATTTTTTCTAAATAAGTAAGCACAACAAAATCCTACACTTTACAAAATTACATCAAATAAAACTAGCTTAAAGTGATAAAATTTCAGTTTGGTTAGACACATAGGAGATAAATGAACAACACTGTTGTATTAATCAGTGAAAACTGCAAGTCTTCTTTATGGATCAATATACAAAAACAGTTGCCATTTATAAACTGGACAGAGCTAATTTTAGTGTTTGAATGAAGGATAAATAGTTAAGAATGTAAATTGTTTTTTAATGAACATCTGTTATCTTAACACACCAATCACTTTTGTGTAATTCAGAGTCTAAACTTCTACCTAGTCCTACACTACAGTGTAAACATAGGCTTATTCAAAATTGAATGCAGAAATAATTATACCAATAAAATGAAGCCTCTAGAAAATCAGTAAATGCATACATATAATTTATAATCTAGATAAACATGCTAAATATTAATTTATGAACGAATAGTTAAATATGTAGTAGCCCTACTTCAACTAATCTTGATCAATCTCCATTGTGGTTATGACATTTTTACTTAGTGATATTTTCACAATGATATTATGTTTTCGTACACAGGACTCAAAAAATATAAAAATACTAATAAGTAACTAAAGAAGGCTTAATAATGAATCACAAAAACATATTGCAAACCATTATTTCACAATTTTTTCACGGCTATCCATAACCTCATTAAACGTAAAGGACTCTTGAAGCGTAATGGCGCTTGCTATATACATATATCTAGGAATGGATATATAAACAGTAAGCAAGTTACTGTGCAGTACTTACTTATGAATTGCACTGAATTTGTTTGTTATCCATAATTTGTACTTTTACATCGTAAATACAATAAATAAACATAACCAAAATTAATCACGAAACGTAGTTGATGTTTTTCATCAAATACAATGAGAATGAATACAACAAGCTTGTAAAAGTTAGTTGTTTCAATAATCGATTGTTGAAATTGAACTAGTTTGACTTTTATTATTACTGAATAAAAAATATTACCCAGTACATCCCTAAAACATTACCGTACTAATCCTACGTAATGTTATGAAGAAAATTGCTGTAGCTAAAAATGGAACAAACAATTTTAATTCCGAGTTGCAAGTAAATTAATGTGAAGTTCTAGGGATAGAATGATAAAGTTTTTATCTTCACGTCTAGCGGGTTTACTTGAAACAAATTAATATTTTGTTAGCATTAATAGAAAATTAGCTATTTTCAAAACTGTTGTTATGTTTTAAGTTTTTCGAGCATTTTCAACAGCAAATATATTTCATCTTAATAAACTGCAATTAATTAGTTTACCCAAGTTTTACAGCTAAGAAATAATTGTTCGAACTATCGAACCTCGACTGTATTAGCTCGACTTAAAACATCGATTACTTGCATTGACATTTTCAATAATATCACGTTAATACAAGGTTCAAAATAAAAACTAATATATTAAATTAAAAATATTACTTTACATTGAGTTTAGTTAAATGTGACTCTGCAATCACCGAAGGTGCGCAATATTAAACTATTAATAATTTACACCCTTGTATTTATTTAGCCAGTTATACCAAACATATAAAAAAACTTGCCGCCAAATATAGCAAAAGCCTCTTATATATCATAGCTCTTTTAAAACATACTATAACAACTGTGAGCCTGTTACAAAATTTGCATTGTCGAAGAGATATCCAACGTACTCTTAAATAATGTATGTATAGCTAAATAAATCATATTATATGCATTAAACAACTTACATTATATGTAAGAAATTTACATTATATGCATTAAGAAATAATGTAAATTTCTTGAAAAACTTTTAAAAATGAATTAAGGAGGTATTGTTGATTAATATATCTATTGAGAATAAAACAAACTATTTACCATAAAGAACATTCTGGTTCACTGAAAAATTCGAAGCATACAAATATAATTATAGTAGGGTCCACACGTACCAAGAAGACATGATAATATTATCGATGTCACACTTGTATACAAACCCTGGAATATACTCCACTACAAGATATGGTAGCTTACATACTTATAATTTATGAAGCTCTGCCATGTGAAGCTCTTGATTGGGCATTTGGCCGGTCAAAACTGCCCTCTCAAAATCGTCCTCTTCTCATCAGCTAGGATGGGAGTAGGGTGAGATGGGAGGTAAATTGTAATAACATTTATCCACTAAGAAATGTTGCAAATTGGATTTAAAACTACCAAGGCTTTGTCTATTTTTAATGTAATCCGAAAGAAGATTAAAAATTGTTTGACAAAAAAATCTGCCTTTGTTTCAGTTAAGCATAGTCTGTGTGAAAGAGCTGAGTTATTTTTCTGTTTCTAGTGTTATAATTGTGTCTATGGGTTTTTATTAAATTATTGTATTTAACATATAAAAATTGTCTCGAACATGAAAAGTAAAAGAACTGTCATGATGTTTAAAGTTTTAAAGTATAGTTCACACAAAGTTCTTTTTGGTATTTTGACATACAATTCTAATATTGTTTTTTCAATTTGAAAATTAAAAAAAAATTGTTGTTATTGTTTATCCCCATAGCAAAATTGAATACCTAATGTGGCATTCAATGAGACAAAAATATTTTTTTTTATATAATTCAAATGTTTGAGAGGAGCAAACACCTTTAGTACATACCTTTTGATATCATGTTAGCCACATGTTCAACTTGTTCATTCCACTGTAGATTTTTATCCATCTTGACACACATGTATTTCACACAGCGCGATTCGATTCCCCAATCTCATCGTCTCCTAAAAATACATTTACCCTGGATTTTGTCTGTTCTCGAGTTGTGTTGTTTGAAAATGAACAAAGTTTGTCTTCGCCGGATTCATTGTTGATTTCAAGTCTGCAAAGTATTGAGCTATCTGGTTTAAATTTTGAAAAGTTTTTGTACTAATATTTCAATATTCTTATTTGTTGTTAACACTGTTGTATTTTCTGCAAAAGTTGTTAAACAAACTTTATTGGAAATTTGAGTTTTGATTTGATTAACGTAAATTAAATATAAAATTGGTCCTAGGATAGATCCCTGCAGGACTCCACTGGATATGTATTGAGAATCAGAAAGATAATTTTTCTTTTCTGATTTTGTTTGTTGAGAGATGGATGTAATTTGTTTTCTTTTTGTGAGGTAAGAAGACAGCCAACTGAGGGCATCATCCTTAACCCCTATAGCTGCTAGTTTTTCAATGAAGAGATTGATTTTTCTGCTGTATATTCTTGATGGAATTAGTAAGGTTGTAAATAGAAAGTCATTTTTTAGTAAAATTCCTCAAATTTAATTTTCATTAAGAGCGCTTTCGCCGGTTAAGGCATCTTCAGTTGTATACAGTATAAACAGAAAAATATTTGATTAAAAATAACAAAAAATCATATTTAAAACATTAAATACTAGTTAAATTAAATTTAAGTGGCTAAGTTTTGAAAGATGATTGCATTTCCCAACCATCTCTAAATTTTAGTAATTTATTATTAGATTTAATTAAAGATGAAATCTCATCGAATATTGAACGGCTAAGTTTGATAAGAATTATCATGAATTAAATATGGTTTAGAGTTTTCAATATTCGATGAGATTTCATCTTTAATTAAATGTACAAATATATTACTAAAATTTAGAGACGGTTGGGAAATACAATCATCTTTCAAAACTTAGTCACTTAAATTTAATTTAACTAGTATTTAATGTTTTACATGTGATATTTTTGTTATTTTTATTCACATATGTTTTCTGTTTATACTGTATTTACAACTAAAGATGCCTTAACCGGTGAAAGTGCTCTAAATGAAAATTAATTTTGTGGTATTTTACTAAAAAATTACTTTCTATTTATAAGATGTTAACGCAATCAAAAGCTTTGGTTAGATCAAAGAAGCAGCCTACGGCTGTCTCTCCTGGTTTTATTGCAGCTATACATTTTTCGACAAGTTTTGTTAATGCCAGTTTTGTTGATTTTCTTTGTGAAAGCCGAATTGATTAGGGAGGAAAATGTTGTTTTCTTCCAGGCAATTTACTAAGCTGTCAGTGACCGTTTTTTTCTAGAACCTTTCAGACCGATGAGAGTAGGGATATCAGGTGATATTTATTCATGATCTGCGGATCTCCTTTCTTCATTAAAGGCTTAACTATTGATGTCTTACGTTATACAGAGAAGACTTTCTTTTAATGAAGTCTTTATATGTCAGTCAAAGGCAGTAGTAGTTCACTTAAACAATATTTAATTACTTGCATTGAGATGCCATCTTCTCCACTAGATTTTTTCGATTTTAATTTAAGAACTGTTTTTCTTATTTCTACTAGCGTTTTTATACCAAAAGAACAAACTAATTTCACCTGCTGTTGGTGGGAATCCTGACCAAGACTTGGTCTCACAAGAAAGTTCAGGATTCTTAGATATGTTAACAAAATGTGAGTTACAATTATTACTCACTTGTTTGGGGTCTGTGATTATGTTATCATCTATTTTCAACTCGATATTACTAGATTTGTTAAATGTATTCGGTCTGTTTGAATTTATTATTTGCAACATTGTTTTTGTTAGATTTTCGGAGTGATCAATTTTGCCTAAATAAAAGTTTGATTTTGTGTCTTTAATTAATTTTCTGCACAGTTTTTTTTTTTTTAAGTCTGTTGTATGTATTCTTATGCTCATGATTTTTAGAGATTTTATATTTGTTGTATGCTTCGAGAACTTCTGCCTTTGTTGTTTAATTTTGTGATTCATCCATACAGATCTTTTACTTGAATTTACTTTTTTGATTGGGCAGGATATGTTAAATTATACTTAAGAGTTTCAATGAAGTTATTGCACTTACTGTTGATGTCAATTGAATTATAGATATTCTGCCAATTTTCCTTACTCAATCTGGTTTTAAGTTCTTGCTGGATGAAGTCTGTGACATCATGAAATTGTTGAAATTCTATTTGTTCCATGCTGTCTATATTACTTACTGAATTGAAAGTTGTGATGATTGCAGAGTGGTCAGATATTAATGGCTTAGAAGTGTGTTTAAATTTGTTATGAAATTGTACAGGCATGAATTTTTAATTTCACTGAATCTTGTTGGTTCCTTAATTTTGAAATCGAGTCCAAAACTATTCACTGTGAATTTTAAATTGTTTGCTTTGTCACTTATTTCTTATGTGTCCACATTAAAGTTGCCTCCAACTAAAATTTGTTTATTATATGCGAGTAGACTTTCCAAAAAGAGATTAAATTTGTCCAAAAAGACTTCAAAATTGTCCTCTTAAGGATTCCAGTATAAATAGGCTAAAATAAGTACGCTATTGTTATGCCCCAGTTCAATTTTAATTTCAGTGGATTCAAAAGTTTGCTCTTCATTAATTATGTTTAAAATTCCTTCATTAATTTAATTTGTTTCCATTTTAGATTAGTTTTCTTTTTTAAAAATTCCTACCCTCCCCATTTATTATTTTCCCTGCAGACTTTACTTACCCAATGATAGCCAGGAAAACCTACTAAATCTTATGTTGTTACTGTTGAGACCATGTTCGGATATAAGAAATAATTCCGGTTTTTCCTCTGTTAAAAATATTTCTATTTGATTTTTTTTGGTGGTTAGGCTACGCTCTACATTTAACTGAATGATTTTTATATCTTTGTTTTGTTTTTTCTTTGCGAGAGGCTCAGTTGATTAGGTTTAAGTCTATGTTTTGATTGTCTTATTCATAAGTTAAAATTATGGATATGTGTTATGCCTACCTTGATGTTTCTCCTGTTATGCTAAATCTAAAAAACCAGGTTTGCTACCTCCTACAACTGAAGCTATGAGACTACCAACCGATGTTTTTCCTTTGTTATTGGGGTGAAGGCAATGGCGCGTGTAATGCAGTCTATATAGAAGTTTATTTATTTCTAGGTGCTTACAGTTTACGGCGCTTCTTCAAAATTTGATTTTGCTCCTTAATCTTAATATTTTCCTCAATATCACGGTATCTATAAGGAGTTTCTACGACTAGTATATTCTTACCCTGATTTGTTTCTAAAAGTTGCTGCAGAGTAGATTGCAGTTGCTTGTACCATCTTTGCTTAAATCGTTAGCTCCACCGAGGACTACTAGCCAGTCGTTTTCTAATGTTTCTTAAATTGGCACTGTCTATTATCATAGAGAGCGGAGTTCCAGGTTATACCATAGAGCAAGACTTAAAAAGTTCAGGATTTTGAAGGCTAGAATCTATAAAGCTACTCAAATTCCTACCATTACTGTCTGATTCAAGAAATATGTTTACTTTGTTCAAAAATCATGATATTTCCCTTTGCAAGCATATTAAAGAAACAAGAATACATATATTAACCAGTGTGGTAACTGCAAAAATAAGTTGTAAATAATCCAGTAATGTGCCGTAACTCAATTACTTGGAGGCTGAGTGGTATGAATATTTTAACGAATGTGATAAGTTCTGTCATTGGCCCTTGTTAATACAGACTCGGAATCCGTCTAGTGATTATTCCAAAGTCTCCTTGTAGGGCAATGGTCAAGATTCCTAGTTGTCTAGGGGATAACTGAGTATCAGGCTATGAGGCTTGTTAGACAATAAACATACTAATATTGCATAGTTATAATCCACAATAAACAGTAGGCCCCTTAGTTGTTTTGGCTATCGGGCTATTATTAAGTTGCCCTCTTTGAGTATCAGCTGACCTTAGTTACTAAAAACTATAAAAATATTAATCTGCATTTAGTAGAAATCCAAATCTAAGTTAAATAAGTAAATAAAACCAACAGTGATATAGATCTTTTTTAGAACAAATTATTAACTTGCTCTGTACATCACATAACTTCAAGAAGAATTTCAGTTTTGGTATTGGATGACAGAATTTCAGTTTTGGTATTGGATGACATATTTTCCACGTTTTAATAGGACGTCATATATAATAATTGTGGTTATGTGATTATGGCTTTCTAGCCAGGTGGGTTACTCTTACTCTTGATTATTATGTATACACCTACAATAGATATTCCATATAATAGGAATATTTCTGCCTGTAATTTTGTTAGTTAGTGAGGCCCGCAACTACAGCTGGTTTGAACTGCATTACCTTTACTAAGCCTCCACAACGAACCACAAAAACAGCGATATTTTGGGACTCAAGATTTAACATTGGATGCAAAATCTATTCTGTATAAAATCAGTGCTCCTACGATCACTACCTCAGTAGGAAAGGACTTGCTCTTAAAACATTTGCCCTTAGTGTATTGGTTGGGTGTAGGTCACTCACGTTACATACCACCATGTGTTAATGGGTGTAATGGGGGAGTGGACTAATACCACTGTGCATTATGAGACTCATCACCACTGTAGTTCGTGTAGGTGTGGGTGGTTGGGTCATCACAACTGTACGTTTATGGTCTATGTGTACACCCCACTCATAACATAAGGTTATTAATTTTCAATTAACTACCAATAAATTAAATATTCTTCTAGGACTTTTGATAGCAACGTTATCATCATCAGGCAACTCAAATTTAATTTATTGAAAATTAATAACTTATTAACAATGTAAACTACCAATATCAACTCTATCTTAACTTTGCTTCATGTGCTCAACTATTCCACCTTCTTCAAATTATTGGATATAATATAAAACTATCACTTTAATATGTGTTTTAAAAAAAGGCGATTCTATCATAACTTCATTTCTTACCAAAATTACAGAATTGTGAGGACTCAGCGTTTCCTTTGACTAGCCGGTTCTAGACTGGATTTAAGATTCTTTGATGTTCCCATCAAGTATACAGCAGTCCTCCGCCTTCATTCTCATGAATACAGACGCTCTATCCAACATGTTCCCTTCTTTCTTACACAACCAAATAAACTTCAATCTTGATTGCTTTGCCCTTCCTGTCAGCACAAGGTCTGCCTCTATATTTGGCAAACTCACGGTTTCCATAACATACTTGGCCAACTCTATCTTGCTAAGGTCACATAACTCTAATAATGCTATAATTGAACTTATTTTATTCTTAATAAAACACTTTCAAGCAATGTATCAGTACCCAGAGCTTGATACCACAACCGTCTTCCATGCTGTTAAATTTCTTTGGTGGTACTGTTATTAGATCACTTCCTGTATGTATGATAACATAAATTTTTTGTTAGTACTTTTATATAAGGTCACCAAGTCTTGGTGCAGTGTTGAGGGAGGTGACTGGATGTATTGTTGGACCAACACCACCCAGCCAATTGTTAGGCACATCTCTCATCATTGTTCCAAATTTGTTATTGCCACAATCCACAATAGTAGCAAAGGTACAAAAACTGTTGACATTGTCAATAATATGTAACAAAAGAGACAAGTTACATTTAAAACTAATAAATATTTAGCATAAATTAAAATTGTTGCAAGTTTAGTAAATTTACATGCTTCTGTTATCTACAATAAATAGTCGCCTATAGCAGTGGTTCCCTAACTCTTTTGTACCACACTCTTCTTGTTAAAATGAAAGCCTCTCACGGCTCCCTTCACATAATAAATTGTATGAAATATTTGGGCATATGTAAAACACAAGTATTACATTATCTCGTATCTACAACTATTTTTTATTTCAAATGAAATATGTTACACCATTTTAAGTTTTAATTTACTAGGTATAGAAGTATTGGTAAGAGAAAAATAAGTTAGTCTGTTAATGAGATTGCATTTTTACTTGTCTCATAATATGGCTTCATATGTTGTCTCTCGCCTCCCGGGTTAGGAACCCTTGTTCTATAGAATAGTAAGTCTTGTCTAACAGTATGTCCTATAATATTATTTTAAAAACAATCAAGGTCTTCTATTCTTTTTATAGCAGCAGGTATATCAATTGAATAATTTTTTGCCCATGTAATGAGGTAGTTGTTAAATTAATTTAAGACTAGGATAATGGAAATCTGATCTATTTCTTACATTAACCTAGGCTTTAAATTAATTAAATTTCTTAAAATTAGCATTTGGAAGCATACCTTATTTAATGTTTTGCAAAGGAGTTCAATGTAACTACTCCAGTACAGAGAGTATTTATTTTTCAAGACAAAAAAACATAAAATAGTTCATTGATACAAAATATGAAATTTTGAAAGGAACATTCAAAAGTTCATGTTTGTTTATTTTAGTGAGGCTAAAATTTCATGTGGTATTAGTGGTATTGAATTTGAGTCCATTTGAATTAAACCAATTTAGTAGCCAAAACGTATTTTTTGTCATAATTATAAGTTGTTATAAGCTATTAGCTTTGATAATGGCAGACACATCATCAGCAAACATTATAAGTGTTGTCGGCAGGTGACATTTGTGTTTATCAAGATAAGCAGGGGTCTAAAATGAATATATGAGGATGCCACTTTTAATATGAATATGTTAACTATAATTGATCGATGTTTACAATTATAAAGGTATGTTTAATCCAATTGTATGCTTGATCTGGAAAATTGTAATAAGCCAGTTTTCGTATCAAATTTCATGGGACAAACAATCAAAATCCTTGGAAAAATCACATAAAATATTAACAGTTCTCTGTAACACATCTAAGGCCTCCAAAACACTCCTCCAAAGTTCTGCCACAGCTAAAATTGTACTATTTTAGGTCTGAAACCATAATGTGCAGCATCAAAACATTGTTATTTTCAAAAATGAAACTATTATTTGATTATTCATGACAGTTTCAAAATGTTTTATTAAACAGGTATAACTGATACTGCTCCATAAAATTTACTTAGTTCAGTCTTACTGCCATTTTTTATTGTGTTAACTTCTGCATATATTAATTGGTAGGGAAAACACCTTGTTTGAGATTTATTTATATTTGACAATGGTAATGTAATGCTATAAATTCAACAGATTTTAAAACTATATCTACTTGAATCTGGTCAAAATCTATCAATGTTTCCTTCTTTAAATTACTAATAATATTTTTAACACTATCAGATGAAGCTTGTTTTGGAACTAAGAATGGCAACCTGGAGATATTCACTTTTAATAAACATTCATTTGACTTAATAACTGAAGGTTGTAACAAATACTGATAAACTTCTTAAAATAATTTGCAATTTAGATCAACTGGAGAGAATTAGTCTAAGAGTTCTGGTGACTCATTTATTTGCCTTTACTTTGGATGTGTAATCAGATTTGCTACATAGCAAAAACCAGAATTTGTTTCAACAGAAATCAAAGATTATTGTAGCTCTCCTTAGAGTAAATATATTTGTGCATTTTGTGCTTATATTGTAATAAATTGGCGTAATTGTGTCGTGTGACGTTTACTTGTACAGTAAATATTAGTCAAATTGAGCGTGCCACAAAATTAGAAGGCATAACTCATGTAGGAATTGGAGAATTTAGTATACAAGGTGGTTTTCTTAAAAAAAAATAACCTTATTGTTGTATCAAAATCAAAATTTTCTTTATTAAGAATTTACAATTAACATTGAACTAAATAACTTATTTTAAATAACATAGTTGTCTGAAAATATGTAATACATAGTCAGTACTAATACAACCAAACACAGTTTGTATTTTCAGTATTTGACTGAAAATATACACTTTTTATACCATACATGTAAAATATTATTAATTATCTCACATTATGCTTCAAATCAGAACATTATTTTGAAATTACAACATTTAAAGATTGTTTGATTGGGAATGTGAAATAAAACAGGATAAATATGCTTTATATTATTTCAGGAATTTTTTGAATTTGTATTGTAATAACTCTTATGAAACATCACATAAATTTTTTGGTAAGGAAAAAAAAAATAATCGACAACTTAATACATTCAAACAAAAATGAGAACATAAATCATATCTATGAATCAAAATATATCTTAAGTGTCAATATATAATAGATTTAAAAGATTCTGAATGTAAATTGGCTATCATCACTGATCTATAGAATGTTTAGTTTGCAAAAAATTCAAAACTCAATCAAACAAACATCATATTACATCAAAAATAAACAAACCTCTATTTATGATAACAATTTGTAAGGTCTTAGTTGGTCAGTCATAATAAACATCTTATATTCAGGAAGAAGTGAAGATATTTAATAGTCTTTGGCCATAAAACACAACTTCCAAACTCATAAATCTAAAGTACTCTTCCTCAATCTTATGGGTAAAAATTCAAATCAACACATAAAAACACTAGTCCTACACTTAAAAATTCATTAACTTAAGAGTATTCAATATATTATATTACAATAATGACAAGGAACAAATATTGTATCGTATATAGAATACAGAGTATCAAGTTTACTATATACAAGAAAATATGGCAGTTGGTGGTCTACAAAATCAGTTGGGTTTCAGCTTATTTCCGCCTTGCAAGCTCTTAAACATGCTAGCCACATGATGCAATACCAGCTGGTAGTATTTGTGCAAGATTCCATGATGTTCCAAACCTGGTACCAGCAGCAATGTTGTCACTGTAAATTAATACAAACACAACCTATTATTCCTCTAAAGACAAGAACAGAATAAAGTTCAACGAGACAAAAAGTGACTATATACTGACAGTAAGGACCAAAGATATTGAAAAGTTAAAATTTGAACGAGAAGAAATGAAGAGAGTATTTTTATCTCAAGAGAGTAGTGTATTAGAAGAAAATGGAAGAACAATAAACAAAACATTAAATAGTAGAGATGGGCAAGAACAGTTAATTTGCGGAACAGTCGGAACCGGAACAACTCCAGGAATTGAACTGTTCCGTAAAGCTGTTCCGGAACAGTTTATGAAGAACAGTCAGATTGTAACCAAGACCAGCTAGATTCATCCAACTCCTAAGTGTTCGGAATCGTTTGGAACCCTGAGTCTAAGGGTAAAAACATTTCTCTGCCAAAAAAAAAACCAATTATATTTCTAAAGTGGGTTAAATCAATCATATTTGGATAAATTCTTGTTTTTAATACATTTATAATTATACAAAACTGGTTGGACAAATGAGAATGCCTATTAATCATCCAAAAGACAAGAAAGTAACATTGTACAAATTAGTTCACATGTTTAAATTCAATAAATATTTTAGAAAACTAATATAATAATGAAAAGCTACAGAAAAACAAAAATAGTAGATAAAATAACAAAATCAAAAAGTAAATTTACCATCAATAATATGGCAAAGTAAATTATAGTACTAAGACATACCATTATTTCCTACATAAAAAAAACATGAAAGTACAGCAAATATAATAAAAACTATACATTATTTTTATAATACAACATCAGGCCTATTATTTGCAGAATTCAGAATAGTTATAAAATACATATATACAACTGTTTGGACAAAAGAAAAAGTCTATTGATAACCCAACAGACAAGAAAGTAAAATTGTAAAAACGAGTTCCCATGTTTAAATTCAATACATATTTTAGAAAACTAATATAATGATGAAGAGGTACATACAAACAAAAATAGTAGATAAAATAACAAAATCAAAACGTTAATTTACTATGAGTAATATGGTAAAGTAAATTATACTAAGACATGCGGTCGGGAATCGGACTAGTTTAAACTATTCATTGTTTATTGGCCGGATGTGTGTCGAGTTAGTCTTCAACGAGTTCGTCTTTAGCAAGCTGTTCCGGAACAGTCATTTCTATTTCTGGTGAACTGCATATGTGTGACGAGTTAGACTCAAACGAGTGCGTCTTCAGCAAACTGTTCCGGAACAGTCATTTCTGGTGAACTGTTCCGGAACAGAACAACTAACTCTAGAGAACAGTTCCAATAAGACTGTTCCGTTCTTTTTGGCCCATCTCTATTAAATAGTAACGCACTTAATCGACTTTGGTAATAGCTGTAATCAACTTGGGTTATAATAGAAACTCCTCAATATAAGTGATGACAGAAAAAATTAAATGGAATTTCAACCCACCATACTCACACCACATATGGGGGGGAGTTTGGGAAGCTGCAGCGAATTCTCTGAAATCTATAAAATATCACCTACAGAGAATTTTCTTAATATCACATCTCTCTTTTGAAGAACTCACAACCATGTTATATCAAATTGAAGCTATAATGAATTCGCATCCAATGTCTCCTATGTCCAATGATCCCTTATATCTTTCTGCCATTACACTCTATCCGGTCACTTCGTTGTTAGTGATCCACTAGTAACAATTCCTGAACTATCTTTGTTATTAATTTTCCTTAACATTGTTTATTAAGGTGGTAAAGAATGCAACACTTGTAACAACATTTCTGGAAACCGATTTGGATAGCCATTTGTGATCAATTTCGGTAATCATCCAAGATCAGCTTGGGTAACCCCCGACGGGGATTGGGTGCTGCAGCAACAAAACCAAAATCCCACAGCAAAGCACAGTTACTTACAGATAGTATTATAAACAGAAAAGAACAAAGAGTATTACAAGAAAATAAAATAGATGGGTTGTGCGAGATAACATGGACAGAGTTTATGAAGAAATTAGTATGTTATAAGAATATATTACACAACTATACAAAGGAAAAGTACTAAAAGTAAAAAGTATGGTAGAACATAACAAAATTTAGAAAATTTGGTCTATCTGAAGCAAAAACACGAAAAAAAAAACTTAATTTCTTTTCCTTTAATATGAACAAGCTTATAACTTACCAATAATGTATGCAAGCACAAGATTGTTGACTTTGTTGCCAATATATGCGAGGACTGCGAGTGATACAATTGTCACAGAGTAGTACTAAAACAGACATTTCCATTTTACAAAAAATAATCATAAACATAAGACTAACAGTTAATGCGTAGTTATACATTCTTTACATTTACATTAGCCAGACATATGTAATTTTAACTATTGGCTTCATATTTATCTCAAACATTTAATTGTTGCAAAAGGTAAAGGTCATATCTTTGCTCTTAAAAGAGAATCACAACAAATAAATATGCAAATGCAAAAATATGTGACTTAATTGTCTTGTTAACATAAACTGATTCTTAAATAAACTGTAATAATTGCATTAGTAGCTTTATTAATTAGTGTTGATGATATTTAACAAAAGGAATTGAATTTTTAGTCAAGAAAAAAATATCGCATTGTGATGATTTGAATTTTGTATTACTGAAAAACTATAATTAATTTATTGGAATATACCAGAGACCCCTGTTACGAAAGCTCTGAGCTGTGGTCGATAGAATTCTAATCATTTTTCAGTGATACCTAATAAAAGGTAAACTACTGCCTTCACTAATGTAAATTTGTTACTGATAATGAATAATTAACAAAGAATTATTGGCTCCAAAGCAGAATGATTTCAATCTTTCGCAACGGTGTACCAATAACGTAACATATTAATTAGAAAAAAACATTAGTTGTGTTGTCTATTTCACAACTATAGAATGTAGCCTAAACATGTTAACCAAAATAAACATCTTTAAAAATTATAATATTATAGAAATAGTTTTTTAATTAGCATAATATGTGTTGGTATATATACAGTACAATTAAATGTCACACAACACAAATTTATTACAATATAAGCACAAAATGCACAGATATATTACAATACAAGTACAAAATGCACGAATATTATGGTGATCGATTTTGGTGAACCACGCTCACCTTCCTCAGATCAGAGGGATTCACAAAAGATTCCCCCGTGAATCTACAGCTCCTATTTATTCTTTTGTGAATCCCTCTGGTCTGAGGAAGGTGAGTGTGGTTCACAGAAATCGATCACCATAATATTCGTGCATTTTGTACTTGTATTGTAATATATCTGTGCATTTTGTGCTTATATTGTAATAAATTTGTGTTGTGTGACGTTTAATTGTACTGAATATTATAGATTAAAATATTTTAAAAGGTTATTTCAAATACATTATTTTATTTTTTCTACCTTACATTCAAACTCAAATAATAAAGTTGCAAAAAAGTAATGAATTAGACAGTTTAAGTGGTTTTATTTTTAATATTTGGACAGCAAACAAATTAAGTGAAAACCTAACATCCTTTGTTTCCTAAAATTATGGCCAAAGTCAAAGGATCGTAATAATTACAATTATTTATTAACTTAAACAAAGACATTTTCTCTGATAGTATTAAATAGTAAAATGTTCATTACATAGAAAGATGTTTCTAAAAAGGGAGGAATGCAGGTACATGATAAATCAAGGTCGTTGTGAGCAAATAACTGAAAACAATGAAGTTAATTGAGACTAACTCATTGCCAGCGAGCGATTCTATAAAACTGACTTATTGATTTTATTTGGAATTTGTATTTATTCACCCAAGTTTTGATTTTGTTTTTTGTCTAAAAATTGATTATTTTGTAGGATAAATATCCTTTGTTCACAGTATTATGATTAAATTATTAGATAAAATAAATATAATATTATATTTCATTTATAACTACCAATGCCAAAGAAAAGAACTTAAAACTTGTTATTAAAATATTTAATTTCACTGTTTCTTCCAATAATGAGCTGTGTCCTCTAGCCACGTAAATAAACCCTCAAAATTGTATAAACCTAATGTTTATCCACATTTATATAAATTATATACCCAAATTTTTAATATAAAAGAAAAATATTAAATCAACGGATACAAACTCTGTTTATTTATGTTTGATTCAAGTTTATTCGACCAAGATTATAACGATGACCACTTTAACTTAAGGCTCTCCAGTTTAACTTTTGGCAGTCCCAACCTACCTGCAGGCCCATTAGCCACCAGGCTGCTGCAACCCTTTTACAATCCTATTAGCGACGCTTGGGTGAACACCTCAGTTCAATATTAATATAAACCAA
This sequence comes from Stictocephala bisonia, assembly GCA_035578905.1. Classification (NCBI taxonomy): domain Eukaryota; kingdom Metazoa; phylum Arthropoda; class Insecta; order Hemiptera; family Membracidae; genus Stictocephala; species Stictocephala bisonia. Next base: position 225,600 of record JAQJVL010000284.1, read on the forward strand.
ATTTTGTTCTAACAAAATTATTCACCAGTTTATATTAATAACATCGATGTAACAAACATCCGTTTTCATACCATTTAAATCGACAATTTGTTACAGTTTATACACTATAAAATTACCAAACGTAACAATAATCCTGTTATTATGTATCCTGTATAAACCGTATAAAATGTCCCATTTAAATGGAACAAAAACTAATACGTTTGTTACATCAATGTTATTAATATAAACTGGTGAACCATTATACTAGAACAAAATTTGGTTTATATATTAATATTGAACCAAGCCGTTCAACCAAGCGTCACTGATAGGATTGTAAAAGGGTCGCGGCGGCCAGGTGGCTAATGGGCCTGCAGGTAGGTTGGGTCTGCCTCAAGTTAACCTGGTGAGCCGTATAGAGTATGATTGTGAGTCTGGCCGATTGAACTGAAGGCACTATCCTCTACACCTCTCGCCTAGCGTAGTTGCCATATCTACAATTTCACTAATGGCCATTAGTAACTGCATTTCTACAGCTGTTCTATTCAATGCGATTGTTTATTTTGGTTTCATTTGTTATTCTTAAACATATATAAAAATAGCCTAAACAAACTAAGTGAAGTATTGTTTTATTTTCTCAATTTTCATTATTATTTTTATATTTATAACAGTTTACTATTATAAAGTTTAATATTCTTGTATTGGTAATTAACTGCTTATGTTATTCTGTTGTGTTATACCTATGATTTACATTGTATTATTAAATTATACTTGTATGATCTAAATTATTATGAGGGTCAACAATTTGAGTGATGTGGACAGTGAAAGTATTTATGAAAGGAGTATACTTCAGAATCCACCATGAGTACCTCAGTATGGAAAGAAAGATTTGAACAAAGTAAAAGTATCATCACAAATGTTGATACATTTTTTTGAGAAACTGTACAGTAAGCCTGAAATAGTAAAGAACATGAATTTTAAGCAAGTTCAGAAATGAAAACCCAATGCATGTAGAGTACCTAGAAGTTCCTTCAACAGGATCTTATTAAAAAAAGCTCTTTCAGTATTTGAAATAGATATAGCATTTGAAATGAGACATGCAGTCATCAGCCTACCACCTTACCATGCACACTATAACTCCATAGAACTTATCTGGGTTCAGGTAAAGGGAGAAGTTGTTACATGGAACAGTACTTTTAGGATAGCAGATGTTGAGTGACTAATGAATGAAGCACTTGATAGGGCACAAAACAAGACTGGGAAACTGTGCACTAAGAAATTTCAGGATGAAGACCAACAGTTGTAAACGACATGATTATTGAGCCACTTATAATTAATTTAGCTGAAGACAGCTCCAGCACAGTCTCTTCCAAGACAATGATGAATACGGTCAAATGGCTGACTTAAAAGACGTGTAAATTGTAAATTTATTAGTGGAATTACCATACAATTTACGTGATTATATGGTGTTTTAATATTTAAAATAAACACATTTACTCATTTGGATAGTAATACCTTTAAGCGATATTTAGTTACGAATAGTAGGTAAACTAGATGTTTAAGGGAAACTTAGATACCAAATAAGTCAGATTCATTTAAACAACGTTCAAACTAAAAATAACCATAGAATTTAAAAATATCTTCTTCATAAAGCTTTCAAAATCGTAAAATGAACAATATGTGTTTCATCATAATTAATTCAGTTGGCCCATTTAGCTGATATACAATTACAAAATTAAATTACTATTGATAGAACCCACATAGTTCAATAAAATTACAAGATGTGTGAGTTCAATTTTATCTATTTTCCAAGTAGTTGAAACATAGGTCGACAGGTATTATTGGTAACTGTAAACTTTACATTAGCCGACAGCCTTGTTTTTCATAACTCTTCTTCGGTTATCGCTGAATGCTGAACTACGCAATCGGCCAATCTTTCCTTCATCGTTGCTGTTGCTGAAATAAACTAATTGATCATTCATCGGTAAACAACAAATTCTCAGATACAAATCCCAGTGTCTTTGGTGCACAAAGCAAACCATAAAGTGTATGTTTTGAATTGTACACGAGTACAACTGGCAACATTGCCGAAATACCCAGGTTCACAATGATATGATGCCTAGTATAATTGACTAATTCATTGACAACAAAAGGGACAGATGCGAATGCAGTTTTAGTATGCACTTTTACTGTTTAGTTCTTTATTACCCAATCTGACCGAATTCCGATAATCTACTTGACAGACTAGCAGAAGATTCTGGACTGTATTAGACCGAAAAAAGCATACCAATATTATCGTTGGTTACAGACGTGAACATTACAGAACATCCTGTATTATGTCTTAAATAATGTGTTTTCTAATTTTAAAGAAGGTAGTATTTTCTATGAGCAGCCACTACTAACAATGCACTCTCCAGAGGCAGCTATTATCAATAAATAATAACGTAATTGAAGTTATCATTACTCAAACACGATGTACTGTTCCGACGGTGGAGAAAAGCAGGAGTGAAGAAATGGGTAGTTCACGAATGATCCGAGTCAAATGAACTAGTTAGCTTAATGAACAAGTGAACTAGTTTGTTCATTATGATTTAAACTAGTTCAGTTCAAAGTGAATATAAGAGCTGGGAAGGAACATTGACATATTCATTAAATGTAATTATTCATTTGTATCAATATTAGCAACAAAAACTGAAATTTTAAGAAGGTTGGTTAAACAAATTTACAAGTATAAATAATAAAAAAAGTGTCTATGAAACAAAGCTCATAAGAACACTATAAATCACTCCACCGTTGCTAGTACAAGTCGTGTTCATTGTAGGAGTACAAGTTGTTGTTCTTTGCATCATTTTCAACTAGTTCAGTCACCCAGTTAATTACAGTAAACGATTCGGTCGTGAATTAGACTTGCAACTGAACTCCTTTACACATCTCTAGTGGCGTAGTGTGGTTAGGTTTTCTACGAACTTGCGCATGCATTGAAAGTAACCGGCCAGCGCTTGACTTTCGTCTCACTGCAGTCTGCTTCTGCTAGTCAGTTGTTGTTCATTTCGTAAAATCACAAAAGCCATCTGTCATTCTGAATCAGTCAATAGGCCCTACATCAGTGGTTCTCAACGGATGTAACGCGAGGATTGGCTAGGTGTGCTGCGAGACGTGAACTGGTGACAAAAATCGTGAACACATACATTTGAAACACATTTATTATTACAACTTCAGAAGAATACTAACAAAATGAGATTTCAAACAAAATTATTTTGTCTTGATTTCCAAAGGTATATGTAACAAAAAATTGTAAAGGTAAAGCAGAATAGTTAAACAACTAGTCAACTAGTACGACACTTGTGCTTGTCGCTTCTAGCCCAAAAGTTCAATTCTTGGTTGAATCGTGGACAAACATACATACATTTCCTCATCAACTGATAGGAGTTTCTCCCGTTTCCTAATTTTTATATTTGTTAGAGCCAAAAATCCCAACTCGCACAAGTAGGTTGTTGAAAAATACAACAAAACTTTAATTGCTTCATCTCCTATTGCTGGATATTCGTCCTTTATCATCACCCAAAACTTGATAAGTGGTAATTCACGAAACTTCAATTTAAGTGTTCGGTCAGCCTGAAGTTGTGCAAGCTGCTCTTCTTGTTCCAAAGAAAGCATAGATGTGGATTCTTGGGTGTTAGCTATTTTTCTAGCTATGGATTGGCTATTTTCCTATAACGACAAAAATACTTAGTAAAATATATTTTCCATCAATTAGCATAAAGCTAGATGGTTTATATGTGCACTGCAGCAATGTGTATTGCGCTTGCGAAATAAAATTGGAATTGCACACCCAATCATAACTATCCACAGTGATGTTTGGAAAACATTGCGCCATGTCGTTCTCAATTGACACGAGGTGATCTAGTTTTTGTATAATGTCTCCCTGAGGATCCACCTCAAATGTCAAATAAAACATCCTAAGATTTTTTGTGTGTGCATATTAACTTTATATTTTAAGTTTATTTAAGAACCCTTTTGAGTTTATCACGAAGTCAGCACATTTTCTTCTCTTCCTTGCATGCTCTCATTAAGATGGTTTAAATGACAAAAAATGTCGGCTCCTTTGCACACCACTCCTCATCATTCAACATACTCGCAAAATTTGGATTTTTCAATGTTAAACAAACTTAAGAGCTCATTTCTCAGTTCATAAAAACTGTTTCAAACTTTACCTTTTAATAACCAGCGGTTCTCTGTATGGAGAACTAAACTATCATGCTTAGATCCAACTTCATGATACATTTGTTTAAGAAGTCTTGTTTTAAGAGCCCTTGACTTAATATAGTTCACCATATTAACGACTAGGTCCAAAACACTTCTTCGTTCTGCAGGAATAGTCTTTGCCATTAGTGCCTCACGATGTATAAAGCAATGTGTTGAACTTGCATTTGGAAAATTTTCTTTAACTCTTGAAACAAATCCTTTCAATCTTCCAGTCATAGCTGGTGCGCCATCCGTACAAACTGAAAGATATTTGTTCCAAATCAGCCCGTTTTGTTCTAAAGTGCTGGTTATGGAATCATAAATGTCTGCTCCAGTTTAAGTTGTGGGCAGATCAGTACAAGACAAGAACTGTTCAATTATATTATCATTATCAGCAAATCTTATGTAACTCAGTAGTTGACATTATTTGATAATATCAGTTGTACTCATCTAGTTGTAAAGAAAATACTCTACCATCACTTAGCATTTCACTTAGGTGGCATATGATGTCTGTAGACATGTCATCAATATGACAAGATAATGTGTCATTTGTTAAAGATACCAATTATACTTCCTTCTCAGCGCCGTCACCCAAAATAGATTTAACTATTTCCTCCCAGGCCGGCAAAATGACATCTTCGGCAATAGTACGAGGTTGCAATTTTTGTGCGACTATTTCAGCTACTTTACAACTGGCTACTTGTGCCTTTTCAGCAATAGTAGTTCTTTTTACCATATTACTTTTGCTTGCTTACTGTCAACAATAACTATTGTTATTAACTTTATTATTATTTTTATAATAATAAAATTATAATAATAAAATACTATTGTTATTATTTTATTAACTAGTATAAGATAATGTTATCTTAACCAGATACGTGACTGTGTTTGGTATTCAAATGCCTTTTTATTTTATTGGGGACCATTGACTCATTGCTCAGTTCTTCTCCACATACAACACATTGAGGTACAGGAGAGTTCTCAGGCCCACTGTACGTAAACCCAAAGCATAAATAGCTTTCTTGGTATTTACGGATTGTCCCACTTGTCCCCGGCACCAACTTCATAACACTAATACTTAGATCAGGATTGTCTGGATTTTTGTGACTGTTTATGTTGCGATTGCTAAATAGTCCTGGTTCCACTGTATCATCACATTTTCTCTTTTTAATTAATATCCATACTAAAGTAAACCGAACGAATAAAAGAATAAACACACTTAGAAGTATAAAATCTTAATATTCTTAGGTTAAGGCAGAAAACTTTGCAGCTAGAATATGCAATGGCTATATGAGACTGGTCACCAGCCTACAAAACAAATTGACAAACAGGCTGTGCGCATCACATTTAGGCGTTGTTGCCAAGTCGTCTCTCAAGTCTTAGTCAACACTTACCTACACTATTACTGAGGTGTCTTTACGTGTGGGACAGTCAGGTTTTTTAAGTTTGCTTTTCACTAATAAAATCATTACGGTACTTATGAAATGAGGTACAAGTATAACAGTCACTATCTACATGAACTGCAACGTTAACACAAATTAACCCCCCCCCTTTACCTTGAGGTCATTCCATACCTCCATAATTACTTAGTGTGCCGCGGAAAATTATCACATATTTACTGAGCCAAGAACAGAAAAGGTTGAGAACCACTGCCCTACATAGTTTGTTATTAAGTTGCACTACAAATACGGTTATGATTAATTAATTTTTTTATATACAAAACCAGACAGTATTCTGCAGAACTAGTGTTGTATATGGAGTTGTAATACGAAAAATAGCTTCTCAATTAGATGATTTCTTTCTGCAGCTGTCTCTTTCGTTCTGCGACAATGTTGCACGTTATTCTGCTTTGGGAATATTGGTCATTAGTCATCTTACTGTGAATAACAAAATTATTTGCAATGTTTTAGTTTCTGTGACTTTAAAGCAGAATGTGGGAAAATTATATCTAAAACAAACAAAAAATGAACTAACAGGCTTAGCATAGGCACCTAAATAGTCCTAAAAAAAAAAAACTCAAAATTTGGGGCGCATAAGTTGCTGTCTTAAATTTAAAAGCAAAAAATACAAAAAACCTACATAGATCAAACAAATCTAAAACATTTCATAAAGCAAAGAGCAGTTGTTGTTGTCAAACAGATACACTACACAGGGTGGCTACTCAATCATGTAAAAAAAATTCAAGCACAATTCAAGGTTTTTTCCAAGCGGTTTCAAACAAAATTCAAGGCACGCTTACAGAGGAAAATATTTCTGAATCGATGTAATCACTCATTATGTACAATACATAAAAAAGCACATGTTTTATAGCTAGGCATGTCAATAATCTTGTAGGCCATAAAGAAATTGAATTATTGCAAAAGTATCCTAGGTTTAATTAGCAGTTACCTAAAAATTTTTATTTCATTGATAAGTAGGCTCAAAATCTAGTGATATGCCAAGCTTACTTTAATACAATTTTTACTAATAAGCCTACGGACTATTTGCGATAGGCCCAGCTTTAATTAATTACTGTTATATCAATAACATGATGAGTTGAAAATAAAACTAGATTTTTATCTGATAAGTATGTGAAAAAACCAACATATTTAAAAATAGTTATTTTTCGACAACTTTTTTTTCATTTTACATGTTTTGGTAACCATGCAATTTCTTGTCACCTCTGAAAATACAATTTCTTGTTGAAAAAGTGGTGAAATGTGAGTTTTTTTAGGTTGATTTCATTCGCAGAAAACTCTTTTTTAACGGAAAATCTAAAAAACTTGTTTTTTTATCTGATAGTGAAAAAACAACTTTTTAAAAAATAGTTTTCCGTCAAATTTCTTTTCCTTTTCACATATTTTTTTTTTAAAGCTGAACACGAATTTATAATTGAGTTTGCAATAAAATTATTTATTTAGCCTGAAAAATGCATTTTATACTTACCTAACCAAACATAACTTAACTTAGGGGGCCTACCCTAATTGTCTATTTACTCAACAAAAATTCGTAATTTGCGTTAAATTCGGGTGTTGGCAACAAAAATTCGTAATTTGCGTTAAATTCGGGTGTTGGCCTCCGTGACGGCCTGCGGCTGTAACTCCGGCGGAAATATAGATGAATTTGGTTTTTGTGATTAATAGTTGTTATATATAATGATCGCGTAATGGCCGCTAATCGCGATTACCTGAGAAAGTAGTTTTTCGTTATATCTCAAGAAATAATGGTAATAGACCAAATTCGTATTCAGTACAAAAAACACATCAAAAATAAAAAAAAAAATAGTTAAAATATTATTTAAACTGACAGAAATATGTCAAAAATACTATAAGTTGTGATATTAGTTTTCCGAATTTTTCGGTAAAATACGTAATTTCCGCAAAATGTTTTCTAATGCTGATCACGAATATATAATTGGGCTATCCATTAACATTATTTTTTCGGCCTGAAAAATACACTTTTACTGACCTAACCGAACTTATCATGACTTTTTACTCAACAAATAAGACATAATTTGCGTTAAATTATTGTGCCTGGCCTCCGTGACGGCATATCGTCCGTCATTCCGGCAGGAGTATGCGTGAATTCAGTTTTTTGTGGTTAAAATCTGATGTATATAATGATCGCTAATCGTGATTCGCCACGAAAGTAGTTTTTCTGTTATATCTCGAGTAATAATTTGTATAGACCAAAATAGTTTTCAAATTCGTATTTAGCGCAAAAACAACACATCAAAATAAAAAAAATGATTATAATATCATTTAAATTAACGGAAATATATTAAAAATACTAAAATGACATTAGTTTTTTCAAATTGTTCGGGAAAAACTATTTCCGCAGAATAAAAAATTCTCACGAAATTGTAGTAAATTATTGACCCGTTTCAGGTAGTCTTCAAATTTTGTTTGGTGGCAAGAAACTGCATAATAACCTTGTTGGTTTTAATAAATAATAATTCACACAAAACTAAAACAGTTTGTCAAAAATTACGATTTTAGAGTTAGTAGGCGATTTAGTTGTAGAATAAATAAACTACAACACAAAACGTTCCACACTTGAAACACATCCAATGAACTTTATATTAATGTTTTTATCAACGATAAATTGTTTAAGTAATTCTGCATTTTATTGATAATAACTGAATAAATAAACTGGAAGGTTAATTAACAAAACACGCTGTTCACATTTTCTCTTCTTGTTGCCGGTAATGGTAAACGTAAACAAAACAAATGCATCAGCCCAGCCTGTTGTCGATGTATTTTCGTTATTTAAAAAGAACGCAATAGTTTCATTGAAACAATAATTCGGCACCAAAACGTTTCAAAATTTTGCAAATAGCTGCAGTAGAACAGACAGCAACAGTGAGCGTCATCGGATATCAATAGAACAAAACGATAACTCCCAAAGTTTAGTCGCAACTTTAACCTGCAGCGTAAGTTGCAACAGAATGTCAACAAATCTAAGAGGCGACGCTTGACATTGGATTGATTGCGTGTTTCGGTAAAATGCAGTGGGTGAAGCTATCATATTGTCTGCAACAGCTTCATTCAACTGTTTCGACGTCAAAACTGTTTCGGTTGCAACCGTTTTGTCAAACTATTCCATGTGTATTATTATCAATGTGCCGAGTCGACTCGTGTCTTATCATACGAAGATTGACGATGTTTCCCGAACTTATTACTTGAGTTTAACTTGGAGCCCTGAAGTCCGAACCTTCCTGACGTCACCGGATTACTCTCGTCTCGCTCGACGAGAATTCCCGATTGTTACCGAAATTCAAGCATATTTCCAGGTTTTTTCAAGGCGCCGTAAAATTCAAGCATAATTCCAGGTTTTCCCGAAATTCCCGGTGAGTAGCCATCCTGACTACAATTATGTAAACTGATCTAATTTTCTTAACTTGAGATTATATATGTCATATTTTTGGTTTGTTTCTAAAATCGGTAGTCACTTAAGCCACAGTGTTTGGTTAAGTATATTAAATATGTTCTGGGTAACTTTTCATTACAAGACAAAGATTAATCACTGAATTCTGCTTACCGGTTTCTACTCACAATCAAAGGCTAATCTCCGCAAACTTGCAACTGATAATCAATCTTGATTTAATAGAGGTTAGTGACTGAAAAACTTACCAACTTAGGACCAGTTTCTTTTAGATTCTTGAATGCAACAATTTGCTGCGAGGTGAAACAGTAGCTAGAAGCTAACGTTTGACAAACATTCTCAAATTGCTTCTCCTTGGCACCAGTCCAATGAGCCGGACTATACAAGCTGGCACAAACAGTCGGAACCAGGTAGTCTAGCAGTGTTATGATGAGTGCCGAACAACTGAGTGCACTCAACAGTGATGGGTCTAACACCCACAGCAACCTGTTACATACCGTCTTTCACATAATCACAAGTACATTAAAAACAAGAATTTTAATTCTAAGGGGATTAAGTGTTTTGGCACTTGTTTAACAAAAATAAATAATAAAAATATTCTTAATTGCGTAGAATAGAAAAGAAGCACAAGTTGTAGCTTACTTGACCAAAATAATTTGTAAAATTAATCAATAACATCACTCGAGAAATCTTAATTAAATGTATGGTATATGTTAACACTTTTCCCTCGGATGGCCAACCCAGTTACACACCGCTAATTCCACACAACCTCAACGTGTGTTCATTTAATATTGTCTACGGAGATCTGAGTGTTTTATTAGATGACTTTGTATTCAAGCATTGCAATTCTGTAACATTCCTAAGAATAACCATTGACAGTATATAGATTCTGTTTGTAAGAAAATCAGTACTGGCATCTATATGCTTAAACAATTATCTGCTTTACTTACTGTGACGCTGTGATAATTAGTGACGCTTTACTTGCTGCATATTACGGATAATTTATCCTTATCTTTCATATGGTGTAGCAGTCTGGAGTCATGAAAATACAATAACAACATTTGTTTTTAAATTACAGAAGAAAGCGATGAGAATTACTTTTAATAAGCCTCGATCAACAACCCTTTAAATTGGACAAATTTGTAACATTCCATTCCGTTTATATTTTAAATATTTTGATCTTTGTCTGAAAGAATCTCCACCTTTATAAAGCAGGGTGTGTCAATCAGCATTACAGGCTACCCCCAAAGCAGAATAATGTGTGACAGGGTGACATTGTCACAGCACGAAAGAGACGGCTGCAGAAAGAAATCATGTAAATGAGAAACTATTTTCTGTACCCCAAAAGTATAACATTAATTTCTGCAGAATTATATCTATCTAGTTTTGTGTATAAAAAATTAATTATAACTGTATTTGTAGTGCAACTTAATAACAAACAATGTTCTGACTGATTAAGAATGGCAGATGGCTTTTACGATTAAGAAATGAACAACAGCTAACTACAATGAGACGAAAATCGAGTGCCATTCAACTTCAACGCATGCACAAGCTCACATAAACCCTAACCACACTACGCCACTCTAGAGATGGGTAAAGGTAGTTCATTTGCAGGACTAGTACAAGAACGAATCGTTCACTGTAATGAACTAGGTGAATGAACTAGTTCAAAACGATGCAACAAATAAGGACTTAAATACAAGCAATGGCAAGGAGTGATTTATAGTTTGTTATCTTTTGTTTCATAGACACATTTTTATTATTTACACTTGTAAATTTGTTCAACCAACCTATGATATTTTACACTATTGTTACCATAATATAGTACCTGCAGAAAGTTTTTGTTTTTATATACACCGTCGCAGAAAGATTGAAAGCATTATACTTTGGGGCAGGCTACATAACAATAATAACATTTAAGTAACCAGCACACAAGAAACAATATTTAGAAAAGCACCTTACTTTAAATGGAGCCAGAGTATGTTGTTAACGCCTTCAGGACAAAGTTAGAAGAGTTGTTGGTATCACGCAGCTACTACAGTGGTCAGGGATTATGTTTCTGATGATTTTACTTAAATTTATTAAATGGTCTTAATAATTACCAAATTATTTATTAACTTAAACAAAGAAATGTTGTCTGGTAGTAATAAATAGCATAATAATAATTGTTTAAAAAGATGTTTCTAAAAAGAGAGGAACGCAGGTAGCGTCCCTTACTTGATAAGTCTAGGTCGTTGTGAGCAAAAAACTGAAAACAATATATTGTATCTAACTAGCCCCTACTACAATATACATTAGGTATTTAAACTAAGTGTACTTACTAAGGTAATAAATATAGTGAAATACGCACTGCTTGTAAAATATAGTAGGAACTATTAACCCTTTGAGTCCCGGGTATTTTTTTAAAAATATCTGCCAAAAATTCCAGCATTTTTATTGTGGTATCTGCCAAAAATCCCGGGTCTATTTTGCCAATTTCGTAGTATTTTACTAAAAAATTAATTTTTCGCTTGTTTTTTAATAAAACCTCATGATTCTTTTACCACTTTATTCAAAATAAAGTGTACTACAAAACTACATAAATATAAAATAAGTATTCAAATAACAAATTTTTTGTAAAAATAAATACTTACCGAAAAAAAATTTTGCCGAAAACTTTTCACTTTTTGTCCATGAAGGAAGTAGGCCTAGTAAAAAATTAGATATGACAAATATGATTGTATCACCTTGAAGCCCATTGTTTATTTAACAACTTCGTAAAATTTCATCACTTTATCACAAAAAATAAAATAGACAATAATAGTTGTCAAGCTGTCAGCTGACCGCCATAGAGATCGACGCGAATTGCAATGCTCAGTTGATTATAGGTTATAAAATAATTCAATGTGCTATATAAAGTTCAGAAATATTTTATACATAAACTATGATTCTTTACGGTCAGCTTAGTATAAAACATGTGTAATTTTATTATAATTTAATATTAGAAAAAAACATTTTTTGCGAAGGTTCGTATATACGGACGTTGGGATTTCTTGCAGATACCCTTCAGGTCCGTATATACGAACGCCAGGATTTCTTGCAGATACTTTTCAGGTTCGTATATACGAACCTCGGGATCGTAAGGGTTAAACTAAAAGAAATCAGATAAATATTTGACGAATTATATATAAGGTATGAAAGGATGTCATAATATATATCAGTTCCTACTGTCTCCACTAATCATAGCAAATATATATCTCTCAGGACTGCCTCATGACCAGCGAGTGATTCTATATAAATGAATTATAAATTTTATTTGGAATTTGTATTTATTCACTCATGTAGTGATCATTCTTTGTCGAAAAATTAATCATTTTGTTTGATAAATATCCTTCGTTCACAGTATTATGGTTAAATTATAGACAGTATAAATATAAGGTTATATTTTACTTATTACTACCAATTCCAAAGAAAAGAACGTAAAATTTGTATTTAAAATATTTCATTTCACCAAGAATGAGGTGCGTTTTCTAGTCAGTTATATAATCACCCAGGATCGTGTAATCCTACTGCTTTTATACACGATTATATAAATTACATTCCCGAATTTTTAATATAGAGGAAAAATATTAAATTAAGGATTACAAACTATGTTTATTTATGTTTTATTCAAGTTTATTTGACCAAGATCACTACGATGACCACTAATTTATTGACAGATGCAAATGTAAATTTTAGTACGCACTTATGCTTTTTAGTTCTTTATTACCTAACCTGACCTAATTCCGATAACCTGCCTGACTTACTAGCAGAAGCTGTCAGACTTTACTGGACTGAAAAAAATAACCAATATTTCCGTTAATTGCAGATGTATACATCACAGAAAGTCTTAGATTATAACACAAATAATGTGTTTTAAAATAATAGTATTTTCTATGATCAGTTACGCTCTCCGGAGGCAGCCATTATCAATCAATTATAACGTAAGTGAATTTAACTCATCATTACTCAAACACGATGTACCGATCCGATCGTAATTGGAAAGCAGGAGTTTAGGGATGAGTATTTCACTAACTATTGATTCATATGAACTAGTCAGCTTAGTGAAGAAGTTCTTTCATTATAATTTGAACATGTTCAGTTCAAAGTAAACATCAGAACTTGGAAGGACCACTGGCAAAATCATTCAATAATGTAATTATTTATTTTTATCAATATTAGTAATAAAAATTCAAATTTGAAGAAGGTTGGTTGAACAAATTTACAAGTATAAATAATAAACACGTGTCTATGAAACACAACTCATAACAAAACTATAAATCCCTCCAAACGTTGTTTGTACAAGTCGTTTTTGGTTACGTCATTTTGACAAAGCTCATACACACCTAGTTCATTACAGTGAACGATTAGGTCGTGTACTATTATTGCAAATGAACTACTGTACATTGGCCCATCTCTAGAGTGGCATAGTTTGGTTAGGGTTTATGCGAACTTGCGCATCGTTGAAGGTGACAGGCACCTGACTTTCGTCTCACCGCAGTTAGCTGTTGTTCATTTAGTAAAATCGCAAATGTCAACTGTCATTTTGAATCAGTCAGTACAAGTTTGTAATTAAGTTGCACTACAAATACAGCTTCAAATTAATTGTTTATACACAAAACCAGATATCGTTCTACAGAAATTAATGTTGTAATTTTGCGGCATGGAAAAATAGTTTTCCAATTATTTCTTTCTGCAGCCGTCTCTTTCGTTCTGTGACATTGTCGCCCTGTCGCATGTTATTCTGCTTTGGGGCTCTCAAATTCACATTATAATTCTTTGGTTAAAATCTTAATGTTCAAAAACAAACTACAATTCTTACTTCCCCACATTTATTTATCAAATTATTGAGAAAGTTATTAGACGTATTTTAAAGTAAGTAATAGATCACTAATCGTCTTAAATAGGCCTACATTAGTAGAGATATGGCTGGGCCTTGATATATTTGTGCATATTCCTACACACAGTTGGGTAACATACAATAGTTAACAATTTATAATGTTAGAATAGGCTAGTTTAAATTTGTTCTCAACTCACGTGAACATAACTGTGGAAACACCGGCAATCACTCCAGGATACCATGATTTTTCCCACAACAACACAGAGTTAAGTTGCAGTATTATTTCTCTCCAACCTTCCAATTCCCTCTTTAACTTTTTGACAGTCTCCTGTAATCAACATCATATAGGGTATTTTACCAAGCAGTCATTGTAATTGAATATTTTAACTATTTGTAACAGTATTTAAAAAATATTGGGCGAAATAAGGTAAGGACAAATCATCTATAAAAAGTTTGTTTGAAATAGAAAAATATGTTATACATACATGATAAGTGTTATACATTTCAGTCTACTGTAGAATACAATTTGAAAAGGCCATATTTTTCTTTAATATTTTGAAAATACAGTTTTTCAACTCATAATTTTTAACATAGGCTACCATTTTTTGAACATAAGGCTAATCAGTTTTAATAAAGGAAAAAAATGCTATTCCAAGCCACATTTTCCTTTCTATGTTTGAACATACAAGAATCAATTAATCCGTTGACAAACAAACGATACATTTGAATAGGACAGGTAATGAATAAAAGCTATGTCTACAGACTTAATATAAAATATATTAGTGTAAACTGCATCAAAATAGTCCGATGACATTTTAGGCGGTGTTGCCATATAGTTTCTGAGAATCACCAAACCACATAATTCATCTATGATAAGTATGTGTATGTTCAATACTGTCAATTCACATGGGCGAAATCAGCTGGTTTGTTTATTCTATTAAATACTGGTAACTAAATTCACCGATTACATAGAAGCATTCAGCTGAATAGTTAAGCAAGTTATTTCCCACTTATCAGCTGGAATTATAATTATGCGAGTTAGAACAGTATTTTTGTGTTTATTTTTGCATTTTCGCCAATGTGACGTCATTGCAGATGTGAGTGAAACCTACCGTCTTCTTTTCTATGTACTGTGGTTTGTAATAACAAATGATAGTGTTTGTTTAGCAACAGATGTTTAAACAAATCATCAATATTTTCAACTACATTGCTGGGCGAGAAGTAAGGAGAGGCCTTCACATGCCACAGCTGTTTACAATTTCTGAACAGAGGGCTATTAACATTTGATTCATTAAAAAGTTTTGTATTAAACATTTTAGAAAAAAATTATTTCCAATTAATAAAAAGTACTGTGAAACTAGGATAATTTTTTTCTATAAATTATTGACAGATTCTTGATTTAATTAATTGGAAGGAATAAAATCAATAATATAAGGAAAAATACTACCGCAAGCATTGCTTATCAATTCAGAGCTATCTATTTTTGCAGTTACTTAAAATTTGCAATTAATTGATTTTAGGATATACAAAGAACATCCCAACCCAAGTGAATGTAAAATGTATACAGCCATTGATTTACAAATACATAGATTTCTCATCCAACGTTAAATGTTGTATCTAAAAATTATCAGCTTTTTTTGGGGTGCAGTTGTGAAGCGCTTATTACTTGGTACTGTGGTGTGACGGGTGCAGTTGTACCCGTCACATAACTTGTATAACTTGTGGGGTGCGTAAGTGTATTGACGGAAATGAAGGTAAATAAGTACATTACATAGTATCTGAAATGTTTATTGACATAAAAACATAGCTTACCCTAAAAAAAATACAAAATAAGATTATGTAACTAAAAAGATAAAACAATTCTTGATAAAAAGATTCTACTGTCACAGGTCTTAGGCTTGATCATCTTCACTTTCTTCTCCGTCATTCCCAGCACAAGCCACACAAAGACCGTACGAGTATTGACCCATCCACCCACCCATACACTTACGGAGGAGGTATTGACCCACCCGCTCACCCATATGTGTACGGTGGTATTGATGTACAGTGGTACTGACCCACTAACCCACTCATATACGTACAGTGGTACTGTACCATTGAGTACCATTGGTACCATTACCACAGTACATGTATGGGTGGGCGGGTGGGTCATTACCACAGTACGTGCTTGGGTGGGTGGGTGGGTCATTACCACATTACGTGTATGGGTGGGTGGGCGGGTCAATACCACTGTGCGTGTAGGGGAGGGCGGGTGGGTCAATACCACTGTATGTGTATGGGTGGGCGGGCGGGTCATCACCACTGTACATGTATGGGTGGGCAGGCGGGTCATCACCACTGTACGTGTATGGGTGAGTGGGCGGGCAGGTCATCACCACTGTACGTGTATGGGTGGGCGGGCGGGTCATCACCACTGTACTTGTATAGGCGGGCGGGCGGGTCATCACCACTTCACGTGTATGCTGGGCGGGCAGGTCATCACCACTGTACGTGTATGGGCGGGCGGGTCATCACCACTGTACGTGTATGGTGGGTGGGAGGGTCATCACCACTGTACGTGTATGGTTGGCGGGTGGGTCATCACCACTGTACGTGTATGGTTGGCGGGTGGGTCATCACCACTGTACGTGTATGGTTGGCGGGTGGGTCATCACCACTGTACGTGTATGGGTTGGCGGGTGGGTAATCACCACTGTACGTGTATGGGTGGGCGGGTGGGTCATCACCACTGTACGTGTATGGGTGGGCGGGCGGGTGGGTCAGGGGCACCCCCATGGGTACTGTGTGGCTGTCATGTTTTTTTTTTTAATGTGAAAAGGCTCAAACTCAAGCAGATGATCTAGAATTGAAGCAAGCAGTAAGTAAAAGAAGCAAATAGTTAACAGAATAAAATACCAATATAAACTCATGTAGTAAGGGAACACCCTACCCAATGAGTCAATGTACCCACCCACCCACCCATACACGTACAGCTGAATTGACCCACCCCCACCCTTACACGTACAGTGGTATTGACCCACCCACCCACCCTTACACAAACAATGGCATTGACCCACCCGCCCACCCATACACGTACAGTGGTATTGAACCACCCACCCACTCATACGCGTACAGTGGAATTGACCCACCCACCCACCCTTACACGTACAGTGGTATTGACCCAAACCGCCGACCCTTACACATACAGTAGTATTGACCCACCCACCCATACACGTACAGTGGTATTGACCCACCCGCCCACCCATACACATACAGCGGTATTGACCCACCCGCCCACCCTTACACGTACAGTGGTATTGACCCGCCCGCCCACCCATACACGTACAGTGGTATTGACCCGCCCGCCCACCCGTACACGTACAGTGGTATTGACTGGTATATAAGTAATACCACTTATTAATATATATATATTAATATATATACATAACTGGACGTGGTATGGGTGGGCGGGTGGGTCAATACCACTGTACGTGTATGGGTGGGTGGGTGGGTCAATACCACTGTACGTGGTATGGGTGGGTGGGAGAGTCAATACCACTGGACGTGAATGGGTGGGCGGGTGGGTCAATACCACTGTACGTGTATGGGTGGGTGGGTGGGTCAATACCACTGTACGTGGTATGGGTGGGTGGGAGAGTCAATACCACTGTACGTGGTATGGGTGGGTGGGAGGGTCAATACCACTGTACGTGTATGGGTGGGCGGGTGGGTCAATACCACTGGACGTGTATGGGTGGGCGGGTGGGTCTGGTTTGTCTGGTTTGTACATGCTTAACTAATAGACAAAAAGCGTACTGGTACAAACAACCCCGCCATAACTTGTGAACAAAACTATAAATATAATGTTGTTTAAACCAGCTGTGGACGCTAAATAAGGAAATTTTATATTCCTATTACCGTATATGAGATATCTGTTATATAGGTGTGTGTATAATCAAGGCCAAGAGTCAATTTACCCTAAGTTTACCGCGTTTTATTGTTTGAAGTATCAAAACTAATCTAAAAAAACCAGCATAACTTCTCAAAACTTAACCTAACCAAACCCAACCTAGCCCTATCCTAAAAAAACATAAACCGAAACTGGTACATTTCCAGTGCTAATTTAATTAATAATAAGTTAGGCTAATTGAAAAACCCATGCTAATTCATAATCTGGACAAAATTCTGCATTGCTTAAACACCCACATCGTTATATTTTACATACAAATTATTTTTACGTTTATACTCATTTTTAATTTTTTTCTGGCTTTTCTTGGAGAAAAACGATCATATTCTTTTTTCTTGGTTATGTAAATACAATGAAAAAAAATACATTTTCTATCAAATACAGTATATCAAAATGAGAAAACAGTGGACAGTTTAGTTAAAAATACACGGACACTTTGTAGCCTCAAACAACTTGTCGGAACTATCTCTCATTTGATCATAAATTCCCGCTTCCCTGCATCGGCGACAAAAACTCCCCGTCTCCCAAAATAATTTCCCCACAAAGTCTAAGGCAGGCATGCCGCACACTGTAATAGAACACGACACAACATAAGAAGACAAAACTCCTTTACAGGTGTTAGTGAAGCTGTTTGCAAGTGTTTAAATTGAGCTTAAGGAAGCAGAGCAAGCCACTAAAGTGTATATATATCGAGCATCATAATTAAAAATATGATGAACCTAACCTTTTTATGAACACTCTACATATTAAAAATATTGCTCATCATTCTTTAAAAACTTTTAATCATAATAGTTTTTGTGATTTTTTCATAAATTTGTACCCAATAAACAATTAAACAAGATGTGACTTTTATTTCGATCACAATGAATAATCACACCAATTTCCTACCCAAAATCTTAACTTGCAACTCTACAAAATAGTAATACTTTACCAATGATATTTAAACTAATTTGTAATCTAACTTTTCTAGTTCTTTATACAATATCACATTTCTGTTACGAAAGATAAACAGATAAGCTTAACCCTTTGGGGACCGAATGACTATATTTCGTCATTTACATTTTTTCCACCTTTCTTGTTATGCACTTTCTTGCCACATCTGATAATATGATTTCTTGTTGGAAAAGTGATCAAATATGAGTTTATAACTCTTGAGGAGGTTGATTTCATCCGAGGAAAACTTGTTTTTAACCGAAAAACTAGTTTTTTATTTCATAGTGAAAAAACCAACTTTTTAAAAAATCTTTACTTTTCGACAATTTTTTTTTTCATTTCACGTGTTTTTTATGTTGAACACAAATATAAAATTGGTTTTGTAATAAAATTATATTTTCAGCTCAAAAAATGCATTTTTACTGATCTAACCAAACATAACCTAACTTTATCCTCAGAGTTGTTGATTTACTCAACAAAAACTTGTAATTTCAGCCAATCCGTGTAAAAAGTGAATTTGAGTAAAATATTTTTATAAATGAAAACTAAGTAATATTGGCATTTTTGATTATGGTATTAGTTGTACTAATTAAATACCAAGTATTGTTTTTCCATACAAAGTTTTAAGTGCTTTTTTATACATGTAAAATTGCTTGACAAACTGTAGTCATTGTTGTAGGATTTGACTAAGTTGGTAGTTTTTTTTAATAAATGCACTACTGTTGGTGTGTTGATCAAAGCTAGCTATTTTCAAAGATCATGTAATTGTTAAGCTCTACCTAAAACATGAAGATCCAGGTAAGAGTCATTTCTACTTTATTTCCTTTTGAAAACTTATAGGTCAGATGTAACATCCGTTACATTAAAAAGTTGTTATTTTTACTCAAAAGTATTATCAAAATAAGTTACTCTCCAGAAGTAGGGTTAACATAAATGTGCTTCTATTCAGCATTTTAGTTTGTTTACTTGGTTTACATAATCATTTTTCTAGAGTGATAAAAATGTGTAACATCCATGCCTTTACGTGTGTTACGTACAGATGTTACAAGGCACAAGATGATGTTTCTCTTTCTGTTTATCAAGATTTTGACTAACATATGGCTTACCTGATAATATAAAGCTGAATTTATAGTTTATACCAATAATTTATGCACTGTTTGAAGACAATTGTGGCATAATTGAAAACATCAAACCTGGCTTGTTTGTCATATTTTTCTTTTTTTAAGTCTCTCCTAAATTCAACCTTTTAATAAACCATTATTTATAACTAATAGTATTAGGCCTATCAAGAATTGTTTCAATTAGCCTAGGACTACCTTGTGCCTAATAACGCTTCTTTAAAGTTTTATTTTATCCATTGGAAGACAATAGACGCTTTACTCGAAACTACACTGTAATAGTTTTAATATTTAATGATTCTACTTTATTAATAAATATAGATCCTGTATTATCTTGCAAATAATCTACTTGGGAATATCTGCCTAGTAAAGTGATTTATAGTTTGTTGAAAATTTATCTCTTAACTGCAGGCCAAGGATACCTTTTTATGGCAAGCACACTAATTCACTCTTGTAGCTTTTCATACGTTGTCAATGAGCTTAAATGTGTTACTCTTAGATACCTATTAAACACTGAGATACAACTTAAACTATTGCTTTCAAATAAAACCTATCATACAAATGAAAGTAAACTGATGTTCAATTGTTACAGAAGGTATCAGAAAATCTTCCCACGATTAAAACAGGATGAAAAAATATGCAATTTCAAAAAAAAAAATAGGTGACGTTGAAAAAGTAGTGTATACAAAAAGATAGCACCAAAAATAAAGAAAATAGGAAAAAATAAAAGAAAAATGTCAGAGGGAGAAAAGTTAAAGGCAACAAAAGAAATTTCGTTTTAGTGTTAATGCCTGGCAGGCAAGGAAAAAACATCACAACAGCTTGCTCCGACAGTAGGTCTAGCTACCCTCGAAAAAGTGCTTGGCTCGTACAAGAAGAAGAATACTCTCACCAAGGCTATTCCTAAAGTTAGAAAAGCACTGCCATTTAATCCTAAGAAACAAAAGGCAATTAGTCGTCAACTGATTACAGAATATTTGAGCAACGATTTGTTTACTGTTAAAACTACAACTCCTAGGAAGAAAATTTGTGAAGACACTAAAGGAAAATAATACAATGGCATGATAGTGATGAAGTAAGCTGGCAAGCCCCAGGAAAACAGAGTTATGTTAAAGTGTTTGGTATAGAAATGAAGAAAGAAAAAAAACAGAAGAGCTATACGGCAATGACTACTGATGAAGCGAGAGCATTCTTTTGTTTTGATGCTATCTACTATAAAAAATATTTTAAATGCACAAATACAATGAAAAGAATATTCATTTGCTGTATTCATTCATTGTTATTGTTTGGATTGCAATTTAAAGTACTTTTCTTAAAGGTGAAAAATATGTAACACATCCGTTACAAAATGTGTGTACCGTAACATCCGTTACAGAGCGAAGTATTTTCTAAAAATTTATCTTCTAATATTTGTCAATTCTTATTAGTGAATGTGAGGAAGCGACTTAATCTGGATAGCTATCATGAGAATGATTTTTTTTAAAGACATTATAGAATTTTTGTTAGATGTTCATGACTGCATGTAGTGAGTTCACAATCGTGTAACATCCGTTACACTCTAAGATTAATTATTGTATTAAAACTATTTAGGTTTACGTAATGAAACTTGCCTTATTGATTAACACAACCTCTTTTAGTCTCTTAGTGATAAAAAATAGGTGTATGTGCATGAAAACAGAAAAAATAGTGAATTTTGAGTAAAAAAGTAAAATCCGTTACGTAAGGATTGGCTGATTTGGGTTAAATACAAGTGTCTGGCCTCCGTGACGGCCTGCTGGCCCATCACTCTGCCGCGAATATAGGTGAATTCGGTTCTTGTGATCAATAGTTGTATAATCGCGTAATGGCCGATAATCGCGATTCGCCGCAAAATTAGTTTTTCCATTATATCTCAAGACATAATTGTAATAGACCAAAATAGTTTTCAAATTTGTATTCAGTGCAAAAAAACACATCAAAATAAAAAAGACCATTACAATACCTTGTTAATTAACAAAATTAAGACAGAAATACTTAAAGTTGTGACATTAGTTTTTTTCAATTTTTTTTGATAAAATACGTGATTTCCGCAGAATAATAAGCATATATCGTGAAAATACAGCCAATTCTAGACCCATTTTAAGCAAAATTTTCCAATTTTGTTTGGTGCCAAGAAACTGCATAAATACCATATTTAGAAATTATAAGATGACTTTTTGGACATTTATTCTGATAAGGTATACTCAATTACACACATTCTGGTCAAAGAAGTAGGCCTACCCTTGTATCTTTATTAGAACAGATGTATAAATAAATGTATAAAGAATTGTGTTTCTCCTAAATATTTTAGATGTTGCATTTGAAAAATGAGGGTGGGGAAGTTTGTTTTTGGTCCTCAAAGGGTTAAGGACACGGAAAGTATTTTTCGTAGCATAACAATGAATACACATTTTTCTTATTGTAGGCCTAATCTGAATTTTATGTCAAAAGTATATACAATCTTAATGAACATTTTAAGCTTTATTACTTTCTTTACTATGGCTAGAAGTGAAACTGGCAAAATTGCCACTAAAAGTGACTTAAAACACAACTCTTTACAGCTAGAAAGATTTTCTGGAGAAGGGGTGAACTCTGGTTCATCCATATTTCTTGGGGAGGCCCTCTGGGCACCACAGGATATTTTATCCTTCAAAAGTCTCCCGCATTGAATTTATCCTATGTTGGCAGGTCTGAAATGTACATATACTATTGTCCACAGTAAAAATGATTTGCCACTAACCTAGTTCTAATAAAAAGCTTAAGCTAACTTAATAGGAATTTCAAAATTTGTTTATTGTAATTAATGTACAGAAAATAAAGAATATACTATTTACTGACTGATAATTAAATAAGTCTAGGCTATGTTTCATGAATCACCTTTTCACTTGCAATGAGCGATGTTTCAGACATATTCCTGAGCAAAAGCAATCACAATAGGCCTAATAACCACGATCAGTTTTTAAATACCACCAAAATACAGTTGATCAGGAAATTTTTCCTTGCAATATAGTTCAAATTTCTAATAACTCGTTAAAACTGTGAGTCTATTCTAGTTTAATAGTACATTAAATTCAGAATCAGAATCGATTCAAGAATAGAACATGAATTGAAAATAAGACGAAAATTAAAAACAACGGACACCAAATCTAATTTCAATTTCAACAGTCCAACGGATAAATAGAGAATAATAGATCTCGTACATTGAGTAACCAATCTTTTGGTAAGAATAAAAGCTAACAGGTATATAAAATATTGATACTATATAAACCCCACAGAAAGAAACAAAAATATTATGCTTTATATATATACTTTTACATTATAAAGACAAAATATACTTAAAAATTAGTTTACGGAAATAACTACTCAGCAGTTCCATATTAAATAAGAAGATGGTGTGGTGTACAATATTTTATAACCAATTCTTCTGAATATTAAATAAATAAATTAAAAGTTTTTATTGCATAAGAACATAAGGACATCAAAATGCAGTACAATAGTCAATTTCATAGGCTATAAATTAGGGTTTAGTTCTAAATAATATACTACATATATCCACATTGCTACTGTATAGTAAAATAAAATAAATATAATATTAATAAAAATAGAGAAATGTAGTCAACACAATTTTATATAAATTAGCAATCCCAAGGTACATTTACTCAGTAACAAACAAAATGACAGTTAATAGCAATAAGTCACTAAGTTCAAAAACATAAATCTAATATCTGTCTATAAGGCCGCATAGGTCTAACGGTCTAACTCACTCAGTCACTCACGTATACAAATTCTAATCCACTTCCAAATGATCTAGAAACTTGAAAGTTTGCACACTTGTAGCTTTTACCAAGTAACCAACGGGAAAATTCCGAAAACTAAAAATTTTTGACCCTTAAAAAAATAAAATGGTGGACGGCAATTTTGAATTGTGTGCAGAGTTTTGCTTGCGGTTTCATAGTGGGCAAACGGTTGGTTGTAGAGCAAATTTGACAGCATACTTCAGATTTGTAATTAAATTTCTTACAATTTTGTTGAGTAGTAATTTTTTTTGTATTTTTGATACTAACTACGCAAAAATCATTAAATTTCACTCTTTGTTCAAAAATTCTATTTTTGTTAGGTTTTTCGTATTTTATTACCGTACTACGATAATTTAAGAACTTAAAACCGTACAAACTGTTTAAATTTACTACTTTGTTACCAAAACCACTTTGAAATTTGATTTTTCACTTTTCATAACCTAGAAAAAATTCAAAATGGCTGATGTGAAACTGCTGACCTTTTTGCAGAGTTAAGGTTGTTGTTATAATACTGACGCTGTAATATTTAATTTAGATAGAATCTAACGAAATATTCAGATTCAAAATTAAATTATGTACACAAAATGTCATTTATATTTTTATGGTTAAAACATTGCACACTATTTACGTTTACCACTCTGTTGACTAGCTAACCACAATCATCTTGGGTAGACCCCTGTGATCAACGGGGGTAATCATCCGTAATCAACTTGGGTAGCCTCCATAGTCAACTTGGCTAGCGCCACGTGATCAACTATGGCGTTGATCAACCCTGTCGTCTATTAAAGTTTTTTTTTTTTTTTTTTTTTTTACTATTATTTGTCTAAATGACTAAATAGAAAAAAACTAAAGTTATTAACCAATTTGTTGTTAATATATTAACGGTATTTTTTAAAGCCCAGAACCAAGTAAATTCCTCAAAAATCTTGCAATGATAAAATTGCATCGTGGAGTAGTGTTTAAGCAATTAACAAATAGGTCTGATATATATTTTTGTTGTAAAGGTTTTTAGGGGGTGGAAAAAATTACTGTGCCTAGGTGCGCCAAAATACTAAATCCGGCCCTGTAACCACCTATTTCAGCAGGTGGTTACAGATTAAAATAATAATCCTTAACAGCCAGATTAAAATAGGCTGGATACTTAAAACCTTGTACACTATTTACGTTGACCTCTTAGAACCTAGTACACTATTTACGTCAGAAAAAATTCAAAATGCCTGACGAGAAAACGCTTACTTGTTTGCACAGTTAAAGTTTTTGTTTTACTGAAGCTGTAATGTTTAGTTTATATAGCATCGAATTAAATATAAAATTGACAGTTAAATTCATTGATATACATTATTGTGATATGTACTATAGTTTCTTCACAAATAGTCGGTAAAGTTGAGTTTTTCGAAAACATATGCTTTTTTTGGGATAGTTCCTCTTATTTAAGCAAGATTAAAATAAGCTAGGAACCTAAAACCACCCGTGATTATCCGTCGTAGTCCCCGTGATCAACTGTTGTTGCCTACCACGATTAACTTAGGTAGCCAGCCATGATCAACTTGAACAGCTCCAATGATCAACTTAAGTGGTCCACTATGATCATCTTGGGTAATCCCTTCCCCTCCGTAATTAACTTGGGAAGCCCCTTGTGATCAATATGGTTAGCTCCCTTTCCCTTAATTGAATTGGATAGCTCACGTGACTAATTTGGGTAGCAGCTAACACATTACCTTAGGTAGCCCCAGCCCCCATCTAATGAAGATAGGAGGTTCACTATGATAACCATCTTGTTTAATCACTCGTGATCTTCTTGGAGAGTCCCCGTGATCAAAATGGGTATCCCCCGTGATCAACGTACGTAGCCCTCGTGATCAACGTAGGTAGCCAGCCGTAATTAACTTGGTTAGACACCACGATCAACTTATGTAGCCCCGTGATTAACGTAGATAACCCCATGATCAGCTAGGGTAGCCGACCGTCAGCCACTAAGGTAGCCCCCCCATCAACAACTTGGGTAGCCCCCAACGATCATCGTAGTTAATCCTCGCGATCAACTTTGGTAGCCTCCGTAATCAAGTGTGGAAGCCCCCTGTGATCAACTTGGGTAATCACTGGCGATCTTCTTAATTAGTCCCATGATCAACTTGGGTATCCACCCGTTTTCAACTTAAGTAGTCCCCATGTTCAACGTGGGTAGCCCCCTTGAACATCTTGTGTAGCCCCTGTGATCAACTAGGTAGTAGCACGTTATCGACTTAGATAGCCCTGCCAAGTACCTTGTTTTAGTCAGCCCTTTTTGATCAATCTGGCTAGCTTCCCGTGATCAACTTGATTAGCTCCCGTAATTAACTTAGATAGTCAACTGTGATCAACTTAGGCAACCAACCATAATCAAGTTTGGTAGCCCCCACTGTGGTCTAGTTGGGAAGCCCCCGAGGACTAACTTGGGTAGCCATCCGTGATCAACTTAGATGTCTCCCGTGATCAAAGTAGGTAGGCCTCGTGATTAACTTAGCAGCCCCACGTGATCAAGATTGGAAGACCCCTGTTATCAATATGGGTAATCACCGGTGATCTTTTTGAGTAGCCGCATGGTCAACTTGGGTAGCCACCCGTTATCTACCTAGGCAGTCCTCGTGATCAACGTGGGTAGCTCTCATGATCATCTTGGGTAGCCCCAACCCCCCTGTGATCATCTTGTGTAGCCCCCTATAATCAACTTGGGTAGTATCCCGTTTTCAACTTAAGTATCCCCCCATGTACAACTTGGCCAGCTCTTCTTGATTAACCTGGCTAGCCCCTTGTGATCAACGTGGATTGTCTCCGTGATAAACTTGGGTAGCAACTGGTTGGTAGCTTAAATCCCAGCTTCACAAGCTAAAGGTTCTCAGTTCGATCCCAATCAGAGTTGTAACACATTTTGAAAGGGATCAGCTGGTTAACCACCGGTTGTTCATTTGTCATTGGGCTATTAATTAAGTCTAAGGAACATTGGGTCTTAGTTTGTAAAAATGACTACATTTGCTCATTTACACTCATGCGAAATCCATATTCGCCCATATCTTGACGATCGGCGTCTTAAGAATAAATAAATAAAAACTGTGATCATTATGGGTAACACTGGTTATCAACTTAAGTAACCCCTGTGATCTTAGCCTCCGTAATCAACTTGGGTAGCCGACCATCATAAACTTAAGTAGACCTCCCGGGGTCAACTCGATAACTACCCGTGATAAACTTTAGCAGCTACCATGCTTGTCTTAGGTAGCCAACCATGATCATCTTAGCTTGCCACCCGCGATCTTATTTGAAACCGCTACGAGGGTGTTGAGGTCACCGATGATCAACTTAGTTAGTCATTGAACAACTTTGAGAGTTCGGGATTATTTTTCAAGTCAACGGGGGTTTGGGGGCGAAGCCCCCAACGAGCGAAGCGAGTCTGTGTATTAATATACAGAGTGACAATTAAGTCTCGAACTAAGGAGTTCGAAAGTTAAAAAAGGTTTTAACTTTTAAACCACAACAGAGAAAAACATGAAAGTACACACACCATTACTAGTGACAGTAACCTACACTTCTGTTAAATTCAAATGCGACCGCATGACGCCTTTGGGGGACGGCCCACAAGGAGTCAGAAAAAAATCTTTAATTGGAGCCTATGTCAAGTTGTACAAAATTTGAAAGGCCTTAGTTTACTAAAAACAATGCCACAAACGGACTTCAAAAGGTTGATCCAGTCGGAAGAAATTGCTGTTTGAATTTTAAAACTATTCCAAAGTGTAAAACACTGTGTTACAAGTTAATACAATTTTTAATTACCTAAGGTCAAAGTAAGTATTCAAAATGCCCTCCTCCCGTTGTCTGATAATGTCTTAGGTGGTTGTAAAAGCCCCCCCCCTGCATTTTGAAGGTAATCTCGACGAATATCTTGAGCTTATTCTTGAGATATGAGTTGTCTGAGGTGCACCAAATCTTTAGTACGATAAAAGGTTTATCGTACTAAAGATAAAATTAGCCAAAATAAGGTTTAGTACGATAAACTTTATCTTAGAGGTATCCCAAAAGAAAAAAATCAAGCGGAGATAAATGGGGGAACAAGCAGGCCATTCTACTGCACCGCGTCTTCCTATCCATCTTTGAGGGATATTGTATTCAAGTATTGTGTTACGTCAACCCCATAGTGTGGTGGAGCTCCATGTTGTTGAAAATCATTTTTTTTTTAATTGTGGGCCAAGTCTAGCTTGTATGGCAGGAATAATCTCATTTTGTACAATATGAGCATTGCTTGAATGATCATTTCTCAATACAGCATTTAAATTAAAATTGATAAAAATGGGCCTACAATTTAGTTTTCAATAATACCTGTCCAAACATTAAGTTTTGTTGGAGCTATGTGTAAGTCTCATCTTTCCGGTGAGGGATGCTGTTGTCACAATACCTACAATTATGCCTATTAACATTCTCTGTTGTGGTTTAAAAGTTAAAAGAGGGGTTACAGATTTATTTGTCACCCTGTATAACTAGATAACTAATCAGTAAAAATTCTATCACGGAACTTAATAAGGGAAAACAATCAATGCATCTTATATTGATATAACTGACTATGGTCACAGTATAAACACTTATAATTTCTAATAATAGTTGTGTCAATGTGATTATGTTGACTGCTAGAATGAAACTGACAGCTGCAGACCATGTCGGACCAAATATATTTCATCATATTGTGAGTAATGTGAGATATGATACGGAACTCCCATCTAAAGTGAAATATGATACG
This sequence comes from Stictocephala bisonia, assembly GCA_035578905.1. NCBI lineage: Eukaryota > Metazoa > Arthropoda > Insecta > Hemiptera > Membracidae > Stictocephala > Stictocephala bisonia. The sequence continues at coordinate 254,119 of JAQJVL010000284.1, forward strand.
GAACTCCCAACTAATGTGAGATATGATACGGAACTCCCAACTACAGTAAGATAAGTATTCTACATTACGGTAAAAGAGTAAAAATTACTTAAACAAATAATCACAAATCAGAGGAATTCAAACGAGGAATTAGGATCTCTGTAGATGGGCTTGATGAAACGATTAACTACATCAGCAAAGACGTTCCTCTAAACTTGAGTTTTAAAGACCTTATTGGAGTGCTTAATTTAACACAGTGACATTTGTCATTTTATAAAAAGATGTCCTGGTGTAAGTTATGAATTTTTCATGGTCAGATATTGGCCATTTCAGGTTGTCTTGCCATATTCACAAAATAAAAATATGGATGTTCTAAGATTTATATTTTACCATACATACTGTGCATATGTATGTATACTCTACACAAATACATAGTTTCTACTCTACGGCTATGGTTGGGCATGTGGGTCATAGCCATTTTATTTTTATGGGTGGGTGGGTAGATCATTCATTACCACTGTACGTGTATGGGTTGGTGTGTTATCAGCACTGTACAGGCTTCACACCAATACCACTGTACAGTTGTGTGTGTGCGTGCAAGCGGTGTTCTGGGCTTGCCCAGTTCAGCTATTGGCTCAATTATCATAGTGTCTAAGGATGACTCGTCACTGAAAGCATTAAGAACACTTTATGTCCAACTAGTCCACCCTATCCTAGAGTATTATTCTCACATTTGTTCAATATATCAGTTGGCCCAGATCGATCTTATTGAGGGAATCCAGAGAGTTTCTTCGGGTCATTGGTACACAACTTGGTTTTAGTTATGCGGGTGTGCCTCTTGACGACAATAACCATTATCTTAGTCTTCAACCCTTGAGTGTCATAAGACTTCAATATACATTAACCTGACCTTTTGGGGTAAGCAGTATTTTAATGCCCTTAAATCAACCAGTACTAAAAGCCTTTTTGAAATAACACCATACCATGTCTCCACCGCATATATGGGGAGACAGCCTTCTTCTTGACATATTTGATTTTTTTATGTAAGAAGAGGTTTTTAAAACGAAATTAAGAGAGATAGGACATCAGCAAACTTACCTTAAAAGACAAGTTCACTAACATCAGAGTAGTAGTCACAAACACAAAATACACAAAAGCTCACAAATTTTCAACACCACTGGCATTTTCTTCAGGTGAGTAGAGGGAGAGAGAGAGAGACACTGAAATGACTTCCACTATTGCTGGGTAGGTGGCTGTGGTGGGGGGGTGTACATCCATAGAGCAACACTCAGGTGTAGATGCAGTATTTCAGTTAGTATATATATATAAAAATATAAATGAAGTTTGCTGATGGGGAAGGGGTTGAAGGGAAGTGGTCTATCTTATGTTCAGATTAGGTGGGTCACGGGATTTTGTTATCCATTGGTGTGCTAATTCCATCCTTCGGAGTTGGGAACTATTGGCATGGGAAGGAAGGGATCTGATTACCTTAGTGGTGTAACACTGATCAAAATTTTGATTATGGAGAAGAGTATGGGCAGAGACAGGTTTTTCAGGATTTTGGATTTTGCAATCATGTCTATGGCCATTCATGCGTTTACGAAGGGTTTCACTGGTAAGGCCAATATATTGGGCAGGACAGTGCTGGCACTGGAGTTGATAAATTAGATTGGTGGAATCACAGGAGTGGTTTCCAGGTATCTTGTAGGTTAAGGAGGTAGTGGAGCTGGTAAAAGACTGCCTGAGAGATTAATAGGCAGGTTTTGCAAGATTTCTTGTTACAAGGATTAGAACCGTGTGGTTGCTGGTCTTTAGGACAGGTCAGGATGTTGGGATCAGGTAACTTAGGATGGACCAGGATCTGGCGGAGGTTTTTGTTTTGTCTGAAAGTTACAGTAGGAGGTTTTTCAAGGAGATCTTTGGTGTGGGGGGAAGCTTTTAAGATGTTGAAGCCATCTTTCAGGATTTTGTTGAGTTTTTGTAGGCCATGGTGGTAATTAGTGATAATTTATATCACTAATTACCACCATGGCCTACAAAAACTCAACAAAATCCTGAAAGATGGCTTCAACATCTTAAAAGCTTCCCCCCACACCAAAGATCTCCTTTTGTAGGCCATGGTGGTAATTAGTGATAATTTATCACTAATTACCACCATGGCCTACAAAAACTCAACAAAATCCTGAAAGATGGCTTCAACATCTTAAAAGCTTCCCCCCACACCAAAGATCTCCTTGAAAAACCTCCTACTGTAACTTTCAGACAAAACAAAAACCTCCGCCAGATCCTGGTCCATCCTAAGTTACCTGATCCCAACATCCTGACCTGTCCTAAAGACCAGCAACCACCCGGTTCCAATCCTTGTAACAAGAAATCTTGCAAAACCTGCCCTATTCATCTCTCAGCCACATCTTTTACCAGCTCCACTACCTCCTTAACCTACAAGATACCTGGAAACCACTCCTGTGATTCCACCAATCTAATTTATCAACTCCAGTGCCAGCACTGTCCTGCCCAATATATTGGCCTTACCAGTGAAACCCTTCGTAAACGCATGAATGGCCATAGACATGATTGCAAAGTCCAAAATCCTGAAAAACCTGTCTCTGCCCATACTCTTCTCCATAATCAAAATTTTGATCAGTGTTACACCACTAAGGTAATCAGATCCCTTCCTTCCCATGCCAATAGTTCCCAACTCCGAAGGATGGAATTAGCACACCAATGGATAACAAAATCCCGTGACCCACCTAATCTGAACATAAGATAGACCACTTCCCTTCAACCCCTTCCCCATCAGCAAACTTCATTTATATTTTTATATATATATATACTAACTGAAATACTGCATCTACACCTGAGTGTTGCTCTATGGATGTACACCCCCCCACCACAGCCACCTACCCAGCAATAGTGGAAGTCATTTCAGTGTCTCTCTCTCTCTCCCTCTACTCACCTGAAGAAAATGCCAGTGGTGTTGAAAATTTGTGAGCTTTTGTGTATTTTGTGTTTGTGACTACTACTCTGATGTTAGTGAACTTGTCTTTTAAGGTAAGTTTGCTGATGTCCTATCTCTCTTAATATACTAATTCCTGGCCTAGTGCCCTTTAACCTAACCTAAAACGAAATTAAGAATTCTGTGCTAAGAAAGTAGCTTTCAGAATATCCACTAATTGTTGTAAGCACTTGTTGAAATGTTATGCATATATATATTTACTCGTTTACAGTTTGTTATATCCATGGTAACTAGTACCTTGGTTATATTTCAATTTTTATAATTCAATATTTATTAATGATGCGTGTTATAGGATAGTTTACTGCTATATGTTTTTTAAATTTAGTATGTTTTACTTTAATGATCCATGATGGAAATTGTAGGCTAATGCATTGTTATTTAAAATTCATATAGTTTATATTCATTTATTGTTTAATTATATTTGGTATTTTCATTGTATTATAATAGACGATATTGTAAGTTTTTAGTTTATATTCCAATGGGAAGCTAATACAAAAATTTAATTTTAGAATATTTAAAATTTAATTCTAGACGCCTAATATTTGACTGGTTTAGGCAAATTAACCAAACATTTAATAATAGATTAGTGTTTATTAGCTTGATATTCTACTTCGTTTCTATAAGCAATCGTGTGAAAGAAATAGACTAATGTTAGTTTCAAGAGAATATTGATTCGTTAGGATTACTAGTCATGCAAGAGAACTTGTGATTAGTGTAAAAGCTGTCTATGCAGTGTGCCAAAGTTGATAAAATATTATGCTCAAATTAATTGCAATATATTTTGGGGGTATTTTAGCAGCTTATAGTACATCTTCAATTCCCAATAGTTTGCAATTTTGAGGATCGTGTTGCAAACTAGCTTCAAGCTATCTGCAAACTCTTTGCTGACTTGCTCTCAATTACTTACCAATATTACCATTTTAAGCAGTTCATTCATACATATATATATGACAACAATACTCTGCAATATTAAGTCTGCATTCTTTGTTGTGCCACTTCACAAATTTGGTGCTCAGTCAGTTATTAAAAATGAGTGGCCATCAGTTGGCATGGCAAAGATATTTGAGAAGGTTATCCAGGATAGGATGACTTTTGCTTTCAAGTCCATAATAATCATACAGCAACATGAATTCTTACATGGCAGATCTATAACGGATTATTAGTTTGTGTTAAAAGCAAAGTCTTTTCTGTATTCTCCAAATGTTATCTGGTGAATTGCATATACCTTGAATTAAGCAAAGCTTTCAACAGGGCACAAGTCATTTGCATTTGCTTGGGAAGATTGAAGCCCTTGGTGTAACTAGTCTCGTTATTTGTTTGGTTAAAGTTATTTAACAATCTATAATTTACAGGTCAAGTCTCTTGAAACAGATCACAATATTGATTGTTAATGGTTTGTCAGAGATGTGGATTTACATCTGTTCTTTTTTGGTCTCTTTATAATGACATTTTTCGTTCTTTGGGGAGTACACTTATTTTTTAGGTTGGTGATATGAAGTTTTTTGTGGAGGACAAATTTGCTATCCAGAGACTAAGTACCACAATCTGAAAAGAGTTTTGAGATCCGAGGTATGCAAGATGGAAATTATTTAAATCCTACAAAATGCATTTTATTTCTTTATGTCCTCTAAAACTCACCAAAGAATGCAATATTATCATGTAACAAGTATCCTTCTCCAGAGAGTTGAATCTGTTTGTAACCTGAGGGTTCTTTTGACTCTAGCCTGAAACTTTGGTAAACACATATCCGACATTATAAGCAGAGCATCCGCAATTTTTTAAATAACATCTTACAATAGTAATTCATAGTAAAAGTATTCAATAACTTATCATCTGACACATAGTTTCATTTAATAATAGAGTTAACCATTTATATTATTGAAATCATTATACATATTATATCAAGCAAATAAAGCTTCTTGTCAATATTGCAATGTATAATTGTTGTATTTTTGGTTATAAATGAATATTTATTTTTGTTGTTAAAGTAAATTTAACTATTTGTTACAAATACCACAATAGGCGATTTTTTTCTTTTAATTTAATATTCTAATGCTAGACTCAAACATATTATAAGTTTATAATCTGTTATTTTTATTTAACTGGCCATATTATTGGAAAAATTGGCCAGTCATTTTCCAAACCCAATAATGTATTTATGTTATAGTCATTATTGATTGGAAAAATAAATAATTTATCATTATTAATTGTGGAGTCATTGGTCTATTGGGTGATGAAATTCATCCTTCTCTAATTTCATAGTTCTCTCGAGTTGCTTTATCACCTTACCAGAATACTTCTTAACCTTCGTTTTTTGGCAGAAGAATTATCACAGGATATTTGGTGTGAAATTGGGCTACCAGTACCTTGCAGTCAATGTGCCTGAGGAGACGAACTTCTACAGCTCTCTTCCCTCACTGACAGATGATGGACTTGTGAGTTTTTTAAAAAGATTTTTAATGACATTAAGTGCCCCAATTAATAACCAGTTATTGGTATATACCAAAAACTTGCTAATTGTTATCTCATAACACAGTACAAGGTTGATGAGGATTGGTAAACTGGTATATTCTGATGTTGAGTTCTTCAGGCCATCATTGTACTAATTTAAGAATAGAGTTAAAGAACTCATGGGTGGCTAAGATATTTAATTACGTTTCAGTATTTTATTGATTTTAGATGAACAGGGTGTTACAAAAAGGTTGAGCTGGCTATGCATTTTCAGATTCTATGTGTGACTCTAAGCAAATATTTGTTCAATTTCCACTTTGTTCAGCAACTAGGTGCCATTTTGTTATTTTCATAAAACAATTTATATCTTTGTTGTTGTCTTTACGATTGTTGCAACGGTAAATGGCTTCATATTAGAAGGTAGTATTTAATACAAAAATATATTTAAGTTATTTTTTTTATTTTCAAAATGGCACTGTTTTTTTTTAAATTGTGTAAGACAAAAAAAGTGTTTAAACAACATTCCCTTTCCCCTTATTTGTAAAAATCGCTTAAGAATTAAATATTTTATGAATTAACTTTAATTCACATGCAAACTAAATGGCTACCAATTTGACAGTATTTAAACAGAATGTGAATTAAGGTTAATTCATAAAATAGTTATTTTTAAATCATTTTTCCAAATGAGTTATCATGAGAAAGGGACAGTAGTTTAAAAGCGGTTTTGTGTTTTATACAAATGTTATAAAACCAGTAACTTTATTAATTCACATGCAAACTAAATGGCTACCAATTTGACAGTATTTAAACAGAATGTGAATTAAGGTTAATTCATAAAATAGTTATTTTTTAAATAATTATTTTTCCAAATGAGTTATCATGAGAAAGGGACAGTAGTTTAAAAGTGGTTTTGTGTTTTATACAAATGTTATAAAACCAATGGTTTTTTTAGATATGTTAAAATAAGATAAAATGACCGCCATTTTGAAAATAAAAAGATAATATAAATATATTTTTTTATTAAATACCAACTTCTAATATGAACCCGTGTACCGAGTTTTGTAACAACCGTAAAGATAACAACAAATATATAAATTGTTTTATGAAAAAACAAAATGGCGTCTAGATGCTAAAAAAAGCGGAAATTGAAACACATTCATTTTTAGCTCAGAATCACATATAGAATCTGAAAATCTACAGACAGCGCAACCTTTTTGTAACACCCTGTATATTTAATTAAATGTATAAGGGTCACAAACACCTTATATACTAAAGTATATTTAGTCAAGAGGCCTTGCCTTGCTACAGGGTAGTTCTCTGTGCTTGCTTACCCTTCCCTTTGTGGTTCTCTCTAAATCATCACATCAATATCTTCAGCCTGCTGCTGTTCTAGATAGCAAAGTTTTACAGACTAGAAAACAGTCATCTTTGGCTAAAAAAGTAGATCAATAATATATATCAAATTCATTGATAGAGTTTACTATAAAAATGAGAGTTATGTCCTGTTAAATTGCAGGGCAGGGACAGGGGGGGAAATACATTTCTTGTTCGTTAGTGAGTCAGGATCTTTACTACTCTTAGCGGCAGTTGCGATAAAATCTAGAACTAAATTGCTTGGAGCGCTAAACTGGGCGCCCAGACGAACACCCTTAAAAATGCTGTAGACTAATTAGTGAGACAGATTAATTATTTAAATAAGTATTTTTATTTCATATTGCTTGAAACTAATTTTTAAAGAGATATAATATGTATAATATGAATTTTATGAATATAACTAGTTGTTTACATGTGCCTTGCTACGGGATTAACAAATAAACAGTAATGTTTTGGTTCATTTTAAATTTCAATAAGCATCATTTAGCCTATATCAAGTATTCATTTTGTTTGTTTTTATCTAACAGCTGATGGTGTCAAATAAATAAAGTAACTCATACTTTTAACCTGATACCCACTTGGGTGTGTGTCAAAAGTTTTAATTTCATTTGTTTTTCTTATTAGCTGATTTTTAACTAAATAAATAAAATAACTCCATAAGAATAATATTGAAACTTGAAGGCCCATGGGACGAAGCTCTAGAGTCGGATGTGAATGAAACCAAGCCAAAAATCTTCTAGGAGTGAACTCTACAACTACCAAAAGTTTCATGGTGATCCGATATGTGATTTAGTAATGCATAAAGACAGACACACATACATTCGTTTTTGTACATTATATAGATTAATCATTTTTGAAGCTCTTTTAATTTTATGGGATTATAGTTTGATAGCATGAAATTACTCAAACACTTCACCAATATTATTTTGTGAAACCTTTCAGAAATTATGTTTGCAATAGAGGCATTTTCATAAAACAAACCATCACAGTGTCTGACGTTGGAAATTGCTTCTGAAAGACCTCAAAAAAATTAATATTACTAGAGTGTTTAAGTCCTTTCATACTGTGACATTATGATACAATTTTTAATTACAACCTTCTTGAAAACAGTGTTAGGTAAGTCGCATGACCTGATCTGAGTTAAAATGGTTCCCATAGTTGCCTTTCCTCTCAGTTCATACTACATATTAAAGAGCCCATTCTAGAGATAATGTGCTCTGTAGGCAGCTAAACAACAACTGGCTGGAGCTCAAACTCTCTTATTGTAAGTAACAAATTGTCATTCAAAGATGCTCATACCTAGTCCCATTAGGTAAACATCTATTTAAAAGTATATAATCAATGTTAAAAGCAAGTAGCAAAATGAGAAAATAAGCAATTGATCTGTGGATGTATAAAACTAAGTGTGTTATCCCGCCTTTCAATTGGTAGTGTTAAAACTGGATTAAAACATTTAGCTGTCACAAAACCAAATGGGATTATGGGAAAATATTAGCAATTAGAAATTAATGATTCAAAATAAAAGGGTCTTACGAAATTATTTTAGAACTATGTAAAAAAATTAAGAAATTACAGGTTTGAAACAAACACATTTCTTTTAAAAATTAATTACTTTAATTTATTTTTTAAATGATTCTTAACAAAATATAGACAACAGTAGTTATGTACAGCGAATTGATGGTGATTAAAAAAGTACATATACTCTTCTGATATCACATGCCTCTGAAAGCATGTGTCGGAAAAATCACAATTGTAAAATAATTAAAAATATTATACGTTATCGCCCTTTACCAAAGTAGCATAAATATCAAGTGGTGTAAAACCGCCAGTGACAACAGATGAATACTGTGAAGAGTGAGTATTGTCTTGTATCTTGCACGACGAATCTAACTGCAACAGCTCTGAGGTGTGGGATCTACGCCGGAGCGCTTGGTAATAGTCGTACGTGTGAACTCTTCAGACACTGTCGGGTGAATGCCTACAGTGTCCTCCAGGGCTTTATATGTTAATCCACACCTGGAGCATTTTGAAAAATATATGAATATATTAGATAATATTTTACTTCATCATATCAACCAACTTGTAAAATTTACTCTTATAAATAACACACAACAGTATCTAAAATTTATCTACAGATTTAGATAACATTTAAATAAGTTAAGTCTCAATATAATAAAAAAAACAAAAGCTATTATTTTAAAGAAGTATTCAGCGGTGTACTACAAGTTTTGCGCTTGCTCCACCAGATACAAAGCAAAGTAAATTTACGATTCTGATAAAGCCTATAAATAATGTTCCATTACCACTAAGGGTTATTATCAACCTATCTTTTCTGACTGGACATGCTCCTATTAATTGTAAAAATGACTAAAAAAATATAAAAAAACAAACTTAGTTTTTTAATTTTTTTAGTTAACTTCAATTTTAAACTTAGTAATTCAAATATTGTATACACACATAGCATTGTTACCGTCAATAAAACAGTTTTTTCATTAGTCAACTTTACCAATGTTATAATGACTAGGAGACACCTGCACGGTCAGTGTGCCAATTCTGTCACTCGCTACGCTTAACATTAATTTAATATTTTTAAATTGTTATTGTTATGTTCAGTGTGTTTTAAAAACTTGGACAAGACCATCATGAATAGTTCCCGTTTTCAATTTTTTTGTCAATAATCGGAGTTTTCAGAAAACAATTCTTATGGATTCCACCTCTTAAGATATCAGGTAATTTTTATAATGTAGACTGCAAGCTCTCCATCCACTTCATTATTTTAAACAATTTGAGAAACAACATATATCATATTTACAAAAAAAAAAAAAAAAAAAAAAAAAAAAAAAAAAAAATTCCTAATTCTAATAATATAAACCTAAACATTTTTTTATTGTTATTAAATGTCATATTTATAAATAAATCATAAATCAATCTTTATTGTCATATAACGCTTCATAGCACAGCTATAAAACAGATGACATTGTCAATAAAACAAACCTTACCTGGTCAAATAATATAAATAATGACCAACTAATAAACAGGCAATAGAGCTGATATTTTATCATTGGCTAAAACTTATAGTCCTAGTCAAACATAAAAATAAAAAAAAAAAAAAAAAATACAAACAGTAATACAGTCAAAAAGTGTCATTCAAAAACTCACTGACTTTGTAGTATGTTTTACTTAGTAACAGGTCCTTAATGTTGTCTCTGAATGCATTTGAACATACTGATGCTTTGATATTTGGAGGTAATTTGTTAAAAAACTTCCTCTCCATATAGGCTGGTGTTTTTTCTGCCAGTTTTAAATTATGCCTGGGGTACTGAAAGTTTGTTTTAAATCTAGTGTTATAATCGTGCTGAGTGTTTTCATTAAAAAGGCTGTCATAGTTAGATTGTATAGATAGCAGTGTTTTGAAAATTATTAAATTTGTAATTTTTGAAAAATAGGTTTGCATGAAGTTTTCCATGATGAAAAAGTCATTATTCTAAGAAATTTTTTCTGGATTTTAAGGACTTTATCTATATTAGATGAAAATCCCCAGAACTCAATACCATATTGTAGGATAGAATAAAAGTAAGCATAATAAATCATTAAACGTGTTTTTAAATCTATTGTATGTCTCAAAATAAGCATTTGAAAACAAGCTGAATTTAACTTTCTTAAAACAGTTTGAATGCATATAGACCAATTTAAGTGTGAATCAAGTTTCAAGCCCAAAAATTTAGTACTAATACTAATACTAAAATATTTTTCTCATTCATTAAAAACAATTATTATATTTTAATATTCTTTTATTGAACAAACAATTTACTTAACATTATAAGTATTTACCATACTATACATTGTTATTTTTAAGTATATCTACTAAAAATCTGACAGATTACTATTACTATTAGAATGAAAGTTCTTTACATTGTTGTAAAAACAAATATTGAACTCACTTGATAGCCGCTGCGTAACCCTGGATGACCTCTCCAGCAACAGGCCCCAGGAAGTGCATGCCCAATACAAGTTGTGGCATCTCTCGTTTACATACTATTTTCAAGTAGCAGTGCTTCACACTTTTTTGAGGAATGAAAAATTCGGTTGGCTTGTAATATGCATGGTATACCTACACACAATGTTATGCAAAATATTTTTTATTCTATCTTTGATTTAAAAATTACTGTACAATTTTATTTTATACACATATATGAAAGTTTTGATTTTGTTTATGGGGTTAAGTGTTAGAGAGGACTTTACAGTTCTAACTTCACCCCTTTAATAATAAAGACATTATTTTCAATTCATGAAATGTAGGAAAAAGCAAAATTAAAATGTAAACGCTAAGTAATATAAGGATCAGTAATATCTTTATACACTGTTGATTTAAACATTCATATTATTGAAGAATGTTAATTACTTTCAGTTAACTCTTAACCAGGTAGTTAAAAAAAATCCTTTTCAGACATGCAAATTTTGAGTACTTTGCAAGCATATAACAAATAATTTGCCATGAATACCAATCTATTAATAAATCTTTATGATATTAAATGCTTTTTTCCACAAATAACAGCAGTTTCAACTGGTGTAGATAAAATATTTTTCATAAATATTTTGTATAATATCACCATATATTATCATATATTTTTATACCACTATATTTTCATTCAAATTTATTTTCGTAAAACACAAATATATAGTAAAACCAAAGTAAACCATATGTCAATAGCAAAGTAGTATTTTCTGTATGTAAGAACAAAAATTCAAGATTTCTAAATATTATCTTCGTTTTTCAAAACCGGGTACATTTTATTGGAACACATTGTTCATTAATTTCCTATAAATTAAAATTTCTTTTAATTAAAACTACTATATTATATACAATTTTATTCACAACAAAATTTGAACAAATAAATTGTCATTTATTTGAACAATCCAGTTCCAACTGTTACACTGTCAACAAACAAAGATGCTACACTGAAGGCAGTCAAGTTATTTTTAGAGAACTAAACACTATGGGATGTAATAGGTTTGTCAGGATGCTTCATCTCATTCAATCAAGTTATTTTTAGAACACTAAATACTATTGGATGTAATAGATTTGTTAGGATGTTTCGTCTCATAACATACACCACAATTCAATCAGAAACTTTCACACAAGTGAAACATTACGCAACTTCTGCTAGGGCATTGGTCAGTAAATAGCTAAATTACTCAACAAAACATCTTTTAAACCTACTATACAGTTGTAAAACTTCGCAACAATTAGACAAGTCTGTGGAGTCTATGCCATATGTTTGTTGCTTAGTAAACTTTTGTGTCAGAGATAACGAATAAGTTTATAAATATTGTTGTAAAATTTTTTTTTATATATTTGAAAAGGAATGACAGTTAGTTCTGATGAAATGGCAGATAAAGTCATTCATTATTCATTAGTAAGACACCGATCATCAAGATACAGGCGAATATGAGGGATGAATGAGTGTGATGAGTGGATAAACGAGTGCAATTACTGTTACTAAGATCAACTGATCCTCATAAGGCTATTTATTTATAGCCCAAGCCAGGGCAACTAAGGGACCTACAGCTTTACATGGAATCTGAACCACGTAGTGTTGGTCTGATTTTCAGCTAACTGACAAGCCTAACATTCAGTTCTCTTCCCTACACAACATCTAACCTTGACTACCATCAAACATAGACACCCCAGACTTCTCTAGGAGTGCCCAAATCAATGGCAACCATTGAGCGGTACGCTGTTTGTACTAAGAGGACCGAGTATAGAACCTATGGTCTACAATCTCCTCTACACGTTGTGCCAAAGTAGCTGGGTTACAGCACAGCACCACTAGTGCAGACTTCTTCAAAAGTTCAAATTGAAGGATTTGCAGAGTACTGCATCCTTCAATTATGGTAATGTTCGTAAAAGTATTGTTGTAACTATTCGTACTATAAGAATTCATATAAACCCCTCCTCAAATATATGGTATATTGATGTGTAAGAACTTATCAGATAAGTTGCAAATGTACTACATCTTTTAGTACATTAATGCCTGGCCAAGTACCTCAACCATAACAATAAAAAGTTGACAAAGGTCTAATAGTTATCAGTCAGCATGTGAAGTGATGTTTATACAAAAACTGATCTTTCCGATTAAAACACTTATTAAAAACTAGATAAGCAAGTTAAAAACGTACCTCAATATTGTCTTCACCAAAATGTTTGATGGCGTGCTCTTCACTTAGACCCACACATCCATACTCAAGAGGGGTAAACACAGTGGTAGCAACGTTTTGGTAATCCATCAGAACCTTGCTGTTTCCGTAGAGACGTGCAGCTAGCAGTTTGCCAGCCTGTACAGCCACAGGTGTCAGCTCTGGCTTCTCCTGAGGACAGTTGAGGAATTATAGAGGTAAATAAGAACTCAACCACAGAGTTTTATACCAAGGGACATTCAAAAAGTCTTTTAATCAAGCTTTAAAGTATTCCATTTCCTCTATATTAGAAATTTTAAATGTTTTACAAAATAATACAAGTTTAGAACAAAATAATTAAATATTCTCATCCTATAATGGGATGTTAAGAGATGTTTATAGAAGTACTGATCTTTCTGATTAAAACGCTTCTTATAATTACTGGAGAGGCAAGTTAAAAACGTACCTCAATATTGTCAGCACCAAACTGTTTGTTCACTTAGACTCACACGGTCATATTCAAGATACTGCAAGTTACTGTTCCTATCATGTAACTTCTCTATTCCTCAGTTCAAACAAGTAATGGAAATTGTAGTCTCCATTTTATCATAGTTTAAATAGTGTTATTTACGTTTAGTTAGGTTAACTGGCAGTTGTCCAGGAATTAGTATATTAGGAGAGATAGGGCATCAGCAAACTTACTTAACAACACAAGTTCACTAAGAAATTGTAGTAGTAAATAAATAAACATACACAAGTTGAATTTGACTGTTTTTTTTTTTTTTTTCTAAATTATGTCTCATTTGATTACTACTGTACGGTGTTAGTATTTTATAAAAACAGTCCCATTTTATACGTCTGACTACCTCCTGTGACCATCAGGAGTCTGCCAAACCTGATCTTATAAAAACAGTCCCATTTTACACGTCTGACTACCTCTTGTGACCATCAGGAGTCTGCCAAACCTGATTTTATAAAAACAGTCCCATTTTATACGTCTGACCACCTCTTGTGACCATCAGGAGTCTGCCAAACCTGATTTTATAAAAACAGTCCCATTTTATACGTCTGATTACCTATTGTGACCATCAGGAGACTGCCAAACCTGATCTTATAAAACAGCCCCTTTCTACAAGCCTAACTCTCCAATAGATCCCTAAAATGGCATCAAAAAACTGCACTTTGTATGATGTGGGCGTTATGGTATTCGCCAAAATAAAATACCTTCCTTACTGGCCAGCAGTTATACAAGATATTTTAACTGATGACAAAACCACCAAATATAATGTCACATTCTTTGGGGACAATACGACTGCCCTAATCAAACAAAGTGACATGTGTCTTTATGAAGAATATAAATCAATTCATGGGAAGCCAAAAACGGACAATTTCAAAAATAAAATGTTTAATAAGGCCCTTGAAGAAGCGGAGCAAGCTCTTAAAACCTCTTTTCCAAGTAAACCTCTAATACAAAATGAAGATCCCAACCACAAAAAAAGCGATTCTCCAAATACATCTATAAAACATCTTGAAGAGAGCTTAACAGAAGAAAGTCTGTTAGAAAACTCAGAAAATGACGAAGAAAAACTCAAGTTGGCTGCCAAAATTGGAACAGCACTACTGGAAGAGAACGAACTACTCAAGAGACAGCATTTTGAACTGGAATCGAAACTGACAGCTGCTGAGGAAAAGGCAGAAATCCTAGAAACAGAAAAAGAAACATATGCCTTAAAAATTGAAGACCTCCTACACCAAATAGAAGAATTACATAATAATTCAAAGAAGGAAAAACAAATACACTCAGAAATTCAACGTATGTTTGAAGAAAATGACAGAAAACAAAATCAAATAATAAACGAATATCTACTTAAAATCAATGACTTAGAGAAAAACATAAATGCTTTAAAAGAAAACCTAAAAAGCCATGCAACACCAGATAAAGAATCTCTAAGCTATACAAACTCGGAAACTCAAAATGGCCAAAATAAACAAAACACTAATACGACTCTGATTGACAACACAGCATTTTTTATTGAGCTAGCAGAAGTTAAATCGAAACAACACCTTCTGGAAGAAGACATTAAGACCTTAAAAACTGAAGTAGCTGAAAGTAAATCACGTTCAGCAACCAAATCAAATTGCAATATATCACGCTGCAACTCTTCAAAAAGCTCCCCCAAATCCAATACTAAAAAATGGAAAACATCCCAACCTCTGAACAAGAATAAATCTTCTGAAAACAACAGGAAAAATCATTTCAGCATCTCACTGCAAATGGTCAAAAGTAAGTCAGGACAAAACCCCCCAAGCAAAACAGAAAACACAAGTAAAATAACTCCCATTCCCAGTTCAGAAAAATCACCAGGACCTAAAACTAAACAACCTGCAAAAACACCACCTATGTACGCAAAAGTAAGACCTGAAGACCAAAGCGTGGACGAGTTTATTGAGAAGAACATGGAATTCTACCTCAAAATTATGGACAAACAAAGTCGTAGTCTCCCTATTAACAACTCCACAGTTTCCCTCCCTCCTGCTGTATTACCTCAACTCTTGCCGTCATGCACCCCACCATCTCTGTCCTCCATACAAGAGCTGCAGATTGACACACTTAAGCATGCCAGAAAAGAAGAAAACTCAGAAGAATTAGCCAAAGAAGGAAACAGCCAACCATCATCAGAAACAAAAACATCATTCTCTTTTTTAGGAACCAAACCTGTCCACAACAAAGCAATATAGAAGGAAAACCTCTGTCCATTGTACAAACAAAAAAAGACAAAAGAAGGTGCTATCAAAAAAATAAACCTTTAACTATATTGCACCAGAACATCAGGGGATTAACAAAAAAAGTGGACAGAGTCAGCCACCTTCTCAGCGACATAAACCCCAGCATAGTAATACTAAGCGAGCATGGACTAAGTCAGGAAAAGTTATCATGCACTAAAATCTCCGGCTACTCCCTAATAACCGATTTCAGTAGACTAGATCATAAGCTAGGTGGTGTAGCAATCTATGCAAAAGACGAAATCACTGATATTGAAGCCATTGACATTTCTAAATACTGTCAAGAACTTGTGTGTGAAGTGGCAATGATAAGAATTAAAACCCAAAACACCTATGTTGTAGGAGTATATAGACCTCCCGGAGAAAACATCAGACCCGCCATTGACATCATCTCAAACATACTGGAAGACCAACAAGTACACAACAAATCTACAATCTTAATTGGTGACATCAACATAGACCGTCTAAAACCAGACATAAAAAACACTATCTTCGAGGATGAGATGACAACATACAACATGAAAAGACTGCCTCTACCAGCAACTCGAATAACACATGAATCAGCCACCTCCATCGACTGTATATGTTCAAACATATCAGAAGCTGACTTACATGCTGAAGTAATACAGGCCGGAATGTCTGACCATACAGCACAGCTTTGTAAGCTAATTATGAAAGTGGAAACTAAAAACACACAAAGTATAATTACAAGAAAACTATCGGAAGACAATATGAATACACTGAAATCTCTCCTGGGAAACAAAAACTGGAATGATGTACACCACGCCCATTGTGTAGAAGAGGCTTACAATAACTTTATCAGAATCCTACAAACTAGCCTGGACATAGCCTGTCCTTTGAGAAAAAAAAGTCTTAAAAGCAACAAAAAAGATATGTTTTATGATCATGAAGCTAAAACTCTAAAAGATACTTATATCAGAGCCCTAAACAAATATGAAATGACTGGAGATAGAGAAGATAAAGAAATTATGGTCTCTTATAAAAAGAGCTATGACATGAAGTTGAGAAATTCGAAACAAACTTTAACAGCTAGGTATATTGAGAATGCAGACAACAAGTCCAAAGCCCTATGGCACATCATAAACTCTCAAAGAAAAGGAAGGCAAGAAAATAAATTTGATGTAGCTATAAAAATGAATAATGAAATTTCAAATGACCCAAATAAAATTGCGGACTACTTCAACAAATTCTTTGCAGACATCGCAGAAAAAACACTGGAGCAAAACCAAAGCTCCATTAGAAAAGAACCAAACACACCAGTCTACTCACAAACATCATACCCAGATTTATTTTTAATACCTACATCAAACACAGAAGTAAAAAATACTATCCGCTCCCTCAAATCAAAGAGTTCTTGTGGCATTGATGAATTTTCACCCAGATTAGTAAAACACTGTGCAGATGAGCTCATTGAGCCCTTAGTCAGCATAACAAACAAATCCTTCCAGTCTGGTGAATTTCCATCTGAATTAAAAAGAAGTAAAGTCTACCCTAAGTACAAAAAGGGTTTAGCAACCGAGATAGAAAACTACAGACCAATTTCACTTATATCTACATTCTCAAAAGTTATAGAAAAAATAGCATTAACTAGACTCATGAACCACCTCACCATTCACAACCTGATCACAGAAAATCAACATGGATTCCTGAAGGGAAAATCAACAACATCAGCTGTCATCAAGCTAATTGAATTCATTATTGATCAGATAGATAAAGAACACTTTGTCACAGCAATCTTCCTCGACTTCAGCAAGGCGTTCGACTGTCTGGGTCACCATCTTCTGTCCAACAAATTAGAAAATCTGGGAATAAGAGGCCTAGCAAAAAAATGGTTCCTAAGCTACTTAACTGGACGGACTCAAGTAGTAGAACTTAAACAGACAAACAACAAGCAACTGAAAACTTATAAGTCCACCCCACTGCCTATAACACGAGGAGTACCACAAGGCTCTGTCCTTGGACCTGTATTATTCATTTTACTTACCAATGACTTTCCCTCTTACATCCAAGACTACAATGCTATACCAGTAATGTACGCCGACGACACCACATTGATGATAGGAAACAGCTCAGCACATGGCCTACAGCAAGACACCAACACAGCACTAAACAAAACATTACAGTACTGCTTATTAAACGATCTTGTAGTCAACCAATCCAAAACCACACAAGTGCACTTCAGTACAAAAAAAGTTGAAGTCCCTGCTACACCTAATGTTGTTCAAGAACCTTACACAAAATTCTTGGGACTAATCGTAGACAAAGACCTCTCCTGGAATACACATACTGATCAGGTATGTAAAAAAATCAGTACTGGAGTCTACGCAGTGCGTCGAATAAAGTGGATCAGTGGTCTTGACACGGCCAAAATCGCCTACTACGCTCTAGTGGAGTCTCACATACGGTATGGCTTATCGGTGTGGGGAGGAACTTCAGCCACTAACTTAAACCGTATCCTTGTTTTGCAGAAAAAGGCTATAAGAACACTCGCAGAACTCAAACCACAGCAGTCATGTCGACAGTCATTTAAATCACTTGGTATAATGACTGTAATAACTTTATACATTCTGGAGGTTATACTGCATGTGGACAAGCTGTCCCCCCTCCGAGGAAGAGACATACACCAATACAACACTCGTCACGGCAATCGATACATCTTGCCAAAGCACCGAACCACCTTGTCAGAGAAGAGGCCATCATATGCTGGATGCAAACTACGCAACCTCCTATCACCACACATCCAAAACCTTACTGGGAAAAAACTAAAAGAAGAACTCAAGAAATGGCTTCTCGAAAGACCTGCATACTCTCTCAAGGAATTTATAGAAAACCCGAATGGTGAATGGACTGATGACAACTCTGACTTACTTTAACACAGCTAAAATGTTTAATTTTTTAACCTGTCACCATACATTTTATTGTACAACACTATTTTGGACTTTTTTAAACCTTATTTTAATTTATTTTCACAGTCTAGACATTTCAATCCATTTTAACAACCAAACATTTAAACAGACACTTTAATTTTTATAGATTTAAATATAAATTGTGACCTTTGTTTGCTTTACATTCAACTGAATTTTATTGTATATTAACTTTTAACAACTCACAAACAATTTTTACTTCCCCTTAACACTACTTATTGTAATATATACTTTTTTAAGATTGACACATTTGCTGTACTTAATGTTTATGCAAATAAAGAGATTTGATTGATTGATTGATAGTGGCCTTGTCTTCCTAGGTAAGTTTGCTGATGCCTTATCTCTCCCAATGTACAAATAGTGTTATTATTTGTATGAGTGTGCAATGCAACAAATGTTTATTGATTCGATGTAAATCAAAGAATTTCAATATAAATCAAAGCATTTCGATACAATGCACACATACAGAATTCATGCTTTTTATTTAAGTTTTAGAAGCAGTAAGGTAATAATACATCTTGCGTTACAGGTACCATGCTGAGACAGAAAGATAGTTTAAAACTATATTTGAATTTATTAATCACACAAATATTACCAAACTAATATTTTATGTATGAAACAGGGATATAAAAATAAACTGTATATAAAACTGAGTTCACAATAATATAAGAAATGTAAGATGTACGGCTTCAGAAAATGCACTAAAACACAACAAATAATAGTTATTTTAAAATAGAAGTGCAGAGCTTAATAAAATTATATAACATTAAAGCATGCTTTTATATTTAAGTAGAAAGAGGAAAAAATCTTGGAAAAACTAGTAGTAAGGAAAGTTGATGGCCCTGTGTTAATTTGAATTAAATTTAAACACTGATAATTGTAGGGAGTCTGGGAGAGTAAATTGTCAAAATTATCCAAATGTAATATGTTACAATTAAAATATTTCAGAGGCAAAAAGAAGAAAATATCGGTGATTATTAAAAACAAATGAACTATAGCTATTAACTATCATTGTTGGAAAACAGCCATCATTGTTTATTTTTTAACTGACTGAAATGAATTTTAATGTGAAGTTACTTTCATGCATAGGTAAATAAGAATTACTATATTACAGTTTTTTTTGGAGAAGCATAACTTTGATTTAAGCATAAAAATATATTACTGTTTAACCAATATAATAAAATAAATAAAACAGTATCAACATATCTAATAAAATGTAATTTATTGGTATACTTAGTTTTTATACTAATTTTCATTTATAAATTTAATTATTATGAGTTATATCACCTGTCGAACTCTGTATTTGTTATTCCGATCTAATCAAGTTTGTACGTCTGATCACTTTAGTCCCTGTTCCCTTGGATCGACCATACAGAATGAAAACAAGTTAATTGCAAAATATGTTACTAAAAACATCAAAGTACTCGTTTTAAAAGATGCACCAATAAGTATTATTGATTAAAAAGGATTTTTGTTTACTAATTTGTCATTTTAGCGAATCAGAATAATTTGGAGATATTAATATTACTGATGCTCCATCGTCAGTCCAACTAGTTCTACATTGAAAAAAAATCATATTGATTTTTCGATGTATCACACACCCCTAATTATTTGTTTGGTTTTTTAAGTTCAGTTCTGGTACAATGACGCAAAGAACATGTGAATACATCTTTTAAAGTATTCTTATATTTTCTCAATTATTGAGCAGCAATTCCTTTATTATTTGATTTCCAAGATAAATGACAATGTTCAACTAATCTCTCTCAATAACTGATTATTATAACTTGAGATTAGCAAGAATAATTTCAAGAGGCTAGAGATATAAAGTTGCGTGCTTTGATTTTTAGTGGCCTTTTTCAATTTTGACAACTCCAAGTACTTATCTACACCTCACTAAGTGATTAGTATTTTGATATGTGTCAATATGTTGATTATAATATTATCAATGATTATTGAATAAATCAGTTACGAAATTCAACAAATTTTCAATCAAACGAATATGTCCCTTAGCAGTATCCTTGTTTATTTATTACTTACATGTACAGTGTATTCTATTACATGTATTTCATGTAATAGAAATGTTTGTGTCAGTAATTTGATTAGTTAGTGAGGTCTGCCACTAGAGCTGATTTAAACAGCATTATGTTAACATGGCACTACACAAGTACTCCACTACTGGAACCCCAAACAGCTGATCAATTAGACACAACATTTAATATTGGATGAACAATCTATGTGCATCTATATAAAATTAATGGCAGTAATGAAAGTGCCACTCTTAGAGGCATTGATTACTTAGTGAGGTTTGCCACTACAGCTGATTTAAACTGCATTATGTTAATGTAGGACAACACTAGTACTCCACTACTGGAACCCCAAACAGCTGATCAATTAGACACAACATTTAATATTGGATGAACAATCTATGTGCATCTATATAAAATTAATGGCAGTAATGAAAGTGCCACTCTTAGAGGCATTGATTACTTAGTGAGGTTTGCCACTACAGCTGATTTAAACAGCATTATGTTAATGTAGGACAACACTAGTACTCCACTACTGGAACTCCAAACAGCTGATCAATTAGACACAACATTTAATATTGGATGAACAATCTATGTGCATATATATAAAATTAATGGCAGTAATGAAAGTGCCACTCTTAGAGGCATTGATTACTTAGTGAGGTTTGCCACTACAGCTGATTTAAACAGCATTATGTTAATGTAGGACAACACTAGTACTCCACTACTGGAACTCCAAACAGCTGATCAATTAGACACAACATTTAATATTGGATGAACAATCTATGTGCATCTATATAAAATTAATGGCAGTAATGAAAGTGCCACTCTTAGAGGCATTGATTACTTAGTGAGGTTTGCCACTACAGCTGATTTAAACTGCATTATGTTAATGTAGGACAACACTAGTACTCCACTACTGGAACCCCAAACAGCTGATCAATTAGACACAACATTTAATATTGGATGAACAATCTATGTGCATATATATAAAATTAATGGCAGTAATGAAAGTGCCACTCTTAGAGGCATTGATTACTTAGTGAGGTATGCCACTACAGCTGATTTAAACTGCATTATGTTAATGTAGGACAACACTAGTACTCCACTACTGGAACCCCAAACAGCTGATCAATTAGACACAACATTTAATATTGGATGAACAATCTATGTGCATATATATAAAATTAATGGCAGTAATGAAAGTGCCACTCTTAGAGGCATTGATTACTTAGTGAGGTATGCCACTACAGCTGATTTAAACTGCATTATGTTAATGTAGGACAACACTAGTACTCCACTACTGGAACTCCAAACAGCTGATCAATTAGACACAACATTTAATATTGGATGAACAATCTATGTGCATCTATATAAAATTAATGGCAGTAATGAAAGTGCCACTCTTAGAGGCATTGATTTTAACATTTTCATCCATCACAGGTTTTGTTTTCCACTGATGTACAAAAGAAATTAATAAATGTAAGAAAAAACCACATTAGACTTTGATATTTAGCTAATCTTTAATTTTGAAAAGCAGGACCTATATCAGATTAAAAAATGTATTTCTAATCTAATCTAATTAGACTAGTAGTGCAAGTTGAGTTTGATGCTTTTATAATCTACATCACTTTACACAGCAGGGATATTAATTACAGCACTGCACAGATTTGGGCTGAAACGAACTCAGTCGTTTTCTTTACTACAGTCGTAGTAACAAGAAAAAAACTGCTGTTAGTTCTTAGATGATTGGATAAAATATTTCTTACTTATGAATCCAAGAATAATTCAGTCACTCTGTTGCAGTACATGGAGAGATTTAGTAATTTTACATTTCTTTCTTTCATAGAATTATATGGATGGGATAAAACAGTGCTATTCTGAGATTTGTAAATTCAGATTGTCTTAAATTTCCTACATTACAAATATACATGTATACATACATAAATGCTCTCGTTTCACTGTTATGTGGATCTAGGATAGCTAACTAATTCTTTTCCCCTCCTTCATCATTCTAAGGTTGTTTTCTAAATACACCTTCCAAATTCAATAATTATTCCAAAAGTACAAAGGATTTCAAAATATTGAAAAATACAAGATTTGAAAATATATAAAATAGAGCTTACATGTAGAACATCTCCAACTGCATAAATATTAGGAACATTGGTTTGTTCATTGACTGCGTCAATTTTGGCACTATCAGGAACAACCTTGATGCCTGCATTATTGACTTTGAGTTCTGCTGTCAGTGCTCGGCGACCTGTAGCCATCAACACTGTGTCAAATTCGGCTTCATGCTCTGAATTGTCCTGCACAATAAAAAGTTTCTTTACACTACTAATTGAACAAATAAATACTAGGTATAATTTAAGAAATATTTGACACCGTAATTCACTCTATATACTCTGTACTCATTCAGAGTTCAGTAGTTAATGTGAACAAAGGAAAGCAACAGGTCCTATTGTACCCCATCCAATCCAATGTACCCTGTAGTAATTGGAACTTTTAGCCACATATGACACGCATATATTTGAAAATATATTTATTTCATACACCCAAGTATAACATATTTTTTTTATTCAAAAGGTATTTTCTATACCAACATATTATTTTCGCATAAGTGAATTGCTGAGGCACTTTTGATATACAGATTAATCAAACAAATTTGGAATAGAATAATCTAGTAGATATTTTACCTCTTACTAGAAGAGGCCCTGCCAGATTAATAGTGATGGATATAAAGAGTAATATCCTGTTTTTTACAAGTAAAAAATTAAATGATCATGAAAATAAACATCTACAACCAATTTTATGTAAGAAATATTTAAATAAAATTTTCCTGAATTCTATATATTAACCCTCCAGGTGCTGACATCGCGTAGCGCGATGTCAGCGCTCGCCGCTGTAGTGCTGACATCGCGTAGCGCGATGTTAGGTACGCGATCTATTTAAAACGCACTAGCGGCTTTAAACGACTGAATATTACAAAGTATGTTATATAGTATTGAAGTAGAAGAAACGCGGAACATATTATACTCTATGGAATACGTCTGCATCAAAACAGCCGATATACAACAATTGTTTAGAAGCGTATGTTTTGTTTTCAACACACACAAATCAGATGCTCAGTGTATTGCCGCTTGGTGTTTGTTTACATTGTAAGTTTGTTATTGTAATCTATTATTATTGTTTTATTTTGTGTTTTATTGTATTTTATCTTAAAAAATGAGTGAATTAAGTAGGTCTAGTGCAATAATAAATGTGTTAGACGAACTAAATGAACAATCAGACATTGAGAGTGAAGTTGACTCTGAGTAAATCATCTTGTCATTGCTCCAGAATGTAAATTTTTGTACATAAGATATATTTTTTAATTAATTATTTTAGTTTTTTATTGATTGTCATTGTTATATTTTGTGAGCTGAAAACATTTTGAGTTGTAAAAGTGAAATAACACTACATGTTACAATGAAATGTGTAACTTGTCATGTATTAGTGATTTTTTACATAGGACAATTTTCCATTTTTTACTCTAACTGAATGTGTCTAAGAAGATAACCTATAACATGTATATTTTTTTGTGTTTATTATTAAGTTTTCTACAATATGTCTATCTTGGATTTTCATTTTATGTCTTTTGTGAACTGATACATGAACTCAAATTTAAAAAATTGAAAAAAGATTTTTTTCTTTGTAAAGAATAACATCCAGCAATAGTTTACCATGAAAAGATAAGTCCTGTATAAGTATATTTTCTTATTCTATGGTTTTTTCTGAAAATAATGATATGTAATATGTACCATTTTCATTAGGTTTACAGTATTTAAAAAAATATTTTATATACAGTTGCAAACATGATGAAAAACGCCTAGCACTTAAGAAAGTTCAACCCAGCACCTGGAGGGTTAAAGATTAAGGTCAATTGTTTCATATAATTGATAAAATATATACCTTGTTCAATCACTTTATTTCATATACACGACATGTTTCGATCCTTAGATCATCTTCAGGTGTAAAATGTAACAAATATTGAATGTAATAATAAAATTTAAATTAATTAAAAGTTAACAAATTGAAAATACATAAAAACTGTTTTGGTTAGTCTAATTGTTATTATAACAGATGGTGTAATATTAAATGTAAATATTGTATTTTTTGTAATTTAATAGTGTCTAGATATCTTCTTGTTGTATTTATTAGTTATGTATATTTTCCTTGTTTTTGTATATATGTATCAAATATAATATTAGATTGGAATGATATTTGATCATTGAGTAAATTATGTGGATCAGTCTTTTTTGCTTTGTAGATGGCTAATTCTTCTTTGACATCGAGTTTAAGGCTTTTTGGTAAGATTTGAATAATGTCCATATTATTTTCAATAGATGTATAACTATGAGATTCGGATATTAAGTGTTCAGCGTAAGTGGATTGTTGTTGTTGTGAATTTTTTGGTATGTGTTCTTTAAATCTTTGTTTGAAAGATCTTCCAGTTTGGCCAATATAAAATTTGGGACATTCATTACATTTGATACTGTAAATACCAGATTTGTCATAATTATTTGAGGTGGTTGGATTGTTTTGTAATAATTTTTGGAGAGTATTGTTGACGGTATGTGCAAGAATAGTATTGTTTTTGTTAAATATTCTATTAATGCTATTATTTATTTTCCCATAGTATTGCATTTTTATATATTTTTTATTAGATTTTTCTCCTTCTTTCTTCTTGTTTTGTTTGTGTTTATTTATTATGGAGTCTATCATTTGTGTTTTGAATCCATTTGCTCTAGCTATATGTTTTATTGTAAAATATTCTTTTTTGTATGCTTCTTGATTTAAAGGATATGTCAGTAATCTATGAACCATGGAATTGTATGCCGCAATCTTATGGGACCATGGATGATTGGATGATTTATGAATTGTGTGATCTGTTGCTGTTGGTTTTCGATATACTTCAAATTCTAAATGGTTGTTTGATTTCTTGATAGTAACGTCTAGGAAATTGATGGTTTCATTTTCTTCGGTTTCAAGTGTAAATTTGAGATTTTTATGTAGATTATTAAGCTGAGTTAATACTAGTTGTGCTTGTTCCTTATTTCCTTCTATAATTGCAAAAATGTCATCTACATATCTATGGTATGTTTTAATTAAGGAAATTTTAAAATTTAATTTTAAAACAAGGAAAATATACATAACTAATAAATACAACAAGAAGATATCTAGACACTATTAAATTACAAAAAATACAATATTTACATTTAATATTACACCATCTGTTATAATAACAATTAGACTAACCAAAACAGTTTTTATGTATTTTCAATTTGTTAACTTTTAATTAATTTAAATTTTATTATTACATTCAATATTTGTTACATTTTACACCTGAAGATGATCTAAGGATCGAAACATGTCGTGTATATGAAATAAAGTGATTGAACAAGGTATATATTTTATCAATTATATATTATTTTCAATCCAGGGTCAATATGATTATCATCAATTGTTTCACATTTACACACTTTATTAAAAAGTTTGAAATTGTAGAGCTTGGATTATGAAGGAACTAAATTGTAAAAATTTTGTTTTTAATGAAGCCTTATTGAAGCTAAACTTTCCATTTATTAAAAATGGTGAGAAGACTCAGGTAAGGTGGCACGATTGGGCTGTCTCAGTTTTATAAATAAACAAAAGGTTATAACTAGATTAAAGTCAAAACAACATTTGAGGAGCATTCAGGTAATGCCCCTCCGCAGCCGTTTATTTTCTATAGGATTATTAATTCTATGACAAATGAATACCTGAGGACAAAGGAACTCATTAAGTAAAACTTATAATTCATCTGTAACAAAGAAAAATTCATTTCTCATACTGATTTGTAAGTATTCTATAATACCTAATAATTTTATGATTAACACGTTAAAGAATAAATAACACATCACAGTTACTTTAATTAAAATTAAATCAGACTCACTGATATAATTTTAAAATAATCACAAAGTAATTAGTTTTTTCTAAAATTATACTACTGCTAGATGATCACAAAAATCAAATAATCTGATATCAAAGAGGAGCATTGTGCTGGACTGAGTGGTTGCTTAAGTTTTCTGAAAATTTCTTAAGTTTGTAATAAATTAATATGGAGAGTTAAAACAAGTTTGATACAGAACAATTTAGCTATATTCAAACAAAATATTAAATAAGTAATCTCTTTATCAGTATATTATCTCATTCCATCAATTATACACTTAATTCTTTTCAGATACTGATTTTTTTTGCCTGTTGCAACTAGTACCAAATGTCTAGTGATAAATTTTTATCAAAAAGCTATTCAAATCATCAAATTACAAATAATATATTCCTAAGTGAAGTAATTTTTACATCAATTGTTTAACCAAAACAATACTAAATGATAAAGACAAATATTCTGAATAGCCAATATTATTGGCGACTTAACAAAGATATATTCATTTTAGATTTATTAATAGTGTTCATGAAGCACATAAATCAAATATTATCAGGGAAGCAATTTGATGGTTCATAAATAAACTTGATATCTTACTTGAAGATAATGTTGTTGTAGTGAACACATTACTGATGGTTGAATCTTAAAAGTTACAGATTCAGACATATCAGTAAAAAATAGTAATTGATGTTTCTCAAGTTATGATGTTTGACCCGATGGTAGGTCTAGTTAATCTAGTCACGACATAAAACTAACTTTCCGAACTACAAACAAAATACAAAATCTCTTGAATTCAGACAAAAAAATCTTTAGATAAATATGAAAAAACGGGAGTATACAAGATCACTTGCGACAATTGCCCTGACAATTATATTGGACAGACCCGCAGACCTTTCCACAATAGATTTAAAGAACACCACCCTGACCCAAAGCTCGAAAACCAAAAATCCACTGTTGCCCAACATCTCATTGATAAAAAACATTCATTACATTCAATTAACCCTCCACGCGTCTCGATCGAGATGCATTATTGTGTTGCTCAAGCGCCATCGTCTCGATCGAGACGCATTTCGCGTGCGCTTTCATTTATTTATTAGCGCGATTATTACGCATTTGTTTCACACATATTGCATACCGTTTTGAACATAAACGTCTATTACATGTATATAACGCAACATATCTTTTTATTTTTCACTCAGACGATGCTGGTCGACCTGAACAGTTGATGCATATGTTGCTAAGTCATCTCTCCAATCCAGTTTGTTTGTGTTCTTTGTTGATCGACAAAACAATGTGTTAGTGTGCGTGTTTTGCACTGATTTTATTCAAAAATGAGTGAATTATCACGTAGTAGTGCTATTCGGGGTGTTTTAGATGAATTAGATGACGGAAATATAAGTGACAACAGTGACATTACTGACTTGACATGACATGACCCCCAAAATTTTTTATATATAGTTCCTTTTTTTTGTGTGCGTGTTTTGCGTGTGTTTTGCACTGATTTTATTCAAAAATGAGTGAATTATCACGTAGTAGTGCTATTCGGGGTGTTTTTGATGAATTAAATGACGGATATATAAGTGACAACAGTGACATTACTGACTTGACATGACATGACCCCCAAAGATTTGTGTATATAGTTCCTTTTTTTTGACATTTTTCAATTTTACCTTTGGTTTATTTACTATTGTGTATATACATTTTTATTCCTGTTAAGATTCTGCAACTTTTGTACATTAGTGAAAATTGTGCTACATTATTGGTGGTTGACTTATATGTGTCCAAACTTAGAAAATTTGTTTGAAAAATTAACTTTCCAACTTTTCCGAAGATACTACATGCACCAACTTCATTGGTAAGTGCTAATTTATATTCCTTCTAATTATTTGTATATTTGTGAACAAAATGATATGCAGCACTCTATATTTAGGGGATGGGAATACATTTTTATGATTTTTTAAAAAAAACCCTTACGACAACATCAAAATCGCGTAGCGTTTTAAGGTAATATACATGGCGTATATAGGGTTAAAAAAAACATGGACATTTTACATTATTGACGAAATAAACAACTTTTGAACTGCTTAGAAGAATTTGAAATTTACAAATCAACCAAAAACGACCCTAATCTAATAAATGAAAAACTACAGTTCAAATCCCACATCCTTTACAACTGTCTACTAAATAAGCCAGATACCCAAAGAACAGCTGATAACAAAAAAGGAAAGAAGGAGTGACATAACAATTAGGTTAAGTGTAACAATGTACTTTGACTGTGTTTTTGGTGTTTATTTTTGTTTTATCTGACGAAATATAGCAAGATGAAGAACTTTCAACTACCCCTGAAGATGCTACAATAGTAGCGAAACCGGTCGGATGAATGACCATTGAAGGATCGCTGACGAAGGTATTATAAATAAAATAGGTAGGTCTAGGTCGGAACTCATGGCCTATTGTCCAGCTTATTGGAATGGAGGTCAGGTGTTTGTTTGGATTTCCCCTTTCAACGCTGACTAGATTTAGCGCTAGGTTTAGGAAATAAAACTAAGACTTAAATATTTGACAATTTTTAAATATTTATAATTAAGAAAAGCTAGTTTTCATATTCATTTTAAGTAATCTCAGACTGCTAAATATTTTTTAGTGGCTGTAGGGTGTCAAATGTTAACAAATTTTCATTTTCCTTTCAATCATTTTTATAGTTTTAAAGTTAGTATAAAAAAGTAAGCTATATTTTGAAATACTTTAGTTAATAGATCTTACTAGACTTACAAGTTAAGACTATTTGGTAAAAAAATGTTCGATTTCAATGACTTTATATCAGCTATTAAACGCCTCCCAAGTAGTTCTTTCATTAAAATTATATTTATAGTTATAAATAATACAAGATGCGAATTTGGGCTTTCTTGGTACATACAGAACTAAGAAACTATTTTTCCAACTATTTCCAAATATTAAAAACAGACCCTCACTGGACTGGTCTTGCTCATCAGTTATTTTTAATTATTTAATTTTACTGCAAATTAGTAAATTTGATTTTAAATCATTAATGTTATATGTTTACTTTTATTTTACTACGATGAGAAATACCATGTTGTGTTTGGCATCTAATGCTTTTAAATATCACACAATTTACAAAATTGACTAACTTTATATACTCAACTTTTGGTTGTACTTTTACCCGCATCTTATATTACAATCCAAAAGCTACGCACACATACTGCGAGACACAGCACCCGTACGATCGCGCTTAAATGACTTCCTGCAATTACACCCCACCCATCCCAGGGGAGGAGTCGAGTGTCTGTGTAGATTGCGGTCAGACATACAGTCACTCTTCCAGCGGAATTCAGTTGGTCCTAAAGCCGGCCGAACCGCCTTAAGTTACAACAAGATAAAACACATTATTAGCAACTCTGAAACCAAGTTATAAAGTTTGATTTGATACAATATTTTAATTTTGGTAGAAGACATATCAGAGTGCAGGAGAGATTCGAGGCCTTGTTAGTAAAATTATGAGTAAAAAAAAAGTAATAACTAGTTGAGCATTTTAAATTAGCAAATGCCTATCTGTTTTTATTTCTATAGGTCTATTTAGTTTTCATGAATTATAAAAGATATTATTACCAATTTTTCTGTTAAATAATCATATTAGACAACCCATATATATATATATTACGTAAAGCCGTTTGTTGTTAACTCAACTACTCTCTTATTTTTTCATCAATTTTAATGATTGACACGTAAAAAAATTTGCTTATATTCATAGTTGTGCAGTAAGGTTTTCATTTTTCAATATTTTTACCTTGAAGGCCACAGGAAGGCCTTAAGTGTGTTTTTTGCCATAATAATAACACAAAGAGATTTAAATAGACAAAAAGTAACATCTGTTTAAGTGTAAATAATGATATTTACGAAATTTTGACAGCTGTTAAAGGTAAATAATTAAGTTCATAATGTTTAGAAGGTTATAGATCTTTGTTAACCCATTGGCCTAGTTACTATCAGCTGTTTTGCAAGGCCCTCTAGTAGCATTTAAAAAGCACAAAAATGCAGAGTTTCGCTAAAAACCAAATAACTTTTTAATTAAAGCTTTATTTTACCTCTAGTTTTTAATTTTCTTTATTTTAATTTTAATTTATTGTAAAAATCAAACAAACACACTATTCATCACTAACTAAACGAGCAACAAAACACTTTCGGGAGTTTTGCCAAAACAAACAGACTAGACTACTAGTTTTTGACACTTTCTTCGCATTTACAAAATGTAAACAAACATAGATTACCAACATAGAAAAACAAAATACTCTTCTATTAGATCTTTTACAAATTAGTTTATATCAACAACAAAATATAATAAAAAAATCTAAGTAAGTGGCCATAATGTTGCCCATTTCACCATTGTAAAATATAGAAATGAACTGTGGATTCTGCTTCGTAAATAAATAATTTTAACATAAATAATTGTCATTATTGTCAAAGAAATGAGTTAAACAGGATTCCCCTGCCATCTCTCAGCGAAATACGGAACTACGTCAACCTAGGAGAAGATTAGAGTACGATTGTAATTCACTACGGAACAGTCTCGTATCTCTATGTGTGGCCCGGATCACGGCGCTACGAGACAGTCTCGTATGTCTAGGCCAATGGGTTAATCAACATTTATGTGATTTTATTTAAACTGTATTTTATTTACAGGTGTTTATATTTAAACTGTAAGTAGGTTGGAACCCAAGTGAAATGAGTGAGCTACTAGAAATAAATTGACATATTATGATTTTACTTAATACAGTTTAACCACTAATTTGCTGTCAAAAGTCGCATTCCGAGACTCAAGGCCGAGGTGTCATGAGCGCAGCTAGTGATGGGATTGTCCCCTAGTATGCTATAATTTCTTCCTAAATAAGAAAATAAAATATTTACTTAAACCCTAAAAAAAAAAAAAAAAAAACATTAAACTGTAACTTACTTGGACATTTTTCCATGTGACCCTTAATTTGCCAGAATTTTGCTTTATCACCTTCAATGGAATACACTTCTGTAAGAACTTGACTCCACGATCCTCCATCTCGAGAGTAATTAATGAAGCCATCTGCTGGTCAAACCCTCTCAGGACCACTGACCGCACCATTACAGTGGCTTGCATTCCCATGGCCTGTAGAAACCCTGCACATTCTAGTCCGATATCTGTCAGTTCTCAGTCAAGGATAGTTATGAAATATTTGTTCCACTAAAAGTGGTTATGTGTCATTTCACGTTACAATATGGAACATCATATCACTTACATTAAGTTTTAACAAATACTTAACTTTTTTTTACATATAATTTACAGTAAAGTAATGTTGTTAACAATAATCCCTAAATTATTGTTAATTCTCTATAAGAACTATATTCATATAAATAAAAATAAGATGAGAAATGGATAATGAGTAAAGTTAATTTATTTATTTTAAAAATTGGTGCTGTCTAGAATGTTATTTAGTCATAATTTTTTACTTTCTTAACCACTAATCTGACAATTGATGGGTTACTTACTTACTCTTACTCCCAGGGCCATATCGCAGGTGATATTTAGCCGCACCAACAAAGCCTCTCCAGATTGACCTGTCCTCTGCATTCTCTTCCATGGCTCCAACTCGCTGTATATCTAGCCTAACCTGGTCCCACCATATTTGTTTTGGCCTCCCACGAGGTCGCCTTCCCTCCGGGTTATTTTTGCTAACTTTCTTTAGTTGGGACTCTTCTCTCCTTCTCAACACATGCCCAGCCCACCTTAGTCTTCTACTTTTGACCTCACTCACAATGTCTGCGTCGTTATACAGGTCTCTAATCTCCCTGTTATGTTTCTTTCTCCACTCCCCTTGGTCATATGTGGGTACAGTTAGAAAAATTTGGGGTCCCCAGAAAACTGATAAACCTGTCTAAAATGAGTGTTACCGAGTCAAGATGCTCCGTGAGAATAAATGGACAAAACAGCGAAACCTTCAAAGTAAACTCAGGAGTCAGACAGGGGGATGGCCTTTCCCCAATATTATTCAACATGGCCCTAGAGGAGGTCCTTCAGAAGACAAAAGAAATGAACCTAGGTGTTAGTCGGAGTAAAACTGAACATTCTAGCATTTGCAGATGACGTAGCTATAATGGCAGAAAAGCTAGAGGATCTAACTACGCTGACCAAGGTCTTCATAACAGAAGCAGAAAAAATAGGGCTGAAGACAAACGATCCAAAAACCAAATTCATGCACTTTACAAGAGACCAAAATTACACCCAAGACCCCCTACGAGTTGATGGTCATGAATTCGAACAAGTACCGGAATTCAAATACCTCGGAGTCACAATTTCAAATAAAAACGCAGAAGAAATTGAGATACAGCAAAGAATAAATTCAGCCAACAGATGCATTTATGCATGCAATAGATTACTATCTTCCAAGTCATTGTCACACAAAACAAAAATTGGGTTGTACAAATCAATAGGCATCCCAGTTTTGCTCAATGGATCTGAAACGTGGATACTAAATAAGAAAGAAGAAAAAAACTAATTGTCTTCGAAAACAAAGTCTTGAGAATTGATGGGTTAATGAGATACAATTTAATCAATTAAAATTTGCTAATTAAATTTAACTAAAATGCATACATTCACTGATAAAAAAGGCATGGTCTATGGTATAATCAATTGTAGGCACATCTTGTGTCTGGCTTGGACGGAAGTTAACAGGATCAGTTTTTCTATTATAGTTGCACGGAAAAGATATTTTTGCAAATTTTTACTGATAGTAAGATAAGTGAACACGTTTTTCGTTATTTAAATGGCTGTATTTATTTATTTAGACTTTGGACAAGTGCACAGAATATTCAAGGGCATATAAGCAGCTATATACATAAAAATAGACATTAAAATAACAGGATATACTATAAATATATGACAAGAAAAAAGAAATTAATACTTACACTACAAAAATTAGGGCATATAAATAATGTCTCTGTCGAAGTGTTGAATTATAAATCAAAACATTCAATGATTCTCCAGCAATCCAGTTTTTTTATTTAAAAAAGAGGTCTCTGGATTCAATTATGTCATTTTAAAAAAAGGACTACGGTACTTAAAAATCAAATTCAACACATAATTGCTAACTTTATCATTGTAAATATAATAATAGGTAGCTGTATTAAATTCTTTTATAAAGAAAAAAAAAAAAAAACTTTATGACAACCAGGTCGAAATGATGTGATGAGCATTCTGCAATATTTATCCATTATATGAAAGCATTATTTTAAGATAAAATTATTTAAACTAGGAAGTAAACTTAATTATATCACAATTTGAAATTGTTGAAGATACATTATTCCGTGACAATTTTAATTCCACCAAGTATATATTATTATTGATTTTATACACAAATAGATTTCCCATCCAATATTAAATTTTGAGTCTCAAAATATCAGCTGTTTTTGTGATCCATTGTGGAGCGCTAGTGTAGACCCATGTAAATGTAATGCACTTTAAACCAGCTGTGGTTGCAGGCCTCACTAACTAACAAACTTAAAGGCACAAATATTCCTATTATTTGGAATACATATTGTACGTGTATAAAACAAATGAAGTATAAAAGTATTTCAAAAGTATACTAATAGACAAAGTAAGGTAGAAAATAGGTAAGGCTAGAAAGTAGGTTTTCAAGTTATTGACATACAAGGTTTTAGGAAGGTTATATCTTATCAGAATGTAATAGCCCTGCAATAACTAACTGGTAAATTGCGTGCTTTCACATTGGCTCTAGGGAGAACATGCATGTCTAGCTGTAGATGACTTTAATTTCTCATTCCCTGCATTTTTCCTTACTCCTATACCCCCTTAGAGTTTTTTCAGCATTTTTTGTACTGTCCTATTACAAGCTATAAATAGTTTTCAAAAGAAATATTGTTATAACAAACAGTAAAACGCTAAAACTGATAATAACATACAATTCCTTGATATATTGTTCAACTTAATATTGGAAAATTAAGCTATACAACAAAAAATTCCATTATATACTGAATCCATTTGAAAAGTGACTTAATCATCATCATCGCTAGTCTTAATGTAAACCTCAGTAATGACTGGAATTTAAATAGTTTGTTTACTCCAAAATGAATACTGTCCCTACGTTTATTTATATAAAATGGATGCTAAACATCACTCTAAGTCAAGTTAGATGCTATTATCAATTTATTTACGCAAAAATTGTATTACAATTCTGAAAATAGTCAAACCCTCATTAAATAGCACACGATATATCAAGTACTTTGAGTATGGCCACTTAGTTTGTCTTCAAATTCATGCCTCACACAAAAAAATCTACTGTAGCCAGTTTCAATATAAAAGCACAGTAACATTTACTGGCATTTTGACATATTTATTTATACTGTTATTATTAAAAGAAAAATCTCTAAATGCCTACATAGAAAAAGACCAACTAATTACTACAAAAAATAAATAATACTGATAAATCAGCCAAAAGTAATGCCATAAAACTACTACTATAGTGTAATACAACATTCAAATATACAAAATTACTACTTAAAAAATTACTTAGGTTTAAATGAGTACTCAATACAATACATCACATGGCAAGATGTAGTTGTTGGGGTTTCCTATATTACATTTTCTGGTATAATTTTATTTTACCTACTGTATTGATTTGTTAATGTTTTAGAATTTTGAAATGTTTATAATAAGAAAAAATGTTACTTAGTTTCCTTATGCTAAGATACGAAAACTATTTTATATGGCAATATAACAAGTTTCTTTACATTTGGTATATGATGTAAACAAATTTAAGCAACTTCAGACACCCGTTGATAACTCTTTTATTCTTAGTATATGATGAGTTACATGGTGTATCACATAAATGATAATCGATAATTGTTTTTCCATATCTAGGATTAAATCATTATGCTAATAGTTAAAATTGCTCGTCTACAATAATTTGTAATCCATAATCATTATAAGAAAAATGAACTTTTTGGCAAATGTATATATAAATGTTAGCCCGTGCACACTTAACTATTCTGTACTAAAGGATACATCCAGCGCCAATGATGAGAGTGTTTCCTGGAGCTTTCTCCAGGCTGAAAAGATCATCGCTAGTGATGCAGTGCTCCAAGGACCCAGGTATCTGAGGGTAGTTAGGCCGTCCACCTACCGCAATCACCACTCGTTCTGTTGTTAATGTACGTTCAGTTCCATTCTTCAATCGTGTCAAGATTGTGTGAGCATCCACAAACTCTCCATGACCATTAACATACTCAATTTGCCTATTAGCAAAAGTAAGAACTTATAGGCAATAAAATAAAAAAGTAGGGTTTAATTAGGTGTAAGCTAAAAAATCTTGAATAATTAGTGAGAGCATATCCTCACTGAACAAGTGAAGTAGAATCTGAGTATCTAAGGTAATTCGGACTAAGACAGCCTAGGATAATCTACGTAAAAACATGGTTAATATCAATGAATACATATCTATAAGAAGCAAAAAGCCAATGTTAAAAAGTCAGACTACTTTTTCCTAATTTTGCTATCTTGGTGCAGCCGCCGTTTGGTTGAAATTGTTCACCTCATTGACCTTCATATTCTTAAGAATCTGTTGACTTGCATAGATGTGCTGATAATATGACTTTGTCAATGCCATCATAGTTGTATTACAAATAAATGGAATTTGAATTAATTCATTTCATTTCAAAAGAAACAGCTCTCTTCCATTTACCAATATAAGAATGGTTTATGTATACCAATATACCATTGTACGACTATGGGTGGATCAATGCCTCTGTATTTGTATGGGTGGGCAGGAGGGTATAACAAAATGCAGTAATAAAATAATAAACAAAAACAAAATACCGATAAGCAACAAATATTTAACTGTGTAATATCACAAGTCATCACAATCGCCACATTCAACTTGTTAGAACGGCACTCATATACCTGGGATTCTTCTGTAATTAAAAATAATTTCGTAGATTTTGGCAACAACCCTCGAACTGAAGATGTGTGCAAAAGGATTTACCTTACCAGGTGAACTTTTTGATTCTATATAATATTTATAGACTAGTTTAACTAAAATTTACACATTCAATAAATAAATTAGCATATTTTTTTTAGTCCCCCAGAAAAAAAATGTAGAATGAATAATCCATGTTAGGTATGATACATAAATTATACCATCCTTTCTCTTTGAATAAGAATAATTCATAACTATAGTTAATTTTTTCATCTAGTTTTAATCATCAGAACTAAAATGTAAGTTAGGTTAAGAAAGCACTTACTTTTCACGAAGCATGACCCTTGTTACCCAGTTGACAGACTTGACATGATTCTGCACAGCCTCTCGCATCTTTACCCAATTCAATTTAATTTTCTCTGGATCCTTTATCTCCCATCCATAATCTGCTGCCTCCTATTATTTAAATTACACTATAAATTTTATGATTTAAAAACTAATTATGAGATAAAAACAATTATTACTTATATATAATAAATAATAAAGGAGGATGCGGTACTTCACTTAGTCGTAAAGGGCTGTTACAACCAGCTTATTTTATGTGATTTGGACCAAACAAATAAAACTTAATGTACTAATAATTCATTCAACATCCTGCTTCATAGTAAATTTAATCAGTTAAAATAAAATCATAGTTTAAGTACATTTAATCCTAAAAGGAACATTAATATACATGCATACTATACTGTTCATATAAAATATTTTACAAACAATGTTTGTTGAACATCTTTTATTTTCATTAAATATAATGATGACTAACATTTTTAATTACTAAAGAACTCAACAATATTTAGTTAGTATTATAAGTTGAGGTGATAATAAAATGCCACTGGAAAGTTTGAATTGCAAGGACAGATATTTGCGTTTTTGACTTACTGCTTCCATTCGCAATTCAATATGCTGGCTATCCCCTCGCATACTCTAACTCACTTACCATCTTAAACATTAGATAAAAGGTTTCTCACTCAACAATCCAATACAATGACACACCATTTTCAATCACAAACAAAACATAAAATACACCACTTCTCACCCACCCATTCTAAACATAAAGTACACCATTTTTCACCCTCTCGTCCTAAACACCAGATACACGGTTTCTCACTCAACAATTCTATATATAAGACATACCATTTTCAACCACAAATCCGAAACATAAGATACACCACTGCTCACCCACCCATTCTAAATACAAGACTAAGACACTCCATTGGCACCTGCAAATCCGAAACATAAGATAAACCACTGCTTACCTACCTATTCCAAATATAAAACACCATTAGACGAAACATAATACACAATTACTCAACCACATATCTAAATCATAAGACACATCAATATTCACCTACCCAACCTAAATACAAGGAATATTATTGTTTATCTACCCAAACTATTAGTCATTCATCTTCATTTCATGAAAATCCATATGACATATCCATATAAAAAACCATAAATGGTTTAATAGGGCCGGTAAAGGCAAATGTTGACTCTAGCTATATTGTAAAAACTGTCTCAGGAAAATGGAAAGTAAAACACCAGCTCCAAGAGCAACCCAAGCTACAAATAGTCAATAGTATAATTTTTCCTGCAATGTTGTATGCGCTTCCAGTCTTCGGAAGTAGGTTATCCCTTGGCAACACTGTCTCACTCCAAAGACTGCAAAACTCAGCCATTAGGTTTGTGTATGGTCTCAGGAAATATGACCATGTCAGTCAAGCTCGAGAAAAAGCAAAAACACTTCCAATAAATCATATATTTAGTTTGGAAGTGGCTTGTTTAGTCAACAAGATTCTGCTATCTGGTACACCCACTTATTTGAGGAACATGCTGCGGGCTCGTTCAGAGGTTAGAGAACGTCGCACGCCCAGGACAGCATGCCAGAGGTACCCAAAGTCAGACTCGAGGTGGGAAGGAATGCTTTTTCTTACTTTGCTCCCCAGATTTACAACATAATTCAACAGAATTTCAAAGCACTCAGCTATGTATCTTTTAAAAATAAACTTAAGCTACAATTGGAATATGATTATTTTAAAATGTAAGTTGTGTAAAATATATTTTATACTTTTGTGATTTTAGCCTAGTCCTTGGCAATATACATGTAATTTTTGAATGACTTGAGTTTTTTTTTGAAAAACAACAGTATATTGAAAAATGCTACAAATAAAGACGTTATTTATACATAAAAATAGACCAAATACCACTCACTCACTGATAACTATTTCTTAAAAACCACAAAACCTAGGAATGTGACACTTGGCACAGTTATTCTTTATCTTTCTCAGACGTGTACAAACAATTTTCAAAAACTTCTCGTAGTTCTGAAATGGCAGATGTGTTAGTGTGAATATTTAGAAAAGTCAAAAACAGTTTTTCTATTTAGCCTGTAGCTGCTAAATGAATTGTCCAATTGAAAAATTACCATCTTTTTCAGTATCAGATTTGTGATAGGCTACAACTTCGTTCTTATGGCTTTGCTCTCTCTCACCCCCTTCATTCTTAGGCAGTACTACATTTTTAATTGTGGGTGTGACTCAACACGGCTACTTTACATACACTGTAAACAAACGTATATGCTTTCCTTGAAAAAGCTCTTAAATGTTATACAACTTAATTTTGCAAAAAAGAGAAATCTGTAGAATTAAAGCAATCCTCATATTGTAAAGAACATCTAACCATGGGGAGAACCCATTCATTCAGGCACAATTGATCTACTTTATATAAACTTACTGATTTTTCTATACTAATAAAACTTTGTTATTATTATTATTTTAATTAGAAAGTTGTGATAAGATGTGGCTAAAAATGAAAAAATCCTGATATTCCACTGATTTAGACAGAATTTTCCTACTTTGCGCCCTCTAAAAGTAGACTCTGATTTTTCCAGCTTAAAAAACTTTATCATAGAAACAAATTGATGTTAACACTGTGAACAGAAAATTTTAAAACACAATTGTGTTCAGCCATATATCATCCTGCTGATATGGAATGGTAAAACCAACAAAACCTGCCTTTATGACTTACTTCTTCACTGTATGATCACTTTATTTAGAGATTAACAGATTCTATGAAGCTGAAATCTGACACGGAGGATCTCCTTAGGGTTTAGATTAGCAATAAGGTTATGGTTATAAAAAAAGCCATATAAAAGATTTTCACAGTGACATTTTTTAGTTTATGACACTAGAGGATAAAGAAATAGACTTTAGTAACACAACAAAATTTTTGGAAATTCAAATTGACAGAAATTTAAATGATGAAAATCACATTCATTCAGTACGTAGTAGACTAGGGTCAGTCATTTTTGCCCAGAGAAACCTTTCGTCATTTATGGATAAACAGGTCTTATTGATTGCCTATTATGATTTGGTTTATTCTTTTCTATCTAATGGGGTTGAAATTTGGGGGTATGAACGTAGAAGGACATATATCTTATTTAGGCTTCAGAAAAAGCACTAGGAATGGTCCGTAAAAAACCTAGTACATTTTCTTGTAGGCAATTATTTAAGCAAAATAATGTACTTACCTTTCCGTGCATTTACATAACATTGAGTCCTATTATATTTTCATCTAAACATCCATATTTTTAGAGCTGATGAACCAAAATACAAATACAATCTTCGTCATAACAGTAACCTGATACCTCAACACTATAAAACTACATTTTTTTTAAAACACTTGTTATTTAACCTTTTCCACTCGTATGTCGGACGTCCGACATAGTAATTTAGCCGTCCCACTCATATGTCGGACGGCGTCCGACACGGCAATGACGCAAGTTTCGTTTGGTTATTGTTGTTCCTAATTCGTGCTGCTATCATGCGGAAACTAAATGACCTACAACTGGAATGTCACGTGATGTTATTGTTATTCTTTCTTGTTTATTCTAACTTTCAGTTTGATGTTTCGTTAGTTGATACTTGACAGTAGTGTAAAAATATTGGCTCATAGTAGTCCAAATCTTACGGATGCTGAAGTAATATTACAATAATTACAACATGATTTATCAGATACTGAATCAAGTGAAGATAAACGTGTTAGTAATGATGAAATAATTCTTCCAACATTAGAAAATATCTAAGAAAGTGACAGTCTTGTACAAGTAGGCCAAACTGTAAATAGTGGTGATGGTGATATATAATATTTGAAGGATATCATACCATATTACAAAAAACTTCAGTTAACTTTTGTTTTCTTTCCATTCTATGACATAAAATATACATTAAAGTGTTTAAATTCATTTTATAACATTTTAATTATTGCATAAACCTCACAAATACTGAACCGCTTCTTACTACTGAAAATACGTCATAATATTACGAGCTGAGGGGGCAAACAGGTAAAAAAATAATCGAGAGGAAAGGGTTATTGGTTCCAGACTCTACAACGTGCTACCTCTTTCAATAAGAAATGAAAGTGACATAAAATCATTTGGCAGAATGTCCAAGTCCTATTTGGTGTCCCATACCTTTTAAAACTTGGGGAGTTCTTGACTTTGGCATGACATGGCATTTCAAGTGCAGTGCTTGTAAGAACTAGTTTGTTTGAGTTTTTAATTGTAGGCTGGGCTATCTTGTATTATTTACCAAATAATGTGATTT
This sequence comes from Stictocephala bisonia, assembly GCA_035578905.1. Classification (NCBI taxonomy): domain Eukaryota; kingdom Metazoa; phylum Arthropoda; class Insecta; order Hemiptera; family Membracidae; genus Stictocephala; species Stictocephala bisonia. The sequence continues at coordinate 295,469 of JAQJVL010000284.1, forward strand.
ACCAAACTGTTTATAAAAAAAGTATTGACGCTATTATGCAAACATGTGTTGCAAAAAAAAATAAAGAATTATTTGATTTGGTTTTCAATAACTCTGACACTGCCCTACTTAGCATCCTCATAAAGTACACTTAGAGGGTTTTCTAGACTATAAAACTTTGCTATCTGGGAGAACAATTTGATTTCAATAAGAAAATATTAAATTAACTAGAATACAGCAATAACATGGTCATAGGACATAGCTAAATTCCATTAAATAAAGCTTGTTTAAGGATTATATCCTCTGAGTCTGATCACTATATATCAAGATAATTAGAAATCAGAAACTTAACACAAAAGCACAGGAACTTTGCAATATTATTGTAAGGTGGTGCTGCAGGTCAAGCTTCTTATTGATGTAACAGGTTACAGGGAACCAATGGGGAAAGATAAGCAAGCATAGAAAACTATGCGAAGCACGGACAGTCACTAGTCCTATACATAGGACAAACCACTGCTTACTCATCTATTCTATACAAGTATGGAATATCTTGCTTTGTACATATGGAAACCGGTTTTTGCCTACAATTTATGACCAAAACAACGAAATTGCCACTAAAATTACATCTGGGGATACCTTAAAATTGAGTTGCAACAGTCATTTATGGACCCATAATGTTGATTTATTACTATACAGCGACCAGTCAAAACATCTACTTATTTAGCCATGATTGGGTGTAATAGAATGAAGGACACAACAAGACGGAACATCCTCACTTTTTATGTTATTCATCCTTAACTATTTTTGGAACCTTCTGAACTTTCCCCTTTCCATTATTAAATCCTAGGTCACTTACCTCTTCAGGATAGTGTATTTATTTTATATATCTATTAAATTTAAATTAAATTAGGACATAGACAAATATTTTGGCAGAGTTCTAGGTTTAAAAGTAAAACTATTTCAATAACATATCATAAATAATAACCTGCGATGTTCTTTTAGGTTTACCTCTACTTGTTAAAATATTTACGTAAATAGTGACAAAACTTACATATTAATTATAATGTGTAAACTAATTAAGTGGAACTCCAATTATCCGAACCCCAAATATCCTAATCACCGATTATCTGAATCGCTTTCAAAATGCCATAAACAAAATCTTACAATCTTCAGCTTTTTAATTTTGTTCTAAAAAAAACTAAAAGCATACAACAAATAGTAGTGTTTTTAATCCTTAGAAAGATAAATCATACATATGTGTATCACAATAAATAACACATAATAAGCCTCAATAAATACTGTACACTGGAACACAGTATTAAAAGAAAAAATCCAACTTCTGCCAGGAAACATAATGCGATAGTCATAATGTATTGTCTACTCACACTATTGTCCTTCCCTGTCAAGCAGATGTGCAATGTGGCTGCCCATAAACGGAGAAGACAGTTAAACATACAGAACATATTTGACTAAGATGTTTGGAAAGCTATAATATTCGTTTACAGGATACATGGTCCAATAACACACTATAGTACTCTAATATGTAATAAATACCCTTTCTCATTTAAAGTATTGTTTTATATCCCATTTCAACATATATGCTTTTAATTACACGTAGTAATTAAATAAAATGGACTGCTTTTAGACATAAATCTGACTATCCGAATAGGGTCAGGTCGCAATTGATTCGGATAGTTGGAGTTCTATTGTATTAAAAACATAGATTTAAATAACGTGAAGGATGTTATCTGAAATTAATAACTTCAAGTAATTGTTTAAGTTATGAATTTCAGGTACATTAATTTAATCCGTAAGAATAATTTTTAGCCTTGTAAATATCACTTTTACAGAATAATATCAACAAAACTGTTTTTCTTCAATAAATGCTACACTGTGCATCATTTACAGTACAGTACAACTTAAATAAACCTCACGTATGAAAATTAATCATGTACTGTACATTAATTTTGAATAACATTAGGTGTTAAAGTTGGTTTGATTTTGGATGAGATACAAGAAAGAGAAAATTATTATGTAATGAATATCTTAAACAGATGACTAGAATATTTCCCTTTTTGAGTCAGACAGGTTGTGCAATCAAGTAACCTTCAACACTATAGTGGCCTTGAATGTTTTTCTAAAACAATTGTCCTCTGTGTTATATAATGTCAATTTCCAATTGATGTTGGTCATTCTAGTTTTGAAATATAATTGAACGGGGAGTATGGTAGAAACTTCTACCAAATTACTAGATCAGTATTCAATTGCCCACCACTAACACTTATTTACACTTATTGTACATAAAGTCTTTAGTAAACATATCACACATCAAGTACTTTATTTCACAATAAAAAAAATTGTTCCTTTACTTTTACGTAAACAGCTAAAAATGCATTATTCATATAACAGTATTTAAAGATAGTTGACTCAATTGCTGTATTACTGTAATAGGGCCTCTTTGTTCCAACCGTAATTAATGTTTGAAATTATTACAAAACCTCCTATATTTCACAGAAGGAGTAATCAATCTACATAAAATTAAGGTATAGTAATAATAAATAAATAAATAAAAAATAAAAGAGTAGCTTAGTCTGAGTTAGAAAACAATAAAAGCAGTTGACAATACCTAACCCTAACCTAATAATGAAATTTTTCTTATGACTCACATGTTATGATTATGGTCCATTGTTAAAAGATTATGAACATGAAATATATCTTTAACTTTGGAATTTGATGTAATGGTAGTTACTCAGATTGAAGGGCAATGTAATATTTTTAGCATTTTTTAGTGTTATATTATTATTATATTATAGTTAAATAATTAGTATATTATTATTACAAAATTGTTGTGACGGAACCAATACCATAATATACCTAGAACTGAACTTACCCTCACAGCTTCTCCAAGAAGAGCAGTTTGATGCATAAGTTTCTTCGGTATGCAACCGACATTGACACAAGTGCCACCAAGTCCCCAGGTTGTTCCTTGGGGAGAAGGTGTTACAAAGTCTAATACTGCTACTTTCTTTCCATAGGATACAGCTTCTTTGGCACACGCCAAACCTCCTGACCCGCCCCCAATGACAACCAAATCGTAGTCGTAAGATCCATCTGTAATTGAATAATTCCTCGTATATCACTAATATTTAGAGTAACAAAAATTAGCAAACTATGCATTTTAAATAGTAAATATGCTAGAGCACTCACTTTATACTAATTACCAAACTGTAAGTATTTTTATTGATGATTGTAAAATTAAATGTCAAGATGACACTAATAAATTAACAGTACAATTAAACATCACAAAACAAAAATTTATTATAATATAAGCACAAAATACACAAATATATTACAACACAAGTACAAAATGCACAAATACTATGGTAATCGATTTCGGTGAACCACGCTCACCTTCCTCAGACCAGAGGGATTCACAAAAGATTGGAACAACAAAATAAACAAATGATAACAATGTGTTACAACTCTAATAAATTGTTCAGTGTACAAAATCTAGATTGCCCTACAGTTGTCATAAACAATAATATTTATTGAATATGAATAAGTAATAAAAAGAAACATCTAACGAGAAATAGAAACTAAAAAAAATAAACAAATGATAACAATGTGTTATAACTCAACAAACCAGTAAATTGTTCAGTTGATAATTGAAAAATATGGATACCGGTACATTAAAAGAAATTAAATTAAAAAAATAAATAAATTTTAACCACATTGGCATAGAAAAAGTGTTTAATTGTTTTTTACTTTTCGGCACTAAATGAAACTTTCAACACTTTTTCCTATATTCCTTTGAGAATAGAAATTTCAGATGCAGATACGCCATTTCCCTCAGCCCAAGTTATAGCAGTGGTGGAAGCATGTAATGTCTCATTGTTTACAGTTTGTGGGTGGGCGGCAACAGTTGTGGATTCAGCCACCTGGTTCTCTTCTCCACTATCAAGTGCCTCTGCTACTATCTCGTCGTCCGTCATGAACTACCACTGCTCATATTTTTCACCTACTAACTAGGCATCTACATCAGCTGTTGTAATGTCATTTAGGTCATCCAAAAGTTGCTCGACAATGGCCTCTAAGTTCATTTAGCTCAATTTGTTGTCCAGTAGAATCGTCTTTTTTATTTTTTGCATATGCCTCTAATAAATTCGTAGAAGGCCAAAGCTTTTTCCACGAACAAACAATTGTTTTTGTTGTTAGATTTTTCCAAGCGATTGCTAGGTTAAAAACAACATCTTTGATGTTATTGTCTTTCAACGATTGAATAACACTCCCCTCTTTCGATAACACACTGTACAATAAGCCCCTTTTTTAACTTGTTTTTATTTTTTTGAATCACATTTTGGTCCATGGGTTAAAGCAACAGTGTTACGTCTTGGAAATGTGCAATTACAAATCTATTTACTCACAAAAATATGAAAATAGGCTAGGCAAAATAACAATAGGCCTAAGTTAATAGATTTACGTCCACTAATTATTAAAAATGATTAAACAATTACGATTGTTTAAACTGCCACTTACAGCATTGAATCTTTTTTCAATCGTGCATGTATGCCTTTGCAAATAAACAAATCTAGGATTAAATTCAGGGTAATTATGCACTTTCTTGCCACCAAACAAATTTGGAACATTTTGCTTGAAATGGGTCTAGAATTGGCTGTATTTTCAAGAGATATGCTTTTTATTCCGCGGAAATATCGTATTATACCGAAAAATTCGAAAAAACCAATGTCACAACTTTTAGTATTTTTGTCATATTTCCGTTAATTTAAATGGTATTTTAATCGTCTTTTTTTTTATTTTGATGTGTTTTTTTACGCTGAATACAAATTTGAAAACTATTTTGGTCTATAACAATTATTTCTCGAGAAATAACGGAAAAACTACTGTTGCGGCGGATCGCGATTAGCGGCCATTATGCGATCATTATATACAACAACTATTAATCACAAAAACCGAATTCACCTATATTCCCGCCGGAGTGACGGCCGGCAGGCCGTCACGGAGGCCAAACGTCCGAATTTAACGCAAATTACGAATTTTTGTTGAGAAAATAGACAATTAGGATAAGTTAGGTTATGTTTGGTTGTCAGCAAAAAATGCATTTTTCGAGCTGAAAAAATAATTTTACTAAAAAACCAGTTATATATTTGTGTTCAGCATAAAAAAACACGAGAAATGAAAAAAAAAATTGTGGAAAAAATTCAGTCATAGTCATACAAATAGGCCTTAGGCCTAATTCACAGATGATGTAATTGTTCTCAAAATTTGTATCACATAGGGCCTACCTAAGTTTTCTGATGAATAAGTATGTTGAAATTAAGGAATTATATTAACACCTACTGCAGTAAGTAGGCCTTTATTACCCAATGCGAAATTATATTGCATTTATTTAAAAACAGTAAAGAGATAGACTGCATCTGGAAAAATATTGAATCCAAAAACTGTTTATTTAGCCCCAGAACTATTTGCAGATTATTTTAAAATATCATAACCACTTGGTAATGCAAATTAAAATTATTTGAGTAGGGCAATTTGAGGTATGGACATATTAGTTAGGCTATTTGTTTTATCTAACCTATAAGATCAGCTGTGACTTTCAAAATAAAGAGATGGCTGAAAGAATATGATTAATGGTTTAGATAATATTACTTACTTTTGACATTTAACTTGAAAGATGTCACTGATATAAATCTGCAAGAGTTGATATTTAAAGGTTTTAAGGTTAGTTGTAAAGAATGCTTGAGTACATTCAATGCCATATTTAAAATAACTAATTTTTGATTGTAATAATACCGAATTAAGTTTTAAGATCCATGAACTTGTAAAATGTTAAGGATTAAGACATTATACTGTTACAACTGTCAAAGCCTCCTCCCAAATAATGTCTACTACAGCCACAACCAAATCCAAACTAACATAAATGTTGCGTAAACACTAACAAAGCAGCCGCAAGTCATTACATACAGCAACAGCTAGACAATACGTTATTGAAGTCTAATTCTTAGGAATGAAGTCAATTTTAATTTCTGGGTGTAACCGTGGAATAGGTTTGGGTTTGGTAAAATATTTAACCGAGCAAAATAATTCACTAAAACATATAATAGCAACGTGTCGTAACCCTCAAGATGCCAAGGTAAGACTGCATTTTACACACTAGCCATCTTATTTATATTATATAACTAAGAGATGTTAAGACTTACGTGAACCGGTTGGAGCCATAAGTAAATGAAGATACTGTTCAATAAACACAGAATAGAATAGTTAACAGTTAATAAAATTGTCTAAAGGATCAGTCCAATACAAGTACGTAGGTACACTCCTGACAAAGATTTAAATACGATTGTACAATAGTTTCAGTCACGACCAGTGAGCGAGGACAATCGCACCTCTCTCGTCTCTCTGTCCTATCGAGTAAATGATTATTTTGAAGTAACTTCAACTTGTACTTGGTCTTAGTATCTATAACGTTAAGCGTTCTGCTAGCAACCGAATCGTGACGTCATATTACGTCATCATAGTGAATTCCGTAAGAATTCCCATGATATTCAATAGTCATTCACATCCGGCACATTTCTTGGAAATTCTTTTGCTTTCTATACCTAACGTTCTAGAACAGAAATCAATCATTCTTTCCTTTTGTTTAAATTTGAATGATAATTTTTGAGCTAAGGAAAAATATGACTTTATTATATTTTATGACTTTATTAGTAGGCATATGAATTTGTACGACAATCGTATAAACGTCACATTTATAAATAAATAAAACACGAACATAGACATTTATTTTCTTTGCAAAATTTACAGTGCTTAGCTAAGATATTCAACTCTCTAAATGTAGTTGACATTGACTGAAATTTAAAACTTGGTCACAATTTTACAGTTTCCTTCTTTTTATATATTTGAAACTTATTATTCACGAAGATAAAAATTCACTTTTTTCAACTAAAACTCGTTAACTCAGGAATTCAAGAGCTCTGGTAATCCCCAACATCACAGTACCTTTTATCAAAGGTATTCCAGTTATAACTGTATTAAGTTATACAAACTGCCATTTTCTAAAGGCTGAAACAAATATTAATAAATTTAGAAATTACTAAAAGCTCTATTGCTGAAAAAAGAATATTATTCAGTAGCTAACTTTGGAAATGATGACCTGGCTTGTCTTTGATTTTAATTGATAATTGCTATTATAATTGTAAATACAACTATTTTATATATAGTATTAGTATTGTATTATCACTGTAAATGGGACGATTGTCATGCAAGTTTTGTTTTACGACAGTAAATTTGTTTTGTTTGATTTGTTTTGTAACAAATTCATTTGATTTGTAAACAATAAATGTTCTTTTATTATATAAATAAAATTTATACAATTGTAGTTTTCATTGTTTTAAGATTTAATTCATTAAAGTTAAAATTACTAAATACTTTGGCCAATAGTTAACAAAGGCGAAACAAAGTAGGCATAATGATAGTTTTTGAAAACTAAACAATTTGAGTTTTTTATCACAATAGTAGAATAGACATACAATATTTCAGAAATGATTTTTAAATTTGCACTTGTGTAAGTGAACTGTTGGAAAAGATAACAATCTACCAGTTTTAGGACATAAATGCATTTCATGTATCTAGTTCAGATTAAGCAGTGTAGCAACTTGCTGATTTGTAATAAAATTAATTGATAGGACAACCAATTTAATTTACACCTGTTACTTGCTTATCTAATTGAAGTATTAAGTTGTGATTTTTATCATCATTTATTGACAATTATAATAAGTTTTCACTACACTACTATGAGTTTAGCTGTTTTCGTTATGTGTTTACAACCTACGAAACATCATATTTTCAACAGCTGTCTATTGTTTACTACCACCAAAAGTAACATTGTTTACAACCGAAAAATTTCCACAGTCAACAACACCTGTTTTTATTCCGTAGTGTAGTGAAAAGTATCATTAAAAACTCGAGTGGAAGTGTTTTGTATGTTCTCGACCATTCGAAGTGCTCGACAAGTCTCGCACTTCAAACATATGGTCTCGAAAATGCAAAACCCCACTTTCCACTCTTGTTATGAAATGTACTATTTCACTACACTACTATGAGTTCAGCTGTTTTCGTTATGTGTTTACAACCTGCGAAACATCATATTTTCAACAGCTGTCTATTGTTTACTACCGAAAGTAACATTGTTTACAACCGAAAAATTTTCCACAGTCAACAACACCTGTTTTTAAAACATGTTTCTAATTTAATAAACCGTTAACATTCCAAAAATGAGTTTTTATTGCGTAGTGTAGTGAAAAGTATCGTTCAAAACTCGAGTGAAATTGTTTTGTATGTTCTCGACCATTTGAAGTGCTCGACAAGTCTCGCACTTCAAACATATGGCTCGAACATGCAAAACCCCACTTTCCACTCTTGTTATGAAATATACTATTACATAATGTTTTTGTTCACAAATTCCTATTGTTAAAATTATTGTTGTACGCCTAAAGTGTTTCTCATAAATTTGCAACTGAAGTCGCTTTTATCTTTAAATAAATATCCACAAAATTCCCAAGGTAACTTAAGAATAATAGAATAATTAATTGCAATTTGATTCCAGACTCATTGGTGGATATGATAAATCACAAAAGGTGAATAAGATAGTTTAGACTATATCAAAATCATTTATTAGCCATTAGACAGTGTATTACAATATTGTTCATTGTAGGCTTTGCCAATAATAAATAACATATAAACGAAGAACAATAGTATAACTCGCGAGGTTTACCGAGGCACTTGGCCAGGCGATGCGCAGTAGACTAATTGGAGTGGGGGAGCCGCCGAGTTAGTTTGTGCCATATGGTAAATAAAAATAGAAAATAAAACCATCTGACATTTAAAATGTTGTTTACAACCTGACTTAACCTTGTTACTGTTAATAGATAAATAATTGTGAAAATTATAATTAATTAATGACACGTTTAACTTGTTTTTGTTTAATTGTTCATAGATCTATTGATTATATCATAATTTTATTTATTGAATTATAAGCAATTTAATGTATCCATTTTCAGACTTTGCAAAGACATCATAATAAGAGGTTCAAATTAAAAATGAAAACAACCTTTCTCATTGGCCATTAGAATAAATGTAAACAAACAACAAAGAAGGTGAAAATACATTTTTCTCTACACAGAGAGGCACTGCAAAACAGTAACTAAAACTTAAGAGATTAGTCTCATGATGGAGGGGTATAACAGTGGTGGGACTGCTCTCCCCTCTACTTCTACTATTATTCCCCTCATGCGCAGGTCAAGTGCTTCGGTAAGCCTCGCGAGTTTAAACCTTCGTTAATTTAATTATTTTGCTGATGAATCCTGAATCTTACAAAAATTAATTTTAAGTTAAACAATTTTTTAAAGAATAGTTCAAATAAATATTTGAAAAAAAATTAAAACAAAACTAATGTAATAAATCTCCTATAACTCCTAATCAGTAATTAAATTTATATACGGTATAATAAAGTAAATTAAACAAGTAAACAGATGATCAATTTATATGCGGTATAATAAAGTAAATTAAACAAGTTAACAGATGATCAATTTCAATGTACACCTAGTTATTACTGTACTATTTATTTTACCACTTTTATCCAAAATTCTAATTTAATTTGATAGCTTAGGAATATAAATGTACCATTTGTTTTAAAACAATTAATATTGTAACTAAAAAATTACAATTTACTACGTTAAAACTTAAAAATAAGAAATAATAATTACAGTTAATTGCATACTACAAGTAAAGTTTACATAAATATTGGTTAGAAAGAAAAATTATTTTTATTTATAGTGTACAGAAATATCAAGCTACTTATAAGTAATATGGTAAATAATTGGCAAGGGCAATTAACTAAAACTAATTTTATAAAATACTTCTTCAATCCCAAGTAAATATTAAATTATTTTTGACAACAGAATTAATAATTGTAACTGGCTCTGTGATGTACAGAATATGCCAGTATTTATATTATTAAATACAATAATTGTAAATTCACTTCATTATTCTTGAAAAATTACAACATATCAAATAATATAACAGAAAAAATACAAATTGGAATTATAAAATACTTATATTTTGAACCACCGGTTACAGGAACAAGTAAAAAAATCATTCACACTACAGAAGGCCTTATCTACAAGCCACTTTTAACTTTGACTTGAATGATTTTAATTGTTTGTGATTTAAATCACATTGTTTATAGATGCAATAGAACTCCACAAACCAGTGCAAAAGAAAGTGGTGGAGGTATTCTTTTGGCTATAATACAATCGCACAGCCAATAGAACACCCATCTTTTCTGCTACCGGCTTATCCCATAATAAAGACTTGGATGATGGTGGTATCTTCCCCCAAGTATGCCCAAGGAAATGTACTAAATGTTCTCTAGTTATTGCTCTGCTGTTGAGGAGGTTACGATCTATATGCCTTGTGATCTTGAAATGATCCTGACAGGTGACTTTAACATACAGGTATCAACTGGAATGATGGTGCCAATTTTCAAGTGCTTATATAATCTGGCCTCTATATTTAACCTCACTCAGTTTAACAGCATTATCAACTTTAGAGATGTGATCCTCAACCTTATATTTTCTTCCTTACCCTCTACGTCTGTTAAAGAGGACTTTCTAATCTTGATGCCTATTGATTCTCACCATCCTGCATTGAATGCAATGTTCTCTACCCTTCCTCAATAAATCTTCTTCAAGCTTCTTAGGTACCTGACTTCAGGAATTACAAACTTGATATGGTTTATCTAGATCGTCTGTCCTTGGACTTATTACCTCCCACACTGGATGGTGATACTAATGTAACTTTGGAGCGGCCGTAGATAAGGAGCTAAGGCGCCGGCTTGCCACACAATCGGTCCAGGTTCGATTCCCAATGTGACCACTAATAGATTTTGCCCTGCCGCTACAGTGGTTCGGAAGTCACGTAAAGCCGTTGGTCCCCAGGTTAAGTGCTAGAGAGGGCTTCTTAGCTCTAACTTCGTTTGGTAAAATGGTAAAGACGAACTTTAACTTTTAGCTTTTTTTAAACTTTTGCTCAATGATACAGAGAACAGTTTTTGAACATACATCTATGAAGAAGATAGGTCTGTCAGCATTTTCTGTTTGGTTATCCTCTGACTTGAATTGAAAGAGCTTGTAGTAAAAAAAAGTGCTGCCAAAAGTTTACAAACAAGCCCTCATCAATTTATAAGCGGCAGCGTACAGAAACTTTACCACTGTAGAGAGCATTGTCGTACTTTGTCTAATGTCTTAGGGGCTATGTAATGTATGTTCAGGGTGTCATTCACAATAAGGAGATCTTTTGGAGTTACATTACACCATAAGAAGACAGAACACTATGCCAACGACTGTGTATTTGATGATGTAAAGACATCATTTTCTGCTGATATATGTGAGGTATTTGTCAAATATTTTATGTTTGTGTACTCTACTTAGCTGTTCCTCCTGTAATTAAGTCCATGACCAATTCTCTTTATCAGCTCTTTAATTCTCCAGTGAGTGATTAAAGAATGCTTAGTGAACTGAATAGTTTCAAGTGTTAAGCCCCAAACTCCATTCCACAGAATGTATTGAAACATCGTAGATACCTGTTGGCTGATCCAATTGCCAAATTGTTCAATCTGTCACTATCTGAAGGAACCTTTACTGATGCAGTGAAGTCAGGATATGTGGTGCCCCTGAAGTTGCAGGGAGGTTCTTACAAATTATAGGCCCATTGTTATTCAGTCTGTTCTCTAGACTCTTTGAGACACTAAATCTTAAGAAACTTAATCCATGCTTCCATAACATTAATCAATCATTAATCATGATTTCATGATTGTTAGCATGGATTCAGCTGGAACAAATCAACAGTTACCAATCTTGTATCACTGCAGACTCTTGCAGTGGCAGCACTTGGTGCTAGGAATCAACTGCACACTGTATTCCTGATCTCAGCAAACGATTTGACTGAGTTAACCACGTTATATCGCTGGCGAAACTGGAAGCCTACAGAACCACCAATGAAAAAATGATAGTCTGTACAATTTTTGTTAGTAATAAAATAAGATGTTGTGCCATAGACCATAAAAGATAAGTTTGTGATCCACATTTCCCCCTATTGTGATCAATACCTTGCATATCAAAATGTTTAAGCATATAGACACTTATCCGTTTTCTTAACCCAAAACTCAAATGTGCTATAAACAAATTAGTTAGTACAGGGTTAGTTTTAACAATAGGGCAAGTGCCTGCATTACTTTGATTTTGTCGGAGACAGGAAAGTAGGCTTAACTTTTAGAAAATTCCTCGGTAAACCATGTGAAAGTGGCATAAACATACACTAAAATGATGTGTAAATACAAAATAAAAAGTAATAATAAAACCTTCATAGAGACATTTTGGCCACTGGCCTTATTGGCAGATTTTAACTCTTCTATTATACGGCTTTTCAACCGTAGAGGTAGCTGGGGGTTTGTAAACTATGTTTTATCATTAGGAATAAAAACTATGTTTTATGTTTAGGAAACATGGGCTAGCTAAGTTCTTGTGTGTGACGGTTCAAATTTAATAAGAGTGAACTTGTATTGTATTATTCAGAAATGATTAAAATTAATTACTAATATCCGAGTTGTAAGATATAACGCCTAAGTCATGAAATCAAAGGTGATTAAACATTGTGAAATAGGCTAACGGCAAGAACGAGTTTGTAGAGCAGCAGGGGAACAATGAAACAGAGTATGATGCAATTTGACAGTTGTACTAAACCCTATTGAGTGACCTTGTCGTAGTGCTTGGTTATGAAAAGGTCACTGATGATAAGTGTCAGGTGGAGTGAGAGGGAGGGGGTCAGATTGTGGTCAACTAAACCGACTGCCTGACTGTGGGCATTGTCTGCATCTACTGAAACTGAATATACGCTGCACTTGAATATACGCTGCACTTGAATATACGCTCTCTATAGATAGATTGTAAACAATATTGACCATTTACTTGAAAATGCATTACAGTAATTGAAAACAGTACCAAGACATAGAAGCTATTCGTTTATAAATTCAATGATTGGCGCAACACTGACAGACAGTGTATTTCAACATTGGATATTTTTCGTATGTTAGGCCCAAAACAATTCAACTAATTGGATTTTAAATGCAATAACAAGGAGGAGAAAGAAGTTTCACAACTTTTTAAACCATCTAATCAACAATGGTTTATGTGAGGGCTGTAATGTTGACTGCCATGTGGTTAAAAAATTATGTGTCTTTTAATTAAATGAGATAAGCAATTTTCTAGGGAGCAAGTCATTTGTAAGAACTTAAAGGAGGCAATGCTAATAACAAATTAAGCACAAGACATAAACAAGTCTCTATTCTATACTTGCTTGCAGTTATAAACGGAATTCTCACAACACTAGCAGAAAATATACAACAACAGATAGGGGTAAGTCTGTTTTGGCCTGCCTGCACCCTGTCTCCTTTTACTTGGTGAAAACTCTACAGTGGTTTTTATGTAATTTTGGTGCCATATAACAAAAGAAGAAATAAAAACTATGACCTAAATAGAGATAGTCTCGAGTGACTTGATTAAGTGTTTCAATATGAGAAGATATCATAGATTTTTTTTTCAGATACCATCGTTTACGTGTGACGGTTTTCCCGTGAACATAGAATCTACTTATTACAAACAAGTTGTACAAACATTTGCTACCATATTAATTAAGAGTGTAACGGAAATAATATGTTAAGTTTCTGCTAGTATGTGAACGTAGGAAATAACAACTTCCTCATTGAGAGTACTTATAATACCTTTTAATAAATAAAATTAATCAGTGCAACATATTTATAGTACAACCACTCAGTATTTAGTCTTAATAATAATATTATACATGAATACACATAAGAATGTAGTATCTATGCACAAACAACTCTGTGACCTGTGGAACAATCGAGACAGGTAAATACCCACGAATAGATTTTCCAAATGGAAGCTGGTGAACTCGAACCTGCTCCAGACCCCCAACCACATGAAACTGGTCCAACACCCCCCAAACCGGCAGAGGGTTCCCTAACAACGAGGTAATTCCCAAGGTGGAAACCTATCCCGACGGTCAACTGTGACCGTACCACCCCAACCAAGTAGAAACCTTCCTATATATACGCTTTGACCGGCCCTGAACGTAAACATCACTTCAAGGCTAGTGAACCTTCTGGCTACGAACTTAGTTGTGCAATGTACATATCGTTAAGTATATTTCTGTATTATACCCTATTATCACAGAAGTGAATTTTTTTCAATTTTACTTAGCAGATGTGTCATGATGTTATGCCAAAGCTAACATACTATCGTGTTATTTCACAGTGTAAAATAATTCAGAACATGTAAGGTGCGATGTGTAATTTAGGCTACCCCATAAAAGTTGTTGAGGAAATATATTTTTGAAAAGCTATGACATATTGCTTTTGTCTTTGACATAGACAATTGTCATAGATTGTCAAGCACTTTAGGCCAAGAGGGAATAAATATTTTGTAGGGCGACTGAGATTTTAAAGGACATTTCACTATTATCTAATTATCTAATTATGGATTCAGAAGTTATGAAGGAAAAAACTTCCTAAGGAAAATCAAAGGAAAATAAATTTTTACTGCCAAAGGTCAGTTATTACTTTCATTGGAGAAATATTAAAAACTGAATCATTAAATACCCTAAAGAATAAAAATCAGCTAAAATGTCTGTCACATACTTTTTATAGTGAAGACAAAGTATGTCTTAAAAAGAATACTAATACTCGTACTACTTACCTGTAGGAGATTTTGATTCACCAAAGAAAACCTTTGTTGTGAGTATATTTAAGGACATGCTGTCTCCCTCCGGGACTAATGACAGTTTATTTCATCTAGGCTAAAAACTAACTCTAAATCATTGAAAAAAAAAAAAAAAACAGTGGAGAAAAGTAGTTCAGAAAATGTTAACTATGCTAACTGTAGTAAAAAGACTTAAATTATTTATTATGGCCAAGGGAGATAAAATCAACCAACAACTTTTAATAACCAGCATATAATGAATGCATTGTTCTTTGTTACCTTGACAACATATTTGAACTCTTAACACATGTTATTAAACATTATGCAAAGAACAGATGTAAACATAGAGATTACACAAAACTATTACTCTTCCTTCTTTGTGGAATCCATGGTACCTGATGTAATCTCTGAACTTCTCCTTATCAATGTCTCATACATGTCTTAATTAATGAGTCAGCATAATTGAAGTGTAGTCATCTATTTAGTTGAAGCGTAATTTGGGTTGACCTTCTCCCTCAGGAAATTATGTCTAAAATCAATTTGTTTGGTTCTGGCTTGATACTTTCCATTTAAAGCAAGATTCCTTGTGCCCTTATTGTCATAGTATATCTGAGTAAGACTCTTTCTACCAGGATGAATCTCTTCTGCTGAACCGCTCAACCATAATGCTTCTTGAGCAGTTGAAGACATAGCCATATATTTGGCCTCTGTTGTTGATAGTGCCACAGTAGATTGTCGTTTAGTACACCATGATATTGGACCACCATATTTCATAAATAAGTATCCACATCCAGTAACTGATCTACAGATCACTTGCCCAATCAGCATCACAGTACCCAAAAAGATTCCACCCTTAGAACCATCAAACTGTAACTTCTTTAAAGAAGTCCCTTTTAGGTACCTTAACACTCATTTAATGCCAGTCCAGGTCTTGAAACTTGAGCAGCAAACAAAAGACATCAATAGCTTCTTGGTAAGGAACTTGTTTTATCTTTTCTCTTTCTTCTTTTCATTTTTGGGCTTTTGACCTTAAGTAGACTTATCATTGCAACTCATTGGTGATGACACTAGGTGATATTGATTCACTATGCATTTTAAAGTAAATTTTCTGTATACATTTGTTAGCTCATCCAGGTTTTCTACTTGTTTCTGTCTCAAGTCAGTTGAAAACCTAAACAAACTTGGCCTCACTGAAATCCTTCATTTTAAAAGTACACATCAACTAAATCTGTTGTTTTACTTTTCTGGAGAATAATAAAATATCATCCACCCACACTGAAATTAAAGACATCAATCCTTTTTCAATTTGACAATAAACACATGGGTCAAATTTAGATTGTTTAAAACCCAGTCCGTTTAAACATCAGTCTAGTTTCTCATTCTTTACTCTGCTAGCCCATCTATACTCTTCTGAAGATGACAAACTCTAGCTGGATCATCTTCGAAACCAGGAGGTTGACACATGTATAACTCCTCTTCGAGATCTCCTTGAAGTAAAGCAGATACAGCATCCAATGATCTATGTCTAGATCATATTCAGCAGCAAGTGCAAGTAAATACCTTATCAAGCTGTAACGGAAACAGGTGAGAAAGTTTCTTCATTATCCATTCGCCTCCTATGGATGAATCCTTTCACAAATATTCTTGCCGTATGCTGTACAGTATCACCCTTGGCATCTTTCTTGGACTTGTAAACCCATTTAGACTCTAATGGTTTCCTTGCTGTTGACGGTTTGACCGATTCCCAAGTCTTAAATCTGAGAATTGATTTCGTGGTCCATAGCATTCTTCCATGAGTCTTTGTATTCACTATGCAACGCCTCTTTAAAACTCAACGGATCAGACTGGTTGTGACCGAAGAATGCATAGGTTACAAAATCCTTCAATACAACTGGAGGTTTTCTCTTTCACTGAGGTCAAGCAACTATGAGCTCATTGTCTTGTTGTTCTATCGTCGAGTCTAAATCAATCAATGATTGTATCACTTATTAACGTTCGTAATCTGGAACTGGTGATAGTACCTCTTCATCACTATAAATATTTGTACCCTCAACATTATGCAAATTTTCTTTCAGTTCGTCTGAAAACAGTTAGAAATAGCTCAATGATCTTTATTTTGACAATGATCTTTTAACAAAGAGCTTCCCCATTGTTTTTCTGAAAAAGATAACATTTCTCAATATGAATACTATTTTTTTCTGAGTACAATCTGTACCCTTTAGAAAAGTCATATTATCCAACAAATACACAGGCAGTAGACTGTGAGCAGGGCCGGCCCTAGCTAATTTTATAGTGTAAGCAAACAGTAGTTTTGGCGCCCCCCCCCCCCGATAAACCGTCATACACTACACCGTAGAACGGTAAATGTCACATACCTTGTACCTAACTAAATAGTAAACAAAGGGGAACAAATTAGGAGGAAAAAAATAACTGACAAACCAGAGTTTATGTTTATTTACCAGTGTTCATTTACAAATACAGTGACACATTGTAGACTACAATTACGATACATTACATTATTAAGTTATGTGATGTATGATGGAAAACACAAAATCGTCTCGTACAATTAAGATACTCAATGTTGCAGTTAAAAAGGAATTCGTCTGGCTTTCAATTTTGAAAACTCTTGCAGTAGAATGTCCGTTTCCATTACATTTAGGGCATCATTTTCAATCGCCAAGGTTGCTAGACCACTTAAGTGTTCTTGGCTCAAATTTGATCGAAGGTAAGTTTTTATCAGTTTTAATTTGGAAAAACTTCTTTCGCCACTGGCCACGGATACTGGCAGCGTTAACAAGATTCTCAATGCGTCAAAAATATTTGGAAAAGTATCCACATAACCACGTTTGGTTATAAAAGACAACGCTCCAGCTGGGTGACTTCTAGGGGGCAGCATTGGTCCAAAGATTTGAAGCTCATCAAACAGCTCATCTCCGTTAATGTCATATTCTTTTGGTTTGTCATCTCCATCACCACCGCTCAAAACTGTTTCAAGGTGTTTGCAGGCTTTCTTCAACTCTGATTCACTCCATGCTTTTCCTAAGCTAGCAATATCATAGAGAAATTTAAAATCTTCACTATGGTTTTCCATCAGTTAAAATCTCTCCTTTAACGAGGATATTGCTCTATCAAGCACAACAAAGAAGAAATTTACTTTAAACAAATCTTTACCAGAACTTGCAGCTTCATCTTCACTCTCGTAAGAAAATTGTTTTTTAACTCTTCTTGGTCTAACTGTTTTTTCTTGTTCAAAGTCACCTGCAACATCAATTTTTTCTGCAAGTTCCTTTGCATCAGTAATGACGCTGTTTAGTCCTTCTTCAGATCTCATAGTTTCCAAAAATGATTTTACACTCTTAAGAAGATCTATTGAACTTTGAAGATCATTTGTGACCTTTTGCATCAGTTTACTAACCATGTTTGTTTTATACAGGATCTCATGCCAAGTTACAATACAACACAGAAACTTGAAGCTTTGCAGTTTTTTTTTCTAGTCCTACGGCAGCATTTCTACCAAATGCATCAAGGTTATTGTCTTGAGAAGCTTCATATAATGCATCATATACTTCTTCAATATGGTACCTCAAGGGTAATAATGCCTCAATTCTACTTTCCCACCTAGTGTTGCAGAGTGGTTTGACTGTTAGACTCGAAACGTTTTTCAGCAAAATACTCCATCTATGAGTAGAACTTGAAAAAAAGTTATATATCTATTGTATGGTGCTGAAACAGTCTACTGCACTATTGCAAGACAGAGCTGCATCGTTAATTACCAAGTTCAGGGAGTGGTTTCCACATGGAACATAAAATGCTCTAGGATTTAGATCAAAGATCCTCTTCTGAACTCCAACATGCTTTCCCTTCATTGCCAAACCATTATCATAGCCCTGACCCCTCATGTTTTTTAAAGGAATTCCTCGTTCCTTTAGTTCTTTCAATAATGCTTCTGTGAGACCTTCACCTGATGAATCTTTAATAGGAATGAAACCTAAAAAATGTTCTTTAATTACCACATCTTCATTTTCAGTAATCCTCACAAATCTTATCACAAACGTCATTTGCTCAGTATGGCTAACGTCAGGAGTGCAGTCTAATATTATCGAATAATATGTGGCTTGCTGTAGGTCTTGCAAGATTTTATCTTGGATCTTGGCTGACAAGAACAGAATGAACTCGCTCTGGATATTTTTGCTCAAATAATGAACGTGTGTTTCTTTTGAGTTGATCCTTCTCACATGTTCAGGGGCGGCCCGTGATATACGCGAACTACGCCTATCTATCTATGTTATGGTGGTATAAAATAAAAATTGGTTTAAATAAAAGTCAAATAAGGGCTTAAACATTTGTGTGTTTTTTGTTTGCGGCCACCATATTGAAACGGTAGGCCCAATCATATCATATTCATGATTAATAATCCAACTAAGTTGGCCGAGGTTATTGCTGGACCTATTTATCCTAAAAATGCTAAGTAAGTTAAATAAGTTAAAAAATGCTTCCTTAATCGTGTACCCAAACTTCATTATATAGGCCTATGTAAAACAGAAAAAAGTGTAGAAGCTGAAAGTAAAAAAAACTCCGTTATTCTTTGTGCAATTTTGATAAATACCGTAGATTGTTATCAAATCTTCAATAAATTGACTTATTTAGAGTCACTTAAAATGTTATTAACTAATGCAAAACGATATAAGAGAAATTTTATATTAACAAATTAAAATGGTTAACTATTTTAATTAATATATTTTACAAAATTAGGCTCTAATACGTTAAGCAAGAGTGCCACATTTATAACTGTTTCTAGGGGTTATAATGTTGTTTTTTTAAACCCGTACATAAAGCCTCAAAACACCCATAAAACAACATTTTAGTTAAAATTAAATCAACAATCAACTTACAATTTCAATTACTTGTTGACTATGCGTAACAATAGACGTAGATGAAGATGACATCACTGTATCAACTAATAAATCATCATCCACAACTTTGGTGGCGGCTACAGAATCGTCACAATCAATATTTGATGGTGGAAATGGTGTTTCTGTAGCTAGATAACTATGGAATTGACTGGTTGACGGTCCAGGCAGAACCTCAGATTCAGTTATTGGTAAATTATTGTCAACATCATGATCTAATTCGGTTGTCTCTACGCTTATTGATGCACTCGCACATAATGGTGGATTTGTTAAAAACCTTTGCAGTGCTTTACACTGCTTTTCATCTTCTTTAGATTGCTGCAACTTTCTTTTGCGGTTAAATGCTCCAGATGTTTTTTTCTTGCTCGACATTTCGTGTTAAAACGTCACTTTTTATATACCCTAAGAAAAAAGAGTAATAAAATAATTCAAATTACTCAGTACACGCACGGCATTAATTTTACAACTTATTACAGTACAACGCACATCAATGTAATTATATAAAATAGTAAGACAGACAGCTGTCACGGCGAGGGTGCTTGCGAAGCGGCGCTAACAGTGACCGTAACTGCGAGACTGCGAACGGAACAGAAATAGACATATGAGTCATGCGGACGGTTCCATGTCACTCGCGTAAGGGGTGGGGCGTGTGTAGCGGGTAGCGGTGTATTAGTCAGTGCAGGGCGCACGTGCACAGCGCCCCCACGGCGCCCCTCTCCTCGCGGCGCCACCCGCGGCCGCGTAGTTCGCGTATATCACGGGCCGCCCCTGACTGTGAGACTAAGTTTTTCCGTTTGCCAAAAGGAATGTGGGCAAACGCCCTACAACTGAAAATTCTAAGATGTTGTAGAGTAAGCTTTTTACCTGACCACTTATATTGGGGTTGTATCTACAGACCTGCACGGTGATTTGTTAATAAGGTAAGTAGCAGTATTAACAGCTTTAGCCCAACAATTATTTGTGAGCTCGGACTTTTATTGGCATACATGTTGCGCTATCCAAAAGTAAACGATTGACATTTCTCTGCCTGACTAATTTGCTGTGATGATCAAGAACATTTTGCTGTGATCTTGGCAGCGCCTCACTGGTTATATTAATTTCACCCAGTTAACATTTTTATATTTAGTAGAAGTTCATTTTGTTGTACTCCATTCTAGGATCTAGGCTAAAATGTAGATAATTTTTAGTGTAGATAAATTTATGAACATAGTTTTATAACATATTTGTTTAGATGTAATTTAGTTTTTAGCATTTGAAAAAGATTTTAGTTTTTACCAAATCGAAGCGTCGTAATTGGTATTTTTCGCATAATGATGGCAAATGTCCAACAACCTTTGTATTCCTCATTAAGGACATGTGGTTTGATGCACAATTTCTGATGTCTTTAAGGAACTAAACTTATTTTCTTATCAGTCTGTATTTCAACAAATTGTTTAAACATTTAAAATGGTAAGTAACTTGGTCCTTTGATTTAAAAAAATAAACAAACCGAAGTGGTTATAGTCATCTAGAAATGTAAATATATGTCCAGAACCTGCTAAACTATTCCACTTCCATAGTTCCTACCAAGTCAGAGTGTACGAGTTCTAGACATAGACTAGTTTAGAACTAATCTTAGGAAAAGATAACGATGATTTTTCCCCAACATACAGATATCACAAAAAATTTCTGGTTTACTTCAAACAATTTTGATATCATTAGCCAAGTCAATAGTTAATTTCCTCAAAATATCATAATTTAAATGTCGCATGTGCTGATGTCAAAGAGTTATATCATTGCATGCTTAGAGCACATTTATTATGAAGCATATAAAACTTTAATTTAATTAAGTTTGTCAAACGGGCTGAAGAAATCAACTGATTATTTGAACTGACAAATTTTGCTCCTTGACTATTGAGTTCCGTTTATTCACAATTTGATTAACAGATAGTAAATTAACTTTTAGTTTTGGCACATATACATTACTTACATTTACTTCAGAAGTTTTATGAAGAATAGATACTGAAAGTTCCAAGTCACCAACAATATAAGTTAGCCACTG
The DNA here is from genome assembly GCA_035578905.1 of Stictocephala bisonia. Taxonomy (NCBI): domain Eukaryota; kingdom Metazoa; phylum Arthropoda; class Insecta; order Hemiptera; family Membracidae; genus Stictocephala; species Stictocephala bisonia. The sequence goes on from JAQJVL010000284.1 coordinate 317,251, forward strand.
TCTTATCATTTTTGCAGTTGCAGTTGTCAGTTCTTGGCTTTTCCTTTCATTGAGAAGCATTTTATTATCAAGACATAAATGACAAGATGATCCACTGTCTAAATAAAATCCTCCATAATCAACTTTCTTATTATTTGTGCACTTATTGCCTACTCCACTTAAAGAAGAACAATTTACAGTTGTAACACCTGGGACCTTTTTTTTAATTTTGTCAGAATAACTCTTTGTGATTTGTTTTATAAATTGCTCCTTTAGAATTAAAGCTTTACTGCGCAGAATCTGTCTCTTTAGAAAATGAATCTAATTTCATTTAAGAGATATCTTGCAATAACTTGTTTTTATTCCATCCGCCATAACCTTGTTCCCTGAAGATTCAATTCTCATTATTATGGGTAGACAAGCAAGTAATATTGTTCCAATCCATTCATCACTTACCTCTAGACCCACGGTCGTAAGTTTGTGAGCAGTTGTGACTATGCAGTTCACATATTCTTCCATGGAACTACAATCTTCCAGTTTTGTAGCTATCAGAATATGGGGAAGTCCAACTCTTATCATGAAAAGCCTTGGTTAAACTGCTCCCACCCTCTTTTGCAGTGGTTGTATTTAGAATATGTACATAATTCACTGGATCCACTAATAGAATCAGCTTTAAACAACTTTTTGTAGTCCTTTCTCTTATCCTGATCTACACCAGACACACAATCCCATAGATTCAAATCTTCCAAATAGACTTCTATTGCAAATTTTCTTTTATCAAAATATTCAGGACCTTTTGAGTCCTTCAATTGGTAATAAATTTTGATAATTTTACATATCAAACACTAACTTGAAAATTGATAAAGCATTGAATGATTAATTCCTGGGCCCATGAGCTGTAGTAAAAAGACTTAAATTATGTACAACGATAAAGAGAGATACAATCAACCAACAACTTTTAATAACCAGCATAATTAATTGTCCTTTTACCTTCATATTTGAACTCATAACATATGTTATTAAAAAGAACATATGTAAACATAGATATTACACAAAACTACTACACACTAACTATGAACATATTTCCCTTAGCAAAGCTGACTTCATACTTATTTACCAATACAGTGACATCAGTACGGCTCGGTACTTGGTATATATGCCAATATACAATATATATTGTACCTCCTGCAAACGCAAACCGGTTTAACGTTTACTTGATCTGTCTAAACCCTTGATTTTTACATTTTCGTGATGTAAATATAACAAATAAAAATTAAGAATTACATGTAAATTTGTTGTTAGAATTACAGCAGACTTTCAAGTAGTCGAGTCTTTAATTATAGTAAATTCACTTTGCAATAAAGCAAAAATAATTTTTTAATGTTACCTGATGCGTATTTTGAGTGTCTGCCTTGAAAATGTCTGACGTCAGATTGTGTTCTATCTGCAGATCTCCCAGGGTGACCCTGATTGCGCTGATTGAGAAGCCTCCCTCTTGTTTTATGGTTGGATATTACTGCACCTGTGTTTCTACAGAATATTAGAAACCTTGATTTGTTTGAGTCAAATTATTAATTAGTTTAGGAAGTAAATATATGTTAACAAAGCAAACACACATTTTGTAATTGATGTTAACAGGAAGTTACCATGTGAATTAATAAAAAAACTTTGTTTTTCAATGACAATCATCACAATAGAAACTTTCTTGTAGTTAGAATGGGATGTGTAACAACTAAACAATTAATAATTTATTACCTTGAAAGAATTCTAAAGTACATTAATTTGCCTTTCACAAGAGATGGTCAGGCCATCTGTGTAAGGGAAGACTATCAGAATTTAAATTTAAAATGAATCGACTATATTCATAATATTTCATAATATATGAAATATTCATCTTGAGAGTATCATAGTGAAAGGGTTTAACGTTAATATATAATTTTGAAGAACTTATCAATAATACTATTGCTTTCTGTTAATTCTTTTAGATTTTTTGGTGGTAAAGAGTCGTAAACTTTTTAAGCGGCACTCCAAATATATGTTTTCATGTAATTGGAGAGTGGCTTGTTATGGCTGTGAAACCTGGACCCTGGGCACTTAGGAACAGAATATGTTAAATTTTTTTAAAGTGAGGTGTTATGGACACATCCTCAAAATGAACTGGATTGAGAGTAACAAAAAACAAGTTTCTAAAAAAAGAAGGCGAGAATAGAAGCTTGTGGAAATCAAATTTTAAAAGAAGAGTTAATCTTACTGGCCATCTAATAAGATATGAAGGTTTACTGAATACAATAATTGAGGGTTGAATTAATACAGAAGAAGTCACAAACAGATTAAATAAACCAGCCATATCACTAAATAAGAAGAATGGAATAATAAAGTACCAAAAAGCCAAATTAACGATTTTCAACACATACTTCTTCCATATTCTATTGGATTTTAAGAACTTCAAAATCCAATGAAGAAGTTTGTGGATAAAACATCATAAAGAATTTTAGAACTGTGGCGAAGCTAATTAGGAGGTAATTTCATCTTACAACATCTTCTTGCCCACTCTAATGTACTGTTTAGAAATATGTGTACTGAACAAAAAAACCTCATTAGGATTCGAGCATCTGTCTGAAGTTAAATTATTTAGAACAGCAATGAAAAGACTAGACATGACAGAGAAGTCTAGAAACTAAAAACATTAGAAGTATGGACACCAGAGAACAATTTGTCAAAGAAACAAAGATGGTCAAAGAAAAGGATGGTTTTGACACGTAAAAAGAATGGAGGACAAGAGACTGGTAAAAATATGGCTTGAAAGGGAAATTATGTGTAAAAGAATAGTAGGGAGACTATGCAAGAAATGGATGAATTATGTAAAGCAGGATGTAATGCTCAACGAAAAACAGCTGCAGGAGGTGGAGAAAGAAAAAATATACAGTACACGGGGAGTGGGAGATTGAAGAAACTTGTTAGCACTCTTGGGAGACCTATGCTGAAAACACCTAAAGAAAGACCACTACTGAGTTACATAGACAAAATTATGAGAGATGTAAGACCTACGGAGAAATGAAGAGGCAAGCGGAAAGACGCGAAGAGTGGATATATGCTGCCAACCAAGAATTTACCTCTTCATAAGAAGAGTTTCAGTAGTTGTGAGTGTTTTAGTCTATAGAAAAAATAATGATAAAACCTTCTTTTCTTTAGCAGTGTTTCTCTATGTACAGTAAGTCCACTTCAAGTTGGTTACAACAACAAAAAATAAAAAAATAATAAATAAACAATGTAAATAACTAGAATCTATATTTTTCTGTGACAACCTCGTCACTGTGCTATCTATACTATTTATAAGTTGCTATCTGGTTGAAAATTTTTCTAAAATAAATTGTTTAACATGTTTAAATGGATTGATCCTTTTAGGGATTTGTCATTCTGTTGTGTACTATATTCTCATACATTTTATTTATACATTGTTAATGGAATATATTATATAGAATAATACATTTTTATTAGTAAATTTTTGTTTCAGAAACTTCAAGAAATTGCCACATCAAATCCAAACAAGGTGCATGTTTTGCAACTAGGTAAGATTTAGTTGTATTATCAGAGAATTTACTAAGTTAATCATACAATTAGTTTATGTCATATATTATGTACATACCTCTCTCATATTCAAATGAGAGAGGTATGTTTTTAAAATTCTATGATATGAAAAAGGCTTTTGATACAGTGTCTCATAAAGTACTATTGCAGAAGCTTGCCTTTTATGGTTTTGAGAGAAATGCACTGCTATTTTTTGAATCTTATCTCAATAAAAGGTATCAAACTGTTTATTGTAATGGTGTTTACTCTGATTATAAGGAAGTAATACATGGTGTCCCACAGGGCTCAATATTGGGTCCCGTATGTTTTATTATTTATATAATATTTATATAATAATGACTTGCCTGTAAATATAAAAAAAATAATGTCAGACCTTATTTATTTGCAGATGACTTAGCTCTACAAATACAATGTAAGGATTTGCTAACATATACTGTATTATTAAATGAGACAAATAGCATAGTTGAAGACTGGTGTAAATCTAATAAATTGTTTTTAAATATAGAAAAAAAACCCAACATTTATGTATTAGTTTAAATAATAGGCATGAAAAAAAACTATGTTAAATTCTTAGGTATTTATATAGAATCTGACCTAAAGTGGAAGTTTCATATAGATTTTATTGCAAAAAAACTTGCCAAGGGTATATTCATAATAAACAGGCTAAGGGATTCCTTAGATTTCAATGCTTTGCGGTGTGTGTATTTTGCACATGTGCATTCCCATCTCAGTTATGGCACTGTCCTATGGGGAAGTAGTAATTATAAAAAAAAACTTTTTGTGTTGCAAAAAAGAGCTATACGAATGATTTTTAATGTTAATTTTAGAAAACATTGTAAACCACTATTTATAGAAGCCAATATTTTAAGTTTACACTCTTTATATATATTAGACTGCCTAGTTTTTGCAAAAAATAATTTTAGTGAAATTGACAGACATGAATTTGTTCATAATTATTGCACCAGAAATAGATTTAACATAATGACTAGTCAGTGTCGATATAGCTCTACAATTCATAGTTTTATTGAGCAATCTAAACGATATTTTAATGTATTACCGTACAATATAAAATGTTTAAACAATATTCAATTTAAAAAAACACTAAAAAAATATCTGTTGAAACTGTGTCCATATAATGATGATGAATTTATAAATGATGTTAAAGTTAATTTTAAATCATAGTATAAGACAATTGTGACAATGCCATGCATGTAAACTTCTTGTAACGGCAATAAAGATTTGAATTTGAATGATTTGAACCTTCATGTCCTTCATATTCATAAAAAAAGTAAGCTAGGAGATCTCAATTTCACATACTACAAGACGTTGCACATTAAAATTGTGTTTTAACTACATTATTGCATTTCAATGTTTTTTATGCAATAAAGGTAAAAGATATTAAAAATTTGAGAATGATTAAATCTGTAGACAGTTTAATTCACGTCAACTCTACTCAATCAAAATTTATATTTAAATACAAGCAAAACCAACTTTATGGTCTTCACTACAATAAATAGTAAAAATAAAAAAGACTCAAACATTTATTTAGGAACAAATAAAATCAAACAAATAGATGAGACAACATTTTTAGGATTAGTTTTGGACCAAAACTTATCATGGGATAGACATGTTGAAAATATTTGCACTAAAATAAATTCAGGCCTCTATGCATTAAAAAGAATGTACAGCCTTTGCAGTCAGCAAACATTGAAACTGATTTATTTTTCGTACATTCATTCACACATTTCGTATGGCATCTCCTTATATGGAAACACATCCAATAAAAATCTCAACAAAATTCTAGTTTTACAAAAAAAAATCAATAAGAATAATTATTGGATTAAAACCTCCTGACTCAGTCAAATCTCACTTTAAAACATTAAATATATTAACCGTGTATGGACTCTACATTTTAAACTCTATTATGTACATAAAAGAACATGGCAAGGAGCACTCTTCTCATGGACTCAATACTACAGTGCGTGTATGGGTGGGCGGGTGGGTCAATACTACAGTGCGTGTATGGGTGGGCGGGTGGGTCAATACTACAGTGCGTGTATGGGTGGGCGGGTGGGTCAATACCACAATGCATGTATGGGTGGGCGGGTGGGTCAATACTACAGTATGTGTATGGGTGGGTAGTGAAAAGAGAATTTCGAAATATTTCCTCCGAGAAATTCCTCCGAGCAGAAACTCGGAGGAAGTTTCGTGACGAACATACGTAGAATCCGAACCACGTAGTGCTGGTCTGATTTTCAGCTAATTCACAAGCCTGACACTCAGTTATCTCCCCCACACAACATCCACACAATGATTACCACCCAACATGGACACCTCAGACTGGGTAGTAGTCAAGGTTCGGATGTTGTATAGGGAAGAGCACAGCATGTTTAAGTACCACACGCATGCTGAGTATTCTCATCACACAACGACACAATCTAGAATTTTATAAAAAAATGACAAGCTACTCTGGTCAAACATTTCTGCAAATGCTTCCTTGTAAATTAAAAAACATCCAATCAAATAAAGTATTTAAGAAAGAATTAAAAAAGTATTTAATCAATATCGCTCCATATAAAACAGATGAGGTATTTGAGACAGCTAAGTAATAGTATAATTGTGGATAGTAATAATGTTGTAATTTTGAAAAACATAACATTGTTATATAGTATTACAAAATTGTAGATCTTTAGAAGAACATATTCTAGTTCTAAAGTTTTTAAGGTTTAATAATATAGTTTAATAAGGTTTAATAGTTTTTAAGGTAAAATTTATATTATCATAATATCATATGACACTATTCTTAGTATACTATGCAAACTTTGAATAAAGAATATTTGAATTGAATTGGAAAAAAAAGCCCTGGCTGTTGGGCTATTAATAAATTGCCCTTTCTGAGGAACAGTCGAACTCAGATAGTAACCAGACTACACTCATCCACACTCATATAACCATTCATATTCGCCTTAAAATACCAACAACGTTGTGTCTGCGTCTCATATATAAGAACAAGAACTTATATTTTTTTATTAAGAACTTAAATCCGACACTATTTTTAGATGTTAGATACTAGAAGTCTAAATGTAAGTCTTTCAAATGTCATTGAGGGATCTACAAATCTAAATTTATGAGTACCTACATATTTCTGTATAGACTTGCCATTTTTCTTTCAAAGAAATAATTAACATGCGTCTGCTGTCAAATAAAAAACAATTCTAAGCAGTTGCCCAAGACATCTTAGGATACACTAGCCCTGAGTAGTGAAATTAAAAAGATTTAACTGATTTTTGTGTAGTTATTTGATGACCTGGTGATTAAGTAAATTTAAGAGCTAAAATTAATAATAACTGAGAAAATGGTAAAATAAAATATTATATATGTTACATTTAATTTGTGATTATTACAAAAAAACTTCTTATCAACTATGAGTTAAATAACCACAATGCCTCAAATTTATGTATCAGGTAGAGATTTCTCATATGCATCCACTTGAAATATCAGCAAATAAACCGAGCAGCACACATCCTTTACTGAATGTACATAACTTTTATTAATTGTTATTCCTCAGTTTTGTACAAAATATTAATTTTTTAATCTTAAATAATTAATTCTAGGCATGTACCTAATTTGCAAGTTTGATTACGAGTTCAACCCTTTAGGCAAATGTTTTATGATTCCACAGTATAAAAACACCCAGTAGCAACAGTCTGTTACAAAAGTTGTGACAAGCACAGCACTAGCGATTGTAGCGACGGGAACGAGAAGCATGTATTTTTGTATTATTTACACCTACAGCTGTTATTCGTAAATGTCAAATATTCTGACATGGCCTTTTTCTATTGATATTATTCCACTTATTTGCAAGACACATTTCAAAACAACGGTATTGGTTTGTAGTTGTATGCTCCTGCCAAGGCAGGAGGTGCCATCACGTAATGGTAGTGTCGCTACTGGGTGTTTTATACTGTGATGATACTGTCATCTCATCATCAGAACATTTTATAAATAATCTTGAGGTTCTCTTTCATAGCAGTAAATGTTGACCATGACTACTGTGTTCAATGGAGAAAAACAAAGCAGCTGATATTTGAACCTAGAAACAATGAAGTTACTTGCATACCTAATCATCAGACTACCTCTACACCAAACACCTTGAAGTTACAACAGACACTGACTTCTCTTGGAGGAACCATATCAACAGTCTCTGTACAAAACTGATCAGTGGCTCAGCACAGCTGTTACTACTGGTTCTCCAAGTGTGCAGGAGTCCGTGCCATGCTCTGTTAGAGAGTTATCTAACCTATGGCATCACTTTATGGAGAGGATCACCTTACGCCAACCTAGAAAGACCTATTTCTCCAAAAGAAAGCAATGAGAAATGGTCAATCTGGGGATTCATGACAGCTGCAGGAAATCTTTTCAAGGTTTGGAAATATTGACTCTAGATCCCACTCATTCATGACTGTAGTTTCATCTACTTGCTCAGGAGAACTCAAAAACCTGCTACTATTCACCAGTATAGCACCAGATTCGGAAAATAGTAATTTTCCGTTCCACAGCATAGCCATTGTATGCTGAGAACCAACTTACATCGATCCTGAGTTCTACAACCTTCTCTTAAGTGAAGGAGGAGAGAGAGAAGGGCCTGTTTTTAGACATCATGTGAAAAAAAAATGCTGTCTCAGAGATCATTTTATAAAGTGATTAAGTACTTGTCCTAAAGAAACATTCCTTTTAATTAATAATTGTATGTTAATTTGTCATAGTTTGATTAATTTTGAGATATTAAATCTTAATGATTTTCATTTAATATCTCTCCCCCCACTCTCCCACATGTAAAGTTTACTAGAAAACCATATTGAAAAGTGCATGTCTTGAACCTACAGATTTAGGATTAAGTGATCAATTAAAGATAAAGTCATCTTGCATTTGATTTTTCAGGCTCAGAAATTTATTCTCATTTAAGAAAGTTTTGATTAAGCTAGGTGTGAATCTGAACTGAGCATGATTGTGTTCAAATATTAAGTATGCATATGACTTTCTCATAATATGTTTTAACTAATAAATTACTGTTATCGTACTTTAGTGTGTCATATTGCACAGATATAATATTATAACTTCTATGAACTGCTTCATTTCAAGGTTATGCATAACTTAAAGACAGCATACAATATTTAGGCCTACAGATTAAATGCAAAATAAAGTAACTTTTTGTTAGCAATTTCAGTGGTACAATTAATTATTACTGCAAGAGCTCAGACTACATTGATCGTACGTTTTTTATTCATTCATTCCTGATCAATGTACATACTGCCTTCAATAGGCATTATCTGCAGCCCAACATACATATCTCTTTACTAATAACTAAAGCTTCTGGTAACGACCCTGTCAAGGTGTTGTCTACATTATTACATCACCAAACGTTTCGCCCATGCTGTGATGTGGCATCCTCAGTGGTATCTCTGAGACCACATCACAGCATGGGTGAAACGTTTGGTGATGTAATAATGTAGATAACACCTTGACAGGGTCGTTACCAGAAGCTTTAGTTATTAGTAATTACACCGGCCACTTAAGCCTACGAAATAAAATACATATCTCTTGGCCATTTAATTCATTTATTTCAGAATGCATGGTTACTCTTTTTGCAACATAAATTGTTCCGTTAACATTATACTAAGGATTATGAAGCTTTCCACTATTTTGTTAACAGATTTGAAAGATTTCTCAGCACACGAAAGAATAGCCAAAGAAGTGACAAGTATTGTAGGTGATGAAGGACTTAATGTGCTTTTCAACAATGCGGGTGTTTCTACAAAGTTTGCTCGTGTCAACTTGGTCAAAGCAGAACAGATGGTTGAAAACTTAACTGTTAACACAGTGGCACCACTAATGCTCACCAAGGTAAATTTACTTATATTCACAGCCACTTCAATAATTTTACTGTTTACGTAGTGGCTTCAATAACTGTGTACATTTAAACCTGATTGCAACAATAAGAGTTTTTTCATCAAACTGAAATTTAAAGTATGGAAAAAATCAATTTTAAGTGTATCTCCATACTTACGCAATTTCTATAAATTTTAATATTGCAGCAATTGTAAACAATCATTCTCTATATAAAATCAACTTATATTTTCCAACTAAATTAACTCTTTTACAGTAACTTATGAAAAGAAACCAAAAGGAACATATAAAAATGCTTCCTCCCTCAACATTCTATTCTAATTAATAAAAAGCAGCTGGAATATTATTTAACATATAATAAAACTTGTTAAAACATGAGAATAAATAGGTGATGTAATGAAAGTATGCACTATATTGCAGGTTTAAAAAAAAATAATCTAAGCTAGCCTACAGTAAATGGATAAGCAGTGTTTTTAACCAACATTTTCTTTCAGTGTTGTTTTGATTAATTATCATTAGATAAGGATTGGTTCATTTTCTGAAAGTAATAAAATTGAATATTTTTGACAAATGACCCCAATAATGTTTAATATAGTTAAAACCTCAGCAAAGAGTAAAATTATCATAAACTAGCCGACAGCCCTTGCTTCTCATGGGGTGGTTCTCTAAGCTTGCTTATCATAAACTAGCCGACAGCCCTTGCTTCTCATGGGGTGGTTCTCTAAGCTTGCTTATCATAAACTAGCCGACAGCCCTTGCTTCTCATGGGTTGGTTCTCTAAGCTTGCTTATCATAAACTAGCCGACAGCCCTTGCTTCTCATGGGTTGGTTCTCTAAGCTTGCTTATCATAAACTAGCCGACAGCCCTTGCTTCTCATGGGTTGGTTCTCTAAGCTTGCTTATCATAAACTAGCCGACAGCCCTTGCTTCTCATGGGTTGGTTCTCTAAGCTTGCTTATCATAAACTAGCCGACAGCCCTTGCTTCTCATGGGTTGGTTCTCTAAGCTTGCTTATCATAAACTAGCCGACAGCCCTTGCTTCTCATGGGTTGGTTCTCTAAGCTTGCTTATCATAAACTAGCCGACAGCCCTTGCTTCTCATGGGTTGGTTCTCTAAGCTTGCTTATCATAAACTAGCCGACAGCCCTTGCTTCTCATGGGTTGGTTCTCTAAGCTTGCTTATCATAAACTAGCCGACAGCCCTTGCTTCTCATGGGTTGGTTCTCTAAGCTTGCTTATCATAAACTAGCCGACAGCCCTTGCTTCTCATGGGTTGGTTCTCTAAGCTTGCTTATCATAAACTAGCCGACAGCCCTTGCTTCTCATGGGGTGGTTCTCTAAGCTTGCTTATCATAAACTAGCAGACAGCCCTTGATTCTCATGGGGTGGTTCTCTAAGTTTGCTTATCATAAACTAGCCGACAGCCCTTGCTTCTCATGGGGTGGTTCTCTAAGTTTGCTTATCCTTCCCTCTGTGCCTGTCTCTAAACCTAAAGCATCACATTTATATAAAATCTCAACCTGCTGCCATTCTCCTTGAAAACAAAGTTTTATATTTTATTTATTAAATACCTTCGTCTAGCGATCCTTCATTGGTCATTTAACTGACCGGTTTCGCTACTATTGTAGCATCCCCGGTCCCAAGGGGGCCCCCTTGAACTTCAAATCGCACATCCTGTACAACTGTCTGCTAAATAAGCCAGATACCCAAGGAACAGCTGATAACAGAAGAGGGAGGGAGGGAGTGACATAACAATTAGAAGCAGCTCCAAGGTCAGTCAGCTGTCCGCCGTGACCCGGGCCGGTACTTGGGTGCGCCTTTCGTGTTTAAGTGTGTAAAGTGTAACAATATACTGTGACTGTGTTTTTAGTGTTTATTTATGTTTTATCTGACGACGCATCGCAAGATGAAGAGATTTCAACTCCCCCTGAGGATGCTACAATAGTAGCGAAACCGGTCGGTTAAATGACCAATGAAGGATCGCTAGACAAAGGTATTTAATAAATAAAATAGTCAAAGCAAGATCCTTGGGCAGAGATGAATTTATTTAATAAAAGTTTTATAGTCTTAAAACTCTGTAAGTCTACTTTAGGCAAATGAAAAGTAGTGCTGTCATGTCATATTTAGTAGAAATTTCCTTAAACATTTCACAACAAAAACCAAATTAGCTAAACTTTTGTATCATGTTTATGTTTTTTGTATCAGTTGTTTTAAATAAATTATTACATTAAATAAATGCCAATGTTACTCTTACGAAAAAGGAAACTTTGAGGGTGTTTTACCCCTTAAAAATAGAATATTGAGAAATCCTTTCTTAGTGGGTCTTTATGATACAAAAGATAACTTCCCTTCAAACGTCATCAAAATCTGTGGTTCCAGAGATTTCGTACTTACTGTACATAGCTTGTGGATTTTATTAAGATTGAAACTGTAATATTTAACCAAATGTCTAAAAACAACGAATAGTTTGTTTTTTTGAAGACTAATCTAAAATTTGTTTATTAGATGTAAAGCAACCATTGATAAAGTTCTTGTTTTGCAAATTTATTAAAGGTTAATTGATATAAATTTCATATGATAAAATATTCAAATAGAATATAAATACAAAATCACATACAGTTATATTAAATAAAATGACAAATACCTGATGATGTATCTAATATGGTAATGTCTGTAATGAAAGTGAGACACAACACTGATATGAATCCCATTTACAATTTATATCACATCTTTCTCTCACACTCGTCTCACAGATCCACTAATTAACAAGTGGCTTAATCTAAATGTACACTGATTATAAGACACGGGCTGATAGTGATTTATTTTAATAATTACGGATTTATTGCACTTTTAATTTGATTACTTCAGTTTTCGTGTTTCCTTTATTATCATAACTGGCAAACGTAAAATGCTCATCAAATGTTTGCTCATTATAAATTATGAAATCAAGGCAAATTAGTGTACATGCACTAGAAATGTCATTATCATTAAAAAAATTATGGTTCAAATTTAGTTTATTCGTTAAAGATACGTTGATTGGAAGATAATATCTAACTTGTAGGAGATTTATCAATTTAAAACATTACTATTAGAGTTGATTGTAGCTTAATAGAAAAGTATAGAGTATCTTGTCTACTCACTTATATGAATAACATTCCTTTCGGGATGCTACAATGAGTATGGTGTGTATAATTGTAAAATAATATTATGACGTTTGTATATCAACCAATCCAAAGAAGAAAAACTATGGCAATTGTTAAATAGGGGTTAATTTTTGGTTAAAATATTAACAGAAAGTGCTCGATATCTTAATATGCATATTCTTTGACACTCAAATTTCAAACAAATTTTATAGCATTCAAGAATCTACATTTTACAACTTAAAATGTTGGTTTTATTTTTTTGTTCTAACTAACCATCTAATTGACAAACAAATTCTTTTTACAAATCAGCATATAAATCACGAGGCCTACTGAGGCATTTGGCCTGCGTGTAAGGGGAATAATACTAGGAGTGGAGGGGAAGGCAGTCCCACCTCCACCATGTGAATCTGTTATACCCCTCCACCATGTGACTGATCTCTTAGTTACAGTGTTGCGGACTGTTGCCGGTCAAGCTGCCTTTGCAGCGCCTCTCTATGTAGAAAAGAATTTATTTTCCCTCCTTTTCTGACTCGGCGGCTCCCCCACTCCAATTAGTCTACTGCGCACGGCCTGGCCAAGTGCCTCGGTAAACTTCACGAGTTATACTTTGTAAAGAGATGTTTATTTACAACTGAAATAACTAACGAAAAACACAAATCTATAACAAAAGGACTTTCAAGATGTATTGGTAATTGTGTTTATTGTATGCAATATGGAGGCCATTTTGACTAGTATTTATTTCAGTTTAGTTCAGCTAACAGTTTAGTAAACAGTTTCAATAGTGATACACCTACCATAAATATTGGTACATGTTTAATACTGTAAGCATGTTCAAATTTTCCGGGATTTCATATTTGAAGCGTTTACTCTATTTGGGTCGATTCTGCTTTCATCACTATTGTGTTTATTATTAATTTTTTCCCAGTACTTAGAATGTAAGCTAATAAAATCTAGATGATTGCCAATTCATCATTACTCTGGAAACCTGTAGCGTAGCTCCTGATATTTTTACGAATGAAAAGAAAAAAATTGGACTTGACATTTATTTGATTGCTCACTAACGAAAGCTATATTTATTGATCAATTTGTGTTGTCAAGTGGCCAATAGTATTTACAATTAACAAAATATGCGTTTCAGGTATTATTGCCAGCTCTCAAGCAAGCATCAGTAACCAATGCCTCATTACCGATTGGTACTTCAAGAGCAGCTGTTATCAACGTAAGCTCCATACTTGGTTCCATCGCAGAAAACAATCAGGGTGGCTTCTACCCTTACAGATCTAGCAAGGTGAATTTTATAAATCTTCCAAGGCACATTATAGGAAAAATGAAACAAACATTTTGCATTCTCATTTGTTGCCCATAACATCAATGAAAAAAAATTCCTGCTAATTACACACAAGCATGTCATGGCATCCGCCCTCTACCAGCGTGGATTAATACAACATTATTGTGAATTTCAGTATTATAAACGATAAAATTTTGATTTAAGTCTTCAATATTTTACTAAACAATCATACTCACACTTATATTAAATGAAAACATATGTTTTCTTGTAATAATTAGTTGGAATGGTTAAAGGGATGTGATTAAAGATTTGTTGAAGGTTTTTAACATGTTGACTGCCATGAGGGCCACCGGTGGCCCAAACAAAAATTTTAGCTCACACCATGAGGGCCACTGGTGGCCCTCACTATTTCAGCCTGGCGCCACAGCTGTTTCTACGGTAAAGTTCAATTTTCATTGTTCCGAATTCTGTGGTCCATGCAACAGGAAATGACCGCCCGAGTACAGAAATAGCCGACATCCAGTCTTTTGCCACCATTTTGTGAAGTTATTGATGAGGTACACCGGTGGCCCTCATGGGGTTGGGGGCAAAACTTTACATATGCCATATGATATTATGTTTCAGCTGTTTTTTTGTGATGTTTATATTTTCTTCCCGCCCACTGATCAGCTTTTGAAGTTAGGTGTTTAGTAAGTGACATTGATTCTTTTTGTGACTGAAAGTAGTCTGTCTAAATGTCGTAAAAATTAGTTCAAATATAAAAAAAACTTGTTTAGGGTTGCTTTATTTAAAAACCAGAGGACCGTTTTCAATCACATTTTATAAGCTTTCAGAATATATCATTAAAATTTACGTAATACTAAAAATGGCGCTAAAATTTGTGTTTGATTTATATAAGACGCGGGGGCCACCGTTTGCCCACAGCGGCAGGTATTACGTGGGCTACCGGTGGCCCTCATGGCGTCAGGCAGACATACAGTTTTACTACGGCGGCCTCAGAATGACACAATAAATTGTCTACGCTGGCAGTCAACGTATTAATGCTTTTACTGTTGAAAAATCAATTATAAAAAATCATTGAGCTTTGAAAATCTTCAAAAAATTAATAATGACAAACAATCCAAAGCTAACAAACAGCTTTCAAATGATTGCGCTGTAATAGCGACATGGTCAATAAGACATTTATAGAAAAAGTTTGCCAAAATATATTTTACAACTGAATTACTCAAAAGGAAGTTTGATATAACAAATACATGTAACTTATATATTCTACACTCTACAAGAATTTCTGTAATGGAAGAGTTAATATTATATACTGTACCACTCACTAAGTTACTTACTAATATGAGCTACACCATTGTACTTCTTAAAGAAATGATAAATAAAGATGTCTATGTCCAACAATTTAAATATTATATTTTATAGGCCTACTTGAAAAGTTAGTTAGTCATTATTACCCTAATTATTGCTTTCTGCAGGAATTGATTGTTATTTTATGGCAAAAGAAAAAAAGATGTAATTACATGTAAGAATCATAAATCTTTATTTGTTTTAAAGATAATAATTATCTCCTAAAGTTGTAAAATGGCAAGTGCTAATATTCTTTTTTATCATATAGGCAGCTCTGAATGCAGTGACTCGTTCCCTCAGTTTGGACCTGAAAGCGGACCAAATCTTGGTGATGAGCTTACATCCAGGATGGATAAAAACAGACATGGGGGGTCCGCAAGCTCCCCTCACCCTCGATACCGCAATTCCAACAATTGTCAAACTACTGGAGTCATTGAACGAATCTCACAATGGAGGCTTTTACCAGTATGATGGCAAAAAACTTCCATGGTAGAAAATGTCAGTAATAAAGTAATCAAAATGTAATGGAGCTTAAGCTCGTAATCGCTTTTGCAAGTACAATAACTTAAAGTGTTGGAAAATATTGGCTATGTCTGATATATATATACAATGGCTTGTGTCCCTAAAATCCGAAAATGTATAAGTGAATGAAAAGGGTGTTCTAAAAAATGAAATCATACAAATATTTTTTGATGTTATTAAACTTTGGATTATTTAATTGTAAGGTAATTTTTTAGTGGCAAAAATTTGTTAATAATTACAATATGAGCTTGAGAACAAATGTATACTTAGCACAAATTGCATCACACCAACAAAATTTTAGAAAAAATTCCATGAAAAACATACTTTAGAATTCATAGTTTTATTCATTAAAAACTAAAATAAATATTAACTTCAGGATAATATTTTTTGTTTATGTTTATGCAATAGTTATAATTTCTTAAAACTATAATCTTTTGTTGTTTAAATGAGAGTAATAATACATTATGATGTCTTTATAAAATAATTAATGTCTTAATTCAAACTATTTGTATAATAATTTTACAGCCAAACCTTGTTGAGTTGGATCAGTTAGAACCAAACCAGTCTAAGATACGAATATAGGTTATGAAGAATGTGGAATTTTGTTTAAAAACATAAATTCAATTAAATATCTGCAACTTACATTTTTAGTATATGTACTTGGCTTTATGAAAAAAAAGCATTGTTTTGATCTGAGTTGTAAACTTTTAAAAGTCAGTGAATGTTGATGTTTGTTATATTATTGTGACTTTAAATTATTTGTTGCCCAGTATAAAAAAATTGTGTTTCCTTGATTCTGAACAGTGCAGCCATTATAATTGACAGTTCCAATACCAAGAAGTAACAAGTTTGAATAAGATTTAGAAGGAATATTTTAGATGCAAAACTAGTTAAACACTATACTTATATTCTCAGGGACATTTTTGATAACATTTTGTTGTTTTCTTTTCATATTTTATATTATTTGTCTGCATTATTAAAAAGAATATGTTTGAAATTCAATTTTATATTTCTTACCTTATATCCTTCATATCTCTATTGTTTCAATAATTCGGAATCAGCAGACATAACTCCAATGTATGCTTGCAAGTTTGCCGCGCCACATCTTGTCTGATAGAGTGTATTTTATGATAACTAATTCTACTTAGTCTGGGTGGATGGATGACAACTATTCAATTGTCAACACTAAAATCCTTTTTTCATAGTTTCTTTGAGGCTGTCTCAAAATTACGCAACGCCTGAAGGAAGAGGGGGGTTTTTGGTAGCGTTATGCACAGTTACAGGGGAGGGTGGGGGCTTCTAAGCAGTGTTACATAACTATAAAACCTCAACCATTTGTTTACATTCATTAACTAAATTTGCCTTTTTTCCTGCAAAATACTAGATTAAAAATAATATTTTCAAGTTGTTAATATCAAATGGAACAAAGTCTAAACAACAACTTTATCTTAAATCATAATAGGCTTAAAAGTGGATGAAAAAAAAGATTGGAGGGGGAGTGTTGTTGACAGTGTTAAGTAATTTTTGAGGGAGGTTTAGTATTACCGTTTCAAGTATATTACACGGAGGGAGGGGGACTGAAAAGACCGATTTTAGAGTCATGTAATTTAGGGAGGCCCCTTTTATAAAAGGTACATCATTTTCTATTGTGATAGTGCATGTTTGACCTGCGTGATCTGCTATTCCAAGTTAAACTATATAAATTCTATGAAATCCTCTTTTACATTGGTGCAGGTACAGTCTATAGATGTTTGTGAGTGGTTGGTGATTATTGTCGCTGGAAATTGTAGCCGTTTTACTCCAAAATCTGTAGTTCATTTTAAGGTAACCTGTCTACATTAATGTCACCCATTAAAAAAAGGACTTCTGAAAAGAGGCAAGTATTTCAAGCAGTACCACTGTGCCTGAATTGGTGGGCGGGTGAGCCAGTACCACTGTCCTTGTATGGGTGGGTAGGTGGGTCAGTAACTCCGTGCTTGTATGGGTTGGCAGGTAGGTCGGTAACACCATGCTTGTATGGGTGAGCGATTGGGTCAGTAACACCGTGCTTGTATGGGTGAGCGATTGGGTCAGTAACACCGTGCTTGTATGGGTGAGCGATTGGGTCAGTAACACCGTGCTTGTATAGGTGGGCGGGCGGTTCAGTAACACAGTGCTTGTATGGGTGGGCGGGTGGGTCAGTAACACTGTACCTGTCTGGCCTGTCCACCTGGAGAGCGGTAAGTACCTAGTAAGTACAGCTTTTTATTCTTGATTTTTATTTTTACTAATGTTGTTTCTAAGACTAATTATATGTTTGGGTTTGAGATATTTACTTCCTCTACCTTGATATAAGCAGATTCTTGGCTATATATTGCAACTCCCCCGATCTATGTTCTTTTCACCTGAAGTGTGTTATTAGATTTTACCCACTGATATTAGTAAGTAATAACTCCTGTGTGCTCAGTCCATATTCAGTAAGTACCAGAAACAAGTAACCTCTAGTGGAAGATGGTGATGGGGATTGTCTTGGTTCTTTTTTAAATGGCCTGGAAGCGAACTACTTTAACTTGCTGTTTATTGAGTTGTGGTCTAAAAATTGTTTGGGTGGATATGATTGTTTAAATGAAAACAAAGAAAACAGTTCTTATAAAGGTATGTCCTAAAACGCTTAGTTTTCGTCTGTCTGAATGTGTTTTTTACATAAATTACCATATCTTGAGAACCCCTCAAGGTATTAATCTTGAAACCTGGTACATATATGAGGAATACTAACATCAAATTCGGTATACAGTATCAAGTTCCTACTCTGTACCGTTTCAAAATGGTGGTTATTTTCAGTTTTCAAAGTTAATATCTTAAAAAGTATTGATTGAAACAAAAAAACAAGATATACGAAAATTGCAAAATTTTATTTTCAAAAGATGATACAAATACAGTAGAGTCTCGCTTATCCGACCTTCGCTTATCCGACATTCCGTTTTATCCGACATGCCGTTTTGCCCAACTTATCGCAAATTAACGCAAGTAAAAGCGGGCGTGGTCCATTTTTAGGGCCTGCAGACTATACCGAGGCTCCGTTATAATTGAACCCGACCGTACGGTCGCCGGCGTACGTGCCGTAGACAATGGCAATGATGTGTCATCGGGTCATTGCCTCGCCGGTGCCGGTCAACTTTCTCTGCCAGTGACGCATTGTTTGGGCAGTCAGTCTTAACTCGATCGCTACGTCAGTTCAGTCGCCAGTGTTGTCGCGATTCCTCGTCCGCGCTTAGTCGTATGTTTGCTCGTGTGTGTGTCTGTATGTGTTACATTTACCAACGAGTGTGAATTACTGTACGTGGAGTGACAATGGATAGAAAAAGGAAGAAAGTTGTTGTATCAATGCAACAAAAACTTGACGCAATCAAAAGACTGGATAGGGGAGAGACAATGCAGAAGGTAGCTGACGACTATGGTGTTGGAAGGGTAACAGTGGGAGACTGGAAAAAGAGGCGTGTAGAAATAGAAAAATGGTGTACATCAAGAATTACGGAAAGTGCATTAGAAGGAAGAAAAACTATGAAAAAATGTGACTATGAAAAAGTTAGTGAAGCGTTGTACATATGGTTTACTCAGTTGAGGGACAAAGGTGTGCCGATTTCAGGACCTATTTTGCAGGAAAAAGCATTAAGTTTTAGGAAACAATTTGACGAAGGAGACCCAGATTTTACCGCAAGTGTTGGTTGGCTTGACCGGTGGAAAAAACGTTACGGTGTCCGCCAGTTAAATGTGTGTGGTGAAAAGTTGTCATCTGATTTTGTAGAAATGGAAGCCTTCAAGAACAGATTTGAGAAAATTATTGAAAACGAGAGCATAACAGGTGATCAGTTGTTTAACTGTGACAAGACAGGAGTCAATTACAAATTGTTGCCCAGTAAGAGTCTTGCAGCCAAAGCTGAAAAGGCTGCTCCTGGCTACAAGTGTAGTAAAGAAAGGCTAACAATTTTAGCGTGTAGTAATGCTACAGGAAATTTAAAAATGGACCTTGCAATGATAGGAAAAGCAAAAAATCCTAGGGCTTTTAAGAAAGTGTCAAAAACCGCCCTACCGGTAAAATATTACCACCAAAAAAGTGCTTGGATGAGTTCTGAAATTTTCAAGGAATGGTTTTTTAAGGAGTTTGTTCCTGCAACTGAGAAGTTTTTAAAAGAAAACAATCTGCCTAGAAAAGCAATTTTGCTACTCGACAATGCTCCAACACACCCTGACGCAGACACACTTCGAGATGGTGATATAAAAGCAATGTTTTTGCCCCCCAACGTAACCGCCATTGGCCAACCTATGGATCAGGGTGTTTTGGAGGCACTGAAAAGAAATTACCGTAGGAAGCTACTGTCCACACTTATTGAAGAAATGGAAGAAGGAAAGGACTTGATACAAAAGTTGAAAAACGTAAATGTCAAAGATGCGGTCTATTGGTTTGCAGGCGCCTGGGCTGACGTGAAAACTCCAACGATTGCCGAATCATGGAAGAAGCTGCTTGGTGGTGGCGATGATCAAAGTGTGAAACCAGACAATGTAACCCAAGAAACCGTTCTACCTTTAGTGCAACGTCTCCCTGGTTGCGAGGATGTATCTGTGGCAGAAGTTGAAACTTGGTTAAATGATGACGATGAACAGTTTGAGATAACAGATGACGAAATTGTTACTCTTGTCAATTGTGACGAGAATGAAAGTGAAGATTCAGATGAAGCACCCCACGAGCCTCAGAGAATTTCCCATAACGACGGAGTTAGGGCTTTTGAGACTGCACTTCAGTACGCTGAGCAACAAGAAGAAGCTACAGGAATAGACATTTTAATGCTGCAAAGGTGGCGAGACTTAGCAGCTAAAAAACGGCAGTCGTCTGGAAAGCAGACCACGATCAACAACTTCTTCAAACCAGCATAGAACTGAACGTTTTATCATGTGTAAATATTGTGTACTGTGTGTTTTTATTAGTGTATTGTGTGTGTATAAATACAGTACTGTATTTAAACATTTACAGTGTATATACTACAGGGCTCTACATTAGTTATTTTTTTACCGTAAGTACACTTTTAACTTTTCTTTATGCTGTTTAACTTTGTCTGTTGTTTTCTTATAAAATGTTCGTAGTATTTGTACTATACTATAATATAAAGAACAGTACTGTACAGTTAATTAACATTTAATAGGGTTTTTCTTAACCCTCCCTATTATCCGACATTTTTGCTTATCCGACGTGCTCCTGGCCAGTTTATGTCGGATAAACGAGACTCTACTGTATTGTTAAGATAAATAACTAATACAGCAAGTTGTTATTTTTGTAATACAGTACATGATAATTGCCACAACATTAGCACATACTGTATATTACTAAAACCTTCATTCAAGGTGTTGGTACGCATCTTGCATTCCAAATTTACTATTTTTTAAGTATTTTGTGCTTCCTCAAAATAAAAGATTTTGATGGTTACAATTTTTGTATATCTTTTTTATCCTTTTAATGAATGATATTTAATGAAGCAGTTTGAAATACTATTAGCAGAGTATTGGAAAAAATATATAAAATGATCCGATTAAAAAAAATCAAATCTTTTTAAGTACCATGTGCTAGCTGAGGGTTCAATAAAAAATATCCTTATATATAATATGTGAAGCTGTTTTGTGTCAACGCAACTCCTCCTTTATTTCTTAACCAATCAAAACGGTCAAGGTATTGAAAAATTGCCTCTGTTTGCAGCTGTGCAATAAGGTCTTACTTCTCCGAATTTTTCACCCTGAAGGGCATGGGAAGCCCTCAATGTTCGTTTTTCAGCCATAAGAATAACATATAGAGAGATTAATATGAATCAAAAAGTAACAGCTGCTCAAATGTAAATAATGTTTTACAAAAAGTTTTAACACCTTTTAAAATGTAAACAATGGTGTTTGTAATATTGATGAGGTTAGATCTTTCATAACGTTAAGCCAGGAAAGGTTGTAGGCATGGTTTAAATGGTAATTAAATGCAGTTATTTTATAAATCTAATTAATATTTACCTGTTAAAAAAAATTAAATAAACACATTTGAAATAGGCAAAGTAATATCATTGGGTGTTTATGATAGTAAACAGGTAGCAACTCAAGTAATGTTAGTGAGATGATGCAAATAAATTGAATATTGTGATTTTACGTTATACAGTTAACCTACTATTATTTAAAATCCATTTTGTAGCCCCTGAACTGTTGTAAATAGACTAAAATAGGTGTACTTTACCTTCACATCAAACAGTTCACAGCGTGTGATGGTGAGAATACTAACTACATGTTTCGCTGTGAATACGGCATCTTCAGGTTAAAGAACATAAATAAATAAATAAGTCCCAGTGGGATGCGTCACAAATTAATTAAAACCTAACAAACACAGTTCACACAAGGGAAACAACGAACATTAAAACTTTTCGGTAGGCCTACCACACACATTTCACGGAAGCAGTCGGTCACGCCGTGGACCGAGAAATGTGTGTGGTAGGCCTACCGAAAAGTTTTAATGTTCGTTGTTTCCCTTGTGTGCACTGGTTTGTTAGGTTTTAATTAATTTGTGACGCATCCCACTGGGACTTATTTATTTATTTATGTTCTTTAACCTGAAGATGCCGTATTCACGGCGAAACATGTAGTTAGTATTCTCACCATCACATACTGTGAACTGTTTGACGTGAAGGTGAAGTACACCTATGTTAGTCTACTATTATTTGTATTAAAAAATCACAAGCCAAGGCCGAGGTTTAACGAGCACAGCGAAGGACGTGGTTGGTACATGTAGCATGCAGGGGTGTCCTCTAGTTATTATTGTTGCATTTACTTACTTACCCCAGAGGAATGTTTTCTGTTATAAGACCATTAAGAAAAATATTTGGTTTTTCAACCCACCCTATTGGGTATCTCTCCCATATAAAGGCCATATTAAATCTATATTTATAAAAGAGGATGTTTGTGTGTGTATATATATATATATATATATATATATATATGTTTGAAGTTTATGCGCTGCCAAACCATCCAAACGATCGCCATGAAACTTTAGGATGTTGTCCTGTATACTCCCGAGATGGTTTCTGTGAAGTTTGATGCAGATCCGTCCACAGGGTTCCGCCCCACGGGCTCCTAAAGATCCCATGTTATTCAAATGGAGAATCTGAATTGTTTACAAAAAACATATGACTATGTGGTAGTTTCACATGCCATAAGCAGATTGAAGTTCTCACAACAACAGTACTGTATATGATTTGATTTATTGTAGTTCTACATTTCACCTTGAGAGTATAGCACACATGAAAAATGAAAGGCGAGACAACGTCCGCCGGGTTCAGCTAGTTTAATATATTACTTTATCTTCATAAATATTATTGTTTTAAAATTTACATTTAAACAATAGTATAGTTAGATATTGTGGGTGACATATTCACCATAGCAAATATACAAGAGGGCTTTCTAGAGGTTTAGGAGTAAATTGGACAAAATTATATTGTTGGTTTTTAATATACATACCTTAAAGCAAACTTTACTACTACCCATTTTTCTAAATAGTTTCCTTCCATATAAAGTAACTCACTACGTCTAAAAACAAATTTTTCAGTTCCTGTGTTCTTAAATTTGCCACATGTGAGCTTTGGTTCACTCAGCGTGCAAACATTTCTGGTAACCAAACTTATCAATCACTATTTTGTGTGACATTTTTTGATATCTGAGATAAATGGTCTGATATTTTTCAAATTATGAATCAACAATTCCTTGAACTTACATTCATTTTCATAATAAGTTCATCTTGGCAACCTTTTTCATCATGAACATTAGTTTATCCCAAAATAATTACAATTTTCTTACTGCATTGTCAATCATAATGCACCATAAAAAGCACACAGTGAATGTATGCAGATATAAAGTTTTAACCACAAAGAACATGGATTACTGCTCTTCACAGTCAGTGGGTTTTTAAGGGCAACTCCCATTTTGAGTTGCATTCACAGCTCAATAAAGTGGCTCAATGACTGACAGATTTGTACAAAGGCAGGTGACACAGTTGGTCAAAATTCACCCCACTCCTTTGTGTTGAAATGGAGCTTACCTTCAAGATAACCCTCATATATATTTTGTAGTTTGGTATAATTACCTAATTTAGTGGATTGAGTTTTAAGTAAGAGTGGTTCAGATGAACATTTAGTTGTTGATATAAATCAAAATAATTATGATAAAAATGATTTTCAAAAGGATCCTACTGACAATGAGCTTGACAACAATAAAATAATTCGAAAAATAAAAACTTGAAAAAACATGGGTTTCTATTTAACGATTCTGTTCGTAATAATTGTTGTATTGTAACACTTGGAAGGTGAAGAACTGTTCTAGTGGACCATATGTTGATTTTTGTAGAAAATAAAGCATTTTAATAATTTTTTTTGTACAGTTAAATATGTGACACTTTACATGTAATTCTTGATGATTTTAATGTTGTTGTATATTTGTACATTTTGTGCTTATATTGTAATATATTTGTGTTGAGTGATGTTCATTTGAACTGGCTTTCCATCCCAACGTCCGGTTTTCTGGATATTTGAAAAATTGCCCAAAAAACCCAGCGTCCGGTTTTCCGGACGTTCAGAAATAAAGTTAAAAAATTTTTGTAATAATTTGAAATATTTATATTAATGATATAGAAATGTTCGGAATAACATTCCCTATTATAAAAAGACTGATTTGTTACGATAGAATGCTTTAATACAGTAACACAACTTGTATTATTTTGTTGTCTTTGTTTTGCATTAACAGCTGTGTTGATTTTCGTCAGATGTGATCGTCAGCTGAGGTTAATTGTTGTCTGAGGTTAATTGTTGTTTCTTGATTGATGTGATTGTTTGTGTAGTATGGGGGGTAAAATAAAATGTAGTAGGTTAAGTGATAATAAAATCGCTAATTGCGTGTATGACGAGAGTGATGAAGTTGTTATGCGTAGGATAAAAACTCAAAAAAAAGAGCCTTACTTTTTTAATTTTAAACATAGCATTGTGAAATATGAATTTATTTTAAGATAACTAAATGGTGTTTTAATAGTGTTATTAGCTCAATGAATCAATGAAATTTTTTAGTGTCATTCACAATACAACTCAAAAAATTAAAAACAATTTTTTTGTAAATTTTTGTATTTTGTAAATAAATACAAAAAAGTTGTACATTTTTTAAGTCCTATTTTATTTTATATTACAGATAATCTCTTTAGGAAACTAATGAAACTCAAAATATAAATCTGCTTCATAAACATCATTTTTAGTTTTTTTAGTAAAGTATGACAATATCGACAAAAAGAGCCTGGGTGTTTTGGGTATGTCCAATATGAAAATACCTGGGGTTTTTGGAACAACTTTTAAAAATATGTCTGGGATGGAAAGGGTTAAGTAAAAAAACTCATGATACCAACTAACTGTCCACAAGATTGAAAATTTAATAATGATTCAGTGTTCACTATAATCTTAATATATATAAATGAGTACCTTAAATTTGTTGTCTCATTCCATCACTTAACAATGGCTTAACAGATTTCCTTAATCTTTTTTTAAGTTTCCAAATGTTTTGTAGAATGTTCTTTAGGAAAGAAGAATTTAAAAAACATGATGAGGAAATTGGTAAATTCTGGAAAATAACAGAGTTTGATTTGGTATTAACAAAACAAATAAACGGAAATTTTGAAACATGTGATGTAAATATTTGTGCAACATATTTGTATTTGTTTACATAAACATCTGTTGTATTTAATTTCTTGTTGATAAAGTGGTTACTAAAATAGACCTTTGCATTCAGTCAAAAATTAATATGCTGTATGAAATGCTGGTATATAAATTAATTTTATACTAAGATATTTACCAACATTTCATACAGTATATTCATTTTTTACTGAATGCAGTGCAATTGTATTAATATAATTTATATTATAATACAATTCATCATATTGGAAGTTGTAGAGTTCATTCCCGCGAAGGTTTCTGTTGTGGTTTAATTCACATCCGACTATGGCTACGCCCCACTGGCCTTTAAAGTTTCAATATTATTCTTATGGAATAATTTTATTTATTTAATTAATTTTTCATCAGCTGTTAAAAAAACAAATGAATTGAACACTTTTGAAACACGCCCAAAAGGGGTGTCAGATTAAAGGTATTTTTCTCTCGATTCCTTACATACCATTAGATTTTATAAAAGGCAACGTTTGTGGACTCCACTGCCCCAAAAACTAAAATTCATTGTGATACAGTCCAAATGTCCCGGTGAGACTGCAGGATGAGCTTCCCCACGAGGCCACAAGCCTAGTTGTACAAAGGGGTAAAGGCAGAGTTCCCAAACGAGGCTGCAGGCCAGACTTCCTTCACGAGCCAGGGAGTGACGGCATTGGCAAGCAAAGCAAATATACCAAAATATTACTGTTTATATGTTAATCCCGTAGAAAGACACGGGTAAACAGCTAGTTTATTATAATAATTAACATGAAATGTACAGTTAAAATACAAGAGCATGTTTTGACCCGCTGATGGTAAAATTAGGGCTGATGACTTCCCAGCAGAGACTTGGTGATTTGGGAAGTGACCATCTTAAGGACCAGACAATATAATCGGTATGTTTAGCATTGTTTAATCCTATGACTGTCTTGATTATGAAATAACTTCCAGGTTAATACATTACTGAGTAAATGGTGTAAAAATTGTGTTTTCATATTTGACAAGTTTCAGAGGATTGAAACGTCATCACCAGAGGGACAGCTTTTTCTTACGATGGCCGTTCGATGAGAGACTCATAAAAAAAGCTGTTCGGTACCAAAAGGCTCACAACTGGAACCATTCTTTTTTTATAATGCATGTTGTGATTTTCCATTGAAAATTAAATAACTCTCTGTAGATGATACTACAGTAGTAATTGAATCAAAAGATAAACCAATTATTAAATGTATTGTATAATCAGAACTAGGCAAACTAAGAAACTGGTTTAATAACAATAAATTAACAGTACATTTTCAAAAAAATTTAATTTTACTTATAGAAAAAGGCAGTGAAAATAACACAAATAATAATTTTATAATACAGTTCTGGCACTTGATAGCTCAACCGCGAGAGCTTTCTTATACAATAATAAAAGTTCAGTGGAACTTGCATAAAACCATTCATATTCTAGATTACAGACCACTATATTGTACCACTATTACACATAGTTGGCTTAAATAGTCTTCATGGTCTAACAGTGACATGTTTGCTATTTATTGAGGTATAGATTAATATTTACAAGTCATCACCTCAAGCAAAATCATGTTTATTTTACAAAAAGAATGACGGGAGATATTGCTGGTGGTACTTCTTATTCTTCTTGTTTTAACAATTTAAATTAGTAACTCAATCGGCATTGAATGTGTTTGGAACTGCAGTTTTGCTTAACTTAAATACAATATTTATAATAATGATTCGTTATACTTATGTTTATAATAATAAACAATAATAATGCACATAAATATATGTATCATCAAAAATATTTGTACACATTGATTGGCTTGAACTTGGTAAAATTAATGTTTGGAAAATGTTGGTAATGTAGGGCCTAGTTGTTTAAAACCCAGTTCAAAAAAAAAAAAAAAAAAAAGAAAATGTTCTCAGTTACATCCCAATCACTTATAAGACATTTTACAGTGTCAGTTGATAACGACAGGCTGTTCATTTTTCATTGGACTATTGAAGGAACCCTTAGATTTTAAGAATATTATTTCATAGTCATCATACTCATTTGAAATCCACATTCATCCATATCTGGCTGATTGGAGTCTTAAGAATAAATAGTTAAACAAGTTCTCTTTGAAGCTTAAGTCATCTAATAGTCATTTAACTTAAGTCATCCTAACTTAAGTAAAAGATAAGAATCTTAAGTCATTCTCTTGCCGATATGTGCCTGATCAATAAATAATTCCATCTTAACAGGAATTATTTAAATTTTAGATGAATTATTTAAATTTTAACTATTATATAAGCTATTTGTTATTAACACTTTATAATATATGTTTATCATATAACCATAAGTATTATGGTTACATTTTTAACAAAAAATAAAAGTACCATCAGAGTTTCTTTCATTAATCAAAAGTGAAGTTATATCAGTGCTTAGAGGGTTAGAAGCATATTACACTGTGCATAAATATTAGACTGCTTTTGTTTAAGAGAATTTGAAGATCAAGACACCAATAAATTTGGTTCATATTTCTATATTTTCTCTTATATAATTTTGTCCACAAAATAACATTTTTGCTGAAAAAAAATATTATTCATTACTATGATGCCAGGCCGATCATAGACATATGGTCGAATGAGTGTGATAATGAACGAATGTAGTCATTGTTACTAAGGTCGATTATTCCTCGGAAAGAGCCATAACCAGGGCAACTAAATGACCTACAGTATTTACCCTGATCCTGGTAAACATGGTATACTGAAATTAATCACCATAATATTTTGTACTTATAATAAATATGTGTTGTGTAATGTTAAGAGGAAACTCCAACTTTAAAAGAAATTTCATTATTTTTTATAAAAATTATATATTCCTTTATCATATGTATTTAAGAAGGTAGTAAAACAATTTTTTTTTGGGTATTTTCACCCGTTATTGTTTTCATTCCCTTAACAGAGCTTGATTTTTGTTCATATCAACGTTTTCTTGGGACAACTGCAACTTAAATACTAAACTAGATATCAAGATCCTTTTTTCATATTTTAAAGGTAACATATGTATGTACAACACGAAGAAATGAATTTCATATAAGCATTCATATTTTGAAATTATGAATTAAAAAATATTTCTATTGATAACAATTTTATAGTTTATTATTTTAAATTTGTGTATGTCATATTTTTATAAACCCATAGTACAGGTTGTAGAGCATCTTATATCCTAAAAACAAAAAAAGTTTGAAGGCCTTATGTGGTATATAAAAGGAGCTTCGAACGTCCCCGTACTTGAAAACAAGCTAAAATTAAACTTTCAGGAAACGGGAAAAACTAAAACATGTTATTTTACTTATAAAATGCAACTGTATTATGTACGTAGTTATTACCAATTATAACTAGTAATAATGAAGTTGTTTGTAACAATGCATTGTTGCCAGTATGTTAGGCAATGAAATCACATGTGCAGTTCACCATAATATGCTACTATAGTGATAAGTACTACTATATGAAATGATGGTGTGCTCCTTAAAAAGAAACAGGGAAAATAGGTAGGTGAAAGCTTTTCATAATAAATTTATAAAAAATATTTATAAAAACTTGTTCACCAAATATTTTTACATGAAAGTGTTTGGAAAGTTTTCTTTAAAAATAAACTTAAATAAAATGTCATATTTTCGCCATTTTTTGATGGAGTACCCCCTTAACTTGTTTATGATAAAATGTTGTACAATATTATTTGAAAAAAAAATTATGGTAAAAGAAAATGAAATAAATTTATTTTAGAATAAATAAAATCTCAATTAGTGCACCTAAATCTTCTTACACACTAAATTTTATTCAGCCCTTTAGAAGTTAGAAGAAGAGTTGACAAAGTTAATAACTTTACTTCATTATTTGTTGAAATGTCATATTTAAAATCATTGTTTAGCCAATAAAGAACTGAACTGACAAAATCTGACTGACTTATGTTGTAGAAAAATATCATAAAAACTATTAAGGATGAAAACTAAGGGTTTTAAATTAACATTTTAATTTTATTACAGTAAATCTGCTACAGGAAATATTTACAAAAATATAAATTATGTAACATATATAAATACATTAGTTTTTAGGTAGGCCTATTTACATTGTTATGGTTTGAAGTAAAAAAGATATCTTAAATCAAAATTGTGGAATATGACAAATAGCAAAGAACCCTAGATTTATTAATATAATATTCATTACTTATAAAACATATTTACAGGACGAGTATTGACTCAATTTCATCTTGTAAAAGTAAGTCAATACAAAATGAGTAATAATAACTAAGGTACTTTATAAATTGGGGTAATTATGCCAAACAAAAAACATAGATAAAAGTTGAGTTACCTGATTGACCGCTTCCTCGGATGTGAAAGGGGAGAAAATAAGTTTATCCCTAAACTCTCGCGGAAAATCAGCATGTAGCACTGAGAATGTATGGTCTTCATATTTTTGAGTGAATATTTCAAAGAAAATTATTGATGTCTTCTTTCAATAACTCCTGGCATAGTGTGTAACAGTGTAACGTAACACTGCAAGGTCCGGTTGTTGTATCTTGTTTACAGCTCTTACAGTAAATAATTATCAGTTGCAGATTTCACACCCGATGCCCCAGTGTTGCTGACATTGGGGTCTTTAGTCGGTTGTCAAAAGGAAAATTCCCGTCCAGTAGAACTTAATGGAGGACTTGGGCTTGAACTTACTGAACTCAATGTCTCTTCTTTTATCTTGAGTTTGCTCAAGTCCTTTTTCTCCTTAACATGTTTGTGATCGTGCTTATGTTTGTGCTTGTGCCTGTGCTTCTTGCGATCCCTCTTCTTTTTCTTCAGCTAAAAAATTAAAAGAAAAATGTATAATTTCAATGATGATTTGACCAGAGTCAGACAGTAAATAATGATTTGTCCCATAAGATAACAGGACCAGAATCGTTCCGTAGTCTTAGAGTGAATGAAAGATACAGTACTTGTTGTTCCCATACATTGGGTGGGTTGGAGAGACTCGATAGAAATGTTTCTGTCAGTGAATTATAGATATCAGTAGTTGCTTTCATGTGCTGGGTGGGTTGAGAAAAAGTAGTTATGTGCCTTTATGTTTGTTTATAACATGAAAAAGAGGCATCAGTATTTGAGTCAATATATTGGTTGGATGAGAGGGACGACTTAGTAGTTATTGTACTGTCAGTGAGTTATTGGCAACAGTAGTTACGTTTATGTGCTGGATGGGTTGAAAAAGAGTAGTTACGTTCCTTCATATAATGCCTAGAAATTAAACTCAAATATTCAAATAAAAATTGCATTGTAGCCTATATTGGTCCTAGCTGACAAATGATTTTTACTTAACAACAAGGCCACTCGCTATTAATGTAAAAATACAAAATAAATTATTATTCTAACTATGTTTAAAAACACATTTTTATTCCTCCTGTTAATATAACTCTCTTTTCATAAAAAATTTAGCTTAATTTTAAATTGAGAAACATATGTTTTACTAGTAGCTACTAAGAACTAAATATTCTTTCATATATTTGAAAACAAATGTTTTGCAACTATTTTGAGTTAAAACAAAACAGTTTGAATGTCAAAACAACACTCTTCACTACACTACTGTTTATAATGCTTTTTTTATAAGTAAGTAATATATTTATTATTATGAATAATTGATACTTAATGTGTGATAATTAACAAAATATTCATGTTATATTCACATATCGCTATAACTGCTTCAGCTTTCAGATTCCACATGACTTGCATTACCTTGGAAGGATCCTGCTTGTCAAACATTCCAGGTTCAAATCCTACAGGACCACCAGATCCAGAAATACCAGGCAGAGATGCCGAGTTGTCTGAGTAGTACTCTGTCTTTAGTTCACCTCCAGATTCTCCTATCTCATGACCCAACTGAGCAATAAATCACACAAATAATGAGGAGGCTATGAAAAATGAGCTTAGAAGGAAAGATCTCGACAGATACTGGAAAAGAATCAGGAGAAGACATGGTGGGGTAAAGACAGTTGGAGATGATGGAGGAGGTAGGGAAGAAAAGTGACGGCAGGCCATCATAAATATGTACAACAATTAGAAGATAAAAAACACAAAGAAATCTATCATTCAAAAACTAATCAGCCAACTGGATATAATAAAGGATTCAAAGAAAAAATCTACCACATCTTAAAAATGCAATAAAAAAAAATAAAAAAATAAATAATTGTAATCCTAGATATGAGGAATGAAGTCATATATTGTATTTAAACATAAATTCAAAATAAATACACGCAACATTTATTTTTAAATGTGTAAATCAGGACAAACTTTGAAACTATAAACCACCACATTCAGTACAACAAAGTTGTTTTCTTATTCAAATGTTTCTTCTATTTATTTTTAAAGTTTGCAATATGATTCGAATAATTAGTCTTATTAAATAGAAGCTCTATATATTGCGTATTAAGAATTGAAAAGTAATAGTTCAGAAATTCTACTACTAAATCCTAAAAATCTGAAAACTTTAAGCCTGCCTGGTGTTAAATACCTTAGGTCTAGATGCCTTGTTTGTGTCGTCAGCTCCAATGACCTCTACTGTAGCAACCCCAAGGTCATCTGCTGTCACTACTTCCAGTTCTTTAAGAGGTGAAGCAGCCTTACGCTTAAGGGATAACGACGATATTTCCATACTTTCCTGAGGCGGTGGCTGCTGGGAGGATTTCATGATCGGCACCTGCAAAATATAGCATGACATATAGCAAATATTTCAAGCTAACAGATATTATAAAGAGGCTGAAATAATCTGTTTCAAAGGCTGAGGAAAATTCTTGACTTAACACGTTTACTGCAGTAATTCACAGAATTGTCACCTTGGATGTTGACACATTTTTAGTAATTTGTAGTTATAGTGTTGTACTTGTTAATATAACGTAGTTAATTTGACACTTTTATGTAAAACTGTGTTTATTTACATGTGGCCATGGTTTAAGAATATTTTGAATACAAGATATTTATTTTATGTTAAATGTATTGTCAACTGACCTCAGTGTCAATTAACGAATCCATTTTCTGAGGCTTGAGTAGGGCTGCTAGCTCAGGGATAGGCAGGCAGGCTGGCTTCTTCTTGCCATAGAGCACAAAGTAGAGGTCCACCAAAGAGCACCTCATCCGAGTATCGTGAGATAACATGCAACTGACAAAATCCATCAGTTATAAAAAAATGTACTAAGGTTAATCAGCTGTTAAATTAAATATTTGGGTACAAAAAATCTTAAATATAATTGTTTATACCCAAACATTATACGTAAAAATAAATCCAATATTATCCTTATAGAACAAATTTTTAACCCTCTAAGCATTGAGCTTCTTCATTCTGAAGCATTAGCTTGCTCCAATATTCTAACGTCGAGATCGTGGCAAAATGAAGCATTTCCTAAAATTATTGTAGTGATCGATATTTTAAAGCATGAATTGATACATTTTGATTTGAATTAAAATAACAGTTTTATTTGAATATAACACTTTAAATATTTTATTTAACAAAATTTGTTGTCCTAGAAACATAAAAAATCATATGATGAACAGCTGACGTAAATCAGATGGTGAATAAACGGTGTATTGACTTTTTATTGTAATCGTTACGGTAATACACATGTAGTGGTGATGGCCCTTAAACCCACTTATGAACCAATAGTGTACCGCCTCAAAGAAACTTAGATTTTCCTGAACCACAGTTCGTCACTATAACTCAGAATGCTAGTCACAGCAAACAAAGCACC
Organism: Stictocephala bisonia; assembly: GCA_035578905.1. Lineage (NCBI taxonomy): Eukaryota > Metazoa > Arthropoda > Insecta > Hemiptera > Membracidae > Stictocephala > Stictocephala bisonia. The sequence goes on from JAQJVL010000284.1 coordinate 350,524, forward strand.
TAATCTTTTTGAGATGAAACCCTTCCAGATGTGCTTTTTGTACCTAGCATAGTTGTAATAATGAAAATGTTGAGTATTTCATCATATTAAACTATGAATTTGCTTTCTCTTTTACGAGGTAGATATTTGGAGTGAGCTGTAGCTCTTTTTCTTCTGACCTGAATGTTCAAAATTCAGCAAAACATTAGGCAAAACAAATTATACACAACTTAACACTTTTAAAACGTTTTGGAAACACATTCAAACTACACACCCTTTTGTGGAGGAAAACATAGAAATATTGCTAGTATACGGAAAATCAAATTACCGATTTTGGAAACACATTCAAACTACACACCCTTTTATGGAGGAAAACGTAGAAATATTGCTAGTATACGGAAAATCAAATTACCGATTCAAATATAATGACTTTAACTACTTAGATATAGTTCTCTGATTTAAGATTATTTTTAGGTGCATAACATTTACTTGGAAATAACAACTTGGTTTATTAAGTTTGATAGTAAGTTATATTGCACTTAAGGAAATGGTGGTTAGTGAAGAGAGTAAAAAAAGTTCCTAAAATCCTAAACCAAAGATTTATTCTATTCCATTTAGATCTTCATTTAGTCTAAGATAATTGAAAAACCTATACTTTACTTAAACAAATTCCAGAGGCGATGAACGAGATCCTCTCTGTCCAGGCGATGGCGGTGGGCAAGAGAGTGGGCATGGTGGAAGGGTGGGTTGTCACACATAAGTCGTACTAGCCCTGCTCGAACACTTGGGTCTGGGTCCTCCTCAGCTAGATCTAAGAGATACTCCAAATCTGTCCATTTTCCATCCAGGCCAGTGAAATCTATCAGCATTTCCAGTGCTGTCAGTCTAACTTCTGTAACCAGATTAAACATTTTAGATATAAATGGATTACAAGATAACTAAAAATATTATACAAGAATATAGTTTTTCAAACTCATTTATTTTGATTTTTGTAAAATGACATTGTTAAGATTTGAAATATGAAACCTTGTTAAGCTACTGAAGGTTCACTCAATAAGTTAGACTGAAATTACAAACATTTTATTTTTCATAACTGTTTGTAGCCAATAGTACAATTGATTGAAGTTCAACTTCTAAAATCACCAAGTTTAACCCATTGAGGCCCGGCCTCCACTAGCAATTTCTCTCCACGACAGTTGTGTTGCAGTAAAAATCGGACCATGTTGCATTTTTAAAATCGCAAAACCATCGCATTTGGATGGGTCTCCATCTAAAATAGTAGGTTCTAACCTATCGCATGACCAAAAATTGCAAGTAGAGGCCAGGTCTCAGAGCCATTCAAAATCGAAAAGAAATTCAGATGGTGGCTTCTGAATTTTGATCTATTATCAATTATTAATTTATTATTAGTTAATCCAACAGGTTAAATTTGGGGAACTAGGCCTAGGATTTCAGTAGTAATGAAAGGAAAGGAAAGCAGCATACCTGATAAACTTGGTAGACTGGTACACTGTGCAAAGAGACACAATCACATCACAAAGAATTGGATAGTGAAATTCGAGGCCACCAGCCTCTTCTTCAGTCGCTTAACAACTGAGTCAGTTGTTTAGTGACTGAAGAAGAGACCAGTGGCCTCAAAATATTTCACTATCCAATTCTTTGTGATGTGATTGTGTCTCTTTCTACATTGTACCACTCTACCAAGTTTATCAGGTATGCTTATTAGTTAATCCTTAACAAATGTATGAAAGTCATCAAGGCTGTGGACAGATTTTAGAAAAGTAATGATATGTATACACATCCCAAGCCTGTGATAACTAGTCCCTATGAAGCATCTGCATGAGTCACAAATTACAATTTCAAAGAAAGCTCATTGACTAATGTACATTCTTGTTTAGTTTCTATGGTCTTTGGATCATATGATTTTTGGTGCAGAGAATTATTAATGATTTTAAAACTAGATAAAATAGAATGACATAAATACAATTTACTGGCTCTCTAGTGTATTTTTTTAATCCCGCTAAGCAATGACACCGGCAAGTTGAACTCTCGTGTCCAAAACAGCCTTGAGGCCCAAACTGACAACACTCAAGTCACTGGACTTAACTGGCTGAGTGTGAGTTAAGCCAGTTATTGTGTTATAAGTCCTACTTATATCTTATAACACGTACAATACCATCGTACGGATATGGGCGGGTTGGGTTGGTCAATACCACCGTATGTGTATGGGCAGCTACCTAGATGAAAGAAAGTTGTGCTGTGCATTTCAATACCAACATTTGGTCAAGAATTATATGCTGCTTTCAGCACCCTTAGAAACCTACCAGACTAATATTAGTCTACTTTGTCCATAAATGAGATTAATATTAGCTATTTCATCACCACTATTAAAACAAAATATAACTTTAGCCTATAAATTAAACGAAACACAGGTTTTGAAATCAGAATTGGTCAGCAACAAAAACTGCTTTGTGCTACTACCTTAGTGAAACAAAAAAAGAAAAAGTTCTCAAAGCAACGTTGATTCTTACATTAAAACGTTTCAGTAATAGTCAAATATTTCTAGCTTCATAATTTATAACAAAATTAATTTGACATTGCATTGCGCTAAGCTAGGTTAATAACAAAAAATTTTCAGTATTTGTAATACTTATATGAATAAAAACTTAAAAATTAGATCATGGTATGTTAAAAAAATATAAAATTAATAACTCCTAATATTAAAGATAATAATAAACTTACGATGTATCCTAAAAATAAGTGTTGACCCTTAGTAAGCCTTCCTTCTATAGGGATAATTATAAAAAGTTATTTAAATTTATTTTATTTGTTTTCCAACCTAAACTGTCCATAGGCAGATTATGTGTACAAAATGGTTTTCCAGTTGTAAAATAGGTGCCATGTTTTAAAGAAAATAAGTGAGAAGAGTGACCCTAGGAATTTTTCGACAATGCACTCTGGATTCTCTGCAAAGCAAAACACTGAAATTTTTGTTTAGTACATAAAAATAAAAAACTATGTTTATTCTTTTGACACAAATATTAGTTTTTTTTCAAAGACTTAAATGGATAAAATTGACACACGATTTAACAATTTTGTATGATTTAAAAAATTTTTAATTGAGGAAGTGAATTTAAGATGCAAGTGGTAATTGGATAAATGCAAAGCTTTTTTTAGAAGCTAATAAATAACTGTTCTTGGTTTCATGCAGCCCACTTGTACGCACATTGGAGAGTGGTTAAATTGCAAAATATATCTAAGAGATAGGACATCAGGGTCAAACTTCCTTTGAAGAATTACTAAACGCAAAGGCTGTCTCTTACTCACTGAGAAAACCATCCAGAATAGTTTTGTGATTTTATTTTTTTATCAAGATTACTCACCTGGTTTTGAACTGATTCTAGTTTCTTGTAAACTGAAACATCTCAATAAATTCTGGAGTGTTCAAACAATTAAATTTTAAGAATTTTTATTGTATGAAAGTTAATCTAATATGGGTTTATTAGAAGCGTACCTATAAGCATCAGTTGTTATCCTAACATTCCAATTATGTAGTAAAGGAATTTTGACTCCTAAAGATAATATTGATTTTCACTAATTCATTACCATTAGGATAGAACATCTTTTTAACTCAATAAGCAATATTTTAAAAAGATTTTTAATTCCATACCAATTCGCATATCATTATCTGCTCTGATGCTTAAAATTAGTTTTGAGAACGAAAAGTGGATTGATTTTTAATTACTTGAACTTATGTTTACAAGTTTTTATAATCGAAAATTGAAAAACTGTTTAAAAAAACTATTAAAAGGTTTTATCATATTATTCCAACGAAAAAATCATCCATTTCTGCAACGTGTCCTGTTAATTATTCAGTAATATAATATTTATCTAGTATTCAAAAACATTAACATAACTTACAAACAAATACAAAGTATCACGGGGCTTAATGATTACAGGGCAAAGGTTACAGAGTAGTTACAAACTATACACCTTTTCTAATTATTGTAATCTGAATCATATATTTCTAGATGAAATATAATTTCAATAGAATATTCATCAAATTAAATTTAAGTAACTAACCAAAAAAACACACACAAGTTTAATGTAAGAACAATAAACACAGACAAAGGAGCAAATTTCAATTTTATTATGTTAATATAGAACTAATGTAACCAAAACCACAAGCTGTTCAATTAGCTATAATATGACTTAAAAAACTTTGAAGTTATTTGAAAAGTGTGACACAGAATCCACTTCAAAGGATGGTCCGTAACAAGTCACTGGAGTGTGACAACCATAGTTAAAACAATGTAAAATATTGTTATAGTGTTTAGAATATAACGATGCATGACTCTCAGGCTGTACGACATATTATGCGTCCTGACCCCCGAGCCTCATATTAACCGTCCTGTAAAAGTTTACAAAACCGATTTTTACTGTTTATTGCTTAAGAAGATCCCAAAAAAATACACAACATGCTCTGATTTGGGTTACTGGATTTTGATATATTACAAAACAAATCATACTTTATTGGTGTTCATTATTTACTTAAATTTACCATTTCATAATGGGAAAAAGAAAATCAGTAGACTTCCAGTAAGTTGCACTGATTGTAAACTATATCAAAGCCACAGGTTTTAGCCATTATTAAGCATATACATAACTGCAGCTTTTAATCTTACCTCTAAAATTGGAAATCACAATGTGAACAACATACTAACTAAAATGTAGTAAGATGCAAATTGTAGTTTCTTTAGATTAGAAGGACACAAAGTATTTTCATTGTAGTACTCAGCTTGGCTTAAAATGTTGCTCCTAACTGGATTTCAGTAATTAATATGAGTATTGTAAAAAATTATTTATTGTGACATAAATGATATTTTAAATAGCTGAGTTATCTTCAGCTAAACATTAAATTAAATGACAAGTTTACTAAACAGAGTGCCTTATTAAAGTAATCTCTGTAATACTAAGAAATGTGCCATTGTCACGTAATAGATTTATTATTTTTGTTTATGTTTGCATGCTAACTCATCTGGTGTTAGTGAACTTGTCTTCTAAGGTAAGTTTGCTGATGACCTATCTCTCCAATATACTAATTCCTGGCCTGTGCCCTTAAACCTAAACTAAAATATATTAAAAGAAATTTGTAATTGGTGAGGCCAGAAAAATGGAGTTATATGTGCTCAAATAAAGACAGTCTACAGTTAGAAAAGCTATCCTATGAAGCAATCGGTAACATGAGATACCGTTAACATCTGCCAATGATAAATATTATTTCCAAAAGCAAGTCTTACATGAAAAACAGTTACCGGGCTTCTAAAATTGATAGTAATTGATTTTCACTGACAGATGATTTATTTACATCTAGCGATGAGAACATTCTTTTTGGATATTGATGCTCAATAAGCAAATCTTTTCAGCAACTAAGATTGTTTAAATGCTTACACTTTAACCAATAGGCTTATCTATTAATCTGACTACTGATACACCTTAAAATTCAGTTAAAATTGAGTTAAACGGAAAAGTTTGATTTTGAATTTTTACATTTACCCTGACAATGACAAATCTATCATGTTTTACATTTTTAAGTTTTGTAATAACTAAACCGGCAATATAATTTTTTATAAAATTTATAAAAAACAATTTAAAAAATGTTAAATAAATAAGAAATAAAATAAATATATTTCTTGGAAGCAAGCATTCAATTTAAACTGAACAGATACACAATTTTTCTGTATTTGTTACATTTCAATAGTTAATTTAATTCCTTAGATAAAAATAATTATTATGTTACATATACTAGTCCTTTTTATTCATTAAACATAAATAAACTGTTAAACAAACAAATACTGAAGTATTCACCGGCAGGCTTAAATGCATACAGAGGTGAAAGGTTACAGAGTATGTTTTCAGCAAATCTTTTTATAGAGCTTATTCTTCTATTGTAGTCTGGCACCATCATCATCACTTTCTAGCAAAAGTTTATGAATTTCAATAGGAAATATTACATCACAACTTATCTTTTAGCATTTTCAAGTAACATAACCAAAAAACACAATAAACACAATTCTAATGTAAATAAACAATAAACACAGAACGATCAAATTGGATACAAAACATTTAACAATTGTCATATTGTCTGTTAATATTACTGACAACTAATACGTAAACAATCAAAAGACACACAGCTGTCTTTTTTTTCAATTAACTTAATTAAATATGACAAATTAATTAAAAAATTACCTTTTTAAAGTTATTATAAAAGTAATGTGATCAACACGAATCCATTCCACGAATCCGTAATGGAATAAATGGTCCAAAATGTCTATCATAGAATATGTGCATGACAGCAGACGAATTAGTTAAAACAATTAAAAATATTGTGTATATAGTGATTTTATTTCAACTAAAAGTGCACTGACTCACCCAGGCTGTACGACAGATATTACTGGCGTCACTGAGGCCCCCAGAGCCTCTATTAAAGCCGCTCTGTAGTAGTTGTCTGAGAACCGATTTTTACTGTTGTCATTGTACTTAAAAAGATCTAACAGGAACCGGATGACCTCTTGAGGGCAGATGCCATGGCTGTTGCGCAGGCCCGCCATTGCCACTGGAATCGTCTATGATGAAAAGTGTACAAAACAACATCAGACTGTTATTGGTGTTCATTATTTTCCTAATATAGTACCTTAATAGTTCGATGTCGAGCATGAGGAAAAAGAAAACATCAGTACTTTCTCAAATGAAGTATGCACTGATTGTAAACTATATCAAAACCACAGGTGTTTAAAATTTATTTAGAGCATATACAATATTTTACATCAGTTTCTTTTTTTATCTATACCTATAAAAGGCAAAGCCCTCACTGACTGACTGACTCACTCACTCATCACTAATTAATTCTCCAACTTCCCATGTAGGTAGAGAGCTGAAACTTTGTACACTGTTTCTTTAGAACTTAAATAGGACAACTAAAGTATTTTCATCTTGATAAAGTACTCCTAAGCGGTAGAAAAAACCCCTAAAAGATTGCTCCATAAGGATAACATTGGGTTGATTTTAGTAAATTAATAACAGCTGTTTTGTAAATAAACACGTCTATTTTGAATGTTTGACATTATACTATTGATGCATTTTTAATATTTTACTGAGTTTAATCTTCAGCTGTTAAACAAAAATAAATGAAATGAACATGGTTGAAATAGGCTAAATAGGTGGCAAAGCAATTATTAAGAGTGAGATACTGTAACTAAGTTTAATATTGTGATTTTACGTTATATAGTTAATCTACTATTTTTTGTATTGAATAGTTACATGCCAAGGCCCAAGGCCGATGTGTATCGAGCGCTGCGAGTGTCGGGGTTGGCACGCGAAGCGTGCAGGGGTGTCCCCTAGTGACTTTAAAAATGAATAAGATTATTGAGTCTAAACTAAAAAAAGTTTTTATAATTTTGACACGAAAAAAATATATTTGATACTTTTTAAAGTAGCATTTGATCACTTAATATGAAATATATAAAACAGATATGTATATTTCAAAACTAAGTATCAGACATAATATAATGTTTATCACACTCAAGATCTTTGTTTTTATTTGCAAAATTTTATAATTATAAAGTTTACATTTAAAATTGCTGTCAAATTAAAATTAGTATTACTGTAATTTATTAAACCTTAGTAATTTTCTAGCTTTTAAAATATTATTTACAACATTATACTTAGTATCAGGCAATTTTGTACAATACTATTTACTAGTGAAGTTGAGAAAGAATTGATATTGGTTACTTTATATATTCAAATTATTAAATTTTCAATAAAAATCAATAAATTTTTTTTTGGTTTTATCAATCAATAAATTAATAATCAATCAATAAATTTTAAAAATCAATAAATTAGAACTCTGGACAATACCGATACAGTGCTGGTTAAATAGAAGATATACTTTAAGATATTTTCAGACCTAACACTGAAAAGTGATATTAAACTAATAAATTACACTAGCAAAAAACTACGGAAACATCCTGAGTTATGCTTCTCCATACTGTATCCATGACAACAGTTATTATTTTGCTGACTCTGAAGGGAATCTCAGAGTAAGTTTATTTTATAGTCAGTTTTATCCTTTATGTAAATAATTTACTAATATGCTCAATTCTCATAAAAAATAAATATCACATGATTACTCACCCTTTGTAGATAGTAATGCTGCAGGTTCTGAAAGTTATTCTGTCGTATTATGTGAGGACAAGAGAATGAGCCGTATAGTTTACGAAAAATTGCCAACATTGCAGGAGGTCCAGCCCAGTTACTGACCATTGCATTTGCCACCTATGAGAAACACATAAATTTGAGCACAAGAAAGAGTAATATGCCTTTATGTAACGTAAATACGCATCAGTAATATCTGTCTAAAAAAGGACAGAATTATTGTTGTGTTATAACAAAACATATATTCTTTTGTTAATGGTAAGTAATTTCAACACTTTTGATGAGCAGTTAGCTTTATTGTCAAATTTTTTATTTAGAATAAGGATTGGTAAATCTTGAGATTTTTAAGATTACCCGGGTTTTTTATACCTACATATCTAAGGCGAGAGAGTTTTAATTTCAGGAATTTTCCGGGTAAGATTTTTTTAATTTGAGTGAATGTTGAGTGAATGTTGAATAAATGTTGAATGTTTATTTGAGTGAATGAACTTTAGCTGCCGTGTCAGGCCAGTACTCCTGACGGATCTTTGTCTCAGCTAGATGCCGTTGGGCCACTACGCCTGACATTGTTGCTAAGCAACTTTTTGGTTATTTTGTTGTTACTCGACTGGTCCTGCTTTCTTAAAGAAACCAATCACACTTACTTGTAATGCAAGCATCATACTATTTACAGTGCAAATTTCTAAGTTTTTGGTTGTATACAAAGTTGTTCAAAAAACTTTAAATGTTGGCATGTTCTACGGGCAAGTTGTCAGGAGTATAGCCTCGACACTTATTTAGTGACTGTTGTTATTGAAATAACGTAATACATATTGAATACTGGATTACTTTCATCATGCAGTCAGTGTAGCCAAACCATGAAAACAAATTTACCTCAAAACGTGTCAGGCCGATATGCCCGACAGAGTTTGTTATGTGCTGTATATGCTACTAAAAATACTGTGTCGGGCCAATACTCCCGACATATTTATATACATATAATGCCTATGTATGTACTATTTCTGTACTCAGAAATGGTGGAATAGTAAATATAATGCATCATTGTTAAAAGTATTTGCATAAAAGGTTTTGGCAATTTAGAGCAAAAATACTCATTTTAAGGATGGCAGCTAACGTGTTAATGTTCAATCAGTTTTTCAATCTTCTCAACGATTTCACTATATTTAATTATCAATCTAGAACTGGACAGAGCTGAGTTTCACGAGAATGTAAGTTGTGCTAAAATTAGTGTCTGGCCATAAAATAAACGTAAAATATTCATGGCTCCTATGGTATTAAAAGACAAAGTATAATATTATGTTTTTGTTAGTTTAGCAATAATTATTAATGGGGTTTGATAACTCTAATTAGTTATTGTTAAGTTAATTGTTAGTCCATACCTTTTTTTTTAAACGTAAACAAGAACAATATAATCTTACAGATCCTTTAAATGTTGAATAAATGGAAATATCTAATCAGAAATAGTGTGTATTAGTGCACATATTTCAATGAAGGTGGCAGAATACAAAAATGCTCCACTAACCCATCCAAATTTTGGAGACTATCTGTGAATACATGCAATGCAAAACTAGTATATATGTACTAATGGAAGCTATTAAAGTAACTGTTGTTGAACACTATAGAAAACGTAAGAAGATGTTTTAGAGAAAAGTAGTTTAAAATTTTCTTATAACATTGATTTTTTGGCAATAAGTGTAGCAAAATTCTTAATTTATTGGGTAAGGCCTTTCCTTGTGTATGCTGAAATCAAAATCCAAGGTTGAAATTGAATTTAGAGTCTGTTAATACAAAATCCACTAATAACACCATTAATCTTGCACTTATTTTTTAGACACACCCATTGTGCTGGTATGCCAAAGTTACTTAACAATTAAAGATAAACGCTAAAGAACACTATAAAAAAACTATTAACACAAAATCCATTTCGCAAACTGGTATATCATTTACATACATTTTGCTGGCCTGTTTAATACATCAGTAGTTAATCCTAATAAGTTAAAAACAGAGAATATAAAACTACAATCCTGAGATTTTGTAAAATGTTCAAACAATTTAGAAATATTGATTATAAGATTTCACATTCACTACTCTTTCATCATTATGCAGTTTAGGTCTGTTTTTTAAAGGACACATTGATAGTTTGATAAGACGATCCAGGGTATGTAATTTTTTTTAATATTAATCTAATATTTAAAAAAATTTTTGTTTTTGTCTTGAGTTGTGACCAAAGAAATTATTAAGCATCTAACTGAGACTGTAATTTTTACGTACCAAATGTAATACTCCATTCAAGAGTATCTGTCATGATTTTTTAGGTATTTCTACTTTGTCAATTAAGTCCATTTTATAAAGTATGTATCTTTCATTGCATATCTGTTATTTTATTTGTTAATTTTAAAGCTTTATTTTTTTGTGAAATTGCATGTCATCTAGCATTAGAGAGACACTCTGAATTTTATGCTATAAAATGACTTTAACTGAATAAATAAATTAACTTTCATTAAATTACCTCTTTCAGTTAAATTTATTAGTAATTTACTAATGTTTCAAAATGTTAATTTTTTTTATATAGAACTAAAAATCACTGGAATTTCTTCGAAGGCCAAGATACCCAGACTCGATTTATACTTGGTTTAATCTTGAGTCTCTTACACTTCATAAGTTACCTTGGTAAGGCAGTGAGCAGCTCGACAGCGCACTTGGACATAAGTCTGTTCATTTTCGATGGTGTCAGTGAGAGCAAGACGAGAGGCTGGTGTGGGGAAACGCTCGAGTGCTACAATAGCTTCCAGCTGAGCTGTGACATCTCGCTCATGGCGAAGCTGGTACTGCCACTGATAGTCTGGCTGTTCTATCACAGTATAGCGTAGCAGTGTCATTTCTGGGTCCAGTCGGATCCATAGAACAGGCGAGTCTGCACTATATTTAAAATGCACAAGTCGTAATTACAAACATTTTGTTTAGAGAAATATAGCATATTTAAGTGAAAGGCAAATTAATATATTAAAGAGTTCTATAGATTATAAAGAGGACGGGTTCTTGTAGAATAACTTGAAATGTAAAATCAAGTATGCTTGTTAGTGAATTCTGCATGATGTACAAATAAACAAAAACATTGAGCCATTTTATAGTTAAAACCTAGATGTCTCAATTCAATTAATTATTTATTATACATACTATCACTGAATTATGACTCAATAGAGCACAATTCAATTCAATAGTAAATAAACACATAAATACGAGGTATATTTTAAAAGTAGATACTGTTTTGGAATTCTGCAGTTGTAGCACTGTGGTCAACATTCGGTGCATGCGCACTAACTGTTGGCAAGCCACAGCTGCCATTATAGATTCATTCTACAATATTTAAGGTTACTTATGAGTGTTTAAAATGCCTCCTTTGATAGCAAATGCCACTGACTGTGAAGAATGCGATGTCATAAGTTTTCTTAACGCTAAAGGCATGAAAGCAAATGATATTATTTATCTTGAGGTCTGTTACAGTGACAAATTGGTTTAAATAATCGCCACCATCCCGATTGTAATGCTTCAGGAGTATGACAGAACTGGCTAAACATTTGTTTTGTGATTCTTGCTAAATATTTGTTTTTGGGATTCTCCGTCAGCATTTTTGGAACCCAGATGAGCATTACTTTCGATACTACAAACTTCCTGTCACAATTTAATAAACCACAATTCTTGACATTTATAGATACTCACTAGATAACGTTGCAATCGTAAAGTGTCTGTCCTCTCTAACATTTTCATCAACTTTTGCACCAAGTTATCAGTAATGAGTAAAGGTCGTCTAGTTCGTTCCTCATCATTAACATTCATACGGTCATCTTTAAAAGCTCTCACAATATCCATACAATCCCATCACAAAATTATTGTTCTTAAAAACATTATATACTAAAGAAGAATTTAGATAAAGTTGAGAATTCTTTGTTAATAGTCAGCTGAAAATTGCTGTACCATAATATTTATTTATTTGTTTGTCGACCAATTTTTAAGGTTCAGTGGTAACTGTAAAATTTTATAACATACTGTATACTGTTTGTGTTTTGTAATTACTATTCTTTTTTTAGGTTTTCACAGTAATAAATTAGGTTTTCACAGTAAATAATAAATAATGGATTTTAATATAAATTCTTCTTTAGTATTTAATGTTCTTAAGTCCAATAGAATAATCCTTTTTATTCTATTGATGAGTTTTTCAACTTGAAAAACATTGACTTTTAACATTAATAATATATGTGTGTTTTAACAATTATGTTCTGTAGAGTTTAAATTGATATTTTTGATTCTATTTGTGTATAGAAATAAGGAATTATTGATATATTTTTAGACTTAGCATGTATGCTGTACTATGACTTTGTCGATACTGTAATATGTAACATGGCAATAAACGATTGATTGATTGAATAATTTTGTGTATTCTATTTTATAGTGTACTTAATGGTTTGAGAGACACATCATATGTTTAGGGTTGTTTACGAGTGTTTAAAATGCCACCGATTGTGAAGTATATGATGTTATAAGTTTCCTTAATGCTTAAGGTATGAAAGTGCATATGGATATTGGTGAGTGCTTTTAAAGATGGCCGTATGAATATTCATGATGACGAACGAACTGGACGACTTTCAATCATTACTGATGACTTGGTGCAAAAGTTGATGAAAATGTTAGAGAGGACAGACACTTATGATTGCATCGTTATCTAGAGAGTATCCGCAAATTTCAAGAATTGTGATTTATTAATATTCTTTTATTATTATTATTATTATTTTTTTTTTTTTTTTAATTAAAATCCAAAGACTGTAATACAGGAAAGAACAAATAAAAGATGTCAAAAATATTTCATTTTAATCTCCCTTATTTTTGTTCTAGTTTTTAATTTTTTAAACCATACTATTATATTAAATGTTTTTCATACAAATGCTATTGATTCAACCTATGTACAGGTTTAATAACCCGTAAAGTACGGAATTAGTAAATAAATATTTTTATTATTACTATAGTCAATAGTATGGATGCAAAAATTACCACGACAACTTACTCCATGGCTGTAAGATCCATGTCCACCTCCTCGCCTGTGCACAGAGGAATCTTTTTCTTTTTGTTGCGCCTGCTCTTGGAGTGGCAGGTGATATCTGCCTTTGCCACTGTTCCTTCTATCTGAAGTGTGTGCTTGAAAGTACCATCTAACTCTTGAATAGTCACCAATAGTGGTCCTACATACTTGCGAATTCCTCTCTGCTGAGTAGCATCTTGCCGGATTTCCAATTCCACAGTGTTTCTGCAATACATAAATGTGATGAAAGTAATATTTTTTCAGGAATAATTGATTGTGGCAGAAGCAATAGTATGGGGGACTTTGCAGGTACCTGACTGAAATTATGTAGGTTGTATACAAACAACAATCAAAGGCGTTCGTTGTTCAATTTACCTTTTCCTATTGAAGACAAAGCTCAAGTGGAACTTTGCATGACCTCCCGTACGCACCCATTGATCTATAAACACCGCCATGTCTTTGCCAGTCACTGTGAATATAGCCTTAGTAAACACATTGGTGCTGATCAGCATGTGGGACCACAGGCCAGCAGACTGCTGATGGCTTGCCGCATTGGACGCTAATGACAACTGCTTGTTTAGTACCTGAAAGAACATACACATCATGAGGTTATAGTAAAGGCCAGTGTTTACCTATTATAGGCACGGAAATTATGTGCACCCAAGTTTGAAGGTTGTTTACCAAGAAACTAAGAGGCCAATGAAAAATCCAATCACACCATTGTTTTCCTCATTTAATTGTACCTTATTAAATATGCATTTAAAATTTTACTATAAGTTTTAATAACTGTTATCCTAGTTGGAACAAAAATGTACAGAAATTTTAACTAGTTTTCACTGTGTATCATTTTTACACTTTTATTGCTAAACAATCTGCAAATGTATCACATTTATTTTTTGATATGTGGTTGATAGGACAGCTTTTTGTAAGTTTTTGTGAACTTCAGAATTTTAACTGTCCAAGAAAAAAAGTTGTTATCAATTTCCTGAAAGTTCAATTTTCTTGGCTTCCAGAGGACATAAAACTTAATTTAATTAATCAAATTAACTGGTCATGTTGAAACCCTTATGAAATGTATAGTTACAATACATTACTTATTTAAACAAAGGTAAATGTAGTGATTTGTAATCACTGCATTTACTTACGCATAACAAATAATGTATCGTAACTATACATTTCATAAGGATTATAACGTGACCAAGTAATTAATTTTATGACTTCTAGAAGCCAATAAAATGTTGATTCAGGAAATTGATAACCTTTTTTTCTTGAACAGTTAAAATTCTGAAATTTATAAAACTCATATTAAACGTTCCTGTCAACATTGTATTAAAAGATAACTGTGATAAATTAATGGGTTTTTGAGTAATAAAAGTGTTAAGCTGATGCACAGTGAAAACTAGTTAAAAGTTTGGTTTTTGTTTTGTTGTTCCAACTAGAATAAAAATTATTAAAACTTAAAATACATTTTTAAAATGCAAATGTCATAATGTTAATTAACAAGGAAAACAATGGTGTGATTGGATTTTTTTTAAAGGCTTCTTAGTAAACTACCTTCACACTCAGGTACACATAATTTCTGCACACAGTATGAATTGTGTGGGTAGACTTGTCTTCCAAGGCAAGTTTGCTCATGCTCTGGCTCACCCATTACATTGATATACATATAAATCAACATTTTTTTTCAGACTTTGTTCTCTAATCAGGAAGCATCAAAGTTCAGGCCACTATACTAACTCATCATGAGTTTTCTGTGGCACTAACATCTTTACGGGATAAAGGCAAGAATAATATATTTTGTCTATTCTTAACAAATACAATAGCTGACAAATTTAACTATATCAATTAACTATATCTTTTATCATTCAATTAACAGTAAAACTATTAAAAGTAAAACTAATTTATGATAATTAATCAATTTTGAAATGGCAATTAGATTATTTTTAATTTTGTTAGATTGAGAGAAACTTAATTATGATAATCTGACACATAAATTTTCCCACTTTCAAGAGTCATAAGGTTTTGAAATTTGGATTTTAGTATATGTAGATCTTATTATTCTAACCAAGCTTATGCTTAATATTCAGATCTTATAGCTTTGTTCCAACAGCAGCTGTTTAGCAAAGAAAATTAATTTTATAGTAAACAAATAGCATATTATGTTATTGTACAGAAATAAATAAGGATTGTACAATATTATTACACACAACTTATAATATATTTACATAATTTGTATGTAAAAACGTAGCTTTATTAATATAAAAAATTACTAAATAAATAAAGTTTTGCCAGTGTACAACTTTTACAACATAATTTATGAATCAATGACAAATGATACAATACATTTTGCTCATATTGAAACATTTTATAGTAAAACATGTTGATAACAAAGACTGATCTATTTTCGAGGATTGTTAAAATTTTGGAAGAAATGGAAATGTTTATTAACAAAAAGTAGATACATCTTTTCTTCCAATGAAGTCTCGCTTAATTGTCATACCTCTTATGTGTGGATCCTAACCTTTGTTGATAAAAACTCTTTTAATCAGACTTCCAAAGTAATAAACTAAAACACTCCAGTAAATAAATTTTTAATTTCGTAAGGCCTTTAGGTAACAAAATTACCATCTTCAGACATTGTTACCGAAAGGCATTACGAAATTAAAAATGTATTTACTGGAGTGTTTGTTACATCTTATAACATTAAATTATATATCCAGTAAGAAACGAGCTTGAAGAATGTTAATAAACTATTGCAACTTCTTGAGAGCAATTTATAAATAAACAGAGAACAAAATATTCCACGAGAAAGTGGCAATTGGAGTTTGTTAATCTGAGACTACTGTACGATTATTTTGTTTCTGATACACTGATCAAAACCAGTCAAGTTCAGACTGGACAGTTGATGTTTGTTCATCTACCTGCAACAGTAGTTCATAGCCTATCCTGTGCTCCAACATGCGGATGACCAAATGAGCCTTTTTCCTCATGACTTCCAAATATCGAGGGCTCAGTGTGTGAAGGTTCTTGATGGGGAAGTAGAAGCCTGGGTCCACAGGTCTGGGCGGAGGATGTGGGCCAGGACCTACTGAGGGTATGGGAGCTGGAGCCTGGCTGGGATCCATAATAATGCCTCCAAACTGCTCTTCGTACTTCACTACTTCTTGTAGCTCCTATAACACGCATGATTAAAATAAATTGGCTTTTTCAGGAAAGACTTTTATATTTATTAAAGATTGTAATCAATTTACAAAACAATCCTAAACTAGCTTAACACAATTCCAACCACATGACATGATTTATACAAATTTCAATACACTAATCAATCAGAAATACACAATATTATTAAGACTCTCTAACCAAAAACCACTGACATTTCTAGAAAAATTCTAGACTCTGTAATGAATAACCGACAATCCCTCTCATGATCATTGTTTAAAAATTCTTAAGACAAGGTAAATTAAAAAAAAGACAGTAAAACAGTAGTAAATAACTATATGCCAAAACTAGGGGACACCCCTGCACGCTTCGTGTGCCAACCCCAACTCTCACTTAACTCGATACGCATCAGCCTTCGGCCTCGGCATGTGACTTTTGACTAAAAATATTATTAGATTAATTGTATAACATAAAATCACAATATTCAATGTTTTTACAGTATTTCACTTACATTACTTGCGTTGCTATCTATTTATTTTTTAATATAAATACCCAATGGTATTACTTAGCCTATTTCAAACTTGTTCATTTCATTTGTTGTTTAACAGCTGAAGATTAAACTTTTAATGCATCATTAGTATTATGTCAAACATACAAAATAAACATGTTTATTTATTTACAAAATAGCTGTTATTAATTTACTAAAATCAACCCAACGTTATTCTTATGGAAAAAGGAAATTTTAAGAGGCTTTTGTACCCCTTAGGAATGGAATTTCGAAAAATCCTTTCTTAGTGCGCCTCTACAGCACAAGATAAAAATATGAACTAAATTTCATGTCTCTGTGATTTTTGCTGGGCAATGTTGAATCAGTCAATGAGTCAGGACTTATCTTTTTTCACACATGAAAAATTAAATGTGTGAAAATTGACTTTTTTTAAAACCATGATAAACTTTGGAGATACATTTGGGCCATTATACTTAAGTTTGAGGGCATACCTGTAAGGACTTAAATTAAAATTCAAACTCTTCTGAAGAGTTTGGTTTTTGTTTCAATGTTCCAGGATGAATAGAAAAGGAGATATGTGCGCAAAGTTCGAAATTCATTTAAAAGAGGCGTTTTGTCAAAGCCAAAATGGCCACCATCAGTAAAATAAAAATACTAAAAATTAAATAACATACGTTTTGTACTTCTGATGAGTGGTACTTCTAGGTATAAAAATATGAAAAATAATAATAATGTTGCAGCAACCAATTAAATTATTTCTGGACCACTTCATATGGATTGACCCTAATTTAAAATAAGTAACTAAGAGAATATTACGTACAGATTGGATCCATTCTCGGTAGGCATTATTCCCGAAGCACTTCTTGGCATACAGACCAGTCAGGTAAGTAGCTATGCCTTTTGGAAGCCATATATCTGACCAGTTCTGCATGGAGATGAAGCAACCAAAGAATTGTTCTGCTATCGCCAATGCCATTGCCTTACGAGTGATATACGTCTGGTCTATTATGGCATTTGAGTGGAGCAGATTTGTGCTGTACAGATAACAGAATTGTTAATAGTTTGACATTATTAGAATTATGAACATTAAACATTGCAAATCAGCTTATAAGCTTACATTCTGTGGACTTTAAACCCCGAGAATTGCTATGACAAAGATTATCTAAAAGTTGAATCTAAGCAATTGAATGATTCTAAAAATATTTAAGTCTGCAAGAAAAAGGTTCCAAATGAGTTCAGGTGAATACTGGTGGTGCAGTGCTGTAACCCAGTTACTTGGGGACAAAGTGTTTGGGAGATTGTAGGCGATAGGTTCCATGCTCTGTCCTCTTAATACCGACACGACGACCACAAAATGGTTGCCATCAACGTGGTCACTACTAGAGAAGTCTGGAATGTCCATGTTGAATGGTAGTCAAGGTTCAGATGCTGTGTAGCGAAGAGAACTAAGTGTCAGACTTGTTAGTTTGCTAAAAATCAGACCAACACTATGTGGTTCGGATTCCATGTAAAGCTGTAGGTCCCATAGGTGCCCTGGCTATTGGGCTATTAATAAATAGTCCTTTATGAGCTAAGTCAAACTCAGATAGTAACAATAACTACACACGTTCATCTACACTCATATTCGCCCATATCTTACAATCAGCGTCTTAGAGATGAATAATAATCAGTGCATACATTAAATAAAACTTCACGTCCAGCTTAATATTTAAAAATTGAGTATGTAGAAAATAAGGGTGACAAGTACATAGAAGGAGTAGATAATACGTTCTACTGACAACTTCTATGATATACTTATCACTCACTCACTGATACTAAATTTGTAGGTACTTCCCGTCATCTAAAGCCTATTTTAGTTTTTTTGAGGGAAAAGGAGAGCTCTGAGGCCATTTATAATTTAACCTTTGGTCAACCTTTGGTTTATTGTGCTCCCCTGTTGTGTGGAAGTATGGGGTACCGATTCCAAGCGGCTTGACCAGCTCTTAAATCTTTCCTCTAGGTCTAACCTGATATTGGACCATATAAAAATTATTGTTTCCCATTCAAATGCGATGAAATTTTACCTTTGGTCTCTGGATTTTTTTCCTCTACATTCATCTGTTACCTCATAAATCAGGCTTATTTTCAAAATAGTTTAGAAGGGATTAAAGTTGGGGACCAGAAAAGACTATACACAACTCATATTTTGGGCTGTAACTTAAAAAAAATGTTGTTTGAATTAATCGGATGAAATTTTCATGGTCAGGAATTAAATTTTATAGAAATTTTTTGACATCTCTAAAATTTTCTTCCACTTTGAACTTCTATCAGAAAACAGCTTTATTGTTTAAAAAGGTTAGAGAAAGCATTTACCTTTTTGTTTAAAAACGAGAACAAAATCACATCCATTATATATTGTTAAATACAATTAAAAAAAAAAAAATCAAATGAGTAAATGTTATTTATTGAATGAAGGAATGATAGAACGAGGTAGTTGCATGCGTAGAAAGTCATATTTGGGGGGATGAAGTGTAAGTGAGAAGTTGCAAGCATGGAAAGTGAGACTGAAGGCCATGATCCTCCTTTATTTATTTATTCATAAGACACCGATCGTCAAGATATGGGCGAATATGGATTTCGAATGAGTGTAAATGAGCAAATGTAGTCATTGTTACAAACTAAGGCCGACTATTACTTAGAAAGTGTCATTAATTAATAGCCAAACGACAAATGAACAGCCGGTGGTTATCAGCTGATCCTTTTCAAAATGTGTTATGACTCTGATTGGGATCGAACTGAGAACCTTTAGCTCATGAAGCTGGGATTGAACCAACTACGCTACAGACCAATTAGTGTATATTCATAAAATAATGAACATTAAAAAAAAGGTAACTAATTGTGAAAGTTTTCGCTATTCCTTAATTTTTTAATTGATACACAAAACACATTTCTTCTAAGCATATCACACCTCTTTGATTAAAAAAATTATTTTGTTTTTAAGAACAAATTATTAAATACTTATAATATTAAGGCATTATGTACTACAGTACTTTTTTTAGCTGTTTGTGAATAAAATGCTAGAGAATAGTTATAATATAGTATTATTTTTTTATTAAAAAAAATTATACCAACATTCTGATGGTTAAAGTAAAAACAGATTTAACCATTAATGAATGATTAAAACAAAGATTAATTACTCTCGCAAGATCATTAACAGTATTTTTGTATTGTAAGAAATCAAATCATAACTAGGGTCAAATATGAAGGTACACAAAAAACAGAGCAGCGTACCTGAGTATACTTAAAGTGGCGTAGGCTGCCACTGGCACATCAGCCTCATCCACAAACACTTGTTTGTAGCAAGGGTAAGGGTAGCGATTGGCTAAGGTCTCCTCATAGAACTCAAAGGCTTCATGCATGTAGCGAGCTGAAACCTTAAGGGTCTGCATGAGTCCTGGGAGACAGAAGTGGGTCACCTCATGCATGTACGGGTCTACAAATATTTCAAATGGTCTGCAACAAGGAAATTAAAATGAAAATGTACTTCAATTAGAAAACAACACAACTAATTTTCCGAAAACGAATATTTACTGTCATTAATCAACAATCAAATACAACATGCAATAAATATTGCAATATTTGCTCAATTTAAGCAAGTTCAATTATAGTTTGTTCTTTTTGTTTCAATTTAAAAATTGACAAATCTATTAACTAATCCAACTAGCTACATATTTTGACAAAATAAATGATTATTAGCAAATTCTTCTTCAAATCTAGGCAATAAACAAGATGTGCAATTTGTTTTAAATGATATTTCTGTCTAGATGCTGGTTTATTTTATGTCTTCTTCAGTTTTTTTATTTTACTTATTTAGGGCATTGGTGTTTTGAGAGGGTGTGCAATCTAGTATCTGTCAGTGTATTTTCCCATAGTCAGTGTATTTTTTTGACGTCCAAAGAAATTTATATACCTTTTCCTGTTGTCAATTTCTATCTTAAAAAATGTTACTTTTATTGTTTGATTGAAGTCTATGCCAACTTCTCTTTCTTTAACAATAAAGATTTTTCTAATTATTTACTTTTAAGGTGTCTCCCAGTTTGTATTTCTTATTGAGTGTTAGTGTCTTGTTTGCTTACAAGAACACAGGTTTAATGACTATGTTTAGTAAAATGTTGGTATTCCTTGACATGGATTTATTGTTATTTAACCCTACCAGTACCAACAACATCTCAGGCGTCGATCGGCACCTGCTTGCCGATACCGTCGACGCCTCTGACGTCGATGTGCATGCCTTTCGTAATTTGCCGTTATTGAGTCATCTATTGGTATGGAACGGTTGTTATAGTACTCAAAATGTGCAGAAAGAAGCATACTTTAATTTGGTACTCTATGACAACAACATCAACAGTATTTTTCGTCAGCTGATTTGTGTTATTGTTTGTGTTTACTGCTTGCAATATTTTGAGAATATTCATTGAATAAAGTATATCATATTATACGTATTTTTGAAGTAGATAAACTGTTCTATAGAAAAAACATATCGATTACCATGGAAACATTTGTTTATTATCACATTTCAGGGGTAAAACGAAAAAAAAAAATTCAAAAATTTCGCAATTTTTGTCTTTTTTATTTTTGTTTAATTTTTGAACAGTTAAAAAAATGTGATGTTATTTTATTTTTATTTCTCGTTAAATTCTGAAAATAATGATATATAACAACATATAGTTTGATATTTATTAGTAGGTGAAAAAAAATAATCCCAAGACTTACAAAGTGACACAAATCTGGTGTGTATTGCTGGTAAAACCAGACAGTACAGCTAGGGTTAATGGATTTTCTTGTTGCGCCACTTAAAGTAGATTCTGTGCTTTTGCAGAATTGAATGTGTTGCAGCAGAGTATCAACTGCACTACCAAATCCAAACAAATATAATGTTGTTTAAAAATTCAGATTTGATTCTAATTCTCTGTATATTAGTTTATTAAATCACAAGGCGATTAGTTATATTAAAAGCCAGCGGACTGATAAAATACCAACACATTTAACCAGGAAGTTGACTTTTTTTCATAAAAGATATGCCTTCATCATAAATTACTTTAATTGATAAGTGTGTACTTTCCTATTATTGTTGTTGGCGTAAACCCTGGCCTAACTTAACGTTTAGCGGAAGTCAATAACCCTTTGAGAATCACAGAATCACACATAGAACCACTGATTATAGATAGTAATTGAAATAAACCCCAAAATAAAGCAGTATTGTGATCAATACTTCAAACCTAACTAAACCACTGTCACCGTTTTACCAAACTGGTCATATCAACATTCATTACTAAAGTCTTGCTCAGCAAACAAATTTTATTATACCTTGTCTAAGGTGATTAAGAACTGTTCTAAGGTTATATTTAATTGAATGCATCAATAAATTAAATTAACCCTTCTTCAGGATTTTATCCCATTCGGTTATACCTGAGGGTGAAAAAATAAAAACTACTAGTGTTTTTCCCCCGTTTTGTGTAAAATTGTACAGTTATTGCTTAACCTTTTAATATTTGTAAATTGGTATTAAAAAATAAAATAAAATTAGAATGCAAATTATTAGCCTACAAAATTATAGAACTAAAAATTTACTAACTTAAAAACCTAACCACTGACTAAAAATATAGCTGTGACAAAATAACATACTACTTACATGACACGTTCCAATAAATGTAATATTATAATGATAAATACTGAATGTTTCTAATAACAGATTCAGAAGAAAACAAAACTAAAACACATTATACAGCTAAAACAAACAGTATTATATGATACTTCTTAAAATACTAGTTGACAAAAAGCTGATGGCTTCTGCAATGGATTTTATCTTACATCGTCTAATTTGACAAAATAAAATACCAACGAAAGTCAGTATCAATACATATTCAGTATAATGATAGAAATGTGATTAGTTACAGGTGTAAATAGTTTTAAAATAACTTCCTAGATCAAAGACCTTTTTTTACTGTCTCTATGTGTAGAGCTTAGGCATTGATGAGTTAAGAGGGTTTTCAGGATGATAGTATATATTACAACACAACTCAATACTGACCCAACAGCAAGAGCTATGTTCGGTGCACAGGCAGGTGTGGTGAGGACATAGTGGAAAGTTTTCCGCCTCATGTCAGGCGTGTACACTACTTCTACTAGGTCACCGCATGACACAGCTGTCATACTCTCGTCTACGGTCAGTTCCAATCGCCATGTGCACGGCTCTGCGAAGCTGTCAACACATGGGAACCACAGCCGTGCTGAGTTCTCATACTGATATGTGAACATGTGTGCTCCTCTCTAAAAAATATTTGTGTTGTCAAAATAATTGTTTCAGCAATGCAGTCAATAATTCAGAATTTCACTTTTTTTAAATAGGGTGATTGCCTAAAATTTCATTTATTTAAAGAAAAAAAATAGGTTTGTGCAAAAAAAGCAATCCAGGCAATCTGGACAGCACATGTTTTTAATTACTTTAAAAACTAATCAAATTCAATAAAAGCGCACAACGTAATTTTACTCTCTAAATAATATTAATGAAAATAGGATTTCTGAATTGAAAATGGTCTTTACATTTGACAACAAACTGACTATACAATTAATTAATTGCATGAAAACATTCCTTCCATGCTATCTGTTGTCTACACTGTGATCTGTAAGTAAATATTAGATTATTACAGTTTTTATTTTCTATTTAAATTATATCTTTCATATTGAAGAAGAGATATAGTTTATATTTTTTATAAGTTAAAAATACAAATAAGTTTTTTTATGATCCAAACTGTATACAATAATTCTTTATTCTCTTTTTAGGCCTATACAAATAATAATCTGTTCAAAATTTACATTACTGACAGATTTTACAAAAATAACATTTTACTTTTACATAAATAAATTATTTCTAATTTTAAAGTGTTAATTTTTATTTACTTACTAGAAGTAGCTTTTTAATTTAATGCAGTATGTTAACTTTAGTTTGACATTAAAAATATAAATTCTTAGAACATAATTGTAGTAGAATTTCATTGGTATAAATCAAATCAAATGAAATAGAAATAATGGATCAATGTCTGAATCAATGATTCAATAGAGTGATCAACTCATCTGCCTTTATAAAAAGTCCCAGTTTGAGGAAGTGTTCAGTTAGTGGTGTCATAGTAGGGGTTTATAATGTATATAATAATAATAATAATATAATAAGGTCTTTATTTTGGAGCGGTTTTCAACAGACAATGCTGGTTTACAAAAAAACTCAAGTCATACTACAATTATTTAAAAAATGAAAAGCTAATTTTAATTAGTCTTAATTAAAACATAAAGTTATGTATACAGTACAGTTATATATGTATCTATCAGCTTGTATTATAGATTAAATATTTATATACATTGTTTTTATATGTAGTTTCAGATACACCCTGGCCTGTTAAACTGAAGGAAAATTCATTAAATAATTTGGGAGCAAAGTACCCAAATCTTTTTCTTTCAAATTCACGGCGAACGCGAGGCATCTCCAAAACTTGATCCTGTCTAGTGCTGCGAGATCGGATCTGAGACCTGTTTTTTAGTTTTTCCCTGAAATATCCCGGCCTGCCAGTGGTAAGGATTCTATAAACTAGGCATAAAGAGCGCAGAGTACAGGTATCAGTCACAGTCAGCAAACACAGTGATCGCCGAGCCTCCGAAACATGGTCAAACCTTCTTAGTCCACATACATACCTGACACATGGACACATTAATGAAATCCAGCCAGGATTGATAATTTACTGAAAAATCTCCTAAAATAAGTGCACTTGCCAGGTTTAAAGGTCCATGTTTTTTCCTAAACATTGAAAATAAAATGTCACTCCAGACTAACTAAGTCTTAACACAGATTTTTAAGGTTCATGAAAAAAAAAACTTGATACCTCAGCAAGTGTGCCTTCACAGTCTGGAATGACAAAGTGGACACCTCCTTGAGGCTGCTCCAAGGAGAATTCCACCCCCACTCGGACAGGTCGGCCTTCCTGTACCACTGACTGGGCTTCCGGAGGCACACTAACAACCAACTCCCCTGCTGCATGGTCGGGGTCTATCTGGTTGGCTGCATGGAGGTGGGCCGGCGAGAAATACTCTAAGGACCTCCTACAAAATAATTTTTATGGATTGTTTTTAACGGTACTCTTGAAAGGCAAGACATTTTTTTTCCATTTTACAGCAAAAAGTAAGTACTGTAATTTTTGACTAAATAACATATATTTTCAAGTATGGACTATTTCTATTTGTTATTTTCTTCCTGGTATGTATAAATTGTGGTTAATCATGATCAAAAGGCTTCATTCATGAGCATAGAATACAAAATTGTTGTCAAAAGATAAAAAAAAGAAATATATACATTTTAAATACAATTTAAATTACAATAAAACAATTTTGAGATAAACGTATTTATTATACGCTACAAGACTTTGGTATCACATACAGCATATTCCCTGGATATCTGACCAGTGAGCAATTCCATTCCTGCATGTGCATGTCTGCCCTGTCATTAATGTGGTTAGAAAGTCACCTTACAGGGTGTTCGTCCGGGCACCCGGAGTTTAGCACTCTAAGGAATTTTGTTCTAGATTTTATCGCAACTGCTGCTAAGAGTAGTAAAGATCCTGACTCACTAACGAACTAGCATTGCATTCCCCTCCCTTCTCTCCCTCTCATAGCCCCCACATGCCCCGCCCCGCAAATTCAACATATGAGCATAACTCCCACATTTATAGTAAACTCTAGCAATGAATTTTATATATAAAATTAATCTACTTTTTTAGCCAAAGATGACTGTACTAATTTCAACTCAAAATTTGAACAAATATCATTTATAGAAAAATAATTGGCAACACTTAAAAAAAGTTATTTCTTTTTTTAGATTTACTATATACTAAGTTGATTAGTACCTTTTGTTCACTATATTCTCAAAATGTTAATAAGTTATATCACACGGTTTGTTCATAAGTTCCATAACTTATTGGACCAAAAAGGCCAAATTAGTCACTTTGGGCAGCCATATTTCCATAAAGAATGTTTTTAGAATTTTCCCCATTACACATTTATTAATTACATGGATAATAACAATTTTATTCAAAAAATTCTTAAAAATAATTTTTGACCGAACACCCTCAAGCTGTTGGTCCCCAGGTTAAGTACTTAGAGAGGGCTTCTTATCCCTAACTTTACCTTGTAAAATAACATATCCTTTATTTTAAAAGGAGGTTTTCCACGAGGCTCTATACTGAGTCCCACACTTTTTATTCCGTACACAAATGACACCATGATATTTATACGAACACAACAAAGTTAATGTGTTGCAGAAGATACTGTACTCCTTCTCAGAGACAAGCTCATAGAGATGCTAGATGTTCATTATTTAGCGGCATTAAATATGGTAAACTAACAGACTATTTTTAAATGAGGCTAAGACCCAGCAACTAGTATTTAGCAAGGAAAGAGGTTACGTGGGATGAATCCACAAACAGAAACATATGAAGTATCTAACAGAGATGAAGAGTATGAGAAGAGGTGAAGTACTGGCCAGAAAATAACATAGGCCCCATATAATATTGATAGCCTGTGCCATAAATTAATTCAATTGGACTAATTGTAACACAATATGTAGGAGCCTTATTGTGTTTGAGAACACAATGTATACTAGGGTTTGGGAAACTAATGTAATCTCTTTATATCTGATTTGATAATGATTTGCATCTTATTAATTATACTGAGAAGCTGTCAATTCCTACACAAAGAAAAATGTTAAATAACATATAATTATTTTAACTAATTTAATCCTTTGAGTGTTGAAGGCTTGGAGGCATATGAGATATGAACAGATCCGCTTTGCATGCAGCTGTCCGAAAAGACAGAGCTCTGAAAGAGCAGTTTTTAAGAACTAGTAAAAAAAAGAACACTCAATTATTCATAAAGCCAAATCAATAACTTTTGTTTAGTTGGAAAACAATAAACTAGTCTATATGAGTAATTTTGCTTGGTAAAATAATAATGAAAAAACAAATAAAACAACAACAAAAATAAAAGTTATTTTTAGGACTAAATAATATTTTGAAGGAATTAATATCACCTTAAACATGATTATGAGCAAACGGTGACAATTTATAATATTTCCCCCCACAAATATGGGAAAACCAATTTTGCTAGCTTCCGTTGGAGTGGTCGCTATAATACATTAGGACATAATATTTACACAATATCATTAACTTAATCTTTGGATTCTTAACCATACTAAGTTGTTTCGTGACAGTAGGCAATACCAAGTAACATTGTTCAAATTTGACTTAATTGCCTTTTTGAAAGGACATTAGATCCCTTGCATACTTTCATCTTACAAAATAACATTTATGCCCATTTAGAACTAAGTGTTAAATTATTACACTAGATTTTTATATAAAATTATAAAAAATGAAATGGGATACTTACTCTTTTGGGTCCGCTTGAGATATATCAAGAAAAGGGTCAAAATATTGAAATGGAGCTTCAAATGTATCATTTAAACAAACTCTGTATATCCGACATTGTTTAGCATTAAGTTTAATAAAACGAAGATTGTCTTTCAATGGAACAATAGTAAGCTCAACAAATCCCTGTAAAAAAAGTAAATCAATTACAAATTCATCAAACATTTAAAATTTGAGAATGTAAATGTTGGCATAGGTAAATTTGTTACTGGTTAACAATATCAATTATAAAGCGTTAATAAATTGATCTTTAATATAAACAATGGCAAATTGTTTATATTAAAGGAACTGTACATACTACAAAGAGATATTGAATTGTCTTCGAGCAGTACCATATATGCTACATTCTAATACATGCTAGGCTTTGTTTGCTCCAAAACTATTTATAATACTTTTGTAGCAAGAACTTGCCTGGCAATACCAAATAGACTATAAGAACTATATCACTTATTTCACTTGTATCAGTATTGAGAGATCTGAAGGGATATGTAATCAGTATATTTATATTTTACCTTATGTATGTTATTTTTTAACTTATGTAATACAGTAGACTCCCGATTATCCACGAGTGGATTAACCACTTTGCGGATCAACCACGATTGTGAAAAAAAAAAATAAATAAATAAAGCACATAATAGTACATAGTTTATGCAACGATGTAATTATGATAGAAATAATGATAATAATTTGATTTGTATTCAAAATCTAACTTATAATTACAGATTGATACTGATCACTACATGATCGAAACGTCTCTTGATATGTAATACATCATATATAAAATTTTAAATTATTATCGATCAAATTATTATCATTATTTCCGCTCTTCAACGTTATTTTCGAAACATGTAGGGTAGTTGTTTACAATGTACTTTGCCTGCCACTGATGAGTCACGTCAGGCGTGGCAGTGGTACGCTCTATTGTTTTGAGTTCACTGCCGTCTGCCACCGTGAGTCAGTTGTGTACAGCAGTCAGTGCAATGTGGAAGTGTTTATCGACTGATTTACAAGATGGATAAACAGAAAATCCATAGAGTGGGAACAAGACACAACAGCATGTAATATAATGGTGTTACAACAAATTTGTGCAAGCACTGTAAGAAAAGAGTCTAGCGCTAAGAATCAAAAATCTATAAAAGACTTCTTTCCAACCCCCAATAAAAGTGTTTTACATTCATTAAAATGTTGTTATGTGATTCAAGTGATAATGAATTAAATGTCAGTATTTTTTTTTTTTTTTTTAAACCTAAACTCATAGTACGGCCTAATTTAAGGCTCAGTTTTGTTTCAGAGTTATTTTAGTCATTTCCAGGCAATTTTAGGCTAGTTTTGGATTGTCCATGATTTTGATTATCCACGAAGGGTCAGCCACTCATTATCGTGGATAATCAGGAGTCTACTGTATAGCAGTTTGGAGATAAATTTGTATTCTATTTAAACTCAAAATATCCTACGGTATTAATTACACTTTGTGTACATGTTGAAATACGAAAATGTGTTGAATAAGCAAGGGGAAATATAACATGATAGTAAAAATTTGTAACAGAAAGTAAGGTTTAGTTGTTTTACAATTAGGTTTAAAGATAAAGTGGTGTACAACAGTATCATTATCAAGAATCACAGTGTGTATGTCACAAGCACTGTAACACTTGCTTGACATTGCAAACACATGAAGGTTAAACCAGAAATCAAAAACAACCTGAAATGAAAAACTACAAAATACAAGTTTCCATATATTTGCAACGGAAAGGGGTCAGCAAACAAAGCTATTTAAATTCTGAAATATTAGTAAATTTCCAGCCACTGATACACAAATTTATTCAAATTAATTTAAAAAAACCTATTCTTACTACTAGTACATTAAATAATCTATTAGGCCTAGTATACACAGGCTGCTTAGAAAACAATCTTTTTAACGCACTAGTACAAGTGAGATACTCTAATTGGTGCGAGTGAGACAGAGAACTACTCTTCCCTCACTGTGGAATTCCACTGAAAAGTGTCATAGCAACCACGATGATGGAAGGCCACGTGCTGGTGACACAATAGGAACGATTAAATTAAATTACTATCTTTTAGTATTCTAATAACAATTAATAATAGCAATAACACAATGAGTATTGATGGAAACAATAAATAGCAACTAAACAAACTTGTACAGTTCCTTATAGTTATTTTTATTTTCAACTAAACACTGAGTTACAAAAGTTAAACACTTGAAGGAAATTAGTCAAGCCTGTGAAGTAAGGAAACTCGGAGGTGGAAAGATTCTCCTCTGTCGCTGGAACCCCTACATGCGCTAAATATAACACACAGGTCACTTACAATCTGGCCCAATTATGGTATGAAAATATATGTATAAAAGGATTTTCTACTATATAATAACCTAAACATTTTTAATCATCATCCTTCTTTTCTTTCTAGAAATACTAATTTTTATACCTTAAAAAACACAAACAGATTACTAAATCATTTAAAACTATATTTATGAGAGTTATTT
The DNA here is from genome assembly GCA_035578905.1 of Stictocephala bisonia. Taxonomy (NCBI): domain Eukaryota; kingdom Metazoa; phylum Arthropoda; class Insecta; order Hemiptera; family Membracidae; genus Stictocephala; species Stictocephala bisonia. The sequence goes on from JAQJVL010000284.1 coordinate 380,463, forward strand.
AATATTGATGATGTGATAAAAGACTTTTGGAGGACAAAATATCACAATTTTTTTCTCTCTCCAATGATCATCTTTGTTCTAATGCCAATTGTAAAATGTTAACATTAGGTTTCATTTCAATTCAAATAAGTTCTATATATAAATAAAACAACTAAACAATTTAATAGCAACAGAGAACTAAAACAATGGATATGTGGTTAATGTGACATTACTCTGTTTATTTGTATAGTTTTGTTATTGTTACTTATGCAATTGCCTGCTATGAGGTGCTAGAGGCGGATAGAAATTGTGCACTGGAAGATACTAGCACCTTGTAGCAGGTGATTGCCCAAGTAGCAAGAGAAGTGTACACTTTGCATTGGGAGACGCTTGGGCTTGGGTTAATAGTCCAAGTAGCGATTGAAGTATAAACTTTGAATAGGGAGGCACTTGGACTTGTGTAATGGCTGAAATAGTGATTGAAAAATGCACTTTGCATCAGGAGATAATACACTATTATATAGTAGATAATAGCCCAAGTAGTGATTGAAGTATACACTTTGATTGAATAGGGATGCACTTGGGCTTGGGTATTAGTCCAAATAGCGATTGAAGTATACACTTTGCATTGCGAGACTCTTTGGCTTGGATAATAAGACCAGAAGTAATAAAAAGAGCTGAATTTTTTCTATAAACAGCCTTCTTATTTAGTATGTATTAAATGATTTTGATCCTTAATAAAGTATAACAACTCTCTAAGTGAAAAGATTACTTACAATTATACTTTTCCGTTGAAAATTAATTCCTGTCAAACTAAGAATCTGGTGAGCTGTAAAAAGAAAATTTTTATTACATTAGACATCAAAAATTGTTTTAAAATATGACGCTTTGATGCTTGAGTACTATATTACACTTAATTGTAATACTAGTGTTAATAAGTCTACCCATATTCTCCACAATCCAAAGTACTGCTCCCCAACAATCTGACTAATCCATTTTAAATTATGCTTCTAGCTCCCTTCAGCTACACTACAAGCAAGCTATTTACATTAATCAATTTCAACTACAACCTATTAGAAATTAGAACAAGTATTTTTGGCGTTTATCTATTGCTTTTTGTACCGCTCAAATGCCACTTCACCTGTGTGATGTCATGCAAGATGCATGTGATACCTGGTTTTTTTCAGTTGCTGATACCATGAATGCAGGCACCTGCAAGAGTTTCTGCTGTAGGAAAAAAACTCAAACGAGAAAAGTTTACAAAGTTAAGAGACAAAGAATCAAAATACAATAAATAAGCTGTATAGGCTACTCTCCACAACTGGCTACAATTTTAGTGTAATGGTCTGTGGCACCCTAGCAGTTTGCAATAAATGTGTTAATAAGCAGAATTATGCTTTAGTAGGCCTTTCCTCTGGCAGATACTTCAAAATTTGTTGTAATCACTTATTCAACTATGTTATTCCAATTTATTTTTACTGTATGTCCTGGATCTTGATACAGAGTTTGGTTGTTTTCAAGTTATTAAATAACCAATATCACCTCTATTTCAACATTTATGTTGCTTATTAAATAGTTTCAAACTAAGAAAAAGGCAAATTAGCTAAAATTTCTAATAAAGCCTAAGTGCCTAACACTATACTCTCAAAATAGTCTAGACTAATTAACCCTAACAGCGGCAGGCTAAAAACTCTTCAGCGGCAGGCTTTTTTGACTGATTTGCAGCCACCAAACAAAAACGTTCATACAGACAGTAATACAGTAGAACCTCTTTAATCCGAACTAATTGGGACCGGGGGTAGTTCGGACTAAGGAATGTTTGGATTACAGAACATATTGTTGCTTTTACATAACAATAGCTAAAACGTGGCTAAAATGGATCGTAATTGTTGCGGGAAAAGTGAAAAATGCTTTATAAAGTAAAATACAGTGTTTATTTAATGCAGTAGTAAACATAGTGAATAAACAGTACTGTTTCGCGCGCATTCCGTTGTAGTTCATTCAACGGCCAACGTTAAACGGCTCCTGCGGCGGCGTTCGGATTAGTGGACGTTCGGATTACGGGGGTTCGGATTAAAGAGATTCTACTGTATTATCAATACCTTATCATGTTATATATAATTTTAATCATAACTAAATTGCAATTCTTTTGATATTAAACATTTACAATAATATTAATTTATAACAATTTTACAGTTTATACAATTGTAAAATTTACGTTCCTGAAAATGTGAATTTCAAAATGCCACTTCTTGAACGAATATAAATAATTTTTTTCCCCCAATAACATCAAATATAAATAAAAATAACTGAAATTTATTTCTCTACGTGAAAAAAAGTGAAATATTTTGAATACTAATAAGCGTTTCTGAATTATATGTGAGTTATATATAGGCTTACGTCAAATTTAAAAATATGTACATATGTATTTTAAAGTTCATAAAAAAATTGAGAATATAATATAATCCCAATTTGTAACATTTTGTCTGCTAGAAAATGGGCTGAGTAAAGAAAATATTTGCATAGTTTACGGTAAAAATTATATATTTGATTTTTTATAAATGTTTGAAAAGGACGGTATGTTTTGAACTATCAAAATTTACAAAAAAATTACCATTTTAAACCAATATAAAAAATTCAAAGTATTTACTATACAACATTCAACATATACAAAATATTGAAAATTTATTGTAGATTTAGAATATATATATATATATATATTTTGTTGGATATTAGTAATAATTGTATACAGGGTTTTGGAATTCCTAAAATAGTACAAATTTTCAATCATCACTTTAGTCGTAAAAAAGCAATATTTTGTAACATGATTCTATAATATAATGTAAGATTCCATGATATAAATACTTTCACAAACACTCAAACAATAAAAACACAAAATAATAAATGTTCACTTTGGATATAAACTAACTGTTTATAAACACAATCATCGCATCAATAACAAGTAATAGCAACGAAAAAAAGCAGACGAAGGTTATGTCAGTCAAAGGAGCGAAGTTGTACTTTGTTTAGTATGCCGATAGTCAATGAAGTAACATATGGTTGCCAGGCAACATGATAATTGTTCAGCAACTCATACAGAATGTAATAGTATATAATAAAACATATACAACCAACAAACTAGTTATTTGTTTTGAAAAATAGATTACATTGATTTTATAGCCCAATTAAATAAAATACTAAGTCAGAAAAAGAACTTTACAAAAAAATTCACAACAGCTAAAGCATACGAGATAGTGAAACATTTACGAAGACTAAGTTGTAGATGTCTTTACTGCCATTCCATAGGTGTAAATGGAATTACCATAGCCGCAATAACAAGTTACCAGTGAATTTTTGAAAATGACAACATTCGGTCATCTGATTGGCTTTGTGAGCGATGCAGTGAAAAAACAAAAGTTAACGTTTTGTTTTATTTTTTATATCATAAATACTAATTGCTAGTAGATGTTTTATACATGAAATAACAACTATGGAATATGTTATTTCTAATGGTAAACATAGTTTTGCAAATCAAATAATTTATTACGTCGCAAGAGTAACTTGAACTTATCAATGCATGATTGACCAATAATTGTTCGGTTGCTGCTGTTAGGGTTAATTTAAAAAGACTGTGAATTTAAATGTATCATTGACCATTAAATTTTTAAAATGCTAAAAGTGAAGAAATATTGACTAAATCTGAAGAGAAACCACTCTTATATTTTCTATAATATAACTTAGTACATTTTAGGTTAGCCTAAATACTTATAATTTAAATGGTCGAGAATTATCTGCAGTTCTTTCTTTCTTCATAATAACTTGGCAAACTTGTTTTGACTTTCAACATCCAATTTATAAAATCGATATCTAGAAATTATTTATATCAATTTATGAATATGACAAATCTATCGTCTACATGATACACTCAACAATAAACAAACAACTTAACCTAATCCTAATCAAACTAAAACGAAACTAAACAAAACATGGGATAGAAAAAAACCAAATCATCAACAATAAAAATTTGTCACGGCTGTTTAATGTACTATCCTGTCTCTTGATAAGAAACATTATTTTCAGGTTTTTATACCATACACCTTCTGTACAATAGAATAGGCTTATAGATTTTTATAAGAATTTAAGAGTCTTCGAATATATTTTGTTTTATTAAAACTTGTGTTGAATGGGTATTTTCCGTTTTGTATATTTCTTATGTTTTTTTGGTATGTTTCTTTGGTTTTCAGGGATTAACATATAAAATATTTGAGTAGTTTATTGTTCAAATGAAGAAATGTTCTGTGATATTAGCCAATATTTCCTCCAATACATCCTTTCCATCATGCTGCCACCACGCGCGTGCGCGCACACACACGCACACTCGCACCTGTAGGAGACTAACATCATAAGGTTAGTCCCGCTCGTTGCTTTAATTCGTTGTAATTTTTATTGTTTGAGTATGTTCACCATTATGAGGTGGTTAATTGCTAATTGTTTCATTGTAGAAATAAGCCCTGTCTAAATACATCTAAAAAAAATACCAAGCAGCAGTTGAAAAACTATGCATATCAGATTTTACTATTTATACTGTGGATCAAATTGAAGACGAATTGGAGATTTAGTTTGGGCAAACTCAAACACTTACTGAAAGGAGTTGTATTCCTTTTTTTTTAAATCCGAAGTCCAAAGGCTCTAATACCTTATTTTCGACGGATAAATAATTGTGACAGACCACCAACATTGACATTGTCTACATCTACTTTGAAAAAAAAAAAAAAAAAAAAAAAAACAACACAAATTTGAAATAACGTAGCCCATCTCTGAAGCTTTAGAGCTGACAATTTAGGAGGTCATTTGTTTGGTGCAAAAACTAAAAGTAGAGGACGTTGGTAAGTGATAAGTGCGAATTTGTGTCTATAAACTATTACAGAAAACATTCTTTACTCCATTAACATCCGCATCTCCTTATTTTTAATTATGGTTAAGTTTATCTTTATTTGAACAAAGTATTCTAATTGCAAAACAGATTGAACGTTCTGCACCATTATTCATACGGTAAGCTAAAATCACTCCCAATTCTGTAAGGACTTGCATCCATATAAAGAATGATCTCTTCTTTAGAATAAAAAATGAATTCTCTGGCTGACGCTATTGCATCCTCAATTCATTTAAATCGTCGCTACAATTTATTCTCTTTAAACATTAACTTATAAAGATTGTTTGGTTTAAGGAATAGAAAATATCGCTCTGATTTCGAAGATATTTTCCATAAAAAATACTAGATCAAGGTGTCAGTTTTAAAACACAGGTTGGTGGCCTCATTTTAAAATTATACTAATATTGTATAGACTAATATAAATGTATAAATTATAAAAAAGAATACATATATATGATATGTCGCTGAAACGTGTTTATATTTAATCTATTTTATTATATATATATATATATATATATATATATATATATATATATATATATATATATATATATATATATAACAGATGTTTGTTTGTTTACATTTATATAACTGATTGTTAAATGGAGTTCAGTTACAAAATGAATTTGAAATGGTTCATAAATATACTTGTTTTCCTTAATTCAGATTTATTAATTATGTCTTATCGTAAATACAACAAAATATATCCACTACTTGAATTTGAGGACTCGAGGTTCAAATAAGACATTTTGAAGCCAATCGAAGGTCTATGCCAATATTGGGATACGTACATTCTTGAAAAAATGATCGTAGCTATTCATGAGTGGATTTTAAATTGTTATCTAATACTAGCTGTACCCGCCCGCTTCGCCGGTCATAATATTGAGTTTGATTTAGAACCTAATAGCTGAAAGAATTCGAGCAATTTTGCTTCTTCTACCAATATTAGATTTTTTAGGAGGAATGTCATAAAAAGTAAACTGCAAAACAAATAATTATTTATTTTTTATTTTCACGTTTCACCACATGTTTTAATTACCGAGGAAAAAAGGTTAACACCAAATACAGATCACCTGATCAAGTAAAAGTAGTGTGTGCTACACTCTCAAGTGTGCTACACTCTCAAATGTAGAACTACAATAAATCAAAACATATACAGTACTGTTGTTGTGAGAACTTCAATCTGCTTATGGCATGTGAAACTACATTAAACCACACAGTCATATGTTTTTTGTAAACAATTCAGATTCTCCATTTGAATAACATGGGATCTTTAGGAGCCCGTGGGGCGGGACCCTGTGGACGGATCTGCATCAAACTTCACAGAAACCATCTCGGGAGTATACAGGACAACATCCTAAAGTTTCATGGCATTCGGTTGGATGGTTTGGCAGCGCATAAACTTCAAACATATATATATATATATATATATATATACATACAAACATCCTCTTTTATAAATATAGATACTGTAAATGCAGAAGAAGCAGTCAGGCAGCATGGCAGTCGGATTCAGCTATCCTCGTTTCTAAGAAAAACATTGAATTGTTGTTATATACAAAGTAAACACTTTTGTTCTAGATTCTATGGGAATCTATCAGTCAATGTGTTTTTGTTGTTTTCTAATCATTGTTAGGTTTAAAACAATAATTAAAACATATCAAAAATAACACCAAAACTTAAAACCGTGACTGTGATTTTAGTGAAGTTAATAACCTTTTTACTTCAAGTACTCGAAGTTCTTAATATTTATTAATATTACAACCATTAATTAGAACTTATACTATCAAAATTGAAAGTGACTAATTTTTAAGTTCAGTGATTAGGAGTTTAGGCCATACACATTGTAGACTAGTCATCGTAGAATATTCAGTGAATTGCTATTGCAATATCTTTTGGATTGTATTTTTATTGTTATTTTGAAATCAGATTGCAATGGTTCACCAGGTCAGTAACATACTCTCAGTATTAACAAAAGTCAAAATTCATAACAGTGATAAACTAATAATCTTGTAAAGCAATTAATAAGAAATTATATGATTTAACCTTTTGAATTCCAATTATTTTGCCACATGGCGTCTTGCCAGATCCATTTAATTTTGTTCAATTTTGCATATGTTTCTTATATATAGTTAAAATTGACTGTTATGTGAGTAGGTACTAAGTGTTATATATCAAATTATTCAGTGTAATCTGGTGAACATTTTTATATAATTTATGTACCTTTTACTCATATAAATATAAACAATAAAAACATTTTATAAACATTTTTTATATTATGATTAAGTTTAGCATCAATATATATTTTTGTTAACCCTAGACATGGCAAGGAATACCAATGTTATCCCTTAAAAGTGTTTCTCTAGTGGCAAACGATACCATTGGTATCGAATTTACAAGCCTATTTTTAGTAGCTATTTTGTCACACAAATTACAATTATAACCTATCATATTATGTATATTGTTAAACTGGGATTATTCTCATGAGTGTTATATTAAATTTTGATGAAAATACGCCAAACGAAATTTTTGCTAAAAAAGAAATAAGAGTAAGTACAACACTTGTACTCAACAAATTTCCCTGCGCCTGAGCGTTTACAGCAAAATAACACACTTTTCCCCTAGTATTTACGGTAGGTAATTTTTGTATGGGAAAGAAGAGAGCTACATCCCTGAATTGGGAATCTTATTGGCAACAAAGCAAACTCCTCGTATTCTTTCTAAATGGTCAATATCAATGTCATTCGAATTTTATTTGAATTGATGTTTTTCTATTTTCTGTACTGGCAAACGATACCAAATTGGTATTGCATTGTTTTTGATCTGTTACTAAGTAACAGTAATGTTTACATACTCGATTCTTATATGTTTCGATTCGTTATGAAATTGTCAATAAGGAATACTTATTTTAGTTGCATATTTATATATTGGACCAGTTTATATCAGCTGTTGAAAAGACAAATATTCTGTTGTGCACCAGGCTGTCTGGACATCTTGGTTATTTCACTTGGTCGCTACAGTTTGCATAGGCCTATGTTGAAATTGCTTGTAATTTATCATTTTCGTGATTTATGTTTGGTTTTGTGTTATTGTTGCTTTACAGTCATACTTTTACTCATAAATTTAGTTTTTAGATCACTGGGACATAATTGCTTAACTCTTTGTTCAAAATATTTTTTCTCAAATTTCATAAATAGTTATTTTAGTATACAAAAATAATTATTACCATTATAACTTAATAACAATTTTATTTTCTGAAAGATAATTTCATATTGTACAAAATAAACTAGAATTTATAAATTAAATATATAGTTGTTAATTTTTTGTCCTACATATTTGCATATAACTACACAATATAAAAAAATTGAAAATTTTCCAAAAATTTCTAAAAGTGAAAATATATATAAGGATTTGAACCAAACTTTTACTATATCATGAAAAAATGTTTTTTTACGGACTTTGTATATTTTGATTTTGCCAGTAAAAATTCAATTAGATTTTATCATTATGGTTACTTTTGAATTTTATTTTTCAAGATTTACAAACTTTCATATTTTACTTACAATAACAATTATTTGCATATATACAAAACAGTGCAAAGCATATGAAAAGAATATCTAGCTATTTCTAAACAAAACAATATAAAACATGGTACAGTTTAGTGCAAAAAAGTATTTTTCACAGATTTTTAAAGTATTAAGCTCAAAACAGTGAAAACTGGCTTGCCACTATAGAGATTCTTAGCTGCCACGTGTAGGGTTAATTTGGCATGAACATCATTAAAACAAGCATTTAATTCTAAAAACACTATTTTTTTTAGTACGGTAGTGAAGTTGAGATCGAGTTGATTTTTGGTTACTTAAGTATATTCCAATTATTAAATGTTCAATAAAAACCAATAAATTTTAATTTCAACTAAACCTAGGCCTTTTGCCAGCAAAGCTGGCATCATCAGGCAACACAACTTTATTTATTCGTAAACAAACAAGACAATAATTAGTCGGGAAAACAAATGTAAAGAATTTAAAGAATATTAGTATAAATGTCACAATTTGATGAATATAGTCTCTTACTCGGCGAAGATGTGGTTAGCACCAGTTTTGAGACGAACTTCTTAGGCCTCATTATTGATTCTAATTTAACTTTTAGTAATCACATAGAAAAGGTCACCAGAAAGCTTTCTAGCTGCATTTTTATGTTAAGAAGATTGGCCTCGTTTACAGACAAAAATATCCTCTTATTGGCATATTATGGTTGTTTTTTCCCCCACATCAGTTATGCTTTGCCAATTTGGGGTTTAGAAAGTTCCAAGACGAAGGCTATTTTCATTCTCCAAAAGAGAGCCATAAGAATCATATTTGGCTTGAAAAATGCCGAATCCTGTCGGGGTGTATTCAGAGAACACAATATTTTAATATTCCCATCTCTATTCATTCTCGAATCCCTGATATTTGTTAAAAAATGTCCACATATATTAAAAAAAAAAAAAAAAAAAAACTAAAGGAAAAGTAACTCCCTTTCTCTTCCCAAACACAAAACCTCTTTTTTCCAAAAACAAATGTTATATTCATCCACATTATTGTATAATAAGTTGCCAGTAAATATAAAAAGTATTGATTGTTTGAATAAGTTTAAGAGAGCTCTAAAGAGTCTTCTTTTGACAAAGGAATATTATAGTGTAAACTGTTTTCTTTTAAATAAATTTAATTAAGTCTAGTTTTAAATGTAAATTCAATGTGACAATTGTCAATGCATGTTCATGTTTTAATGACAATAAATGATTGAGTATTGTAAATAATGTATAATATATTTTATTATTATTAGAGTGAATATTTTTTAATAAAATAAGTTGATAATAAATGAGAATTTTGAATAGGCCATTTTCATTGTTCATTAGAGATGAATTACTTTTTGTTTATAAAATATGTTTCCTAGGCATTTAAATATTTAGAAGATGAAACCGACTTGATTTTTTAATTTTCTTTGCTAATATTATGATTTGCTGTCAAACAATGTCTAGCAACTGCTGACTTTTCTTCCCTATAAAATTAATGTTCGAAAATTGTTCTTTGAATCTTATTTTTAAATTTATTTTGGTCTGTCTTAAGCATTTTTCTTCGCAGTTATCACTGTTAATTTAATAGATTCCTAATAGATTTTCTATTTTAATTTTGTCTTTATGGTTATTCAATTTGTTTTTTAGTTTGTTTGTAGTTTTGAATGGAGTTTTGATATTTGAATTTTTCTTCAATGAGTGTTGCATGTTCAATTGTTTGTTAAATGTAAAACTTGCCCAATAATTGTCTTCTATTTCTTTTAATGTAGTTCTTGATTTTTAAATTTGTTTCTTAACAGACTTATCAATGATTAATTAATATAGAATCATATCCATTGTAAACAGCAATATTTTTGATAAAGCAAAGTTCTTTTTCAAAATTTCTTCATTTAAAGGTGTGTTTAATAATCTATAAATCATGTTGTTGAATGCTGCTCTTTTTTTGAGTTGGTGGATGATATAAAACATTGGTGATGAATCTGTTGGGGCGTGAGTAGGTTTTCTGTATATATTAAAATCAATATTTGGAGAATTTGAATTTCTTGAAACTAATACTAATAGCTTTTAGAACAAATAACAAGACTATAAATAAGCTTAATGTTACAAATAAAGTTATTGATAAGAGTAACAAGTCAGGAGTTTATAAAATTAAATGTGCTAGTTGTCCAAGTGTGTATGTAGGAAAAACGGGGCGCACATTCAAAACTAGATACAAAGAGCATCATCCGAACCCGAGAGCTGACAAACAAAAATCAACATTTGCCCAACACCTGATAGATGAAAATCATGAAATAAATGACCTAAACAATGGCTTGGAAATTCTTCACACCTGTACAAAAGGCAATAAATTAGACACCCTGGAAGAATTTGAAATTTACAAAGCCCACATCAAAAGTGACAATAATGAACTTATTTTAAACGATAAATTACAATTCAAATCACACTTCATTTTCAATAGTATTTTAAATCAGAAGAGGGAACCAAGACCAAGAGGGCAAAGTGCAGTTGATAACGCCGCCGCCGGCACGACGAGGCAAATATAATTTCAGTCAGCTACTTGCTCAAGTGCGTGAAATGTGTGTCTCGGAATAGGCCTGTTTAGAAAGTTTTAATTTGTTATTTTGAATGAAATCTTTTATTTTAGTGTCATATTCATCTTTATACATAACTACTGCTTTATTCCCTTTATCAGCTTTGGTTAGTATAGAATTATTCTCTTTTAATTTCGTTGAGATGGAATGTATAATTGTCATTTCTTTGTTTGCTGTATGTGTTTTTTCGTGGACTATGTATAGGGCCAATTAAAAACAAAACTTACTTTTACAAACAGCATTTTTATACAAAAAATTGTTATTAGTATAGTTCTGAAAATTCTATTACAATGAAATGTCAAAAATCAATACTAGCACAAACAAGCTAAGCTGTACTGTAATAATCAGTCTACTGTAATAACCAAAAATTTCCATTTTGGTTCTGGGTGGAATAGCTCGCCACGTGTCTCGTCTCTATCAATTAAAAATTCTCTAGTTAAAAAATCAATACTTTGATCTTCAAACCGTAATAGCTGTTTGCCACTGACCTTCCGCCGCTCGCGATATACCTTCTCTTCACGAACTTGCATGAACATCGCCATGTTGCCGAGTGACACGGAAGTGAAGTCTGGCCTAAACCACACTCCATAAAAATGAAGAATTTTCTACAGATGAGTAGAAAATTCTACCTTTTATTCATACAAAATCGGAGAAAATACTACCCCATACGGATGAAAAGAATTATTTTTTACCCTGTAGAATTTACTTCATTTTTATTCATTCAAAATGAAGAATATTCTTTGAAAAAGAATGTTGTACTTTTTATTCACATTACCCATAGTTTTCTTACAATAAGTGTCTAATCCATATTATAAGCTCCACTGTTTCAATTATCATTGCATTTGATCATCAAATTCACAGTTAGTTTGTTTCAGATTGAACAACTTGTATCAAAATATCGTGCTGTAAGTCGGTTTCCAGCACTTATTGCGGGCCGTATATTAGGGAAAAAGCATGATCAAGTGGTGATTGCATCTGCATGGAGTCAACGTTGTCTGGAGAAAGGAAAGAGCTCAAAATTTTCCCAGATACATATTGTCAATGGAAATAAAATAATTCACACACCTCCAGTGGATACTTCTACAGAGTAAGTGTTTTGTATACTAAGAAAAGTTTTACTATTGTAATGAATAAAAATATTTAGAGATTCCTGTGTTCAGTGATATCAGGCAATAATTCTTTTATTTTCTTTGAATCTACTGTATACACAACATAAGAGCGAATTCCTAATAAGATATAATTAAAAAAATTAACACCTATCAGATGATCAAATCTCTGTAATCACAACTCTTAACATAAATAAGATACAAACAAATGAGTATTATTAGTATACATGTAAGCATGTTTTATGTTGGTTAGGGTGTTCTCTTTTCTAACAATCGAGCACATCTGAAGGCTCTAAATTCTGTGGAAGTATGATCTTGTGTATTCAGTACCTTCCAACACCATCAACAATCAGTAATGATGAGCTGTGCTGTATTTCAGGGAATCAAAGGAAACAAGAAAGTTGATTCTCTGGCCAAAAAGGGAGCAACAAATCTTTTTTGTTCAAAATTGGTGTGTAGAGTCAGCTATTTCTATGCTAAAAACACAGTAATCAAACAAATTACGGAAGAACACAGTAAACTGTGGCTAAACTACTCTGGCCAAAAGCTTGGCAAAAACTTCGCTAAAGCCCCATGTAAAACCTTTTTTGTCAGGTACCATTTATTAATTTAAAATTATATAAAAGACAGCTAAGTTTCACAGTGGGAATATTAATGGACATAGGTATGTCAGGAAACACTTACAAAAGGTGGGTCTCCACAATAGAAACTATGTCGCATGTGAGGGCAAGCTGAAGAGTTTGCAGATCACATAGTCCTGGAATATTAGGCCCTGAGGAAACGTAGGCATTATTTTGAGGGCTCGTACAGAAGGTACCAACATTAGAAGAAAGATCCTAAACCTGGTTAAGGGTACAGAAATCGGATTCCAGATCAAGGCATTAAGACTTGTACTGGCTCGTCTACATTGTACATTCCACATTACAAGACAATCCCACATTACATTACAACAGTAAATCCTTTACAGTTGCACTGTACAGAACCTGGAACTCCTTTTCAGACTCCATTAAGCCATCTGTGGTTTGATGCAGAGCTAAAAAAGTTTCTTCTCTAATATGATGGGCTGAGCTAGTAGCATGAATGGGCCATAAGCAGTTATGGAAATGTTATTTTAATATGCTCAAAATATTGAATAATTTGCAAAATAAATGAAATTTCTTATTTGTGAATTTTTAATTCACCAAAATTACTGAGATATAAATGAATGAATGAAAAATTATTAAGTGAAATTGATTTTTTATTGAGGCAAAACAACTTACTCTCCCATTCATAGTTCAAGAAAACCCCCATCTAGCAGTCACCATGCTCCTAGCTCAGCGCATCCGATTAGAGAAGAAACTTCTTCAGCTCCGCAACAAAACGCAGGCAGCTTAACAGAGTATGATAAGGAGTCCCAGGTTCTGCATGCTGCAACTGTAAAGGATTTATGTGTAATATAGTCTTGTGATGTGGAGTGTAGAATGTAGATGAGCCAGTGCGAGTTCTTAATCCTAGATCAGATTATATTTGAGTACTATGGGAGTGATATATGGGGATTATAGGAGCGTAAGCTTATTATTCAAATTTTGTTATTTTTAAACTTAACTTAAAAAACTTGACGATTTATTTATACCTCTCACCTCTCAAATTATCTCCCAAGGTTGATGTCTGCATATTCTCCCTCTGGCTCATTTCGTGCAGTTATTAGAGAAGCAACATCTTCCGAGGGGGGAAGTAAGAAGCAACATTTGGAAATATGGTCAGATAACCTACTGTCACAGGTTGTGGATCTGACACTCTTGGATCAGCATGGTGATGTCTACACGAGTGGTTAGTGTTAATTTGATTTATTTATTTTAATTATTTTGTTCCTTTTTGCCTCCAGTTCTATCCAGAAAATAAATATGGTTTACCAATCGTCTCAGTTATCCATCTTCGGTATACATTTATAGGGTTAAGTCTATTGCTTTACTTGTATAGTCCTGCAACAATTCTTTATGTCGTACTTATACTGTTTGATAATGTGTTGTATTGTAATATTTAACATTTAAGTAAAAGATGTACATAAAATCGTGAAAAGGGCTAATTTGATAAATATTAACAAAAAATGTGTGGTTGTGATTTAATTTAGTGGTTCCAACCCATTATGCCTGTTATTATTTGATTAACATTTCAGTTTGCAGTCTTGTCACTCAGACTAACTAGCAGCACTAGCAATGACATAGTATCCACGCTTGTGCATGTATGCATCCCTCAAATAATATCCCGCTAGAGAGTCACATCTTGTATACATCATCCTCATAAACACTACTATTTGGTTTCATTACAGTAAAACATATAATGACCAAACGTCGTGGCAGAGAAAAACATCTTCATACGATGGCACTAACCAAAGCCATAGTGCCAATGAACATGCGGGCAGTATATATTTTTTTGGACAGTTGTCTTTGTAAACGATTATATTCCTAAGCAATAAATAAAAGTTAGCTGCAGTAATAGTATAAAAAAAAACTAATACATTTTATTTTCTAAGCTCCTTTCCTGATAAATTGAACATTTCACAAAATTGAACACAATTTGTTCAATATTAGTTTATGTTTGCGGGACTCTATTGTTCATAAACATACAGTATTTGTATAGTAGTTAAGTAATGAGCCCTAGAGTGTAGAGTTCTTAAAAGAAAATAAGGCATTAGAAAAAGTATTTATTGATGATGTGAAAATATTTTATGTCTTTCGTCAAATCTTGGCCTATCCATGAATAATTAGTAATAGATAACTAAGGGAAGAATTTATAGAAATTTGAATAGTGTAGAGATGATTCACTTTTTGATTTAGTTGTTAAAAACCTCAATTTCTAATTTCAGTAACTTGTAATACTTACTGCATTGTTTTCCAACTCCTCAATACAATTCCAGAAACTAATAAAGAAAGGATTAGAGCAAAACCGAGCGTGTGGATTAATTTAACTTAGTAGTTTTCTGAATAAAAAATCCAATTTTTACTAATTATATTTGTGTTGTGTGTTATTTCCGGATAAGTTTCTTCAATAGTTACACTTAAATGTTTCTTATTAATAACTTGCTAATATTGGGACAGTCACAGTTGTTAAGAGGAATATTTTAAAGTCATATTTAGCAAATTATATTTTTTAGCATCAACTATCATTTTATTACTGTAGGATAGATTGTAGTGAGTCTGTCCAAACAAAGGATTACATAGTAGTTATAGAATGCCCCCTGCACTCTTTTACAGAGGGATTAGATAGCATAAATAGAATCAGTGAGGCAGGTCTTTAATGGGTTGATGGATTGGATTTAGCTTTGTGAAATATAAATTTTTTATTTCTACTAACAAATAATATGACTTGGATCTTGTTCGAAATTTATATAATTGCTTCTTTTTAATATTAATTAATGTTAGTTGACAAACACCATACGATACACATACTACATCAAACTACAAAGATATGCATTAATTTCATTCCAAATACTATTATAGTTTTGAGTCTGAGTACCACAATGCTGTAATCATTAGAACATCATATCTGTTTCTATTATGAATTAGCATTTTCAATTTGTAGTATATTGTTTGATTCAAGTTACGGGCCAAAGTTTTAGAACTTATTTGGAATTTATTAATAGATAAAAAAAAAAAAAAAAGAAATCAACTTGCCATTTAGTACTTTTAAAAAATTGATGGATCTAAAATTCATTTTGTCATGGTATTTGTCAGTTAGTTAATATTTATTAGACCGTATTACCATATTCACAGTACCGGTACATGACTAAGCGCATTAATTCTACTGCAAGAGTAGATAAGATACTGCATAGTTTAAGGTCAGATAACAATGATAATCCCGTAGGATTTGAGGAATCAAATGTTATGTCATTATGTAATTGTGATCACAGAAAATTTATTCTAATATTTTGAGTTTTTAACTCTTTGATTACTGGCACTAAAATCGATAGCCACTGAAGAATGCTGGCCATTTTTGGTACTTTTTGAAAATCCTAGACTAAAAATCCTTTAAAAAATTATATTTATGTTCATATATTATATCTATATCTAAAAATTACTAAATATTTTTTGTTCATCTAGTAACAGTTTTTAGCAATAGTTAAAAAAAATTTGGACCAAGGCTAATTGAACTTACCGAATACAGTACAACCTCGGTTATCCAGCCTAATGTGGCGAAGGTCAAGCCGGATAAATCATAAGTCGTAAATAACTTGGTTTTATTGGAGAAACACGTTTAGAAGTTGATAACAGACAACACACGTAAGCGGAGTGCCTACAATTGCATGTGACGCAACACGCTCTGCAGCAATTGTATTGAAACGAATGATGTTTATCACAATAGCCAACTTTGACACTGCTTTGCAATTAAATACAAAGATATTTTTAAAAAAACAATGCTGATTGCCGAGGGTGTGTATGTAAAATGACCTGTTTCACTCTCCCACTCGCAAAATGGACCCTTCCACCCAGCCACACTGAACAAAAGTAAACAGCATTGCCAGTTCGGATCTTCTGGCACACCATTAAATTATTACACAGTCGCTTGTTTAGAGGGTGACTAGTCAATACAGCGCCTGCAATTTGCGAAATGCAAAACCGAAACACTCGTGTACGACATTTGCGTTCCAAAACTAAAAGGCGCTTCCGATTAATTGTAATTGTATCTTGTAAATAGTTCTTATTGTTATCCATTTGCCGAACTGGATAACACGGACTGCCTTGATAATCGAGGTTGTACTGTACTTTTTAAATATGATTTTGTCTCCTATTTATTGTACTATATTAAATTACAATACCAAGTAATACTAACTAACACTGACATGTATATAAATAACTGTAATTTTTTAGCCAAAATTGCTAATTTTTCAAAAATTTCACTTTTGAAAAATTTATAAAAACTGTAGGGTTAGTATATAAAAGTTCATATTATTTATGGTAATATTACGAACATATATCTTCAAAGACAAAAATAAATCTCATTGCATTTCACTACCCTTGTCTTTGAAAAAAAATTACAAAAAGTGACATTTTGTCGATTGCTTCATTGTATTTGTCTTAGGATTTTCAAAAAGAAATAGGTAAATAAGCTACAGGACCTTTATTTTACATTGTTAGTTTATAAACAAAATGGTTTTTGTTTCATTCTTCTAAGACAAATACTTAATCAGTTACGGCCATTCTTGTAAACCCTTACATAGCGAAAATGGGCGTGCGCAGCAAATCCAAAATGGCCGCCAAAGGTGAACCACCAAAGAAAAAAAAATTTTTTTAATGGTTTTTAAGTCTTGAGATATGAGAGAAACAACCTGGCAAGTTTCATCAAATTTAAAAATAGTCAAGCAACCAATTTATTTTTTTCTGGATCACTTCAAATGGAATGACCCAAATAATATTGCCATGTAACTGTAATCTTAGAAATTTCATTATCATGTCGCCACGTCAAATGGAGCCAGTTCACTCACTAAATCAATTCTTGTGGAACATACAGAACAAGAATAAAATCTATCCATTCTAGTTAGTTATGAAACGTCTCATAAGATCTCTAGAGACCATATAAAACACCATATTTTGTATTAATACTGAATGTGTGATTAAATAACATTAAAACTTTGATCCTTTAAAATTATGGGATCCCCATTTTTCAGAAGTTTTCCATCCTGTAAAATGCAGGATCCATTCTTTAAGTGGTAAAATGTGTTTTCCTCCCAAAATGTAAACCTGGGAGTTTTTGGGTTAAAGTCCATAGTATCAATAATGGGTATGGAGGTTAAATTAAATTTAATAATATAAAAGTAAACCATGAAATAGGTTACAGCACCTTCTTCATAGTATATTAGCATTTCTGGTGGCAACAAAACAATGTTTAAATATAAAAGTATTTTTTACACAGGAGAGTTCAGCTGTCTTGAGTGGTCACCATGCGAGCAAAAATTACTTTATGTTGCTGAGAAAAAACAACCAAAGGCTGAGGCTTTTTACCCCTCAAAACCAAAAGATAAAGACTCCACCGTGCCTGATGAAAAACTGCCAAAAAAGGTATATTTGAAATAATTAAGAAAACATTGTAAGAGAAACAAGCCTAAAAAACTTGTTTGCCTGCACTTTTTTAAAGTTGTTTCCAGCCTTAACCCTAGAACTGGCAGTCACATTTTTCTGTGGTGGTGGGCCTTTTTCAAGCGCTTTGCAAAGTTTTTTTTTTTAAAATCATAAAAAATTCAAATATTTTCCAAATTAGATAATTTTAACACCATTGTATTCCTTATACCCTATATAATATTTATGTATAACGAGTACAAATCTAATATTAAAAAAACTTGTATTGATGATCAAAATCTTTTTTTTTTTCAATTTTGGAAAGTGGGGAGGACCATGCTGTAAACGCCTAATAATAATAAAGTGAGACAAATTTCAAGAGAGCCAACAGTTTCAAAATCTTGTCCAGTTTAAAAAAATATAACATTTATTTTGATTACAATCACATATATAGCCTACAAAATCATAAATTTTCAAGAGTGCTAAAATTGCAAATTTCAAACTGTAGCAATAAACGTGTCATAAAACAATATGTAAAATTGATAAAACTAAATTTTATGTACACTAAAACATTCTACATAATGTGAAGAACGTGAACATGTAACTTGCTTATCATTTTGAGCTAAAAGGAATATGTCCAATAAATGCAAATTGTAGTCTATGCTACTAGGTAGGTCACGAGACCTATCACGATGTTGAACCCATTACAACACTCTCACATCAAATAACAATATATATTTACAGCACACAAACTATAAACTAAAAAGACAACGAAAAACAATAAAAACAAACATATTTGAATTACTTACAATGTCAACAACAAACTTACTAGCTCGATGCAGCTGACACACGGGCTCAAAAAATGACAGTCGGAAATCTTAGCTGTTCAACTGGCCATGTTTTTTATAATATATTAGGTTATTTGACTGGCCATGTTTTTTATAATATGTTAGGTTATTTTCAGGTGTTCCAAAGACATCAAAGTTACAAAAAATAAAGTCTTGGGTTAGGTTTAAGGGCAGGAATTAGTATATTGGAGAGATAGGACATCAGCAAACTTACCTTAGAAGACAAGTTCACTAACACCAGAGTAGTAGTAACATACACAAAAGAATCACGTAGTCACACAAATTTCGGTACCACTGGCACTCAGTACCACAATAGCCATGTCAGTCTCTATCTCTTTCTCTCTCTACTCATCTCAAGAAAGTGCCAGTGGTACTGAAAATTCGTGTGATTATGTGATTCTTTTGTGTATGTTACAACTACTCTGGTGTTCATGTCAGTCTCTCTCTCTCTCTTTCTACTCACCTGAAGAAAGTGCCAGTGGTACTGAAAATTCATGTAATTATGTGATTCTTTTGTGTTTGTGACTACTACTCTGGTGTTAGTGAACTCGTCTTCTAAGGTAAGTTTGCTGATATCCTATCTCTCCAATATATAAAAAAAATAAAGTCTGACTCTTTTAGAACACAATGATACTATTTATAACGCAGTTTAATACTAATTTCATGTTTAGGCCTCCGGATTACTGAATTAACACTATAGAGTAGGTTATTTACCTTTGTGATCCGTCGAGCAATCCAACAATTGTAGCTTAGCTACGCGCGTTTCAACCTGCCATCTTGCAGGTCATCATCAGGCTGAACATGAAACTAAAATAAAATAAAATCGAACATCGGACATAAACTGTCTGTCCTTGGCCAAGGCAGCACCAGCCGTACCGACACGCACAGAAGTTGGGACGTTACTCACGTACGTCCCAACGTCTGAGTAACTGAGTAACGTCCCAACTTCTGTGCGTGTCGGTACGGCTGGTGCTGCCTTGGCCAAGGACAGACAGTTCATGTCCGATGTTCGATTTTATTTTATTTTAGTTTCATGTTCAGCCTGATGATGACCTGCAAGATGGCAGGTTGAAACGCGCGTAGCTAAGCTACAATTGTTGGATTGCTCGACGGATCACAAAGGTAAATAACCTACTCTATAGTTTAATACTATTTGCATTTAATAAAACTATTAGAAAAAAAAGATGTTTTGACCGTTGAATATTGACGATTGCCATCACACTTTTGACCATCAAAAATCGATGTTTGCCACTTCTAGGGTTAACTGGTAATTTCATATTAGTATAGTTTTGAAGTTTTTTTTTAAAGAAATAACTGTTATAACTATTTAAATTTATTGTAATTATTTCAAAATGGAGAGTTTTAGACATAATTTTCTTTGTAGATAACTTTTTTTATACATAATCTTCCTTGTGTCTTCTTGTTTACAGCACACATATTTAAAACATGGCCGATAGACTTATATGAATTGTGACTGTAAAGAGGAGTCAATTGTATCAACTGACGATTTCTATTAGAATTAGGCTGTGGAAGGTAATTTGTCGTGGAGATATATAAAATAAGAAGAATAACGCATAATATTTTTGCTCACCTTCAAAGCTCTTCTGTGAATTTGCTTTGTTAAGGGCAATAAGAAAACAAAAATATTTATCAAAACATTTTAAAAGGTCTGTCAGGCAGATGTTAGATAATACCCGTAGTTAAAGTAATAAGTTTTAAATATTGTAATAATGTGTTGGGAATTATAGAATATATAGTAAAAGTACGCGTTTGAGTGTTTTATTAATGAAACTCAAATGATTTTTATTTTCTGGGCATAAAAATATAACAATATGTTTGTTGCTGTTGGTTGATGACTAAGGTTATCTCTCATAAGTTCAAAATGTTTGGGTAAACAATTTTGATTGTATTTTTATTTTTAACAAGTATACTTTCTAATCTTCCATTGTTAGTTAATTAATTAATGTAACCTTTCTTAATCTAATCAGCTTTATTTGATAATTTTGTGCTTAATGACAACAAATAAATAAAGTAGTATGAATTGGTGGTGTTAGTAATTGGTGTGTTATGGGTTAGGTTAAAGGGCATTAGGCCAGGAATTAGTAAATTAGTAATTGGTGTGTTAGGCATTAGAATATTCTAAGAACTAGAATGTCAGAAAAATAGCATTAAGTTATCAAACAATTTACAACACAATACAAATGCTGATATTAGGTTAAATATTTGAAGAAGCCATGATAAAATAAATATAAGAAGATAGGGAAATGAGCTTTTTAGTTAGTTAGCTAAATTTTAGTTTTGTGAATACCAAGTTTAAATACAACTGATGTAATTACGTACAACGGCATTGACCCATCCCCATATATGTTTAGTGGTTTAGGCCCACCATTCCACCTAAACATGGAGTGTTTAAATGTGCTCTATTTACATTTTGTCTTTTGGGAAAGCCAGTGGCCAAACTGTTAAAGGCGTCAGGATTTTCAGTCTCAGTTTGAGATAGCAAAGGTTTGAACCCTGGCTTTGACTGGACGTTGTTATCAGTAATGTCCTCCTTTTACTGTTCTGGTTCTTCTCCCTTTTCTGTCTCAATAAGTTCACATTTGGGACATTATCCTATATGAAGTGACTCTGCCCACTTAATTAATTACTCTTAATTAACGAGTAGTGCTCATTAATTACTCTATAGAGGCATGGTTAAAAATGAGATTAACCTCTCCTTGGATCACGGACATATTTTTTGTTAGCCTTAACAGAACGATGTTTTTATTCTTCTTTGTTTTGATGTTATTTGTTCATTTTTAATTTATTCCTCAAATATTCAGGAAGAAAATGAATATTTTGTAATTATGATGATGGTTGCCAAAACATTCATACCGAAATATATAATGAACAATTGATCAACTTAAATGAACTTTTTCCAAGTTATTACTAATTGCTCTTAATCTGTAAAGTTCCTATACACAGATGTAGCGGTATATTTTGTGATGTCATTTTACATAAAATGTTTTTGGTTTCTTTTTTTTTTTTAATATGGATACATACTCAAATACATACTAGTCTGATTTGAAAATTATGCAACTTGTACTATTGCTGTCAAGATCACTGGAGTCAAGTTATTTTACAGTGCTATAAACCATGAGTTTATCTTTCTAAAAAGATAGAAGTGTATCAAATAGTATTTAAAGACATGGAGGAGAGAGTTTTACATAATGGACTGTTGGAAGCAGAAGAACTATGGAATAACAGGCAATGTTGGAAAAAGGTGTACTGAGCATTCCGTAAAAATTCAAACCCCCCATAATGTTGATGATGTTTCCAGAACCTGAGTGATGAATTGGTTCTCATGCATTTAATCATTGAATCATGTTTAATATATTAATAATATTAAAATATCTCTTTCAATTTGCTTCAAGGGAGAAGAGTTTGTGTTCAGACAAGATTGGGGAGAGACAATGGTCGGCAAGCATCATCCTGTACTGTGTATTTGTGATCTGACTTCCAGCACTGTATCATTACCAACTGGTATACCGGATACATTGTCAGTAGGACAGGCTCTGTGGGTGCCAGATGGTATTGTAGGGGTTGCTTGGCCTCACACCCCTCGTCGTTTAGGGCTTGTCTACTGTACCAACCGCCTTTCATACGTGTTTCATCTCACCAGTGATGATACCTTCAGTAAGTATAGTTTTTAAAGTAAGTACCATTTTGGGATAAAACAAAACCAGTTCTTTTAGTAACAAAATTATTTTAATATGAAAGTCTTTACATTAAACTATTTTTCAACATAATTTCTATCAATATTGAAAGTCTTGTCATGTCATACAACCAGCTTTTGAAAACCTTCCTTGAATAAATATGCTGCATGACTGAGCAACCACTGCAGTATAATTGTTTTGACATCGTCAGCATCATCGCGGCATCACCTCCCAGATTCTTCTTGTGCCGTTTGCACATTACAATCGTCTCCCTCGGACAGTCAGTCTTCCCCTCTGTGTGTTTCATTTAGTTTTAGTGTCTTTGTTTTCATTTTCGAGTTCCGTGATTTTGTTTTCTGTGTTCCTTGGTGTTGACGGCAAGCTCGCCATTCTAGCTTTGCAGCCAACGAGACATGTTTTGTGGGTAGAAACGTTTAGGTAAGTGTTGGTAAAATTGCTTTTGTAACGGTTTGGTTAAAAATATTGTTTATTGAGCTTTATTTGTTCTCTAAGATGTGTTGTTTCAGTAATTAAAAAAACTGTTGCCTGTTTGTGAAAATTTTATTTTCAGCAGGCTAGGTTAGGTCCATGTGACGACTGTGACATTGTATTTCTATTTATTATAATATTTTGTCCTGTTAAAACTGATTTTTAGATGTAAGTAAATTTTTAATTTTTGTGTACCATTAATTTGTGTACTATATTTTTGTTTTATAATACACTCAGGTTCATTTTCACTTTTTATAACTATTTCACTTGATAGGTCTTAACAAAAGGTTTCATGTTGTTGCCAGACATGGCAGGATT
Source organism: Stictocephala bisonia (assembly GCA_035578905.1). NCBI lineage: Eukaryota > Metazoa > Arthropoda > Insecta > Hemiptera > Membracidae > Stictocephala > Stictocephala bisonia. The sequence continues at coordinate 404,010 of JAQJVL010000284.1, forward strand.
TTAGTTATGTAATGCTGAGTCATGTAAAATTGTTAACTTTGTTCATTTTTATTTTTGCTTAATTTAATTTGATAAACAGTTGTATTTAGTCTTTTTGTTACTTTAGGTAAAAAACTCATTTTATTATTTATTTATTTCCTGTAACCTTTGATTTTATTTTACACATTTTAATTGTCATGGCAGCTTTTATTAGTAAAACAAATTTTGTCTTTTTTATCATGTCCCTTTATGTACTCGTATTTATTTTTTTTTTCTCGCTTTTGTGGAACCAGACCAAAAATTTGTTTTGTGCTGTTTCTTTAGCTCTGGCTCCGGGGTCGGAGAGTGATGGACGGTCACCTACATGGCTACTGACAGCGTTTTCCTGGAAGCACAGTGCGGAACCTACAGGCTGAAACTAGCCTCTACCTTGCATCCCAGAGGAGCAGCCACTTCTTCCCCCATTTCGTGCTGCCTATCCAACGGCCTCCAGGATGAATACTTTGACATTCAGGTGACCCAAACCTAGTTTATTTTCTGTTTGAGTCACCAAACCCAGCATAGAATTCTTTTTTTTATTTTTGACTTTTCCAAATTAGCCAAAACCTTCCAAATTTCTTTTGTTTTTCGAGGCCCTGTAAGTTCAGCTGCCGTTTTAAAATGTCCTTTTGTTATCTGTAGTTATTGTTTTTTTAGTTATAGTTTATTCATTCATGTACTAATTTATTTGTTCTTATTTTTTAAAAGTATTGTTTTATTGTTGATGTTTTTCTCTTGTTTAATTGTTTTTGTTATATGATTTATTTTTGTTATGTTTGTTGTTTGTTGTTGTATTTTGTTTGTGTTTGTTTCAGAGTGTAACACTTTTAAATGTTATGATTTATTCTTGTTATATATTTATAAAAAATGTTTTTAGGCCTAATCATTTTGATTTACATTTTGTTGATTTTTTGTTCTGTTAATATTTGATAATCTTGTTGTTGTTTTTTTTATTTATTTCTTTTCCTTCAAGGCCATATAATATATTTTAAATTTTCTGTAATGTTTGATAAATATTGTAACTTTTCACAGACGGTCAACAGCCCGGTTTGTCTATAAATGTTTTAAAAAATTTTTATTTATAACAATATTTTTTTAATACTTTTGAATTGTATGTTTTTTTTAAATTTTCATTGTAATAAACAATATTTTTGCCATTCAACTTGTGTTTTTATTTTTGTTCTGCGTCGTCCTCCTAAGTCTGGTGCCTTCTCATCCACCCTCGATAGCTCCAGCAATGTTTTGATAGTATGAGTGTGGGTTGCATTCTGCAAGTTTGAGGATAAGTGGAAGTCACTGGGTTCAAGGTCAGAGTCGTATAGTGGATCATCAATTTGTTCTCAGCCAAATGATTGAATCAGTTCTTGTTTTTGATTTTCTGCATGGGACAGACATTGTTATGAAGCAAAAAATGAAACAGGTTTGTCTATAAATGTTTAAAAAAAATTTTATTTATAACAATTTTTTTTAATACTTTTGAATTGTATGTTTTTTTTTTATTTTCATTATAATAAACAATATTTTTGCCATTCAACTTGTGTTTTTATTTTTGTTCTGCGTCGTCCTCCTAAGTCTGGTGCCTTCTCATCCACCCTCGATAGCTCCAGCAATGTTTTGATAGTATGAGTGTGGGTTGCATTCTTCAAGTTTGAGGATAAGTGGAAGTCACTGGGTTCAAGGTCAAATCAAATCAAAATTTCTTTATTACATGAACATTAAGTACAGTAATATAGTCAAACATGTAAAGCAAAAGGAAAATTCAAGTGTTTGTTGCATCCAGGAACTCCTCCAGGCTGTAGAGTGGTGTCTTAACAAGGAATTCTTGAAGTGATTTCTTCAGTGCCTTTCCAGTTAGCGATTGAAGGTCCTCTGGCAGTCGATTTCTGAGTTTTCGCCCTACATAGGATGGTTTTTTTTCAAAGAGGGCAGTTCGGTGGCGGGGCAGAACATATCTGGAGGCGTGTCGGGTGTTGTAGTCATGGAGATTGTTGTAAGTGTCAAAGTTGAGTCTGTCAACATGTAGCATTGTTTCGTATACATACAGAGCTGGTACAGTCAGAATGCCTAAATTTTGATATGCTTCTCTGCAGCTTTGTCGAGGCTCAAGATTGGCAAGAGATCTGATTGCATTTTTCTGGAGGGTGAGTATCCTTTTCAGGTTTCCATTAGAGCTGCCCCAGATGATAAGACCATATCTAATATGGGACTCTACCAGTGCGTAATAGGCAGCTTTGACGGATGCCTCAGTACCCACTGATTTGAGTCGCCTCATGACGTATATGCCTGCACATATTTTATTCGAAATTGTGCTCACATGATGACTCCATGAAAGTGTATTGTCGATAGTTAAGCCCAGAAATTGTGTTTTATCGGCTACTGATATGTCTGGAATATTTGTTGGTATTTCATTTTTCCTACTGAAATGCACTTGCGTTGTTTTTTTAGGATTTATTGCCAGATCATTCAGTGCACTGTATTTGATGGCTCGTTGGAGAGAAGTCAGAGAGTTAAGGGATAGTTCATCTACTGTGTCATTTTTTATAAGAAGAGTAGTGTCGTCTGCATACATTATGCAGTCAGTACTGGGGCTGTCAATGAAAGTAGGGAAGTCATTAGTCAGAAGGATAAAAAGAACTGGCCCAAGTACTGATCCTTGAGGCACACCTCTTGCTATTGGTTTTGGAGCTGATGTGTATGATCTGGTGATGCAAGATTCAGTATGCTGTACCTCCACAAGTTGTGACCATCCTCGGAGGTAGCTGGAGAACCAATTATTCTCTATGCCTCCTACTCCCAGATTTTCCTGCTTTTTTAATATTAGGTCGTGTCCCAGACAGTCGAAGGCCTTGCTGTAGTCAAGAAATAAGGCTGTTACGTACTTTTCGTCATCTATGCTGTCGATGATTGATTCTACTAAGCTGATAATTGTTGATATGGTTGATTTTCCTTTTTGAAATCCATGTTGGTTGACTGTGATTAAATTGTGATGTTTAAGGTAGACCATCAGTCTCTTCAGAACAAGTTTCTCTATGATTTTTGCAAATGTAGATATTAGCGAGATGGGTCTGTAGTTCTGAGGGTCTGATTTCTTTCCTTTCTTGTGTTTCGGATAGACCTTTGACACTTTAAGTCTTGAGGGGAAGTGACCGTCGACAAAAGATTTGTTAATGATTGCTACAAGGGGTCAGGGTTAATTCATTTGCACAGAGCTTTACACTCTTTGAAGAAAACTCATCTATGCCACTGGACGATTTGTTTTTCAGGCTGCGAATTGTTTGATTCACCTCTGTCCAAGTTGTCGGTGTCATGCAAAATGACTCTGGCATGGGGATGTTTAACAAGTTTGGGTTTTCTCCTGTCCAGCCAGGTGCTAGAGTGTTTATTTGGTTTTGGATTGTCATATCAGCTATCTGAGTAAAGTAAGTGTTAAGGCTTTCAGCTACTTCTGCAGGATTATGTAGTGTGGTGTTGTTGATGTTAAGTTTAGGGCACTCCTGCTTGCACTGTTTCCCACGTCTCTCATTATTAATCAAACTCCATAGGGCCTTGGTCTTGTTGTCAGATTCTTCTATTTGCTTTGAGTTTGCTTGCCAATGCAGTGTTCTTAGTTTTTGGTCATATATCCTCTTTCTGTTTATCATTATTTCTTTTTCTCGAATATCTCCTGTTATTTCGTAGGTGTTAAGGGCTCGTAGATAGGAGGCTTTCATATCAGCAGATTCCAAGTCGTAATAATGAGATGGTTTGGTAGGGCCTCTGTTCTTGTGTTTCCTTTGAGGGCAGCAGATATCTAGGGCAGTATAAAGGGTGTCATGGAATATATTATATGCTGTTTCTGTGTCTTCAGCAGTTTCAACAGCATTCCAGTTTTTGTTGACGAGGATGGATTTGAGATTTTCGAGGTTTTTTTTCCCCATTTGTCGCTTTAGTATTAGTGTTGAGTTGGTCTCTTGGTTTAGGTCAAGGCTGCTCATCTGGGCTGTATGGTCAGAGAGGCCCTCGTCTCAGCTGTTACCCGTGTCGCAGGGAGGGGAAGCCTTCTTATGTTGTGTGTGGTTAGTTCGTCTTTTAGCATCAAATTGTCAGGGTTGTTTTCTTTTAAGCTATCAATGTTTATATCCCCTAGTATTAAAAATAACTTATTGTGTGCTTGGTTGTGGTCTAGGATTTGAGACAGGTCAGAGTCGTATGGTGGATCATCAATTTGTTCTCAGCCAAATGATTGAATCAGTTCTTGTTTTTGATTTTCTGCATGGGGCAGACATTGTTATGAAGCAAAAAATGAAACAGGTACTTAGCATGCCATGCCTTTTGTTTTGGATTGATCGGTGCAATTTTCTTAATTTCTCGAAATGTATGTAAGCAACAATATACATTTCCTAAATAAAGCTGAAATTGTTTACTTAGAATTGAATTTGTTTAGGTGATGTTGAATGATGTCCATAGATTGTTGTTTTGATCCTAGCATAACTTAGGCCATGCAAGTCTTGTTGCTAGTGACAATTTGTCATAAAAAATCTTACCATTTCGATTGTAATGCTCAAGGAATGTGACAGAATTGGCTAATTGTTTTTGTGATTCAACATCAGCACTTTAGGAACTCAGTGTGAGGATAACTTTCATTACTTCATTTTTGTCACAATTTTATAAATTACACTTCTTGACGCTTGAAGTGAGTCCTAGATAAGAATGAAATTGTAAAGCGTCTGTTGTCTCTGACTTTTTAATTAACCTTTTGCTCCAAGTCATCAATTTGTAGCTTCATAATTAAGTGAAGCACTCAAACTTCAAGAAGAAATTATTCACTTATTAGGGAAAGGTCATTTTAGCCTAAGTAAATGGGCAAGCAAAAATCCAGATCTTTTACATGCCATCAACCCAGATCAACCTGCTGAATACATTAACTTCTGTTCTAATGATGATGCAAGTGTGAAAATTCCATGACTTCATTGGGATCCTACCAGTGATACTTTTATGTATAAGCTTCAAACTTGTTCTCCAAATTACACGAAAAGATCTATTCTGTCTATTATAGCCAAGGTCTATGATCCCCTAAGTTTTTTAGTATCACTCATTTTCTGCAAAATGCTTAATCCAGGATTTATGGAAGCATGGGTTAGGTTGGGATTCAAACATTCCTGCTCATCTACAATGTATTTGGGAACATTTTGTCAAGAAACTTGAAGATTTATCACGACTTCACATACCGAGACTTGTAGTATTATTAGCTGATAGGTTCATTCAGCCCTAGGCTATTGTACTGCATTCTACCTTAGAGTAGTTAGTGATGAAAGTATAACATCACATCTTATCATTGCTAAAACTTGGCCATCTTGAAAAATTCACCTATTTCCATACCATTCCATCACTCATTGTACAACACCACTGTACGTGGGTGGGTGGATCAACACCACTGTACGTGCAATGTGGATGGGTGGGTCAACACCACTGTATGTGCATGAGTGGGTGGGTGGGTCAATACTACTGTACGTGGGTGGGTGGGTCAACACCACTGTACCTGCATAGGTGGGTCAACACCACTGTACGTGCATGAGTGGGTGGGTGGGTCAACACCACTGTATGTGAATGTGAGAGCGGTTGTTTTAATACTAATTATACTTGATTCTCCATAAACTTCGAAGATCTCATGGTGAATGTTAGCTGCTTTCACACATTAATGTTAGGAAAACAAATCACAGCGTATACGTGACAGGTAGTGGCCTTTTCAATCAGAGGAGCATTTCAAACACTCATAAATAACCATAAAATCCGTAAATATTGAGCTACATCGATGTTTTTTTACTCTACGTAATCACCGTAAACAGACGATTCCAACGATATGCTACACAACACCCCTGCACTCTAGCGGTAATATTCGTAAAGTCGTAAAGTAAAGTGATAGTAATTAGTGTTGAGATTCATCGTTTTTTCACTAAGACAATCTTTTATTCAAAATTTTCTACATTTATCATTTTTTATCCAAATTACACCAAATTTCTTTTATTTTAACCTAAATTAACTATATTTTCAATAAACAGACAGTTTTTCAACATAGTGCATCTAAAAATATTCTTCAAATTCATCATAAACACAAAATTCTTCTGATTTGGCTTCCGAACTTCAGAAACATCCACTGAACCCTGCAATTTCACCAGGCCTACACCCATGGACACCAATGTAAGTTTGCATACCATAATAGAGCATGTCTTTAGCTAAATTTTAGTATATAATAGAACTCTCTAGTGTTTATAGAAATTGTGTTTTAAACAATTCTGAATGGTTCCGTGATGGCAGTTGTGGCTTGCCAACAGACACAGTGTAGCCGAACGCTGACCGTATCACTATAACAGTGAAATTCCAAAATGGTACTTACTTTAAAAATATGCCTCGTTTAGGACTAATGTATAAGTTCTAAAAATGTTTTATTCACATCATAATTAATATCAGACTATATGGATGGATTAATAAAAACCAGAAAAATTTGGAATCGCACAGTGCAGCAGGTGAGGCAATAGTTGTGACATGCATGAGGGGGGAAGTGTATTATGGTATACTGGGGACATAAGGAGGGAAGCAAAAGTAATTCGACAAACAACAATATAAAACAATCTAATATTTAGTTTGTTTCCAATTCAATTGGTTATTTTCAGTGTTTGAATTTAATTTGTAATCATTTATCTATTTGCATATGACTGCAAATTATACAAATCTAGTTAATTCAAAGAAACAAACGTAAAATAAATATAGTTATTTACCTGTAAGCAATTATGAATATGAACTTATTTCATTTAAAAGTTTTATTCATCCAGGATGTCTAGCTGTCTGGTTTAAGTATTACATTTTGATCAGTCTGAAAAAGTTTGCAATAATATGATTTCCGACCTCCAATGTTATTAATATTTCATCCTACCGTTTGTATTTCATCCATTTATAGTAGTTTTCTCCACTAGGTTTTGTGTGCAGGGTAATATTCAGTCCATTTACCAAACCATATTAATATATTTTTCCTGCTGTTCAACGCAATGTGCATTATATTCTTTCTAATTTAGGAAATCGTTTAACATTTTAATAGGACAAAATATCATCAATACCATATTTGTTGGACTTGGCAACATAGATAACACTGATTGACTCATTAATTGTATGTTGTATCAAGATAATCAATAGGGATGGGTCGGTCCCTAAAGTTGGTTCTCGGTTCTATCGGTTATTGACAAAAAAGAACCGAACCGAAAACTGATGAGAAAATCTCGGTTCTAGAAAACAAATGGGGAGATGGCTTTCATATCAGAAATGTTTCAGTTGTGAAAAGTTCTGATAAACAGAACAATCAAATGATATCCCTGCCACAAGATAAACAATATATCTTTGTCAGAAAATATCTACCCCTGGAAGGCTACTTCCTTATCAGTACGTGATTTGGCTAGGACAGAAAATATTTACCCATAGTATGGCCACTTTCTTATCAGCACGTGAAAAGAGACAGATAACATTAATGAGTTATTTGACACATAACATTAATGAGGAATTGACACGCAAAGGCAGTAAATTTATTTTTGTTCAAGAGTCCAGTAGTCCTTTACACCTGAGCTCCACCCCTGTTTACTGTACTATGACCCTTTCTTATCACTTCCTGCCTGATAAAAAACACCTTGTGGAAACATTCCATTCTGTTAACAACTCATCTAACATTCTGAAAAAATTATGCTTTTAGTTTTATTGTGTATTTTGAAAAATAAAAGGTTTTTAATTTTTATGATGAACTTAAGATATTAGAGTTTATTTATTTAGACTTTAAACAATGCATACAAAACCTATAGGGAATCGGATTGAAAAATAAATTTTAAAGATTAATATTGTGTTAAAAGTAAACAAAGTGAGTGTTTAGCATTTTTATTGAAATAGTTAAATTTTATTTTAATTGTTTTTTTCTTTTTACAAAGTTTTAAATTGGATTAATGTTTAAAGGATTAATGTTTTAAATTGCATTGACTTAACATTTACTGACCCAAAATAGTTTATTATTTTTTTTAATTTAAAACAAAATGTATACTGTAATTTCTTTAAACATTTATGGTATTATTGGCTGTATAGTTTTTTTATGAATGTGAGTACCACTTATATTTTCTTAATTCAAGATTATCTTCAATTAAGAAAAAAACCAATAGTTAATACAAATATTTTTGTTTTCAATTAATACAAATAATTTTTTTAATTAATTATATTATTTGTTTTTGCTATTTATTTTTGACGTAATTACATCAACCTCTTAAATTTAGTTGTGGTAATTTAAATCAATTGTTGTGATTTGTTTTTGAATAAATTTTATTACTAAAACAGATCTAAAATGGCAGGTTATTTTCAATTTTCTCTAGGCTTATAAGTTTTGTAATTTCCTCAAGGTAAATTTCAATTGCATACTAATTTGAGCATTATATTCCATTTAACTAAATTGTATACTTTTTAAATTTAAAGTAAATACTTTTTTGTGCAAAAACTGTAAACAATAGTACCCTGAGAATAAATAAAATGTTACCAATTCTCTAGTCATTGGAAATATTGTGTGTCATTTTACAGATTTTTAGAGTGTATTATACATCATATTGGAGAAATTTCCAAAATACTATGCACAGTTTTTACTAACTGGTTCCACATAATTTGTTGATTCATTGGCGTAAAGGTATTAGAAAAATTTTCTGAGACTTTCTCAAAAAGTACTTAGAACCAAGAACCGATTTCAGTAAAGAACCAAACCAGAACCGAAAAAAATGGAATCGACCCATCACTAATAATCAACTCTCTTTTATTTACTAGTAACATCAGAACAGTAATAAAATAATGAAAAATAACAGTCACATAAATATGAGCAAAAAATATATAACTATCGTAAAATCTCAAAAGTCAGCACAATAACCATGTCTAGTGCGAGTACAGTAAACCTTGTTTTATCCGGACCCAGATTATCCAGATTACGGTTTATACGGATCAGCAGACTGAACACATGGATGATGACTATTTGTTTCCAACAGTTGTTACACCACCGTAGAAAAATTAAACGTTGTTCTCTCATGCCAGCGATAAACTCATTACTGCCGCATTGCTTGTGTAGTGTCATTTATTTATTTATTCATAAGTCGCTGATCGTCAAGATATGGGCGAATATGGATTTCGAATGAGTGTAGATGAGCGAATGTAGTCACTGTTACAAACTAAGGCCGACTATTCCTTAGAAAGTGTCATTAATTAATAGCCCAATGACAAATGAACAGCCGGTGATTATCAGCTGATCCTTCTCAAAATGTATTGACTCTGATTGGGATCGAACTGAGAACCTTTAGCACATGAAGCTGGGATTGAACCAACTACGCTACTGACCAATCGTATTATTGACATGCACATGTGCAGGCATGGTTCCTGGTGCACTGCAAACTGTAAGTAGGTACTGTATTGTATTTGGATTTGTTCTTGGGAAATCCACACGGATAGCGCTTTTTATTGTTTCTACTAGTTGCTGCTGAGTTGTGTACGTAAACTTTTAAGTTTATAGTATGAATACTGGATAGTGCTGAATAAATACTTTCTACCGTGACAATAAACGTTATTAAATGCTATTTTTTTATAGTGTAAAGCTTGTTTATTCATATGACCTTCCTATCCAGACGTTTATCATTGTCCAGACCATCTTAATCACAAGAATAGCCAACAAAATATAGGCTATTGTATGGACTGTATCCTGTAGATTCGGCTTTTTATTGTTCATTTACATAAAAACACTGACTATGGTCAAGTTTAGTAATGGTGATACATTTTTATTGGGCGTTCTTTCAGTTACCTGAATATTCTCATGCAAATGAAGCAAGGCCGAACTGCCCGCTCGCCTCTGTGAAGCATACATTGCCTATTGTACCATGTAGGCGTCTTTTACCAATATTTACTCTATTTTTATTTTATGTATTTTTAATTCAGATTTATATGCAACCGGATCAGGATACCGCCACATTAGTCCGGATAAAACGAGATTTACTGTATATAGTAGACTATGCTGATGGTGGCAGGGGGGAAGGAATTAGTGGTGAATGCATTCAGGTTGGCCAATAATTCTTAACATTTGTAGTAACATAAACACATCATGTGACCTCCAGGCAGCTGCTTGTCTTAGCACCAACAGCAAATATAGAAACTGATTGTTCGACCTTGCCTGTCAAACTTTGATTCTTGCTGTAAGTGACCTCTTACTAAGAACTCTTATTTTTACTTTCCATTTTCTGACAGTGAGCTCAGTTATTCGGGAGGCTGGTTGATTGGAACTCAGATAACCGGTACTCTACTGCAGAATGCAAATTTGAAGAAATTGCTTAGCATTTTCTGTTTATGTGCAGCTTACTAAGGGTTATATCTATTCAGTACTTGAGAATAAATTATCAGTGTCTTAAGTATTTTATCACAAGTTTTCGTAATACTATTCTTTATATAACAACAAACTGGCTTTATCAGCTTGTGTTGGGTATCATAAATCTGCAGACTCAACAACTTAGCTTAAAGATTTATGTATGTTTGCTGCTGTTTTAATTATATCGTTATCTGTTTAGTGCTGCATTTGTCTTCACACTAAATGTTTTATCTTTTTGAGGACTTATAAGATGATTTATTACAATTGCATATTTTATAGAACAGAAAACCTTGTGCAGATTTATTTGTAATATCTCTTTTCTGCCTCTCTCTTCCTGCCTTTTTATCATAAAATTAGCATGTATAATACGAGGTATAGTCAAAAATTCCCAGAATTGGTTGAAATACGAGGTACGTCCAGAAAGTAAGTTCCGTTTGGTAATAAAAATAATTTGTCTACAGATACAAAAAAAATATTTATTGCACTAAAATCTACAACTCTTAAACTACTTTTCTACATAACTGCCGAAATTTTGCAGGCATTTGTCCATAGCGTGGCACAAGTTTTTCTATGCCTTCTTCATAGAAGGTTGCCGCCTGTGTCTTCAACCATTTGGAAACATTTTCTTTCAGCTCTTCGTCATCGTTGAAGTGTTGAAGTTTCTTATGGGGTGTCATAAGAAACCTAAGTTTCATCTCCTGTGACTATCTGTGGCAGAAAATCTTCACCGCCTTCATCATAACGGTTCAAAAACTGAAGTGCACTACCCATCCGTTGTGTTTTGTGTTGCTCAGTAAGAATTTTCGGTACCCAACGTGAGCAAAGTTTCGAAATTTCAGTTTTTTGGTAACAATTTCATGAATTAATGATCGTGAGATTTGGGGGAATTCCATAGCGAGAGCACTCATTGTAAACTTACGGTTTTCCTTGATCTTCTCATCAATCGTGTGAACCAGTTCTTCTGTAATCAAAGATGGACGCCCACTTCGTTCTTCATCATGCACTTCATTACGTCCTTCATTAAACTGTCGGACCCATCTTCTCACCATTGAATCACTCATCGCATTTTGTCTGTAAACCTCGCAAATTTGCCGATAAATGTCAATTGGTTTCACTTTCTTAGCATTCAGAAAACGAATCACAGATCTGATTTCACAAGCGGCGGGATTTTCGATCAACACGGACATTTTAAACAAGCACAACAAAGCGTACGAGACTGACAGCGATCTCAAAATGGCGTACGTTTCTTCTCCTTGATACAGAGCGTCTGCCACGCATGCGCGGAACTGCGATCGCAGCGCTGCAGCGGATATAAATGGAAACGGAACTTACTTTCTGGACGTACCTCGTATGTTTATTGGACAAAGACAAGATCTTACAAACCTATATTCCTTCAAAAAACTCTTTTCCTACAACAATACACTTGTATCTACAAACATACAGGCGGCCAAAACACTTTTGACACTTATTTTTTAAAATTTATTTCAATACTTTTATCACATTTTTTCTGACAGCTTTAGCACCTGCAAATCGATTTCCTTTTATTGATGTTTTTACTGTGTGAACAATAAGAAATCGGCCGGCATGAGGTCAAGCGAATATGAAGAATGTTTTAACGTGGTAACGCCGTGCTTGACTAGGTAGTTACATACTAACGAGAATCGATGTGCAGGGGTATCGTCATGCAGCAAAATTCAATTTTTTTCTGCTAATTTTTAAGGCCATTTCCTCCTAATGCTCCTAAGAACTTTAGTTTGGATAAATTTACCTTAAATGCTGCGATATCATCAATTGTTATTCTTCATTTTGCATGGACAGTTTGCGGAACTCGCTCAATGACAATTTTATACATCAAATTATGTCAATAGGGTATTATTATTATTTTTGAGTTACGGAAAACTCATGTTTTACCAGTTCAAATAATGTTTTTACTGATATCATTTTCCAATCTACAATGCATAGTTAAATACATAATCTGCTTCAATAATAATGCTTTAGGAATTTCCTTGTAGCAAAGCTGTCAGCAGAAGGTATGGCTGCTCATTCACCGAGGCTGAGCCCAGACAGTAGTTACTTGGTGTGGCTACAAAGGCCTGCACGAGGACCCCATCATGCCTGTCATCAGCTGGTGAAGCAGGTATTGTGATTTTGATAATTTCTTCACTTGAAAAATTGTTTGGTTCAAGTGATTGAAATAGTATTGCCTTGGCATATACAGATTATGTATAATGATTTTATAACAAGACCAAATGAGATGAATTGTTAATGAAATGAAAAACACTTTGTTTATTTCCTGTATAAACAAGTGATGACCACTAACATTATTCTCTTCAATATTAGATATAGGTGGTATAAACCTTCACCGTACTTGTATGGTTGTGCGGTGGATCAATGTCACAGTACGTGTAGGGTGGGTGAATGGGTCAATACCACAATACGTGTATGGGTGGGCTGGTGGGTCAATGCCACAGTACATGTATTTGAGGGCTAGTTGGCCTTGCCATACTAAGTGTTAGGGAGGGCGGGGTGGTGAATATTAAATTTCGGCACTACTGGCGCACTTCTGTGACGTAGCTACTTGGGGACAAAGAGCTGTGTAGATTGTAGGCGATAGGTTCTATTAATATGCTCGATCCTCTTTATACCGACATCGCGTCCGTTCAGTGTTTGCTATCGTCGTGGATAGTACTTGAGAAGTCGGGTGTTAATCAGTGTCGGGGTGTTGTGTAAGGAAGATAACTGAGTATCAGAATGGTCATTAGCTGAAAATCAGATCAATATTACGTGGTTCGGATTCCACGCAAAACTGTAGGTCCCTTCGTTGCTTTCAATATTAGATATAGCTACATTGTTTAAAAATCTACAACAAATAATGCCCAGGATCGGTGGAAGTTTTTAAAGAATCTTGCTTGGAATTTGTGGAAATCACAAATGATTGTGAGTGCACAAATGAAATAAATGCATGTTGTTGTAAAACAAAATAAAAACCCTTTTTGAAGCGAAAGACATAGAAATTCCAGGACCTCAGAACCGCGAAGAACCTTAAGTAGCTGGTAAAGGCTGGGGATGCTTCATCTGCCGATACAAAAACCAATAACAAAAAGTCAGCATGTAAATTTTTATCACTTGTTTTGCTGTGTTCCATTATGTACTCAGTTTACCATACAAGGTAACTCATAGAGCAACAATGACTAATCACTTGCAAGCTGATGACAAATTTCTGCTCTTATATAAAATGAAGTAGACTATTTACAATAATAATGAATAAATAATTATTTTAAGGGTATTCAAACTTTTGAACTCTACATACAATTAATTACTATTATTTTAATTCCTATAACTGTATTTCGAAGTAATATCTTACATAGAATGTATTATTAAAAGATAATTCATAAAAATATGTCCTTGTCTGTTATTTATTCACTAAAGCTATTTTATGAAATTACAAAACCAATGGCGTCATGAAACTGTACGCAATTCTGAGTTAATGTGATATTAATTTAGTGTAATTTAATTTTACATTATAATTCATAAAAATATGTCCTTGTCTGTTATTTATTCACTAAAGCTATTTTATGAAATTACAAAACCCATGGCGTCATGAAACTGTACGCAATTCTGAGTTAATGTGATATTAATTTAGTGTAATTTAATTTTACATTTTTTTATACTCGGAAAAAGATTTGACTGAACAAGTGATACTGAATCTGCAAGGGTAGTTTAAAATTAATTTCTCTTTTAAGGGGAAAGAGGTAATTAGAAAGAGGTATTGTGCATTGTTAACAACTGCAAAGTGAAAAGTTGTTAACTTATGTTAAGTATGTAATCATCATTTGACCACTTTTGCACGTTTGCCTAGGTTTGGGGAGCCCTGCCACACATATTGGTCGACGTAGTTCAGAATCACACAACATGTGCCAGCGGACACAAGTTCTATGGCCTGTACTGTCACACATTGCCTGACCGCTGCTTCAGTGACAACAATACTTTGTTGCTGAGCTCAGGCCAGCATACAGCTGTGTACTCCTATACCGTAAACACAGGTATTGTACTCAGATTGACTGTTGAACAAATACATTTATTTTTATTACTATTTAGGTTGTCATAGTATATATGTAACTCTACAGTATTGCTCTAGTTTATGCATCGTTAATCAAATTCCTAGAGGAACATTAAGAAGCAAGGCCCACGGTTCGAATCCCCAACTGAACTAATGGTTGATATTCACTCATTGAATAAAATGCACACGATGGCTTGAAAGCTCATGTAAACTGGCGAGTGACGTTTTTTTCAAAGAAAAAAACTGCTTGAAGTGAATTTTATTCTCTTGTATCTCATTGGTTGGAATACAACTTGTATATTTGAAAATTTGATGTCAGTTCATTTTAAAAAACTTACAGAAGATTTGTTTCATTTAAGAACAAATAATGGTCAATTTACAGTACCTTCACCCTACATGTCCATCGAATACCTATGCAACACTTTCAATTTATTCACCTATTCATTTGCCAATTTAAAATGCATATCCATATTGTAATACTTCTCTGTAAGCGGAGTAGTCTGTCTTCATTTTTTGATTTTTTCAATGTTCATAGATTGTGTTCTAGATTTCTATGGTTGTAACCAGCTCAACATTTTATAATTGCCAATAACATTTCTGGTTTATAAAGATTATTATTTTTGGATTTAAAAACTAGTAAGAGGAATATGAGTTAGAAAACGCTTCTTTTAACCAAGATAGTATAAAAGATAATAAGAAACAATGTAACAATGGGGAAGGATAGCTGCTTTCTTTTCAGATTGGACTTGCCCAGTATTGTGCTGTCCAATAGCATAGAAACATCACCTTTCCTTTCAGTACTGCTTAAATTGAAATTGGTTCTTAATCCCTTTAACGTTGATGTGCGCCGTGAGCGCACATCACAGTTTGTTTGATAAATGCCGAGCGCACGCCATTTGGTCCCGCTAAAACTGCCGACTTGCGATATGGGCGCACATCATGTTTATTATAATTGTTATTTTATTTGTCGACCGAATGCTTTCAAACTTGAAATAGTGATTGAAGACAATATGGCAATTAGCAAAAATATGTGTTACCAAATTAGTTGTTATCATGACGTCATAACACCTGTTTATCTTCTTCTTGTGGCCATTTGTACTATGTTGTTTCTTAGTTTTGATTTATTACATCTTATATTGAAACTAGTTTTTTTTTTAGTTTGTTTATTATTTTAGTTGTAAATAGTGGTAGTTGTAAGCACTGGTAGGACAAGGACTGTTTGTATCAAAAGTAAAAGGGGAGCTCATGTTTTATGCTTCGGCAAACACAAGCGTCCATAAACTGAGTTATTCTGTTAATGTATATATTGTAAATATTTGTTTATAGTGTAACCGTTTTTTCATATTGTTTCTATATTCTATTTTCATCATTGGAGATAAGACGGTATATAAGTAAACATTTCTAAAGACAAATGCCAACAATTGTAAAATGTAACGTTTTTACCAATTAGGAAGATTACAAAATCTTAAAAAAATTGTAATATCTATGTTTTTGAACGGGGTAATTTTTGTGTGTGTACTTACAATTAGATGTAGATTAGGCTATATATTTTAATTTTGTGGTTTAGCATAGGCCACTACAATGCATAACTACCTTTTTAGGTGTACAAAAAGTAGTTATGTATGTTTAAACTTGAAAAACATTTGTTTTTAATTTTTTAGAAAATTGTTGTTATATAATTGTTTAAAACTTTTGTCAACAACTCAAGATTATATTTTATTTACAACAAGCACATTCTTACGAACAAAACAAGACCCCATTTGCTAATTTCCAATAAAAAAATAAGAGAGCTCTGAATATTTTGTCAAAATGGCCAAAAGTTGCCTGCCACTTTTCGCACACCCTTTATGACAATGGGTTGGCATTTTTCACAAGTACCCCAAAAAATAGTCTGGCACTAAAAGGATTAATTTACAAAAGGTGATGGGGTTAGAAATTAAAACATAAAAATAGCTGCCAAACAGGCATGCCTCTGCTTTTATATTTTATTTTATATTTAAATACTGCAAATACTTCTTTTAAAACATATTTAGTTTTTTTTCAAAACATTAGCTTCGAAAGTTGATCTGTGAAAGGTTAAGCTAAACAATATTTCAATCCCCTGATATTACTTAGAATTAAAAATATAGTATTCCTTACTTGAAAAATAAGAAAACAAGGCAAGATAAGACTTTGAAGGTGCTTGTATAAGGAATGTTTCCACTCACTTATGAATTAGAGTTTATAAAGTATATTTGCTTCTGAAATTTTTAAGTACAACAAAGAGATCATTACGCGTAGTTTAAAAAACTGTAATAATCAGCTAAGCTAGAAGTGTACATGAGAAGATGGTTTAGAGTTAAACTTCATATCAAATCAGGCATGTACCTTTAAGCTCATGCTCAAGAATTATGTACAATGAACTTTAGTTCTGTAATTCAAGGCATATATATCGGATTTTAAATATCTAAATGTGAAATTATTTGAATTTGTTTCACCGCTAGGATGAAAGGAATAATTTCAAACTTAATTTCAATAAAATGCACCAGTGAATCTCAATTCATTGTCTAAAGATGGTGATTTCGCTTCACAAAAAACACTAAGACACGTGGGTTTCTATTTAAAGAATTCGGTCCGTACTAGTAATTATATTGCAACTTAAAGTGGCATTTAGTAGGTGAATAACTGTTATAGGGGACCATAATATGATTTTTGTAAAGAAGTGAGTATTTGTATAATATTTTATAGTGAAATATGTGAAATTTTAATTGTAATTTTTTGCGGTTTTAAAAACAAAAATTCATAAAATTAACTTATTATCCTCTAGATCAGACCTTTAATGATCGTTCAGTGTTCACTATAACTCAATATAATAATAAATTAACCGTACGCTTGAAATAAAAAGCATGTTTTAGCCTGCTGGTGGTAAGACTGGGCTATTGACTTCGCAGTTTTGGAAACGACTATCTTCAGATATTGGGCTATCTAAACGGTATAATAAAAATAGGAAGTACAGTAAAAAAGTTCCTGGAATCGACGTCCAGAGACTCAGCATTGTTGCCAGTGGGAATTTTGTTGTGTAGCAGTTGGTACTACTCCTGGAGAAGGGATATCGCTAGCGTGAGAATTGCTCAGCCACCATTGTTCCCCTGTGGAGAGCGTTTTTCGTGTATTTGCGTGTTTACATTGTGGCTTTTTGAAAATTGATTTAGTGAACTGAGAAAAACATTAAATTTGCTGTTTTGCTTCAAAAGTCGTCTTCTAAGAAAATGAATGAAATGATGATGAAATGAAATGAAAATATCTTTTTTCCATCTGAAACAATACACTTAATTTACAATACAATGTGATAGGAATATACTCAACCATCCTACACAGTTGCGATGGCCGGCAAATAAAACAAAGAACACATCTTACATATTCTTATCAGTCACTAAGTCCATGACACTGAGAATTGGTGTTAAATTGAAATGTTAATTCAGGCGTACGGAGTTGAGGCAATGAAGAAAAGCCAAGTTTACGAATGGCACAAATGTTTCAGAGAAGCATTAACATTTAACATTAACATTTAGCAAGTTGTCCATGCAAACAGAAGACTAATGATTGATGAAATCGCATATGAGGTAAATTTATCGCATGGCAGTGGCTACACAAAAATTCTAAGGCGCTTACAAGATGCCATTAGGAAGAAATGGGCTTAAAAAATGAGCAGATAACGATTGGATTTTGCTGCATGGCAATACCCCTGCTCATTGATCTCTGTTGGTACATGATTACTGAGTCAAGCTCCGCGTTACCACGTTAGAACATCCTCCATAGTCACTTGACCTCATGCTCGCTGATATTTTCCTGTTCATACGGTGAAAACATCAAAAGGAAAACAATTTGCGAGTGCTGAAGCTGTCAGAAAAAATGTGACAAAAGCATTGAAATACATTTAAAAAAATAAGTGTCAAGGGTGTTTTTTAACAACTGTATGACCGTAAAGACAAGTATGCTGTTGTTGCAGGAGTAGAGTATTTAGAAGGGAAATAGGTTTGTAAGTTTTTATCTCTGTTCAATAAGTAAATATATTTCAACCAATTCTGGGAGCTTTTTTAGTATAGCTCATAGTAAGTTAACAAACCATTAATTTTACAAAGTATGTTTCTAGTAATCAATGCCATGGCTACATTCTAGCCTAGATATAGATTTTAGTGAGCTTCAAATTGCACTCAAGATCAAAAGAGGTGTTTTTCAGGGCTCTGTGCTTAGATCAGTTCTGTACAATTTACTTACCAATGACTTTTCAACACACCTACAAGACATCTGTGAGACCTTTATGTATGCTCATGACACTGCACTCATCCCTGGCAGAATGGACAAAGAACAACTTGACGATGTATATGTGGCTCTAGAAATGGCAAAGAAATACTGTTACATAAATGATCTAATAATAAACGAGACCAAAACACAACAACTGCAAAGAATTTTAAGGGCATGCCAGGAATTGAAATTACAAGATCTGCAAGATATCTCGGTATAACTATTGACAACATCTTATCCTGGAAGTCACATATTGACAAAATTTGCCCCAAATTTAGCTCCAGAAGAATAAGGTAAATCAGCAATGTACAGACATAAAAAATACGGCATCCTATGCCCTCTTTGAATCCCATATGAGGTATGACTCAATTGCTTGGGGCAGTACAACAGTCAACAATCTACAAAGAGTGCTAGTAATTCAGAAAAGTACTATAAAAGCAATTGATTGATTCATTACAGAGATAGCTGCAGAACATCTTTTAAGTTGTGACACTGTATGTCCTTGAAACTATAATTTACACAGTTTCAACAGGCCAAAACAGACTTTTGAACTACCATAATTGTAGGACAAGAAACGGACACAATTTCTCTCTACCACTACATCACCTCAGCCTCTATGAGAAGAAACCTTCGTATAGAGGTGCTGTATACTTCAACGCTCTGCCAGAAAACCTCAAACAACTTCCTGAAGCCAACCTGAAAGCAGCTCTAGCGGATTTACTTCTCAAGCGCCCCTTCTACACTCAAAAGGAATTCCTAGAATGGAGAAACAGAATAAAATATTAGAACAACAAAATGTGAATGTGTTTCAAATTCAATTGCCTTGTGAATTTTATTGGTTATATCTGGTTATCCAACTAATTTTCATCAATATACTCCCCATAACTAGGTTTTATAGTGATGTCCTATTTTCAATTTTTTTTTTAACTTGACGAGCCAGTGCATATGGCCTGTATATGAACTTTATTTAACAAGTGGAGTACTGACAGTTCAGTTATTAGTATATTGGAGAGATAGGACATCAGCAAACTTACCTTAAGAGACAAGTTCACTAACATCAGAATAGTAGTCACAAACACAAAATACACCAAATCTCACAAATTTTCAACACCACAGGCATTTTCTTCAGGTGAGTAGAGGGAGAGAGAGAGACACTGAAATGACTTCCACTATTTTTCAGTGTCTCTCTCTCTCTCTCTCTCTCTCCCTCTACTCACCTGAAGAAAATGCCTGTGGTGTTGAAAATTTGTGAGATTTGGTGTATTTTGTGTTTGTGACTACTATTCTGATGTTAGTGAACTTGTCTTTTAAGGTAAGTTTGCTGATGTCCTATCTCTCTAATATACTAATTCCTGGCCTAGTGCCCTTTAACCTAACCTAAAATTGACAGTTCAGTTAATAATTTGAACCTTAGGCAATCCACTCTGTAGTCTGACGATTTAGTTACTGTAAAATGTATGTATAATACTAGGCCAATTGTCCTTGTATTACACATCTATATCAAGTGCCACATTCCAGACACGACTTTTTCCTTTATTAAAATTTAATACTGTTTATTGAATTATGAACTATTTTGGTTTGTTTTAAAAGTTCTCAAGAAAAAATAAGAAGAGTTTTATTCTTTCTTAAAAACCCTTTTTATCATTTCATTTATTTCTTCTAATGTGATCACTCTTTGTAAATTAAATTCTTCACCTATTACCATTGTTGTGATAGATATTGCAACCATATACCATTGTTTATAAATATACCAGCATTGTTGTCATTTATTGTTATAGAAACTGGTAGTATAAATCAGATTGATCAGTCAGGAGGCAGTATTGGGGTACTAGATGTCAGCGGCAGTCAAGTTATCTGTAGTTTTTCATCAGTGGACACTCCAGCATCCCTCCTTTTTGGTCACTTGTCTGCTGATTCACAAACTCTTCCCCTTTCTCCTGTCACAAAACGTCAACCACTGCCACCCTGTGTGCCAAGCCTTCAGCAGTATATCTTTGATCTTACTGCAGAGATCAAGGATTCTGTTAGTAAGTAGTTTTATATTCACATTTTTGTAATTCATTATTCAAATGGCAACTGACCTAACTCTTACAATAATAATAATATTTATTTCTAAAATAAGCCTATAGGGGTATTACACCTATACATAGGCTGGAACAATGTTTTTTTTTATAAAATAAAATTAAAACAAATAAATCAAAAGTATACAATAAAAATAAGTAACATTACAATTAAATAAGTTGCTAGGAACCTTATCATTCTCTTAAGTAAAGAATGTTGCTCTCATCAAACTACAGGGATATCTAAAGTGAAAAGACTTAACAGAGAGACATAAAGGCTTTATCAGGGTTAGGTAAACTTCCACTTCAGTTATTGGTTTGATTGTAGACCGCCTGGAAGCCAGGCTCAGTTGTTTACAATTTATTGGTTAGCCTGCATCACGCTTTCAATTTAAGTGAACTATGCTAGGCTTAGAACTTATTTAGCCTCCTTTATACTTAAAATTCATATGAACACCATTTGGCCATTAATTCATGTGAACTACAACATAGAACTCATGTTTCTATTCCACAGAACCCATGTGGACTGCACAAATGCTTAAATCCCTTGTGAACTATGTTACGCTTACAATTCATGTGAATTTTATTTTGCCTACAACTCTTATGGATACTCTATTCTTACAATACATGAGTACTACATTATGCTTACAACCTCTGGACCTACATTATGCAACTGTAATGGACTCTTATCAGTTCTTTGCCGTAGCCTTGGTACCAAATGAGGGCATGGTATACTGCTGACATGAGATCAGAGTTGTTGTGGTCGAAGTGGAGATCAGGGTGAAGTTTAAGATTTAGGAAAAGGAGAACAACAAAATCACTTCAGAGAGTTCAAGCAGAAGCCATTATGTCACTAGCATGTGGACTATGCTGTATTTAAACCCATGTTGATTTCTATGTGCTTACAACTCCTGTAGCAGTATAATTCTAATATACTGTGCTTACAACCTATGAGAATTATGCCATATTTATTATTCATGTGGACTAAACTATAATTATAAACCATATGGACTACACAATATCACAACCCTTTTGGACTACACTATGCTTACAAATATTTAAAATGTGTATATAAATAGCTTTCAATTTTTCATTTCATTTGTTTTAATGTGGGAAATTTGAAACAGAACAAACTATCTCTTTAATTACATAAGCAGTAGGTCAGATACAGATAAATGTACAAAAATCAATCATTGCTGATTGATGTCAGTGATTTAGTTACGAAGCGATCATAGTCGAGCTTTAATTTTATAGTGATTATACTTCAGGCAGTAATATAAACTGTTTTCTCTTTCTTCCCTCAGTTGTTTATTTGTCTAATATATTTTCTTAAAACAGATTGCTTACTGATTGTTTATTGGTATTATGACTTACAGCTGAGTTCAACGCCATCTACTATGGGCCTATTGAAGGGGCAGTAAACAGTGTTCCTCTTATTGTCTGGCCTCACGGAGGTCCTCATGCAATGTTTTTTGAGTGCTACAGCGTCTTTAACCAATTCTTCATAAATGCTGGTGAGATTCAGTTTTATTCAGATGTTATTTTATGTAGCATACATCTTTTGATTGCCCTACAAACAATTATTCTAGTTTTTTTTCTTGAGCTCAACGCTACCTAACATTTGTTTTAGTCTGCCTAGAAGTAGGGTTGTGCTTTACTAGTAGTAGTATTTTACTACTCGAACTCGGCTCGAAGCTTCCGAAACTACTTGAAGATCAATCGAGTAGTTGTATTTCACGAAATATCATATTTACATCTTAGTTTAGTTTTAAGAGTAAACAGTTTTATAAGTTATAAATAAAAAATGTGCGCTTCCTTGTGTTTTATTTTACTCGTAATCATACGTTATCAGTTTGGTACGTGTAATTATGAACTAAGCAATATGCCTAAGAAGAGGTAGTACACGACGAAAGTCAAATTAACTAGTCGAAGTAGTGAACAAGTTCGTTCATTATGATTTGAACTAGTTCAGTTCAAAGTGATCAACAGAGCTGGGATGGTAGCGTCCACTGTAGAAACTGCTGCAGCCAATCTAGAGGACACACAACCCTTCAATATTGTTGCCATCACCCCTCCTCCCTCCTGTCATCCCCACCCACCCATGCACGTTCAGTTATAATAACCCACCCGTTAACCCATGCACGTTAAGTGGTAATGACCCACCCGCCCACCCATATCCGTTTAGTGGTAATGACCCACCCGCTCACCCATACACGTTCATTAGTAATAACCCACCCGCTCACCCATACATGTTAAGCGATAATGTCCCACCCATACATGTTCAGTAGTAATGATCCACCCACCCACCCATACTCGTTAAGTGGTAATGACCCACCCGCCCACCCACGCATGTTAAGTAGTAATGACCCATCCGCCTACATGTACACGTTCAGTGGTATTGTCCCACCCACTCACCCATACACGTTCAGTGGTAATGACCCACCCACCCACCCACACATGTTAAGTAGTAATGACCCACCCGCCCACACATACACGTTCAGTGGTAATGATCCACCCACCTACCCACGCATGTTAAGTAGTAATGACCCACCCGCTCACACATACACGTTCAGTGGTAATAACCCACCCGCTCACCCATACACGTTCAGTAGTAATAACCCACCCGCTCACCCATACATGTTAAGCGATAATGTCCCACCCATACATGTTCAGTAGTAATGATCCACCCACCCACCCATACTCGTTAAGTGGTAATGACCCACCCGCCCATCCATGCATGTTAAGTAGTAATGACCCATCCGCCTACATGTACACGTTCAGTGGTATTGTCCCACCCACTCACCCATACACGTTCAGTGGTAATGACCCACCCACCCACCCACACATGTTAAGTAGTAATGACCCACCCGCCCACACATACACGTTCAGTGGTAATGACCCACCCACCTACCCACGCATGTTAAGTAGTAATGACCCACCCGCTCACACATACACGTTCAGTGGTAATAACCCACCCGCTCACCCATACACGTTCAGTGGTAATGACCCAACCGTCAACCCATGCATGTTAAGTGGTAATGACCACACATGTTAGTAACGATCACACGTGTTGGTTGCCGAGTCTACTAGTCACTTGTAATCTAACCTAAAGTAGCGTGAATAAAACAGAAGTGCTGGTTAGAGTCTTTATGACCCAAGAAAAGGAACGAAAGATCCGGTTCAAGATGCTCAAAAAGACCTGTTACAGATACAAATCTAATAATCTGTACGCCATGGAAATTATGCATATTTTCATTCATATAAAAAATACCGTTCAATCAAAAGGGTCCCGAGAACGAGTCACTTAACATCCCAAGAATTGAACTTCCCATCTTTTCTAGGTGAAAGTTCATCTCGGTTGTAGTACACATACGTGTAAGGAACCGTTCAGCTCCTTTTCGGAACTGAAATTATTGTATATTTCTTGCGAGTCGATTGAGGTCTATTTTGTTTTTTAATCTGAGCAGGGAATCGTCCAATGATTTGATGTAAAAAAATACATATCATATAAAATATGGTAATGTCGTTCTAGCAGCGTGTGACACAACATTATTGATTTATTTTCTATCAAATAACAAATAGATATATATATCCGTGGCGAATGTCTATTAATTATTATTCTGAAAACACCTTTGATTGCCAAAACTGTGTGTAATATTTACGCATACAATATTTTTTCCTGTCAAATTGTTGAACGATTTTCTGACTAGGTTAGACAATAACACAGTTGGAGTGTAAAATGTGGTAAAATACGATAATTTTGATTCGTAAACTCACTCAACGGGACCCTGTTCACATTGATGTCGATGTAAACTTTAAAACAATCAAGAATCAACTTAAGTGAGGGAGAAACATGTTGAAGACCTTTTCTAAACAAAATACGACAAATTTAGAGATTCGGAAAATAATTTTTACTGAACCGAAGCCTTATTAAACGTCTCTTTTTTTATTCATATGTTTATAATTTAGCTGCCCAAAATCTTCACTGTATCACTAGTTGGCATTTAGCTGATATTTCAGACTGCATCTCGTCGCCAATATCAGCTAGACCTATTATATTAACCGACTACGTCTATGGTTTTCATGAATTTCTCGTTATGACATAATTATTTATCTGTTGTTCAGTGTAGCCTCATGTATTGAAGTAGTTTCAAGTTGCACATATTTCATTACCGATCATAATTTAAAAACTAATTCATCCTAAGCGACTTTAAAATTTATTTTTAGTAAACCTGCTTAGTTATTATTATCAATGGATTGAACTACAGCTTTGTCATCCAGATTTTCAAATTTGATTACTTAATTCATAGCTTATTTCCGGTTAGTTGTAACCTTGATATTACTGAATTAAATACCCACAGAATACAGATCCAATCTTCTTCGCGTGTACACAATCAACGTTTTGTTGAGAGGAGGCAATTCTGAAAGCAAATGACTGCATTTGGCGATGACGCCTGAATTTTAGCATCAGTTTGGTTGGATGCAGCTTTTGCCAACAAGATTCGCTATGTTTTTGTGGTACACTTTGAATTGAATCACTAGATAAACATATCGGCTGTGAAACAGTATAATTGGCTTGCATAGAAAATCTGATCTGTGATATTAGTGAACAGATTAAATAATAATAATTCACGTTGTTTCAATTAATAATATATTTTCTTAATTTCTTACATAATATTAGTTCTGAAAAAAGGAAAAAGGTTAAACAAAACAATGCCAAATAAAAATGTTGGAAGACAGGAAGTAAAAAGTTTTATTTATCAAATGTTACAGTTACATACAAAAAATCAAAATTATTGTGTTCAGTTTAGATGTATATATTTACGAATCTGGGAAAACTTAACATAGGCTTAGGATGGTGTCTGCCTTTTACAGTTGTCTTGGGTGAACAGGAAATCCTTCTGTAAATACTCGCTCGAAAATACTTGATAACGAAAAAATTCCAACTACTCGACTCGAACTCAACAATCACTACTCGCACACCCCTATCTAGAAGTACTGTATACTATGAATGATAAAACCCAAAAAATAAACGAACAATACATTTAATTATACACTTTTAGAAATGGAATAAAACTTATGATCAAATTAGAAAAGTGAAGCAGAACTCAAAAGACTACTCTATACCATTATTGAGTATAGTTCTTAAATCATGTTTCAACATCATAACCTATCTATGACAATCCTGTACTAGTGAACATTCAGATTGCCTTGTACATAGACTCTAAAACACCCCTGATTCTGGTAGCAGAAACCATAAATAAATAGTGTATCATCTAAAATGATAGGCTTAGTAGAAATTTATCCATAAAAGTAAAAAGTAAAGACAACCAGTTTGTTTTTGACGTTCGTGGTGAGTTGGTCTTGCGAGTGTAGTGGTATGATGACCGCTTCAGTGGAATCGGAAGCTGGTTGGATAAGCAGAATATTTTGTCCATTTAATAACCGGCTTTGTGTTTTGTTGAGATTTTCATATTTTGCATTTATTTTGTACCTCTCATTAAATATTTTGTCTATTTAATAACATGATCTGTGTTTTGTTGAACAATTTTATATTGTGTTTTATATTCTGTATAATTATATTATGTGTGATAGATTTTTAAGAACATTTGACTTGCATTACAGTAATCCTGTAGTATCTAATCACGTAGTAGTTAAGACTTTTGTTGTATTAGAATGGGTAAAAAAAAATAGTTTTAGATGTAGGTTAAGTTAGTAAGTACACCAGAAGACAACAGGAGTTTGTTATACATGTAGAAATGTTGTCTTTGGTTCCTAAACACTTGAAGCATTGGAAATCTCCAAATATTATTGTTCATCATAAAAAAAAAAAAAAAAACTGCAGCTATTTAAATTATTATTTAGCATTGTAGATGAAATTTCAATTTCAATTTATTTATTGCCAGTAAATACATGTTAATATACAATAGGCATTGTCACATGGTAAGAATTACATAATAAATGTAGTAAAATTACATATTTGCTAAAAACAAACAAAAGTACTCAAAAGTAAAATGAAGAATAAAACTACAGGTATTATCTAATATATAAAAGTTAGCAATACAATCTTTACGATGTGAGTTGGGGGAAGTCAGCATTCTTCAGGAAACGAAAGGTTAAAAAATTCATTAATTGTATAAATTACATTTTGTTTCAATATGCTTTGGATGCGTAATTTAAATTTAGGTAAACTCTGAGACCTGATCGTAATCGGTAACTTATTATAAAACTGAATTTGATTAAACTTATGGCTAGACTTTGTTTTGCTCAATCTGATTTGTGGTGTATCCAAGTTTAGCTTTTTCCTTGTGTTGTAAGTATGTACTGAGGCTCTATTAAAAAAGTTGTTTTCATTTTCTTTTACATAAACTAGATTTGTGTAGATATAAAGTGCTGGTAATGTTAAAATGTTCAATTTTTTAAAGCCTTCTCTGCATGAATCTGTAATGTTGAGACCACAAATCAATCTTATAGCCTTTTTTTGCCATATGAAGGCTTGTTCTGCAGTGCTGGCTCCACCCCATATCCTGATCCCATATGTCAACAAAGAATGGAAAAATGCGTAATATGATGTTATTAAGAGATCTTGGCTAACACAGATTCTAAGTTTACTAAGTAAATATATAACTCTAGAGAGTTTTTTACAAAGATTATCAATATGAGCATCCCATTTCAATCTGCTATCCAAGTAAAATCCCAATATTTTTACATTACTTATTTCTGTATTGTTATTTAAGCTAAAAAATATTGTTTCAGTTTTTTCTTCGTTAACTCTTAATTTATTCGCATCAAACCATGATTGGGCTTTATTGATAGTATTTTTTAAAGATACTTTCAATTGTGTAATGTGCCTGTGAGAGGAAATAAGACTTGTGTCATCAGCATATAAAATAGATGTTGAAGTCACATTGCTATCCAAATCGTTAACATAAACTAAGAACAAGAAAGGCCCAATTACGGAACCTTGTGGTACACCTTTGGTTAGAGTTTTAAAACTGGATTGTTTATGGTTTATTTTCACACATTGTGACCTGTCTTTAAGGTATGAAGTTAGAAGTTGTAATTCATTCCCTTTAATACCATAGTACTCTAATTTTTTACATAAGATATCATGTGGTAAGCTGTCAAAAGCTTTACTTAAATCAATAAGCAACATTCCTGAGGTTTCTCCATTTTCAAAGTTATTTAAAATAATGGTAGTTAGTGCATCTAAGGCCGAGGTAGTTGAGCAGTTTGTTCTAAAACCATATTGATGTGAATATAAGAGGTTATTCGATTGAAAATAATTACATAGCTGACTTAGCATACAAGATTCAATGACCTTACTAAATATTGGAACTAAACTTATCGGGCGAAAATTTTCAGGGTTACTCTTATCCCCTTTTTTATACACAGGTGTTGTTACACATTTTTTAAGACTATTTGGAAATAGGCACTGTGCAAAAACCATGTTTATTAAATGGACAATATGATCTAAAATAATATTAATTGACTTTTTAAGAACCCAATTGGATAAGCCATATGCATCTTGACTCTTGGAGCCACTCATGTTAGTAACAATCTTTCTTACGTCATCAGAAGATATTGGCGCCCACTTAAACCGATGCAGAGATGGATTTAGTTTGAAATTCTCAACAAGTTCTATTGCCTTCATTGTACTAAACTGAGTTGTAGCCATATTAATATTGCCCTTGCTCTTAGTATTGTCCACAACAGGTGAAGAAGTACTAGTAATGAAATAATCATTGAACTCCTCAGGAGTGATGGTTGTCTTTACCCCCCCTTGAGTACTTCTACCAGTTTCCTTATTGATCACCTTCCAAGCAGCTCTACACATGTTGTTTGAGGACTTAATGAAATTGTTATTAGCTTCCACTTTAGCTTGTCTTATAGCCTTTACATATAACTTTTTGAAAGATCTAAAATTATTTTTATCTTCATCCTTTTGAGTTATTTTATACTTATCATACAATGACAGCATAAAAGTGTGCATAGATCGAATGTGAGGTGTAAACCAATGTTTAATTTTACTTTTATTACTTGACTGGGTTTTAACAGTAATTAAAGGGCAATTTTCATTATAACAGTTACAAAAGATATTAATAAAGTAAGAGAAGGCTAACTCAACATCATGGAATTCATAAAGTATAGACCAGTCCACTAGACTTAGATTATCTAGAAATAATTCTAGCCTATTTGTTGTTGTCAATCTTACAGATTGAACAAGTTTTTCTTTATAAGTACTATTTTTACCTTTAGAAGGAAAACGAGCTTTAAGCCAGATGCCTGCATGATCTGACAATATATTTTCTGGTAATAGAGAGACTAATTGGTCTTCTTTATCAATGTTTGTTGCATAGTTATCTAGACAAGATGTTTTCCTAGTAGGCCTATTGATGGTGCAATAAATATTGAACGATCTTAAGACATCCAGAAATCTTTTGGTTTCAGATGAATTATTGAGGATATTTACATTGAAATCACCAGATATAGCAAATTTAGCATATGGGTACTTGCATGTAATGAACCGACCAATTTTTTCAAAATATTCCAGAAATAAATTGAAACTAGAGTTTGGTGTGCGATACAATGTTACTATTATTAAATTAAAATCAACCAACCTTACTGCAACTGCCTCACACAAGAAAGGAGAGGTCAAATCCAAGATATCTATCTCTTTGAAAGATAAGTTGTTCTTTAAGTAAATAGCACAACCACCTCTTGTGTAAGGTGGCTTTCTACAGTAAGATGCAGCAATGCAAAAATTATTAGGAATATACAATTTTATTTCGTCATCATTGAACCAATGCTCGTTTACACTTAATACGTTAGAGGGTACTTTGTCAAATATTAATTCTAGTTCTCCTACTTTATTTTTCATTGACTGAATGTTAATGTGAAAAAGAGTTAATTGCTCATGGCCAGTTTTAACACAATGCCACTGGTTGAGCTCTTTGTTAATATGATCTAATACAGAATGATCTGATCTTAAGTCAAAGTGTAGGCCTACTCTAGGGATTAAGTTTTCAGATTTGTCTTGATATTTTTCTCTAAAAAAGTGGTTTGAGAATTTATGTAGGTGTGATTGTATTCTGGCTGGTTACAGCCGTTACCTTCCTGAGAAAAGCCTTCTCCTTGATACAAATTATTTCCCACTGAAACTTCACTAGCACTGAATACTCTGCTTTTTGTTACCACTTCACTTATTTCACACCGTCTTGATACCTCCGCATAGGTTAGCTCTCCTGGCCTGATTGGTGGTGTTGAGGTCGAGTGGTTGTGCAGCTCCGTCATGGTTAGGCTTTCATTCATCTTTTGGCTCAGCTTCTCAGTGGAATTCTTGTAATCTTCATTTATTTCTTGAAGTTTGTTTACAATCGCTCTAGAGAATGTTCTTTTTCCAAAAGAATTTAAGTGAAGACCATGCCAGGTGAAATGAATTATATGGACTCGAAAATAAAATAATTGCACCACAGATTATCTTCCATTTGAGCACGGCTGATTCTTTTTTCCTTAAAAAGATCTGTATCAATATTTGTTACTTGTAGTGGTTTATTGCGTTACTATCTCTTTTTAGACAATACAACTATTACGTAATACTATAACATTTGTAAAATAAATAAAAAAGCTAGAGTAATTAAACTTCCTTCCTTATTACCTGTATTAATTGTCAGGAACTAAGTGGTGAGGAATCCATTAAGTATTTAGGTAAAGACTTTAGTAGGTAACTTGTTCCTTGATAAGGAATTAAGTTGGATATATCATATTCACTCTTTGAGAAGAAAGATTTATAATATTTTACTTTTTGAAAAATGTATGCAGTGAGAAAAGTATTAAGAACATTGTATTTTGTCCTCATTCATAGTATACCTCTCTATGTAGAAAAGAATTTATTTTCGTTTCCTTTGTTGTTTGTTTACATTTATTATTACGGCCAATGAGAAAGGTTATTTTTATTTCAACTAAAACCTCTTATTGCTAAAACAAACATAACCTATGCTGTCTTTGCAAAGTATGCTCTGAAAACAGGCACTTCAATTTACTAAATTTGTTTATAAATCAAATCGGGTTATAAAGAACAATTCAATATCAGGTGTTTTTATTTCTTATAAAAAATCATTTTCATGCTTGGCGGCACCTCCCACCCTTTTGAATTACAGTCTACTGCACATCGCCTAGACAAGTGCCATAGCCATGCCTTGTGAGTTATACTGTCTAATCTGAGAGCAATTTGATATAAAAAATACTTTTAACTTTGGAAATGTTATTGTTATTTTAGGTAACAACAAAATAAATGACGTTGATTGTTTGTTTACAAGATAATAATAGCAATGCAAACAGAAAGGAAAGAACGATCATTTGAATTTGGCGGTTTCTTGTCTAAGAAAAGAAAAGAAATTCAAATTTCAAGTTTTTATTGGTATAAATACAAAACACAACGTGCATTACCTTGTTAGAATAGATGTTTAAATATATAAGTGACTATAAAAATGAATGTACATTTTATAAATACTAAATTTCAAAATATAAATAAATTGTCAAACTCACTGCCAATGCTGCCTACCACTTCCTACTACTTGGCCATGAATATCGATCGTTCATTCATCGTTTTTGAAGATAATTGTTTACAAAATGTGAGTTTTAAAGGTATCAAATTGGCTTCCTATCTCCGATTCTCGGTACTGATACCTGCCCTGAGAATCGATGTTGCGTATCGACAAATCCACAGTAAAATGGCCATTTATCTTTTACCTTTTATACAAAAAATATATTTCTATATACATTATTGAGTTTATTGAAAATTTGGTTTAGCTCTGTACTTTATAGAGACTGAAACAGATGGCTGAACAGTTAAATTATTTGGTGTAGGTTTGGAGTCTGAGTTAATTCCTCTAAGTTAAACTTTCAGAACTCTCATATGCTAGAAAAAGCAATGCATACAGAGATAGCGTTTTAGGAGCGGCATACCTTCTGAATTGAAAGAATTTCTTTAAAATGTATATTGTCTAGATCCATGTATGTTTTTTGTGTATTGTCTCTTAAAACATATTTAAATAAAATCATAAAAATAAATCTCCCTTTTTGTTCTTCAATTTGATTTTTATGTTGAATGGACTATACTTTTTTCCATACTAAAGCAAAATAATAAAATGTCCATGCCATAGAGTACATATACGAATTTATTGAGACACATATCCACGGAGATGACAATATATGTGTATATATATATATATATATATATATATATATATATATATATATAGGGTTATTTACAACTCTAAGAAGTCTACTATACTATTAATATGTAATTTATTAAAATAACACATAATGTACTATTTTATGCTGTTCATTTTGAATAACAGTACTATGCAAAATATTAAAAATTATTTCAACAATATAGCTAAAATAATCTTTCAGGCTTTGCCACGCTTCAAGTCAACTTCCGGGGATCGACTGGATTGGGGCAGGCATCAGTGGACTTCTTGCCAGGACGTGTTGGCGACACTGATGTCAAGGACTGCCATCAGGCAACAATAACTGCTCTTAAAAAATTTTCTTGCCTAGATCCCAAGCAGGTCGTGTTGTATGGCGGATCTCATGGAGGATTCTTGGTCGCCCATCTTAGTGGGCAGTATCCTGTTAGTTGTTTTATTTTATTTTTTAGTATATTATTTTAAAACCTTAACCCTTTAGGACCGAATGACAATATCCCGTCATTCGAAGTTTGTTACATATAACATCCAGTTTACTGCTTATGATATCTTGTACGTCTTTGGAATGACATGCGGACATTCGAGAATGCTTTTTTTAACATCTGGAGCCAGCTGTTGGAATATAACATCAATGAAAAGAACCGACAATAATAGACAGAGAGTTAATACTAACAGACGAATTTGACAGTATTAACAAAATATTTCATGTTATACTGTTTTTTAATTTTCAATCCGATTGTTATAATTTTGTCTGTGTTTTAGGTGATTAAGTTTAGAATTCAATAACACAGTTTCCCACAAGTGAAATATTTTTTGTTAAGAGCTGTAAGCATAAAAAAAATTTTTTTAAACAAAATAAACTTGACAAAATATAAATATTTAAAAATCATGAGATGATTTTTTGGACATTTATTCTGATAAAGTACTCAATTATAAAAATTCTGGCCAAATAAGTACCCTTGTATCTTTATTAGAACAAATTTTATAAATAAATGTATAAAGAGTTGCGTATCTTATAATTTTCAGCCTAAATATTTTACATATTGCACTTGAAAAGTGTGGCAAAAAAGTTTGCACTTTTTTCTTCTTTTTTTCAGTCCTCAAAGGGTTAACCCATTCTTCCTCAAATATGAATATATTCATAGTAGTATAGCATATTTTTTATAATTAATTTTAACATCTGTTTTCTTTTAAAGAATGTGTGACTAATAACAATCGATCTAGAGATGTTCGAACCGTATATTATTGGAGTCGTAGTCGATTTGACGGGTATGTTTCTTTTAAACAAGTCTTTGAAAACAGCTGTTTGTTCATTGCGCCAGCTGTCGTCGTCTGTGTTAATTCGTGATCCATCGACATTCGCGTACTGTCCTAGTACGATGTTTGGTTATTTTGTTTTATTGTTTGAATCTAAGTAATGAATAATTAGATTTGTTTTGTGTGTTTTTATATGTTAATTGTAAATATTATAAACAGTATGAGTGACAGAAAAATTTAGAGTTGATTAGTAAGTGAATCAGAAAGTAGTAGTAAAGACGATGAGCCTAGTTTTATTGACAGATATATTCGTGATGTAAACATAGACCATGAGTTGTTTGAAGAGGATGTTATGGATGAAAATGATGAGGATAATGTTAGTGAAAATAATTGTCATGCTACACAAGCACTTGAAGGTAATGTATGTAATAATGATTTATCTTTTGGTGTAATAAGTTATGACTTAGAGCAGCCTAGTACTAGTAATAATTTTAGGCCTATATATTTACAGAGTGTTGATAAACCTACACCAAAATTATCTGATTCTTCATGTAGCTCACCTACTAATAATTTTGATAGGGAATATGAATATAGGCTTACAAAAAGCCAACCAGAAAATGATATAGAGATCCATTGTAGGCCTAACCTACAAAATCAAATCTGTCAACCAAATGCAACTTGTAATACAGATATTACAAATGATACTTCCCCTATATTATCTAAAAAGGTTCTAAAAAGGGAAAGCAACAGCAAACAATCGGAAAAGCAAGAGCCTAAAATAAAGAAAGCAAAACAACCCTTATGTAAGTCCATTTGTTTGGACTAATGCAGAAAATGCTGTTAGACCAATAACATTTATGGATGATACTAGTGTAATTGTACACTGCCAGTGGCGTAGCGAAGGGGGGGGTCTGGGGGGTCCGGACCCCCCCCGAAATATTAAGACATATTAAAAAATAACTAAGCATGGAGCAGGGGAAAGAAAGGAGATTACTGTTTTCTTTATCTTTATCATTACTCTTTTCTACGAACATTAAATTATCATACCATTGTTAAAAAAAGGTTTGTCGTTTTGTTTAAGTTTAAATCATAAATTATCAAACGATCCGTTTGGGCTCGGCCGCTCGGGTAGTGTAGTGTAATGGCGGTATTTGTATAGCTGGCCGAGTTACGACTATGGACTGTCACAGTAAGTCTAGTTCGCACGCCAGCCGCTAGTGGTAACACGGATTCATTGTTCTACCCTGTCAGGTCAGTCTATTGTCCGCCATTACGATTACAGCTGAAGATTTGCTTGTGTTTGCGAAGATTTGCGTGTAGTTGAGGCTTGAGGTAGTGACCTCTGTCATGTCGTCAGCTAATTAGCTAATTTTTACTTTCTAGTGACAGTGCCGGGATGTGAATTGTTCTTTTGTTGTTTGTTTAACGTTAAGTAATCAAGTTTTTATTGTACTTCTCACTTTTTTGCTTTATTGCTTCTTTTAAAAATGAGTAAGAGAACGATTGACCAGTTTTTCAAACCAAAAACTTTAAAAACGGATTCGGAATTAAGTGAAAAAGTGGTATTTTCATTGTTGCCACGAGAGATAGAAGAAACCACTGTTGGCTCCATAGAAGAAAAAAGCAGTACGCTTAATCCAACTCCGTGTTGTTCATCGTCTCGTGACCAATCCAGTACAAGTAGGCCTACAGAATCTCAAGTAAGCATTATTGGCCTAACCTCTGTAGATATTGGCGTAGTTTCTGACCTGTTATTTCACTCCAAAACAGAGTTTTCTAAAACTATGGGTTTGAAAAGTAAAGCACTAAACGATTTATTTTATCCAGATGAGAGTTTTGTTTTTCCAGTAACCGCCATCAACAATAAAAAATTAAAGTTCCAGACAACCTGGTTAAAAAGATTCAATTGGCTGGCTTATTCTAAGGCTAAGGGTGGAACTTATTGTAAGTTTTGTGTGTTATTTGCCAATGAATTCACTGGTAAAGGCCAACACCAAAAATTGGGAGCCTTAGTAACTGTCCCTTATAGAAAGTGGAAAGATGCAATAGAGAAATTCACCTCTCACAGCAACTCTGAGTACCACAAATTTTCTTGTCTAGCTGCGGAAAACTTTATGAAGGTAGATTCTGGCCGAGTAGAAGACATCAAAGTGATGTTGGATTCGCAAAAGAAAAAAGAAAAAGAACAAAACAGAGCTTCACTCAAGCCTATAATTGACACAATTATATTCTGTGGAGAAAATGAGATACCCCTTCGGGGACATCGGGATAGTGGGCCACTGACGGCCGAAAAACCTTTAGAAAAGGAGGGCAAATTTCGAGCCTTGCTCAGGTACCGAGCAGTTACTGATGAAACTTTAAAAAACCACATTTTTAATAGTGCACGAAATGCAACCTATATTAGTCCTGAAGTTCAGAATGAAATTATTGACATTTGTGGACAACTTATACTGAAAAAAGTTGTTCAATCTGTAAATAGTGCAGATTGTTTTTCCATTTTAGGAGATGAAACGCTTGATGTGTCTGGAAAAGAGCAGTTTTCACTTTGCATCCGATACATTTCGAATGAAAACAAACCGATCCTGAAAGAAGACTTCGTTGCATTCACCCACATAACTGATTTGTCTGCTGAGAGCATATACGAAAATATTTTAACCATTTGTGCAAGTGTAGGTCTCAACATGGATAAAGTCATTGGTCAAGGGTACGATGGTTGTTCAACGTTTAGTGGGCATTTGTCTGGCGTACATCAAAGATTACGGGAATCACACCCCAAAGCTATTTATGTGCACTGTGTTGCACACCGACTGAATTTGGTTTTGAGTGACTCCTTAAACATCCCTTACATAAGGAATTGTTTGGGAGCTATAAATGAAGTGGCCAATATGATGAGAAATAATACTCAAAGTGGTGATATGCTAAAAAAACATATTGAGAATCTTGTACCTCAAACTCAAAAAACGCGCCTCCTTCGCCTGTGTGACACAAGATTCATCGAAAGACAAGATTCGGTCAATACATTTGTTGAAGTTTTTCCAGCCATCGTTGCTACTCTGCAAGAGTTATCTACTTCTAGTAGAGTGATATCGTCTTCAGCTGCCAATCTCCTAGCCTCTGTTGAAAAAGGAAGTTTCCTTGTTGCAATGGTGGTGTGTGAATTCATATTTAGCATCACTCTTCCTCTTTCAAAGTACCTCCAAAAACCTGAAAGTGACATATCGTCTGCCCTTAAATTTGCTGATGACACGGTTGAACGACTGAAGGACTTGCGTAGCCTGTCTGAAATTAAGGTAGCAGTGATATTAAACAATTCACTTTGTTATTTGAAAAGGCTGAAAAAATGTCTCAAGATAATTTTGGAACAGCAATTGTTGTGCCCCGGCAAGTGGGGAAGCAAACCAAAAGAGACAACCCCCCTTACTCTACTCCTGAGGAATATTATCGTCGGTCATTATTCATACCTTGCATCGATTCGTTGATTATAAGTTTGGTTGACCGGTTCGGGAAAAACAGAGATATTCTAGAAGCTCTAGATTGTTTACTCCCAAAGAATACAAAACCAACAAATATCCACAAACTGAAAACACTGAAACTGTTTTACGATAGTCAGTGGTCTGATTGTGAGGTCGAGGCAGAGTATATGCTGTGGAGTACGAAATGGAAAAATGGAAAAGAATCTGAAATTCCCAAGAAAATCATGTCAGTTCTAGACACCTGCGACAAAAACTTCTACCCTTCTATCAACTACTTACTTCAGGTAACTATTTATTATTATAAAACTAAGTAGGCCTATACAAATAGATTTTGGTAGTTTTGTTTGTTGGAACGATACATATTTTTAACACGGTTTTTTTAGATACACTATTGAAAAATATTTAATTCAAAACGATTTATAAATACAAACAGTAAAAAAAATTTAACGAAAATAAAACTTTAAAAAATCTAAATAATCCCTAATGATTTCTGGTCGAAACTAAAAGAAATCAAATGGAAATAACTACTAATAACTTTTCTGTTGCAGGTGCTTGCTACATTACCCGTCTCAACAGCAGAGGTAGAGAGATCCTTCTCATCTCTCAAGAGAATTAAAAGCTACCTGAGGAATTCTATGAGTAATGAACGATTAAATGGGCTTGCTCTACTATCAATTCACTATCCAGCTCCAATCAACAGTGACGAAGTTATCGATGAGATGGTCAGAAGTGGAAATAGGAGATTAGTGCTGTAACTTATTATTGTATTATTTTGTTAATTATTCCTATTCATTACATAATGTAAAAAGGTTATAAATATATTTTAATCAATACTATACACTGTTGTTTTTTAGCCTTACTCATCTCTTTGACAGAGTTTGAACCTCCGGACAAACTTCAACACTATATTTATGTTGTTGTCATATTGAAAAATCATGAATTTAAAAAAGATTTATTTGAAAGATGAAGTTTTTTTTCGATTACGAAAAGTGTTAAAATTAATTTAAAACCCTATATTTAGTCTTCTGTTTTTCAAAAATTTTACCGAATGGGGTACCCTCAGTCGTTCAACCGTGAGATCAGCAAATTCAAGTGCAGATAATATGTCACTTTCACGTTCTTGGAGGTACTTTGAAAGAGGAAGAGTGATGCTAAATATGAATAAAATCTTTCATCGGTGACTGCTCTGTACCTGAGTAACGCTCGAAATTTACCCTCCTTTTCTAAAGGTTTTTCGGCTGTCAGTGGCCCACTGCCCCGATGTCCCCAAAGAGGTATTTCATTTCCTCCACAGAATATGATTGTGTCAATTATAGGCTTGACTGAAATTCTGTTTTGTTCTTTTTCTTTCTTCTCCTGTGAATCCAACTTCACGTTGATGCCTTCTACTCGGCCAGAGAATCGACCTTCATAATGTTTTCAGTAGCCATACATGAAAATTTGTGGTATCCAGAGTTGCTGTGAGAGGTGAGCTTTTCTATTGCGTCTTTCCCGTTTCTATATGATATAGTTACTAAAGCTCCCAATTTTTGGTATTTGCCTTTACCAGTGAACTCATTGGCAAATAACACACAACACAAACCCCAGGATCCCCCTGGTTTTGGACCCCCCCCCCCGAACGAAATTCCTGGCTACGCTACTGTACACTGCAGTAGAAGAATAGGAAATAACCCTTCAGCTTTAGATATATTTTCTGAATTCATTGGCAGATGTTTTGTTTGAGAAGTTTTGGCAGATGATTTGTAAAGAGACTAATGATTATTATAAAAAAACAAATGAGCAATCCTAATATACAAAATATGCTAAAAAGTGATTCTACATGGGTACCAGTAAATGTAGATAATATAAAAGTGTATTTTGCACTTACATTTTAATAGGACAAGTAAAAAAAACCCCTCAATAAAAATGTATCGGTCATCAAGAAAGGTTGTGGAAACAAAAATATTTGGTGAGTGTATGTCATATCGACGATTTTGTAGTATTTCAAGATTTTTACATTTTACTGTGTACATGTATATAGATTCTAATGACAAACTGAAAACATTAAGACCTGTAATCAATTATTTGAGATCAAAATTTGCTTCTTTATATAAATTAGCAGAACATGTAGCAATTGATGAAAGTCTTATTAAGTTACGTGCTAGATTAGGCTACATACAAACCTTTATATAAAAAAGAACTCGATTTGATGTAAAGGTTTATAAGGTATGTGATTCTGTCTCAGGATATTTTTCTGATTTCAAAATTTATACTGGACAAGACAAATAAAACAAGATGACAAGAATGTTCTTGTCAGTGAAAGTGTAGTAATTGATTTAGCATAGCCTATATTCAATAAGGAACACACATTGAACTTAGACAACTGGTATTCCTCGCCTTATCTTTTCAAAAAGCTTTTAGATAATAAAACCTATGCTGTGGTTACTGCACTTATTAGGAGAAAGGATACGCCTAAAGAACTAGAGAGCACTAAACTGAAAGTAGGAGGAACATTTTCAAGAACATCAAATAACATTCTGGCCTTGAAATGGAAAGACAATAAGGATGTTATGCTTTCAACCAAACATAAAAATAGAACCTCAAAAATAAAAAAGAAAAGCAGTGGACTACAAGAGATAAAAAACCTAGTGTTGTTATATATTATAATAGAGGTATGTTAGGTGTTCACAGAAATGATCAGATACTTGCACCTCATCCAATGATGAAACGGTCGATCAAAGCTTATAAACAATAATTTTTTATCTTATGAACATAACAATTTTTAATTCCTTCTGTGTTTGGAAAGTGGTCCATGGAAAAGTAATAGGCTTTACTGATTGTGGGCTCAATTTGGTAAAGGATATTCTGAGTTCAGTTCACCTATGGAGCAATAGCTTGAGCAAAGATAAAAATTTACAAGAATCTCCTGCTTGACTTGAAGCCAAATCATGGAGACATTTCCCTAAAGTTATACCCCCCACTGCTAAATAAACAAACCCAAAAAAAATCATGCAAAGTTTGTACAGCCAACAAGAAGTGCTCAGAAACATGCTACATTTGTAAGGTTTGTGAAATACCGCTTAACATTGACAATTGTTTTGAGCGGTACCATACTGTGAAGGACTACTAGGCCAAAAATTATTTTTTGTAAATATGTTAATAATTTTGTATGTGTATGTAGTAAGCAGTTTTAGTGAAAGTGTAGTGTTTGAGTTCTAAACTTATAATAATTAGTAAACTGAACTGTCAGCGTAATTTGACTAATTTACATCTTAATTTAGTTTTAAGAGTAAACAGTTTTATAAGTTATGAATAAAAAAAATGTGCGCTTCCTTGTGTTTTATTTTACCCTTAATCATACGTTAACAGTTTGGTACACGTAATTATGAAATAAACAATACGCCTAAGAATAGGTAGTACACGATGACTATCAAATGAACTTGTCGACATAGTGAACGAGTTCGTTCATTATGATTTGAACTAGTTCAATTCAAAGTGAACAACAGAGCTGGGAAGGAAGTGATCACACATGTTGGTTGTCCGAGTCTACTAGTCACTTGTAACCTAACCTAAAATAGCGTGAATAAAACAGAAGTGCGGGTTATTGTCTTTATGACCCCAGAAAGGGGACGAGAGATCCGGTTCAAGATGCTCAAAAAGACCTGTTACCGATACAGAATACAGAAAACTTTATTCATATTCATCAAGAACAGAATGGTGTCAGTTAAATGTAAGAGATAGAAGTATTGATAATACAGTATGGTCATAGAAGAAATCATAACTAAACTGAATAACAATGTTCAGTATTCAAGCACAGAGTCTTAAATCACTGAAAGTTGTCAATAGTTGGCTTGTCCCCTTGTATACTTTAGGTACTTGTCAATGGTGTAGATGGATCTTGCCATTAGCCAGCTTCGTAGTGAAGTTTTCAGTTTTTTAACACCTTCAGTCTTCAGGTCTTCTGGAAGTGCATTAAACAGTCTCGCCCCAGAGTAAGATGGCTTTTTTTCGAATAGGGCTGTTCTGTGTCTTGGTATGCTGAATTCATTATCATGTCGGGTTTGTCGTCCGTGAATGCTTTGTTTCGTGGTAGGTCAAGCTTAGCGGCATGCAAAATTACTTCAAAAATGTAAAGAGATACAACTGTCAATATGTTGAGGGTTTTAAATGCTTCACGGGAACTGTCTCTAGTCTGTAGGTTAGCCATAATTCTTACAGCCTTCTTTTGGATGACCATAATCTGTTGGAGGTTCTCACAAGAGGAGCCTCCCCAGAGGATTATCCCATATCTTACTCGAGATTCAAATAAAGCATGATACGTCATCCTAGTTGCCTCAAATGTACTGATTGTCTTCACTCTTTTAAGGCAAAAAAAGCCGTGCTTAGCTGGTTACACAGATTGTCAATGTGAATATTCCAAGAAAGTCAGTCATCTAGTGTCATTCCAAGATGCTTTGTCCACTCCACGATTTGCAGGTTTTGACTGGCACTGACGTCGCCTTTGTGCCTTCCCAACATGAGCTGCTTGGTTTTACTTTCATTAAAAACAAGATCGTTTTCCATGCAGTATTGTTGAGCCATGCTGACTGAGATTTGAGTACTGATATCGAGCTCCTCTGTAGTTTTGTAGCTGGACACGAGAACTGTGTCATCAGCGTACATCATTGGGTAGCCGTAGGGTTCCACGTATCGTGGAAGATCCGCGGTGAATAGCACAAAGAGCACTGGACCTAACACTGAACCCTGAGGCACACCTCGTGTTGTCATTAGTGGGAAAGATGTTCCAGTCACCGAGAGTCCATTAAAGGAATGATTGATTACTACGATTTGCTGTCGTCTACTCAGGTAACTCTCAAACCATCTTAGGGCTAAGGTCGAATTCTTGAACACTACTACTCGACTAGTTCGAAAGAACTACTTGACTCGACTTGAACTCAAAAATCACTACTCGCACACCCCTAATAGCAAATAATATATAAGTATATATATATATACACATATAAAATATATTTATATTTATCTTCTGATAAGGTGTTTAAAAATATGTAGCAGTTAGTAAAAAAAACACAATGTGTAGTGATTCAAAATATAGTTTTTCTTACTACTATATTATGTAAAAGCAATTAATTGTTATACTTTTTATGTAAGGAATTAAATTTTCTTTAAGAACAAATAAGTTTTATTTCGGTATTTGATATATTTAAGCATTAAAAATAAGTTTTCTTTCAAAATTTATATTTACAAATTTATTAGTTGTTTATTTATCAATTTATTATGATTAAAAAAATGTTTTTTCATGTTTAAATACTAGACTTTTGTTGAGAATTTAATACAGAGTAAATTGACACATTAAATAATACTGCAGTGACAACAATGTTTGATTTATGTTGTATTTACTAAAACATTCATTTTTGCCATTTTTTAATGGATCCTTGTGTCCAGTCAACAGTTGTGTTGTGTGGGGCTGAATGGGTTAACAGTTGATTTGTTATTATGTAATCATACGTTTATAAAACAAATTTTTATATCTTATTTTGATTTGTTATATGGAATATTAATAAAAAACAAAACTAATTATCCAACTAACTATGATAAAAAAATCTTACACATTGTTTTAAAATGAGAACATGATCTCAAATTTGTCTGATGGAATGCTACAATAATATGAATTATTTCGAGGCACAGCAAACTTCACCTGTTACAGGAGCGCCGCATCGTCGAACGCTCCACACACCAACGCAATACCTGCTAATGATCCAACCAACTTGCTATGTCCCATTTCACAATGTAAAATCAGTTACATTAAATAAACATTTATAGTGAAATTGTAACCTTCAAAAAGTTTATGATAAAATAAAATCATACTACCTTCAACACATTTTATGTATTT
This sequence comes from Stictocephala bisonia, assembly GCA_035578905.1. Taxonomy (NCBI): domain Eukaryota; kingdom Metazoa; phylum Arthropoda; class Insecta; order Hemiptera; family Membracidae; genus Stictocephala; species Stictocephala bisonia. The sequence continues at coordinate 446,634 of JAQJVL010000284.1, forward strand.
TATTAGTACAACTATGTATATTTTAACTTCTAAGAAGCTATGTTTAGGTACAAACATTTATTTTTGAATATAAATAAATATTTATACACAATAAAAGGCAGAATAAATCATACTTCAGTATGAAACTCAATACATGCATTGATAAAAAATAATACGAGACCTTAAATAAACAAGAAAACTGTTCCACCTGATTTTATATCTATATATGAAAAGTGAATCGATGCTTAACTCTTTTAGGATTAAGCAGACGATAAATTGTCCACACCTTAGTGAGAAAAAAAGACAAAGCGGACAATCTATCACCCACCGTAGTTTGTGCGAAAAAGACAACGCGGGTGATCTATCGTCTGCCAGCATTTAATTTTTTTCTATACTTGATGTTACAAATGCTTAATAACAGTGTCTATAATATTTTAAAACCAATATGAGCGCGGTATCACTGATGTATCATAACGTGGTATCGTAACACGTTGGTATCACTGATGTTAGACAGAGAATGAAATTAAAACGGAACAAATTAGCTGTTGTCTGTTGTGCTGTAGTTCCTGCTTCACTATTTGTTTTGCAAAATCTTTCGAAGCAAAAGTGTTTTTATTTGTTTGTGAAGTGTTTAGATTTGTGTAAATAGTGTTATATATGTGTTTACTGTGATATGTATATAATTTAAATTAAAAAATGGACCAGGAAAACCTCAGAACAAGTGAGTTAGACAGAGAATTACCATTGTCAGATTCTGACAATAACTATCTTTAGTAGTAGTGCTTGTTCTATTTTTAATGATGACTCTGATGTAGATCTCAGTTATAATCCTGATGAACCATCTGCATCTGATATTGATCGTCTTTAGACTAGAAACAACGTAGGCCTAGACTTATCTTGTGATTCCGATAGCAGTGAGTTTAGGTACCAAGTAAGGCGTCAGGCTAGGCCTCAAAATAGATTTTACAATTTTTTTTATCTGAGTTTTCACCTAAACTCCATACAATTTTACAGTTTTATGTAAAAGTGTATTTAAAAAATAATGAAAAGGGTTCTCACAGTAAAATATTTCTAGTTTCTAAACCATTTTATGACAAAGTTGAAAAAATTACAGTTTAAAAATATTTTTTGTATATTTATAAATAAAAAATATATTTGTACTTTTTTGCCAACATTTTCTGCTATTCAGATTGTGCATTAGGTTAGGTGTTTTAATTAAAATTTGTTTATGAAACATTAAGAAAACGCCCATTTTAGGCTTGGTCTTTTTCGACTAGTAACATTTATCAATGAAAATAAAATTAGGTTGCTCTTGAAAATTCCCAAAAATAGCATGTTCCTGTAAGGGTTAATATTAATACACAATTAAAGCCAAGATGGATTTTAGAGAACAAATTAAAACAGGTAATTAACTTTCACTGTACATATATGGCAGCAACCATTTTTTGGGCAAAGTCTACGTACTATGTAACTTGAAGTTAGTTGGGAAGGGGTTGATCTATGAACTGTTAAACAGTGCAAAAAGTGGACTTAATTGGTTGGACATTCACTCTTTGGTGACCAGAACTCATCAAGGCCCTTCAGACATCCCAGCAGCAGTTTGAATAGTTGTTGTAGCCACTCTGCAGTACCAAAAGAAAGTCCAATCTAGTTGCTCTAACTTATTTTCATAGTAATTAAATTTTTTTAACTCAAACAAAAAATCTGAAATGGACAGATTAATCATTAACATTATTTATAATGCAGTCATTTAGTAATGGTTCACTCTTGGCAATAAAAATATATCTGGTCAAAATCCACCTGTAATCACAGTGGGGTCCCTGAGGTTGATTGAAAATACACATGAAGTGGATGACATCATTACATAATGTAGCTTTTGTATTTTTCAGATGAACCAGCAAAACACAGCCCAAGTCTCAGGTTATATTTCTACGTTTTGCTACTCTAAGGATCAGTTCTACTATTTAATAATAGGATTGCACATTATCAAAACATTCCCCCATAATCTAGTTCAAATATACATTACAAACAAAGAAAAAAAACATAAAAGAAAGATTTATATTGCTTTAGAAAACTTACATTAGTACATGTGTTTCAGGATTTTTATCGAGCTGTAGTAGCGGTGAATCCAGTCACTGACCTAGTTTCAATGATCTTTGCCACGGATATTCCTGACTGGTAAGTGAGTTGGTCTTGTTTCAGGACTTCTACTCGGCAGTGGTCGCAGAGAACCCAGTAATTGACTTGGTAACAATGTTATCCACTACAGACATCCCTGAATGGTGAGTAAATTTAGATACGTTCTGTTACAGGACTTTTACAAAGCCGTAGTAGCTCGAAACCCAGTTGTTGACTTACCGTCAGTTTTCAGTCTGTCAGATATTCCAGACTGGTAAGTTTGATTTCACGCTGAAAAAAGGGTCTTCTTTGTCTTTAGAGTTGTGAATGTTGTTTTGCTTTTTTGCCCTAATATATTTTCATTGCTCTAACATTGAATTGGGAAGGATTTTGAACCTTTAATGGAATTTAATGTATCCTCAGTTGTCCAGTGAATGATGGTTTTCAAAATTGAAATTCTAGAGAAAATTTAGTAAAATGAATTGATATTTGGCTCAAGAAACAAAAGTTATATATGCTAAGGTATGCTTCTCTGTTCTGTGGGTTTTGAAGATAACATTGTTAAATTAAAAGCAATAATTTAAACCATTAAAGCGATAAATTATAACAATATTTGACCAAGGTTCTTATTACTTTTACTTTGAACAATATTTGATCAAAAATGCTTATTACTTTTACCCCAATATGATTTCCTTTTTTGCAGGTTTTTACATACAACTCAATATTAAAAGTTTTTTTTCAGATTTCAGCTAAAGAAAGCTTTCAGCTTTCAAATTTTAAAAAAGTATAAAAAATTATGATCGGTTTTTTTTATTTTTGTAGACGCTGTATGTATGTAAAGTATTGTAAAATATTTTGAAGTAACATTCAAGTTCTTCAAAATGGTATAGAAAATGTTGCTACTAATAAGTAACAAAGAATTTATTGTCAAAATAAAATTGAAATAATAATTTTCGATAAAAAGTCAAAATTTCAGCAATTATTGATGTTTAATGGTAATATGTTAAATATTTCTAGACTATGTACTAACTAATACTATATAAGTATGATCAATTTAAGCTTATAACTATAAAAAAGTTTGAATTAGGTTTTAAAATTTGTATGATTTTTCTTGAAATCATTAGGTTTTCTTAAAATAATTTTAAAAATAAGTACCGCATGTAAAAGGGGTTTAGGTTTTATGAAGACTTACTGAGGAATTTAATTTTTGTTTTATTTTTCAATAAAAAAAATAAGTTAGATAATATGTTCATTAAAGATGAATCAGTTTAGTGAATAAAATAAGTTTTCCAGACATATAAAATATATTGAAAATTAAATGGATTTTATTGTTTTTAAATTTTCTTTGCCAATATGATAGTTCATTCTTATGCAATTGGTTTTCCTCCTTAATCACTGCAGTTTATTTCATGAATACCAACCTGATTTTAATATTTTCTTGAATTGTTTAGTTTATTTTTTATGGGGGTGGGTTGAATTTAAAATTAATTGAAAATGGCAATTTTGAATTGAACTCTAATTCTCAAGTAAATTTTATTATTGGGCTAAAAGAATTTAACTATGAAGAAAAATATCTAAATTTTTTCTTGTGTTAAATATTGCACAAATATGTGTTATCTACATGATAAGGAATAGGGACGGTCCTCTGAAATGAATATGATTTTATATAAAATATATTGTGTACTTATATTGCTGTATGACATAGGTGATGGGACATAGGAATATGATTAAAATACAGATTTGAGAAATTAGATTTCTTAGGGAATGACTAAAACACATAGAATATGGAATGTAGCAATTGGAAGGAAGGTAGGGGAGGGCTGATGGGAGTGGAAATAAATGAAAAGGTGGTTGAGAGGCTTCTGGAACAAGGAGACGCATTACTTATCGGAAACTTCCATGTATTATAAAATTTATTGTATCATCAAAATATTTAAATGACTGAGAAACTTATTGTTTTAACAAAACTAATTTAAAAGTTCATTGAACAGTACATGAGACCCACTCAAAATTCTCATTTATTATCCAATTAACTTGTTAAAAACTTTACACTTTAATTTATATTGCAAATAATTTGCTATACATTTACATACATTTCTTTTGGCTGCTTATACATTACTATTATTTAGGACAATACATTATTATTATTATTATTTATTGTTTATAAACAAATAAATAACTTTATGTTGCCCGTGTGTATGGTGGGAAGGAAGCAGTTATTAGTTCCCATGCCAAGGTGTGCACCATTGAGGAGTGGCAAACATTTTCGTCAACTGAATTCAGAGACAGATGGGCTGCATGACTGATAGATGTGTGGGTAAAGTTGGAATTTGGAGAAGTAAACTTTAACCCAGTTCTTCACCGACCATGATTGCATCTGAGCATACTTAGGATGAAGACTGTAGATATCCCAGAAGGTATGTACGGAGATTCTGAGCATGATGAAGCTTTACATATTTCACCACTGTAATAGGTGGAAAGAGGAAAGAAGATGCTTAACTTCTTACTGTAGGAACTGTGAACAAGCTCATGCAAGATACTGTAGTTTGCAGGAGAATTTCCTGTCGGACAGGCTGGGGGTGCTGTTTTGGGGTATGTTGAGAGGGTGGTGAAAAAAAGAGTGAAGACGAATAGTCTAACACCGGCATTGCTGAACAGGCCAGTTCAATCTTTAGGGCTTGAGTAGGCAACCTTATGAAGAAATATATGGGTTTAAAGTCATAACAAAATTATGTAAATATATTAAAAATTAACAAAATTAATTATCATTTAAAAACTAATAAGATTTTTAAAGAAGAAATTCTTAGCATGTATTATTTTGCAAATTATAAAGTCAACATATTCTGTAGAGTAATTATAACTCATTATCAGGTTAGTTATTAGTGAAATTATTTTAATTCATAAAATTGTAAAAACTGTAAATTTTACCATAAGGAGTAGATTTTAAGAATTCGGACTAAACAAATTACTAAATATATTACAAATTGAATATGTTATCCTATTCATAACAAATTAATTACTAAAACATATCAAGCTAAAATTTCCTTATGTTGTCGTAAGGGTTGTTTATAAAAAGTTAATTTTTCATTAAATCTTGAAATACACAGTTAAACTGTATATGTCATACATAAATTACCATTAAACATCACATTCTATTAAACCTTTATAAAATTTATTCAACATTGTAGTTTTTAAGGGTTAAAACTGCAAAAGGTAAAAATTTTATTTTAAAATGTAGATTCCAATTCATTAAAAAAAAAACACTGTTGAAAATAGTACTTTTTTAATTTTTATGTATTGCTGTATTAAAGCTTTTGAATTAGTTTTAAAAAATTGAAAAACATTTTCCAATAAATTTAACTTGAAGAGGTACTTCTCATGATAAACCTTTTGTAAAAATTGTGAAATATATCATAAACTGTAGTTGAAATCAGGGAAACAAAATCACCATTGCAACATAACATTTTTTTCATAATAAATTTCATCATGAGGGTATTCTATTAGGGTTGAAACTGTGTAGAGGGTCATAAAATATACAATTTATGTTAAGGGATTATAATAACTATATTTTTATTAGACATTTTGAAACATTTAATTTACAGAAACTATTGTTTTCTTGATAATGTGGGTAGGCTTCTGAGGGTTCAAATAATGTAAATCACCATAAATATTTTACTAAAACATGAACTATATATTTGTTACTTTCATACACAATACCAATTTATGGACCACTAAATGTTAGTAGCTTTTAAATTTGCTACGCAATTTTAAACCCCTCCCCCTTCCTGAAGCCCACTTTCAGAATATATAACTTTTGATCTAATGAGTAAGTTAGGCTTAGTTAAGAATTTTCATAAAAATCAATTATATGCAAATTCAGAGCTAACACTGATTTTAACCTTCAAACGCTGGACTATACCTCAACTTCTTTTTATCTTGTGCGTGTTTTATATATATATATATATCTTCAAGTGCTTGTCATCTTGCTCTGGGAACTTTCTGTAAACTTCAAGGGTATTTAATTGAATAGTTTTATAAAGTATGTATAGTGACTAACGTTTAATACTTAATTGTAAGTATCTTTTATTGTAAGTGTACTAAAATGTAAGTGTTTTTTAGAAAAGTTGTGATTTTAAGTGTACTGTTTACTGAGCTGAATTTTTAGAACTTTGGTTTTGTTCTTGTTGTGTGATTTAAATTTCTGTTCAAAAATAATTTTCAACTAAAACAAAATTCAAGTATTATCTAAAAGAAGGCCTTAGTATTCTTATTACTTCACTCTATTAGGTAAAGTAATAGAGTGAAGTAATAAGATCTTCTAGATAAAACTCCAACTGTTAATTTCAAGCAATCCAAAAATTTGAAACATTGATCTCAAATTACCTAATCTCTCCACACCCATATTTACAGACCAAGACTTATCTATGCTACAAAAAATGTTTCAATCTGATTCATTTATAAGCTATACATTATATTTATTTATCTTGTCTACCACCTCTACATTCCCTTATCTACACTCATCACACTCAACAAAAGCCTATCTTTACACATAAATTGATAATTGGCGTCTTCAGAATGTACGAGGTCTGGCCAATAAATAAGCAAACTGAGTCCTGAAAAACTTTATTTTATAAAATTTAGTCTAAATTGATTTTGTCCCCTTCAAATTACTCTTCTTTTGTTGCTATTCCACTTATTCCATCTTCTTTTCCACTGTTCAAAGCACCTTTGGAAGTCCTCGGCAGTTAGGCTTTTTAGTTTTCTTGTCGTTTCTTGTTTTATTGTTTCCACATCTTCCCAGTGCTGTCCTCTCATGACATTTTTGCATTTTGGGAATAGAAAACAGTCACAGGGGGTAAGATCTGGCGAATAAGGAGGGTGATTGAATTTTTAGTCAGAAACTGGTGAACAAACAATGCTGAATGTGCAGGTACATTTTCATGGTGAAGGATCCATCCATCGCCTTGAATCAAATTGGTCGCACATGACGCACACAATCTCTCAAACGCTTGAGAACCATAAGGTAGAACTCAGCATTGACTATTTGTCTTTCAGGAAGAAACTCATGATGGGCAACACTTTCCACATCAAAGAAAACAAGGAGCATGACTTTGATTTTTGATTGACTTTTTTCTTGTTTTTGTTTTTGTTTTTTTGTTTGAGGGTTATCTTTTGCTTTCTACTCCCTGCTTTGTGATTTTAGTTCAATGTCATAATCATAAAACCATGATTTGTCACCAGTAATCGCCCTATTGAGAAATCCAGCTTCGTTTCAAGTGAATTTTTCCAGTCAGTAGCACATTCATCTCTTCTCAACTTTTGATCTGGCGTCAGCAACTTGGGCATGATTTTTACACTCATAGTTTTTGCACACAATTTTTAAACACAAATATTCGGTTAAGAATGTGTGCATGGTTGATTTACCTAAATTCAGCTATCATTCGGACAGTTTTTCGACGATTGGTAATGATAGCTGATAATGGTTATGATAGACCACATACGATAATATTTTAGAACCAATTTTATTGGGTCTTAAATATTATACATTGTTATACAAGAAGAAAGTAAAATACAATTAGCTGTATATGTAAATAGGGATACTACTGCTGGAATAAACAAACATATTTAAACTTTAAGACAAGCTTTCATACATGAACTAAATAAAATTAATATAAACACTAGTAATAATATAAAAACACATACAGCAAACAAAACATTGACAATTCTACATTACACCTCAACGAAATTAAATGAGAATAATGCTAGACTTAACCTAAGCTGATAAAGGGAATACAGCAGTTGTCATGTATAAAGATGAATATGATAGTAAAATAAAAAATGTAATTCAAAATGACAATTTTAAAATTTTAAAAAAGGATCCTACTAACCATTACTCAAAAACAACTAATAAAATAATTTCTGAATGTAATACAATTCCAAAACTTGTACAATATCAATTAAAAATGACCAACCCCAAAGATCCCACTCTTAAGAGATCAACCTTAAACACATATATACCAATTAGACCAATAGTCAACGTTCAAAACGCTTCATCATATAAATTATGCAAATATTTGAATAAAAAGATTCAAGAAAACATAATATGGGACTACAATTACAGCATAAAGAACACTACTAAACTGATCAACAATGTAAAAGATATTTAAATTCCAAACCAATGTCAACTTATATCATTTGATATACAAGTTAACTACACAAACATTCGTACTAAAGAAACGTTAAACATTTTGAAAAATGATCTCACATTAACTAACAGATCCAACACTAATGAAATTAATGATATCATATTTGTATTGAACAAAACTATTTAAAATATAATGAACATTTTTACCAACAAAATAATGGACTAACAATGGGATCTCCTTTATCAGGAATAATAGCAAACATCTTCTTACAAAATTTGAAACAAAACAAAATTTTGAACGAATAAAATCGTTCGTATCGTACCTGTTTGAGAGTACAAGCTCATTACTATAACATAGAGGCGAACATATAAAAACACTTAATTCCAGGCCTAGTACTCGTAACATGGCTTTAAAATTAAACAATTTTAATTATGTTATTCCAAACATATGCTATCAAAATTCTCAGTACCATAGATTCTTAAGGCAGATATCACTATTGAGAATTTTTAGATAAAAAGTCGATTTGATTCCTTCAGTATCAAAACTCATTTGTAAACAGTTAAACAATTATCATCGACAACGCTCTATGAACGATTGACATTCATGGCCAAGTTTGTTTTTTTTGACTTCAGGAGAAAATAAAATTATAGAGGTGTTATTTTACCAGACAAAGTTAAGGCTAAGAAGCTTTCTCTAACACTTATTCTGGAGACCAGTAGAACTGGGCAGGCGGACTGCATTAATTAGATTAATTTTAAGAAAGCGTTAAAACATTAGAATAATATTTAGTTGATTGAATTATAATCAGGGTATAAAATCTGTGTACGATAATAGTAAATATTAAAATAATTTTACATTATTTATATGAAAGAATCTTTTCAGGGCCGTAGTTGAAGGAGGGTTTTCTACCTATACGGGTAAGGAGCAGGTGGAGATGTCGGCAGACTTCTATGATAAATTGCGCAAGGTATCACCAATTGTGCATGCCAACAAAGTGAAGGCTCCAACATTACTCAACATCGGAAAGAAGGATCTACGGGTTCCACCTGCCCAGGGCACGCTTTACTACCATACGCTCAAATCATACGATATTCCTTGCAAGTAAGATTCTTAGAAGTAAAAAGAGTCAAGCGTAATAAATTATTGTTTCTAGTTAAAAAGATAGAAAGTTTATTACAATTTTAGTAGACCACTCCTAAGTGTGCGGGATAGAAAATGACAGTGAAAAACTCATTCAATATTAGAATATCAATGGGATGACTTATTCTAGAGGAGCTTCTTTCAATTGCAAAAAATTATTGAATAGCTTAAGAAATTCGCATTAGGTGAAAATGGGTAAGGTAGAGGTTATTTATTACGATCTCATCTTGTTCTTGTTAAATGTAGTTCAGATTCCAAAAGAAAGTTGTTCAGATTGACTCACTGACATATATATATATATATATATAAAGAATGGAAGGAGTAAATTTAAAGAATGTAAAAGTAAATTACACTTTATGAATGTAAAGATAAAGTCATACCTTTAAATTCAGAAGAATGTCTAAATTTTAGATATTATATCTAAAATTCATAGATATTTAGAAGATGGTGCCGAGTGGTTTGGACGTAGATGGGTTAGCTCTGTTGGAAATCAGAAATCAGAAATTCTTTATTTATACATTCTTTAAGAAGTATAATGGCGTCATTGTTAAAAAGTTATGCTTGCTTTACAAAAAAGTTTTTGTTAGTTGATAGTATTCTCCTACTGTGTATAGGGGTCGTTCTTCTAGCCAGTCTTGTAGCCCTTTCTTGAGCTTCTTCCCACTGAGGTTTTTCAGATGCTTCGGCAGAGAGTTGTATATCTTGCGTCCTGCGTATGAAGGTTTTTTTACTGTATTGGGTAGTGTGGTGTTGTGGAAGTATAAAGTCTATGGCTCTTCTTGTGTTGTATGTGTGAATATCCTCCCCCCTTTCGTTTGCAGTTTTATCTATATATGTGACTACGGAGAGGATGTATAGGCCAATGATTGTTAGAATTTTTAGGGACTTAAAGGCTTCTCTACAGCTGTCTAGTGGATTTAAACTTGCAAGCGTTCTAATAGCCTTTTTTTGAATGGTCAAAATTTTTTTAAGATTATATTCAGATGTTCCGCCCCACACAGTAAGTCCATATCTCAGGTGCGACTCTACTAGCGCAAAATAAGCTGTTCTTCCCGCTTCCAGCCCTGCAATCCACATGATTCTTTTTATAACAAAAATCCCTGAACTTAATAATTTACACAAATTGTGTATGTGTGCTGTCCAAGTGAGGTCGCAGTCAATGGTTATACCTAGTAATTTTGCTTGATTCTCTAAATGAGCATGTGGGATTTCTGAAAGGGGATCGTGTCTTCTACTAAAATTTATATGAGTAGTTTTTGATGGATTTATGGCTAAGTTATTCTGTAGGCAGTATTTTATAGCTTTGTCGTTTGAAAATAAAATATGTGAATGCAGATCTTGTACATTGTCACTAGCCAGGATGAGTGTCGTGTCATCTGCGTACATGATCGTCTCTAAGTTGTTGTTGCCAATGTAACTTGGAAAGTCGTTTGTGAATAGCACAAACAGGAAAGGACCTAAGACTGACCCTTGTGGCACTCCTCTGGTCACTGGCAGGGGTTTAGATCTATATGAGGATTTTTTCCCATTTTCAGACACTTGGACTTCAACAATTTGGCTGCGCTCTTTAAGGTAACTAGCTATCCATTTTTTTTATGTGCCTTGAAATCCCAGTGATGACAATTTCTTTATTATTAGATCGTGTCCTAAGCAATCAAACGCCTTGCTGTAGTCGAGGAGAACAGCCAAGACATACTTTCGTTCTTCTAATTCATCTGTTATATGCTCTACAAGACTTGTTAATGCAGTGATAGTAGATCTCCCTTGTAGGAAGCCATGCTGATTTGTTGTTAATATATTTTGACTTTCCAGGTGTGCTAGCATTCTTTTTAACGCAGTCTTCTCAATTATTTTTGCAAAACTGGATAAGAGCGATATGGGGCGATAATTTTCTGTCTTGGCCATTGATCCCTTTTTGTGTTTAGGATAGATTTTTGCCACTTTTAACAATGAAGGAAACTGTCCATTGCTGAAGGATTTATTGGTTATACTAACCAACGGTAGGGCTAACTGTTCTGCGCAGTGCTTCACCACCTTTGATGGAACTTCATCAATACCACATGAGAGTTTTGGCTTCAGTGATCTTATAATTTCTAGTATTTCTTTCTCATCAGTTGGTGTTAGATTAAGTGAGAGGTTATATTTACCAGGGGTGGAGGACATTTCCACTGGATGTTCAGCATTTTGAAACTGTTTTTTTATTTTCTTCTAGTGTTATATTTGCGATATTGCAAAAGAAGTTGTTCAAATGTTCAGCAATCAGAGCTGGGTTTTCTTCCATTTTCCCTTCTATTTCCAACCGTAATGCTTTGTTTGAGAAGTGGTTTCCATTTTTCTCGGAGTTGATGATGTTCCATAGTACTTTTGGTTTATTATCCGACTTTCTAATCTGATCAGTGGTTGCGTTACGCTTTAGATATCTCAGTTTTAGGTCATATGCCTTCTTTTTATCAACCATTTTGTCCTTGTCTCTTACGGTTCCTGTGAGTTCATACATATGAAGGGATTCCAGAAATACTTCTTTTAATATTTTTACCTCGTCATCATATAGAATGTTTTGCTTTCTCTTTGGTTTTGTCCTTACTATTTTTTTTTGGGCAAGCATAATTTAGCGCATTTGTCATAATTCTATGAAATGCGTTATATGCTTGTTCGGCATTTTGTGCTTCATATACCTCTTCCCAGGTTTGTTTATGAAGTTCATTTTTTAGACTGTCGAGGTTTTCCATGCTAAAAATTCTTTTGAATGAACTGGTTTGGGTTTTGGAATTTGTAGCTGCAGTTTTAATTTTGCACAACTGTCCAGTATGATCTGACATTCCCCCTTGGAAAATGGTAAAGCTCACTTTTTCTTCAGACAGATTTGTACAGATACAATCAATGGATGTTCTGGTTGTACTTGTTATGCGTGTGGCAGGAAGTGGGAGTCTTCTAATTCCGAAGGTCGACAGTTCGTCTTCAAATAAGTTTGAGATCAAGTCTATCCAAGTTAATATCACCCATTAGGACTAATGGTTTCGCTTCACCTCGTAGTAAGTTTAGGATGTTTGACACGGCCTCCATTGCTTCCTTGATTTTGCCTCCTGGTGGTCGGTAGACACCAAGTATGTGCAAGGACTCTTTTTTTGTGCTAATTTTAGCCAAGGCAGCTTCAAGTGTAAAATCTTGATAGTGAGTTGTTATGTCAAGTGCTTCCACTTCAAAACTTTCTGTTTCTTTAATGTAGATAGCAACTCCACCGAGCCTATTTTCCTGCCTGCTGTACTCTGTGATTAGTCTATAATTGTTAATTTTTATAGATTTCAGTTTATCCTGACTTAGACCATGTTCAGTTAAGATTAGCATTGTTGGTTGAGTGGATTCCAACAGATGATTTAGTCTTTCTACTTTTTTCGACAGACCTCTGATGTTCTGGTGTAGGATTTCTATTTTTGGGCATTGAGTGTTTTTTTCTGTTATGGCCGAGTTTAGGAATGTTCTGCTCTTCTGTGCCATTTTGTGCCTTACTTTTTTTTGACTGTCCCTTCCTAAAAAAGAATTGCAGTGTTCACTGAGATCGCATAAGGTACAATTTTGAACTACAGCATTTTCAGATTGTGCAGGTGAGAGGGGATGGGATGATTTGTATAGTTTTTTAAATTCCTCTATATTGTTATCAAAAAATTGTTCATATGTTTCCCCTGGCATTAGAAGTGTAGCTGTATAAGGTGGATTTGTTGTTTGGTTTTTTGAGGTGGTTGTTTCTTTTATCGCTGAGGCTCTAGTTGGAGTTGAGAATGGTAAATGTAAAGTTTGTTCCTTAATAATGGCATTATTAGATGTTGAACCATTTAGGCCATTATCCTTTGCTACTTCCTTGGGCTCATTCTTAGGAACTGGTTCCTTTAGGTCTCCCCTATCATTCTGGTGAGATTTGCTCTTTGCCATCTGCAGCGATACACTGAATTGGTTTCTCCGGGTTGGTTTGTTATTCCTGCTTGTGTTATGTGAGGAAGAGTATAGTGACTTCGTAATGGGCAATTTATGTTGGCTCTGAGATAAAAAAGCTGTTCTTGGAGTAGATATGTCCTTTAGTAGTTGCTCTTTCAATGCTTTCACAGACTCTTCCATTTTGTCCTGGCAAACTTTTAATTTAGTTAAATCTAGGACATGTGACCGGTAATAACTATGTGGCATTATCTCAGTGTCACATGTTTGTGTTCCTGAGTCTGTGTATGTTTTATAGCTTGTAGGCAAGTTATTCTGACTCCTTTTTACATTTGTTAATAGTTTCTTTTAGCTGCTTAATTTCTTTTTCATAGCTATAAAGTATGTCTTCTTTTTCTCGATCAAGAGCCTCAAAAGTTTGAACAAGTTTGTCTTTCAGCAGTTTTTCATGGGTTATTTGTTGTTCCACTTTATTTAGGGTATCAAGTAAGCTGGAGTTTCTTAGAAGAAGTCTTTCCTGTGTAGATTCAAGTTCTTCTATTTTCACTTCATTGTTGAATCTTAGCTCATTGATCTGCTGGGTCAATTTAGAATTTATGAGAGTTAGGTTTTGTATTTCGTTTTTTAGTTGGTTGTTTTCGGCCAGCAGGGTGTTTCCAACTTCTGCAGCCAATGTAAGGGATGATTCTAAGTCATCTCCGTCTTGAAAAGATATTACTTTTTTTATGGACATTTTCCATTTTTTGTGTTAGATTTAAGGAGGGACTGTCAAAAGTAAGATTTTGTACTTGTTCAGTTGGAAAATCAAGCTTCCCTATTATGTGGTGCTCTTTGGGGTGTGAGTTTGTTGAGGCAATTTCGGCTAGTTCTAATGCATAATTAAACTTTTTATTTTTAAAGTTATCTGTCTTGGGTTTGCCATGGATTTTTTTGTATTCACTGTATAGACACATATCACCCTGTTTAATGAGAGCGGTGGTGTTATCCCCAAAAAAAGTTACTTTGTACTTTACAGTTGTTTCACTGTTTATAATTTCTGTTATTTCCGCAGGCCAATAGGGCCAGCCTTTTATTTTGGCAAAGACCAAGCAGCCTTCCCAGCACAGCGTGTTGCAATCAGATGCCATAATTAAGCTCAGATTAATTAAAGAAAAAGTCAGGTCGTAAGGTTAAAACTGTTTTTTATAAAGAGGTTTGGCAGGCTCCTCTTGGTTTTAGACAATAAAAGTCAAAATGGTGTTGTAACTGTTTTTTAAAAAGAGGTTTGACAGGCTCCTCTTGGTTTTAGACAATAAAAGTAAAAATGGTGTTGTAACTGTTTTTTATAAAGAGGTTTGTCAGGCTCCTCTTGGTTATAGACAATGAAAGTCAAAATGGTGTTGTAACTGTTGTTTATAAAGAGGTTTGGCAGACTCCTCTTGGTCAGTTATTAGTGCGTAGTCAAATGGTTATATAATGCTTGAATTATAATAAAGGACAAAAAGATTGTCAATTATTTATATAACTTATGTCTGATTAAATGACAATCCTATTGTCATAAAAGTAAATGTAGATTCAGTTTTTTAAGCTGGGTTTGGCTGGTTCCTATTGTCATAAAATAATTGATTTTGATTTAAGATGAACCAAAGCCCATGTCAAATGTAAACAATAATGCAGCTGTGCTGGAGTCACAGAATACAGTGCAAGATAATATTGCAAAGGTGACTGGTTTGAAATGTCTGTGGCCCAGGTCAGTTGTGGAAATATGTAGGAAAGTAAAGTTTTATTAGATATTAAGTGTTTAAAATGTCGTAAATTAGTTAAAAATGGTATACTTTGCAATAATTGTGATAAGTGGTGCCATTTTCGTTATACTGGAGTAAGTGAAGATGACATCCAAGACAAAGAATCCGAATGGTGTTGTAAAGGTTGTGAAAACTCTAGCCAACATAACCTCCAAGGCAACATCGAGGAAATGGCAGTGTATGATGTACATTAAGAATTGCAAAATCTTACCAAAATAATTAGAGTGTTGCAGAATGACATTGAACTTTTAAAAGTAGAGAACAAATCCCTTAAAATCAATCAGATCAGAGAAAGTGAGGTTGGAGTAAGATCTGAACATGTTAGAATTAGTGATGTATGCCTTAAATCTCTCAAGGACTTACCAACAAACTACTTATCTGAAATCAGTCCTATTTCCAAATGGTACAATAGTAATTTACGAAAACTCGAAGACCACTGTGATATGTTATATAACAAGTAAAGTTTATGATAGTAAACAGTTAATGGGTAGATATAAGATATTTAAGAAACAATACAAGTAAGCTATTAAAAATGCTAAAATATCATACTTTAATGATTTGATCCAGAATGCTGCAAATAAAACCTAAAAGTTGTGGCAAGTCACCAATACGCTTGCAAATAACAACTGTAAAGCTGCTGCAACTCCTCTTGGAATAACACCTGATAAATTTAACAATTTTTTTTATTGATCATGTTAAGAAAGTTAGTGATAGTATTCTTGATTGTATTAATGATGGTAATTTTTATGTTCATAAATATCCTAGACTTGAGTATAATTTTCAATTAAAAAAAGTCGCTGTAGGAAATATGTTTAGCTGACTATTAATAGTTTAAACAACAGCTAGTGCTTGAATGTATATGGTTTAACTGCTAATATGAAGATTTCCGCTATTTATATAATTGAGGTTTTAACATATCTTTTTAATGAATATCTAATCAAAGAGTGTGTTTTCCCACATCAATTGAAAAATATCAAGGTTGTACCTGTTTATAAAAAAGGTGATAGGAATGCTGAAAACAATTATCAACCTATATCAATTGTTCCTATTGTGTCACAAATTTTTGAATCTTTACTTCAAAAACAGATATCAGGGTGTGTGTGTGTATGCGCACTCGTGCGTGTGTGTGTTTTACTCAATCACGCAAAAACTACTGGACGTTACCACTGAACGTTATGGGTGGGCAGGTGGATGATTAACACTGCACGTATGTGGGTGGGCGAGTGGGTGTTTACCACTGCACGTGTGTAGATGGGCGGGTGGGTCTTTACCATTGCACGTGTGTGGATGGGCGGGTGAGTCTTTACCACTGAACGTTAAGGGTGGTTGGGTGGGTGTTTATCACTGCATATGTATAGGTGGGCGGGTAGGTATTTAATACTGCTCGTGTGTGGGTGGGCGGGTGGTATTTACCACTTAACGTTATGGGTGGACGGGTGGGTGTTTACCACTGCACATGTGTGGGTGGGCGATTGGGTCTTTACCACTGCTCGTGTATGGGTGAGTTAATGCCACCGTACAGATCGTGGACTTTAGGTGTGCGCGTGGCCTTGGCTGCGTGGTGATAGGTGGGAGAGGTGGCGGGGTAGTGTGGAAAACATTAAAAATTGGGAAGGCACCAGGGGAAGATGGAATATCTATTGAAATAATCAAAAGTGGTGGTATTAAAATAATGAAATTCCTACATACGATAATGTTGAAAATTTGGAGAATGGAAGTTATGCCAATGGAGTGGCAAGAGAGTGTGATAATACCACTATAAAAAAAAAGGATATAAGCAAGAATGTACAAACTATAGAGGAATATCACTACTTAATTGTACATATAAAATACTGTCAAAGCTAATTTTAATCAGACTAAGAAGATACGGAGAAGAAATAATTGGAGAACAACAAGCAGGCTTTATGAAGGAAAGATCAACTACTGACAAAATATTTATTACAAAAGAGCTGGCCTCAAAATACGGGGAATAGAACAAAAATCTATATTATATATTATTCATTGACTTTAGAAAGGCTTATGATAGAATTGTGAGATCTAAATTGTGGACATATCTTAGACAAAAAAACATTCCAGAAAAGATAATTAGACTAACAAAAATGTGTGTTGAAGGCTCAAGAGGGAAAGTAAGAATAGAAAGAGATTTACAGACACTTTTGATATCAAAACATGGGTAAAACAAGGAGATGCGTTGTCACCATTGTTGTTCAACCTCGCTCTTGAAGAAACACTGAGAGTGACAAAATCTGTACAAATAGGCGCAAACATTGAATTAGCATTTGCTGATGTTGTGGCATAGATAATAAAAGTGATCTAAAATGCCAGCAGGTGTCCTGTTAAAAGAAGCCAACAAAGTAGGTCTTCAAGTGAATGTAGAAAGGACTAAATATATGAAGATAGGGAGAGATAGGCAGAACCAATCAACTCAACACTGGACATAATGGATTACAAATTTTTATAGCCACTGAAGAGTATATAGTATCTGGGAATTACTTTGACTAGCCAAAATAAAATGAAGAGGAAATACAAGTCACAATTAATGCAGCAAATAGATGCTACTGGAGTCTCCTGAAGCTATTCCAAAGTAAACTACTGTCAAGACCCACAAAAATAAGAATGTATATAGCTATTATACAACCTGTTTTATTGTATAGACCTGAGGTGTGGACCCTAACAATGTGTAACAAAAAAGATTGATTACATTTGAAAACAAAATTTTAAGAAGACCTACCTATGAATCAGGAGTGTGTACAAGAGAACTGTACAAGAGACCTGATATTGTGGCGGTGGTTAGAAGCAGAAGAATAAGATTGCTTGATCATGTGAGGAGAAGGGAAGAAGAAAACATGATAAGAAGGGTATGGATGTGGAAACCAGCAGGAAGGCGACCTCTAGGACGACCATGAATAAGATGGGATGACCAAGTGGAACAGGATGTGGTGGTTAGAAGCAGAAGAATAAGATGGCTTGATCATGTGAGGAGAAGGGAAGAAGAAAAAATGATAAGAAGGGTATGGATAGGGAAACCAGCAGGAAGGCGACCTCTAGGACGACCAAGAAAAAGATGGGATGACCAAGTGGAACAGGATGTGAGAAGTCTTGGTGGAGACATCGAAATGGCAGAGGATAGAGGATTTGGAGGGAACTTGTTAGCGAGGCCAAAAATCACCTTGGATTTGAGTGGCCACAGGAGTAAAAATGTAGTCTTACATTAATTTAACTTTAATTGTTTTTCATCTAATTTTGTTGTTCTATCCATTTTGTATATTGAATTGTATTTTATGTCTATTTAAATTTTTTTGTACATTGTACTTGTATAATTTTTTTAAATTTTTGTACAAAGTTTTATTAGATTTAGTGTGAAAATCTTGACTTTTGTGCTTGCACTGTTGTGTTTTATGACAGTAAAAAAATTGAATCTTGCTATGAAATCGACAATCTTGCTTTTTGTTGTTGTTATTCGAATGTTGCTATTCTCCTTTAGTAGAAACTAGTCCATCAGTTATATTTTTAAGCTTTAGATATTTATGTTATAATACTTTGTTTGTGGAATGTTTATAACTTCTATAAGTTTAAATAAATACAAACTATTTTTAGTTTATTGAGATAGAAAATTGAAATTAACGCCTCTAATGGTTTTTAGTTTCTATCAGGACAGTTTGTTGATGTTTTAAAAATATTTTTCTCCAGTCAGTATTATTACATATAATATGTTAATAGTAAGAATGTTAATTTTTTTAATCGCTCAACAGCTAGTTAATTTTTTCAATACTCTGGGTAGTTGCAATTTAAATTCACTGTAAAATTACATTTATTTTAATTTTAAAATGTTATACCATAGAGAAACTTCTTTGTAGAATGCTGGTTGTTTTTTGAAACGTTAGGAAATTAAATCATGTCCTAGGATAAGTAAATTTCCAATTAGACAAGTTAAGAAATGTTTTCAAGTAAAATTTATTAAAATGTAAAATAGCCAATGCTACTAGGATTACTTTTAGAACCTCTACCATCATGATCAATTTTTTAAGATTTACACAAAAGAATTTATTTCAGTTCTAAGATTGGTCAAAGTTTACCTTCTTCAAATTCCTTTCCAATTTCAGATTTTTCAACAATTAACGAAGAAACGTTGTTAGTAAAATGTCATCTGGTTTGTATGCCCTAAGACAAATGTCTAAAATAAGCAATTTAAAAACTCAAACACAAATTTACTATGCTATGGTCCATTCACACCTAGCCTATGCGATAAGTATGTATGGCTCCACGACAAAAAGGAATCTTGATAGGATACTGCTTCAACAAAAAAGGGCACTTAAAATAATGTTTAACTTAAAAAGGGACCAATCAGTGAAACATATATTTGTAGAATTAGGGATTCCAACAGTTTTTGGATTATATATTCTGAAAACTGTAGCTTACACAAAAGTACATACAGACTTTTTACAAGAAACTAGTAGGCATAATTATCATACTCGTACAAATAGACAAGTTGAACCTCATAATTTAAAATGTTAAAAAAAAAAAAAAAAAAAAAAAAAAAAAAAAAAAAAAAAAAAAACAACATTTGTAGGCACTAAACTACTGTACCGTATCACCTTCCAAGAGAGTTTTTGATAGAACACAATTTAATTAAGTTTAGAAGAGAGCTAAAAGATTTGTTGATTAAACTAGCACCATATTCAATGGAGGAGTTCTGGGAATGCAACTTCTGATAAAAGTAGTACATCTATGTATTCTATCTAGTTACCTGTTTATCTAATTTTAAGCTAATTTTTTAAGTTTCTATTGATGTATACAATGGTATTTATGTATCAATTATTATAAGTAGTAATATAATTGTTATAAGAACTGAACTGATTTTTGATGTTGACGCTATTCATTGTGCAATGTACAATCTAATGAATAAAGGATTTTTGAATTGAATTGAATTGAAAAAACGTAATAATTATTAAATTAAATTTGTAGATTAAAGAAAAAACAAATAACTATCAAATGAGCAGGCGATTTTCATAAATTCTAAACATAAACCTAGGCTTATATTTAAATCAACTAACGTTACAATTTTTATTACAGAATGAATCTCTACGATGATAACCACTCTCTGTCCACTGTTCCTGTGGACTTGGACGCAACCATTAACGCAGTGCTGTGGTTCCAGCAGCACCTGGCTCCAAAAAGTGAATAGCAATATCAAATGCATTATGGATGAGGTGCTATTATGGATCCATTAAAGTTTTGTTTGATTTTACTTTTAAAGATAATACAGATGTGGGTACAGTTACATTATGATGCTTTATATTGAAGGTCCTAATATAATACAGATGTGGGTACAGTTTCATTATGATGCTTTATATTGAAGGTCCTAATATAATACAGATGTGGGTACAGTTACATTATGATGCTTTATATTGAAGGTCCTAATATAATACAGATGTGGGTACAGTTACATTATGATGCTTTATATTGAAGGTCCTAATATAATACAGATGTGGGTACAGTTACATTATGATGCTTTATATTGAAGGTCCTAATATAATACAGATGTGGGTACAGTTACATTATGATGCTTTATATTGAAGGTCCTAATCTGACATAAAAACTATGTATAGGTAAATTTAAAAATAAATACTGCAGACACAAGGTTATTACAAAAACTGAATTGCTTTGATTAAATTCGTAAAAACAAATACAAATAAAGCACATAATATCAATTTGTATCAGCAAAATATTTCATCTACTTAATGAATTCACAACGCCCAGCTGATATGAGAATATGTGTATGGCTTGTAAAATTGAGTCTTTATTTCAAAAATTAAATTATATACAACTTTTGTTACAACAATTATCACAGATTTGTCCCACAACAAGCTGCAATTGTGCCGGCATAATTTGCCGTATGGAAATAGTTTACAACATGTTGCGGGACAAGTGTTGGATACAAAAATGTGCTAAACTGACATATTGCAACAGAATTTGTGTGAAATGGGACATTTTGAAATATACCTGCGTATTGTACAGATTTTCTACCATGTCTAAAGAAACTAAAATTACAAAGTAAATTTTCACGCACATGTTTTGCGACTTGTGCCTGAGATGAGCATCATAATAGGAATGAAAACAAGGCTTTAGGAAACATAACAACCTAAAACTTGTACATGAATATAAAAGTGCCATAATTTACATGATTGTTATGTTTGCTCAATTATATTTAATTTATTATAGTTTATTATATTTCTAGTGTCAGACGTTAATACTATTTATTTTCAATGAATTATTTTTGAATTTATAATTTTCATGTAAAAAAAACTATTTCACAACGTAAGTAACTTTAAGTTCATACAAATCAACTATACATCAATAATAGGCTAAATTTTAGTTTTAAACTAGAAGCAATTTAGTAAATCTTCAATCACAAAACTTGTACAGATTAGTTTGTCATATCTAAATTGGAATGTTCAATAATTTGATTACGGTATATTCTGTACAACCTCGATTATCCGGCCTCGCTTTATCCGGCAGTCCGTGTAATCCGGTTCGGCAAGTAGATCACAATACAAATTATTTACAAGATATTTACAACTAATCAGAAGCACCTTTCAGTTGTGAAGCGCAAATGTTTCGGTTTTACATTTCGCAAATTGCAGGCGCTGTATTATCTAGTCACCCTCTATCGACAAGCGGTATCTTGTTACTGCGTAATAATTTAATAATGCGCCTGAAGATCCGAGCTGGCGTTGTTGTTTACTTTTGTTCAGTGTGGTTGACTGAAAGAGTCCATTTCTCGAGTGGGGGAAGTAAAATATAATTATCTTTTGTATTATATTGTAAATCAGCGTCAAAGTTGGTGATCATGATAAACATCATTCGTTTCATTACAATTGCTGCAGAGTGTGTTGGGTCACATGCAATTGTAGGCGTCCTGCTTACGCATGCTGTCTGTTATCAGTTACGAAATGTGTTTCTCCAATAAATCCAAGTTATTCATTACTTACGTTTTATCTGGCTTTTATCGTATCCGGCTTGAACTTCACCACATTAGGCCGAATAACTGAGGTTGTAATGTAGTTGGATTTACTACTTTTAAAAACTAATGAAAAAAAACAATGATATAATTTTAAAGATCTCATATGTATACTTGTATTTAATAGTTAAATTTTTTTACAAAACAAGGAATTTATAACAAATAATTACGTACAAAAGGTAAATCAGTTATTGTTATTTTTACCAAGACTGAACTGCCTTCACACTTTGGTATTAAAAATATATTTTGTATGTGAATCCAGTGTTATTTCTTTAATTTTAAAAACCGTATTTGAATCAATTAAATGTTGTTATGTATATACACAAAGTCTGTGTTTATAAAATCACTATAATGACTTGATGATCAGTTAGTTCCAAGTTGTCTGACACTTGTTCATTCCATGTGAAGAATCGAATGTCGCCGTCTGAGTGAAAATCATAACAGCTCACAACTAACTGGAATTTAAATACAAGGGCCATTCATCAAGTAACCTCATTTTGCAAAATGTGCAGGAAGAGGAGGGATACCGTTTCCATTCTTTCAACAATGTGCATATGCGGCTGGGAATTTAATTAAAAGAGAATACAGAGACTGTTGATACATGAAATAGGAATAACAAACAACATTGCAAAACCAATCTAAAAGTAATTAGGAGGTAAAGTACAGATAAATAATGTATTATAGTACCTTCTGTACACACTTCTGCCCATGTGCAATGAAATCGTTGATCCGTCAGACTATAAAGACGATTTGAGTTCATTTCCTACTACAGGAACGTTTACTATTAATAATATTAATCGTACCTTCTGGTGTTCCTTATCGCTGTTGAGTTGCGACGTGTTTCGTCAGCACACTGACATCTTCAGGCATCTGCTATGTAGCTTCTTCTTGAATATTAATATAAAACCGTCAATACACACAACATGAATAAATGAGCAAACACAGTTGATTATTTATTTTATAAACACCATGATAACAAAATAAACTGTTTACTTATTTATTCATGTTGTGTGTAATGACTGTTTGTACAGTATATTAATATTCAAGAAGAAGCTTGGAGGTTTTCATAACTGTGTCATACCATTCTCCCTCTGACTCGCTGGAGTGTAGACAACTTCATTAACTTTTCATCGCCTGCAAATTACATTCTCCTCAAGTGTTCTTTCAAGTTTGGGAACAAACAGGAGTTACTGGGAGCCAAACAAAATCATATCCATGGTAGGTTTAGATATGTCCTCTCTATTAGGACATATCTCTCTCACACTCATATGCCGATCCGCAAGCAAAAGTTTCTCAACTTTCGTTACTGTCTCGTCCAAAACAGATGGACGACTACATCGTGCATATTTGTTTGGCTTTCTGCAAACTCTGTACACCACTTATTTTTATGTCTATATTTTTATGTAGTGTATATTTTTATGTCTATAAACTTCTCTCCATAGAAATTGATGGATTAAAAAAGTGGTTGACCTCTTAACCTCTTCATGCATGACGGCATCATACGTGTACGGATAATTTAAGCTTCATAAAAATCTAACAATTGTTTCCTGGGACCCAAATCTGCATGGAGGCATCACTTGTGGCCAGTTGAGTTAGTTTAAGCAGTTCCCACTAGGTTGTGACACTTTCTCAGTTCAACACAGCAATTTGAGGTTAGTCGAACATGTGCAGTGCAGGTCTGTGATTTTGGCAAAGTTTCAAGTTTTTTGTTACGAATCACCCACGTGGTATGAAGGTAAGAAAAATATCCTACTATTCTGTAACACATAAGCTATAGAACAACCTGTAAGACTTAAGTTTTGTGATGTAAACAAGGGTAATATTACAATGAGTTCACCTGGCCTCACTTGTGCCTTCCATACAATGATGGACCTCCATTTTTGAGCCAAAGAGTTACCACCAATGCATGGATGCCACATCCGTGTACATCAGTAGCTGTCCTCATTCGTGTCTATTATGCAAAAGAGGAAATATGGACCACTGCACCTGCAATTAATTCTAGAAGTGCCTATAAACAATGTCATTGTCACTGTACTCTTATCTACAGCTTTATTAACATCTATGATGAAAATATTAATTAATATGTTGAGATCGGTGCCGAACCCAAATATTAAGAGACATAGACATGTTTTGTTATTTGTAAAGTCAGTTTAAGCTTTTTCCCAATAAGGATGAGGAAGCAAAAATCCAAATTAAACATTGAAATACTGACACAGATGTGTAAATACAGTATACATTTTTATTTATTGCATTTTTTTACCTGGCATCATATGTGGACATATGCATTTACGGCAGCAAACATTTATTTGCAGCAGATGGCAACATTTGTGGACAGCATGCATTACAGGTAAGTTTTTAAGCTGTGCCATCGAGTCTACATTTGCATACAAGACACATTTGTGGACAAGTAAATATTTTGTTATACATATGTTATATGCTCACAACAACAAATTAAATATATTAAGCCACAGAAATCTAATCACAGACCGCAATTCACACTTGGCAGGAGCATCGATTTTCTATTCTATCATTAAAGGCTGCTAAGCTAAGACTGAGAGTAGTAGAGAGATGGGGACTAGCCAGAATAGTTGTTTGAGAAGCAAGTTTTCCGTTTGGTGCTGTTGTCAGATTTACGCTAGCTCACTGTTACAATGGGAGCATGTTGGAGACCTTAATTTACGGACAACACTCGTATTATTATTAATGCAAGTACGCAACACTGAAAAATGCTTCGATGGGTGATTCAAATTGGTATACTTTCATCTGGTGTAATTTTTCTGCATAGCTGAACCCTTTTCCTCATGCTGATTTGAAAACTAAAAACCTTTTGAGACAGATAAAATTGAATATTTTTAACCCTTCACAATACGTTCATATTTGGTTCCCAGCGACTTCAACCTTGTTATAAATCAAAATAAAAGGCTGGGCTCCCAGGAATTTGAGGATGACGATGAGGAGTTAAAAAATGAGGTCAACAAGAAGTTTAAAGCATAGGCAGGAGATTTTTTTTGTACAGAAGAAATTCTAAAATTAGTGAATACTTAAAATGAGTTCTTTAATGTTCATGAAAACTATTCGGAAAAGTTGTAGATTTAATATGGGTGTATTAAAGCCCTTGGTCTGGGGGTAAAGCACTCACCTCCGAAGCTTGAGATCTGGGTTTGATTTCAAGAGTGGCGATTAGTAAAAACTGCATTTCAAGTCCCATATTATTGACCCAGCATCATGAAGCAATTGAAAAACTGTAACTTCAGTAGTGAATCCTAATAACGAATGTTAATGGGTTGGGACCTGATAAGTTGAACACATCTTCAAGCAAAACTTGCAGTCACATGGTTTGCTTGGGCCCATTTACGGATTATTATCACTATTATTAAAATGTTTTTATCTACTTTTTTTGTTATCAGAGCTCTGGGATCTTCGTCTGTTTGTGCAACACTAAAAATAAATAAATCTTCTGTAATCGGCAAACTCTTTTTTTCCAATACTTATACATTTATAACTTTTCAATTATGAATTAGAAGAACCACTTGTTGGTTCTAAGAAATAATGATTTCTGCAGAAATTACTGGTTAGTTAATGAAAAACAAAAATGTTTCTTTACATAACTGAAATAAGAAGGCTGACAAATTTATGTGCAGCATTGCCGTAGTGAATTGATAGTTTATAGGAAATTGAAAGACACTGTATGTTGAATAAATATTTTAATTTGAACTAACTAAACAATGAGAGGTAGAGTATAAAAAAGGTAATCTACATAATGAGTTTGAAAGGATTTTAAATTATATTAATGAGAAGAGATTTGTCTGTAAGATCTAAAATTCAGCTACTTTTGGAAACGTAGATCTGTTGTAGCGAGATTCTCAGCTACCCACTTGTTGGCTTCTGCTTCAAGTTCCTCGGTAAATTCACTGTTTCCTTTAATTTTACCTGTAATAAATTGTATTTTGTTAGTTTAAACTTTTATCTACTCTAATTTTAAACATTTATGTCATGTTAAAGTCTGCAATTCAGACATGCCTTGAATTTTAGGTTTAGCGTTAACATTTTGAAACTGCTGTAAAGTCAAAAGACTTCTCAAGGTTAAAGAAATCTTAAATGTACCATGTATGTTGAATAAATATTTTAATTCTTACTAACTAAACTCAATGACAATGAGAGGTAGAGTATGAAAAGGTAATTTACATAATGAGTTTGAAAGGATTTTTAATTATTAAACCATGGAGTAGTTTTATGAATCATTGAAGGTATTAGCAAAGTCAAAGTCAATTAGCAATAGGGAGTCATGTAAAAATTATTTTATTAGCCTAAGTATTTTGACATTGCCTTGTGTTTTTATCATTTATGTTTTATTGTATTTAAAAACAATTCTAATGAATCGATTTTTAGATCAGATGAACATAGTTATGACACTAGAAACAAAAATCAAATTGAATGTAAACATATTAGATTAGAGAAGACAAAAAGTAGCTTTATTTATGTAAGCATTAGATTTTTCAATGCACAGCCTTACATGAATATGCCTTTTAAAAAAATCAAGATTAATTTAGAAAAATTATTAAAAAGTAAAGCCTATTATTCTATTGAGGGCTTTGAAGAAGATTTAGGTCAAGTGAGGCTGTGATATATTATTAGGACTATTTATTCATGTGTGTAAGCTAATGCATTGTTTATTTTATTAACTATGTCTCTTACACTGTACGGTGTTTAACGACAATAAACATTCTGATTCTGAATATTCTTATGGTACAATATTAAAAAATTAAATATTGCAAGTCAATAAGTATACTTACTTAAATACTACTTCAATAAAATATTATTAATACAAGTTATTTATGATATTAAAAATGAAGTTTCGAGCATTCATGTGAAATTATTTCTTTTATACATTTTTAAGAATTATAAAAATCGTTATGTTTTAGACCAGGGATACTCACTACGAGACCCTCGGGCTGCATGCGGCCCATAACACAATTTTTTTAGGCCGGTAAAATTTATTAGAACTGCAATCATTTATTAAAATGACAACCGCTTTGGTATTTTCTGAACCACAAAAATGCCCAGAATGCTTTGTCTTTGTTTTAATGCACTAAATACTAAATTAATAAGTGACAGACGAATTGTAAGCTAGAAAATATAGGAAAAAACTGTATGTATTTTCGGCCCTTTAGATTATAACCGTAATAAGGCTCGTCATGAAATCCTATTGAGGAACCCTGCTTTAGACTATTTATTACCCTACTTTAGAATTTATTACCTTTTCTGATGAAACCTTGTTCTTCATCTCTCGTCATGCCAATGATGTGTACATCAGGGTGCAGGAGAACATTGTTGCGGAAGTTGTCAATTTGGAGATGGTTGGTCAGTTTGTTCACCTGGTTGTCATTCACATTTTTGCCAAGAAACTCACTTATGATTCTTATGTTCTTTGGTAGGTCCTAAACAATATTTGTAGTACAGTTGAAATTTGTGGCATTGTAAAATTCATTCAGTCTGTTTTATTATCCAGGCTGGTAATGTCAAAAAATAAAATCTAAGCTCAAAACATTGTTTTACAGGCTGGTAAATCTGTTAAAGTACACATTTAAGTTTTGGAACTTAAATGTGTACTTTAAAGCAAGTGATTTTTAAAATATTTCTTACTTTTAAAAGCAAATTTTTAAAATTATTTTAAAACTATTCTAATTATGAAAAAATTAATGTAATTTTAGTATAATTTCGTACGGATTAAGAATTTCAGGGAGGTAAATATTTAATAAGCAGAGTCCGTATTTAACTTGTGGTTTATTTTCCGGCTAAAAGAAACAACTCTAATAGGTAATCACTGCTATAAAAATGGAAAATTAAGGAAATATATTAAAATTTGTTTACACCTTAACCGAGCTGCTAGCCCACAAACGTTACTAGAGCCCCCCGGTCTCTGAGACCTGCGTATAGATATTCAAGGATATAATAGCTATTATATTTGTACAACAGAACAAAACCAGGAATTGACTTTAAGGAGGGCCCTACTGAATGTCTTGTATGTTGGCTTACCCCCCAAAAACGTGGGGGGGAGGTGCACTACCCCCCTCTAAAAATAAAACAAAAAATAAACAATTTCCAAAACACGTTTTTAAATTTCTAAATGATTTAACCATCATCCTTTTAAACTTGTCTATACTCCATATAGAGGTTGCGGGCCCTCACCCAAAAAAAAAAAAAAAAAAAAAATTAAAACACCCAATATTTTAAAAAGAATTAAAGATTGTTAAGAGTAGCGTGTGTTTTCGTGGCTTCAGAATATGTTTTTTTCTTTTTTTCTTATCTTGATTGATTTATAAATCATGGTATTCTCATCATAGGCTTCACACTTTTGTTGCGTAATATATGAAACATGTATAATATATATGTATAAATCTCCGGGTAAGAAAAAACAAACATTTGAAGGTTATACAACATCTGGTATAATTATACATATAAATTCAATTATATAACATTTCTTTTTGAAAAATCACAAAAGGCAATGAGCTCAAACACAGGTTTTAGTACAATTTACGAAAACTTTCCGAGTACACTCCAAGAAAACGGGAATTTTGCACTTGATGCATTGGTATTGAGTTTTTCGTTCTTTGGCAGCTGGACATGTTCCACAGGTTTTTCTCTTTGGCATCTTATCTGTGGGTACTTCTTCTTGTTGGTGTCTTTCTTCTGGCTTTTCCCCTAGTGCTTTTTATATTTCTTCTTTCACATCTCTGCGCAGATATGGGTAAGACAGTCTTCTTCTCAAATGAGGCTCCACTAAAGCTTGAGCTAACTGTTTCGTAAACTCAAATCTTGTCAGTACTTCGGTTCCAACTGTAGCACATGTAGAGGATGAAGGCATTTACACTTGCTACGCTGATCAGCCTATAGAAAACAGCCAGAGGCCATCTTCTCGTGCGTCTGAAGAGTATATAGCACACTTCATGTCGAGTAAATCGACTCCGGCCTTGGTAGAATTGTAGAAACAGATAATCTCTGGCTTCTTTTTGTTCTCGTTTACTTCTTTGTTGTGGTGCATCGTGGACAATAGCACTACTGCTTTGTTCCTTTTCGGAACCATTGATACTAGGGTAAATTTTCCATTGAATGCAAACCGAGATGTCATTTCTTTTCTATCCTTGTGTGGCAGAAATTCTACTGGAATAATCAACTTGTTTTCCTTCAACGTCCCAACGTAGGTTAGGCCTCTTTTTAGAAGTTCATCGGCAACCTCAACACTGGAAAACCAATTGTCGGCTGTGACATTCCTATTGGTTTGGTAATGCTTTTAGTCAGTCGAATCACTGATTGAGTGGGTTTGCTTAGGTTTAGTTCTTCTTGTGGAAGTCCTATTTCATCGCTGTCTTTGCCTGTATATATGTAGGCATCAAACAAATAAGACGTTTTAGCGTCTGCTAAGCACATTACCTTAATGCCGTATTTATGTGGTCTTTTTTGGCATATACATGCGAAACGCACATCTACCACGAAACGGGATCAACATTTCATCGATAGTAACATGTTCTGACAAGCAGTAAGCTTTCTTTGAGTTTTGGATCACCATACAGAAAATTTCAGAGATTGCTGCCGCTTTATCTGTCTTCTTCCTTTCTTGACGTGTATTTGAATCATCAAACCACAAAGCTGTTAGTAGCACTTCAAATCTTTTGTATGTCATAGTGGCTGTAAAGTAAGGTCTACCTATCGCATCTTTGGAAAACAAAGATGTCATTGTTTCATGGTTTGATTTGAATATAGATGATAACAAAAATAAACCAATCAGAGCATTTACTTCTTACACATCCGTTGGTCTGTAAGTACTTTTATCGTTCTTTCACTCAACCCATTTTTCATTTGGTCTAACTTAACATTAGTATTTGTAACTATTGTATCAATAACCTTTTGTTCAAACAGCAAATCCCATACTTCTTTTTTTTTCTGGTTTGTTTCCTACCTGTCTAGATTGACCAGGCAAACCGCCCCTTACAACATTGTGGCTCGGTGTACGAACACGCTTGTTAGTAGGACTACTGGTACACCATGGGTAAGCCGGCCCGTATTCATTTTTACGAAGCCGTCCAAACAAAAACTCCGGTAGGTTAGAGTCGATAAGAACTGGTTCATCAGACTCAACCTTCAGCCAACAAATCATCATCTTCCTCTTCTGCTGACATATCATCTTCCTCTTCTGAGTCTGACTCAATACCTCTGGCAGGTCGCACCTCTTCAGGAGGTTCATAGTCCGGGTCGGCGTCTGAATCGTCAACACTCTCCCCTGAACTGTCATCTTCTGGGTCTTCATCTCGAAGCATTCTAGTTATAACAGTAGTAAAGTCTCTACGATCAACATTTACTCTTCTACTTGTACTCTGACGATCCATTATCACTTACTATATTTACACACAAGTCAATATGCAAAATTATAATGTACACTGAAAATAATATTTACAACAACAAAATGCACTTATACGCTATTAGAGCTCCCCCGTATTTGTGACCGGCTGCCAAAACACACTAATAGAACCGCCCGGTATGAGAGACCGGAGTAACTGAAATAATTGATAGATCACCGCCGAGCGCTTCACTGGGACTGAGTGAAAACAGGTTTTGGCTGTCGGGTAGGAGAGGGGGGAGGCTACACGGAGCGGCAGCCATTTTGATCCAGCAGGCTGGCCATAACGAACAAAACAAAATTTCCCTTGGTCTCACAGACCGTCGGCTCGGTTAAGGTGTTTAAGTGAGTTTTAAATCTTTACTAGTATTTCAGTTAATTTAACACCAAAACAAATAAAACTGTTCCAGACTGAAAAAAGTGCACTGTATAATAAATAATAAGCTAGAAAATAACGAAATATATAATTTTCCACCGCTAAAAATTGTTCTGTTACAGAACGTATGTTTTTGTGCAAAGGTAACTAACAAGGCTAGCAGCGATCAACAAAATTTTACCCTCAGAAGATCTTCATAGAAGAGGAAGAGAAGGTTGGGATGACTACGTCTGGTCCAGAATTGCTTCACATGTTCCCAATATGGAGAATAGATTACTGCAAAATGCACATACCAGAATAGTAGTGATTAATTCAAATCAATATTTATATATTGCTGTAGTATAAATGTTGCAGTGCAGCATAGTCAAAAACAGCATACTTAAAGTACGTTAACCTACTAAAATATACATTTCAGACATAATTCTTCTTTTCCCTATATTATATAAAGACTAGAATGTATTGGTTCTGTACATGAAAGACTTGAATGCATTTGTTGGTTGGGCCATAAAAATTCAAATATATCCTTTGAGTTGACCTTAAATACTTGAATAAATCCATTGGGCAGGGGTGGATTTAGGGCCTGATTTGGGGAGGGGTCATCGGCCAGATGTATGTGGGGGGGGTCTGGGGGGTAAACCCCCCAGCATAAGAGGGGGGTCCTCCCCCGGAAAAATTTGAAAATTGACCCTTGAAAATGACTGTTTTAACGCAATTCAGGATCATAAAATTAACCTATTTTAGTGATATAAATCCATATTTTAACACAAAGTTTTCAAGATAAAAATTTTAAAAAAGTAAAATTTTCAGAAAATTCTAATTAATCATTTTTAGTTTTCTTAGTAAAGTACCAAAGAGGAGTAAAAATACACATTTTACAAAACCATGACAACTTTATTTACAAAGCTTACTTACTATTAGATTTATACAGCTAGGTTACAAAAACTTCTTGCCTCCTCTTCTTTTTGGATAATTATTGCATTATGGACTATGGGTCAATTTTATAGGCCTCTGAGAACGTTTAGAATTATTTTTTGAAATAATACCAATTAAAAATCTAACACTGGTAAAATTTAAAGATAATATTAATAAGAATTAAACTGAAATTAAAAACGGAAAATTTGTGTCTTACAAGTCAAAAGTTGTGGAACGCAGTATTATAACGACAGCTACTTTGGCTACTAATCAATATTTTATATACATTTAGAATTACTTACTATTAATTGAGATTTAAAATAAAAAGTCATTTCCAGCTGTCTTATTAAATTAGGCGTACCAAACAAAAAGAGTAAAAATACAAATTTTACAAAACAATGACGACTTTATTTATAAGGCTTACTATTAGTTTATAGAGCTAGGTTGCTGGGTTACAAAACAAACTCTTGCCTCCTCTTCTTTTTGGAAAATCTTAGTATTATGGACTCTGGGTCAATTGAAAGGTCTCTGTGAACGTTTAGGAGAGCCAGTCCAGTCAGTCTTTCTTCACCCATATTTGCTCGAAGCCAAGTCTTTAGACGTCTTAGAGTAGAGAAACTTCGCTCGGCGGTAGCTGCACTGACGGGAAGAGTAGCGAGTATTCTTATCAACTTTTCAGTTGTTGGATACATATCTCGATCACAGCTATCCAATGCTTCCATCAATGTTCTAGGTAGTTTTCCTCCTTCTTCCTCCCATCTTTTCCATCGTTGTGTCCATAGCAATGTCTCCTGCTTAACAGCGCTGATATTTGGATTGTCCAACAAGTCAAAGTAAAATTTAACCACTTTTTCTAGACCGCTTACATCTTCGCTGGATTGGCTAGCTTTGGGCAAAACAACTCTCAAGCTGAATAAATTCAAGACATCTTGTGACAGCCGATCCTTTAAGTCTGTCAAGACATAGTCTAGAAGAGGAATATAGATGGATAGTTTATAATATTCTTCTGGAGTCTGAGCTGGTAAGTTTTGGCGCTGTGTTTGGCGACCAACAACCCTAGGCATCTTCAAGTCAACATCAAGTTTGTCAGCAATCTCCTTAACATCCAGGAAAATATTGTGAAATACTTCATCTACTTGATTTCTCTTATCCTGGAGGACACTTAGAGTGTCTTGGAATGCATTAGTTGCCGTTCGCAAGTCTAGGCTAGGTGTTTGAAGTAAACGACTTAAAGAGACAGTAACTCCTAGAACGTCACTGAGGCTTGTTACTGAGATTAAAAACTCAGGGCTTCGTATTGATTGGAGAAGGCTGAAGGCATCCGCCGATGTTTTACTATCTTCCCAACTGGTCATTTCTTCAAGAACCTCGTGTATTCCAAGGATAGACTCACCTTGAAATTGGAGGTAGCCATCATGCCTCTCAACCCAGCGAGTGTCGCAGATACTTTGAAGGGCAGCATTCATTTTTTCTACGACCAAACGATGTCTCTTAGGTGACGAATTTAAGAAAGAAACTATCTTTTTCATTGTACTACTTGAATTCCGGCAAGCCACAACTTTAGACGAACTTGCCAACCCATTATTTAGAATGTGATTATGGCAAGGACAGCGTTGTGCATGGCGTGCTTTTTTCTGAAGCTCTTGGACAGCACCCTTTGTTTCCGAAACCATCACAGAACAACTGTCTGTACCAAATCCCACACAACATTGAAGATCTAGGTCGAACGTTTTGGCAAGGTCTTCAACTACATGACCCAAGGCGATTCCTGTCAACCGAGATTCGTTAGACTGTCTTTTGTCAACATCTTCTGGCCTAATGAGATCATAGGCGTTAGCGAAAGTGACAAAGTCTTCTCTTATTGTCGACTTATTTTCAATCTTGTGTACGTAACGAAATACTAGGCTTAATTGACATATATTTGAAATATCAGTAGTCTCATCAAATATTATTGAAAACACCTCAGCTTCTTTAACTCTTTTCATTATCGTGCTTTGAATTTCTGACTTGCAGCAGTCAATGATTTCATTTTGAGCGTATTTACTAATATAAGTTGCTTTGTTTTTACCGCTTTCCAAATGTTTTCTTAAATGGTCATCTCCAGCGTCAACTCTGAAGCGTAGAAGCTCCCTGAAATTCCCATCATTGTGCACTGGACCATTTTCGTCGGAAACATCTAAACTGCCATCGTCTCTGTGCCCTCTTAAAGGTATATTTTGTCGTCCACATAATATTATTGTTTTTACAATAGGCAATAAACGTTGCCTGTTTTCTTCGATTTGTGCGGCTCTCTGGGTATTTATTTGATTGGTCACCTCTAGCGATGGTTGTCTATAGGACAACAGAAATCGTTTTCCATTTTCAACTGCACTTTTGTGGTGTTGATTTTTTTGATGGACGTTCAGGTCACCTTTTTCTCCCAAGAGATTGTCAAACTTTCTGAGAGGCTCTTTGACTAGCCTTCTTAGAGGAGTAACATTGTGATTGATGTTTCCTAGGCCGGTAGAAAAAAGTACGCAATATTTGCAGTATAGCCCTCTGTCTTTATGTGATAGGACTAGCCAATGAAATGTTTCAAAGTGGGATCTCTGGGCATATTTTTTTGTAGGCTTTCCCTTTTTTGTAACTTCATTGTAAGGAAACTGGTAGTTTGGAGGAGGAGTCCATGGTTTCTCTAACAATGCAGCCTTCGAGTGATCGTCCAAACTGTTTACAGTTACACCAACATAAAAACCAATGTCGCTGGAATATTCGGCCTGAGTGTTTGAGGTGTCCACTGTTTCGTGTGCATTTGCAGCCAGTAGAACAGTAGGGCCCATAGAGCTACTGGCACTTCCCGAAATACCGGTACGTGTTTCTATCGAAGTGTTTCCATCATCAATGGTTGTGTCTTCCAAGTTAGCATCAATTGAAGGCTTAGGTCTTTTTGAGAAAAATGAAGAAATCTTCCTGCACGCTGGAAAACTGCGTTTCTGTGATGCGCTGGGTTGCGGGACTGGATCACCCTACAAAACCCAACAGAGTTGCCGAAAACGTAATATCTTATCATTTTTAGCACCATTATGAAACATGTCAACAAATTGAAAATTAACATTTGAAAGGCAAGACAGGAGGGGGATAGAAAATTATTTTATTCTGCAGTTTACTGTTTAATATCCCCTACGGCCCTACAATACAGTCAGAGATCCAATGACCCTTTCCTCATTATAAAAGTACAAATCGACCCCCCTCAAAAATCTGGATTTTTGAAAAATCCCATCTTATCCGGTGCCTTCCCCCTATAAAGAACCAAATTTCAAGTCTCTCACTAAGCCAAAAATAATCTGGGCTGTATAATAGTAGGAAGAGGTATTTGACATATATATATATATAAAAATAAAAAGGAAGAAAATAAAAAGAGGGCGTTTGTACATGATATTTTGGTTTATTTTGTTACTTTTAAATGTTGTATAAACTAAATATTGTACAAAACCACTCTTTTCATTTCTTTTTTATTTTCCTGTTATTCTAAACAATCTATGTATTTAATATTAAAATAAAATAATAATAAAAGACCCTTGGAAAAATAGGTAGAGGTTTATAAAAAAAAAAAACTATCTAACAAATTTTATTTGATAAACTCCTAAGGTGATTTATGTTTAATTTATTTCAATATACTACTGAAAAGACCCTTTTAATCCCAAATTAAGTAGGCTATATAATATATATTTTTCAAAAGAAAAACGCCTACAACAAAATTATAATAGTTTTAAAAACATTTGAAAACAACACAAGTGATATCAATGCATTTGATTAGCAATGCAGCCCTCTTTGATCAAATTTGCTTACGCTTTATTGTCAATAAATAAACAATATATCGTTATTTGTATATTTATGCAAACAAATAATTGTCAAGGACATAATTGGGTAAATATGGCCTTTTAAAACTAAGTCTCCAGTCAACAATATCAACGTATTAATTTATTAATAACATGTTTATTATTTATTAATAAAACACAATTTAATAATTCTGAAGCCTCCACAAAAATTCAACCAAACATTTTCTGGAATATTATTAAATATTGTTTACAAAAAAAATATTAAAAGGTGCTTTGCACAATACAATAATACAATAAGTCTTTCAATTAATGCAGTACTTCGTACTTTTTATGAGAAATAATGGAGGTACTTGTTTTGCTTTACATTGGTCTTATAGGACGTAATTCAAGGTCACGTCCTGCAATGCGCACTCTCAGGAAGAGCGTTTATGAAAAGAAAACTGAAAATTTTCATAATTTAGTCGTATTTTGACAAGAAGTTAATCTAGGGTTTATTGAAAGAAATGTAAAGTCTTAACAGAATTCGTCAATTATTACTTTTGAGTTATAACGTAAACAAACATACAAACCCATGCACACACACACGGACCAAAATTGTTCATCTCAAAACGTAGGGCTTCACTAACTCTTATCGAATAACAAAACTTAAAACTGCTTACCATATTCGTAAATCCTTTTGAAAAACGCAGTCAAACTGTCAACAGACGTGGCCTACATACTAAATTTGGCAAAACACTCACACTTTAATTAAAGGAAACACAAACTGATAGCAAACAAAAATACAAAATTGATAGTGAGTGTCAGAGCAAAACAAAAGGGAATCACAAAATATACCGGGCTGTCAACTTCCCTTCTCGCCGGCTCGCTACTGACTACTGTGTGACCTTGAGGCAGACAGCCACCTGTATCTGTGTGATGAGTCACCAGTCGCCACTGTGATGCCACCCTCACTAGTCGTTATAAACTACTCTAGACAGCCAACAAGCTAGAGCAACAGTTTAGTTGCACGTGAATGATTACTGAATACTGAACCACTAACACAATCTTGACCTTGATTACAAGGGGGTGATATTGTGGATATATTAATTTTAAATCTACTATTGAGTAGAATTGCAATTATAAAATATTGTAACAATATATTTTGAAAAAAAGTTTTAAGGAAATTTGGGGGGGGGTCATGACCCCTGTGACCCCCCCCCTATATCCGCCACTGCCATTGGGTGGGCCATAAAGACTTAAATGCATCCTATTTAGGGGGGGACGTTGGGGTGTAAATACTTTTTATTATAGCTATTAGTACAGTGAGACTAATGAAAAATAAAGTATCCTGTTGTAGTACTTGAAAAATTAAGTATCATTGTAATTTAAACACCTTATGTAAATTAGTATAATGAATTATAAAAATAAAATATTCATTAATTCTACTATACATTCAGTCTACCGCCATTGATTACATTTACTAAATGTGGTATAAATGATTGACTTATCGGACTCTGAACTTACAAAGGTCATCTTTGAAGTATCGCCAATACTGGGCGAAGTCACCAGTGTAGCCATGGACGGCAAGGTAACGGTTGTGGTGGAAGTATGAGACAACTACATCTAGGGGGTTGCGAGCCACATATATCATCTTGCATGTGTTGAGCAGACCAGGGGGCAGCAGGCTGAGTGGTAAATGGGTCTGAAACATGAGAAATATTTATATGCAATTTGAAATTTTTTCTTCTAAATAGTTTCTTAGTATATTACGTATTGGTAGAAATAAAAAAAGTGAGGTTCTCACATCTCAAATTTGTTGTAATTTAAGTACAAAATGCACAAAATATTATGGAGATTGATTTTGGTAAACCAAGTTCACATTCCTCAGACCAGGGGGATTCACAAAGAAATTGATCAGCATAATATTTTGTACTTATAATATATTTCCATTATTTGAGGATCACTTGTTCTGTATTTTCCCATGTAAAATTAAATAAATTAAGTATAATGGAAGATATATTCTCAATGATTTTCTTATCCTTTCAAATTATGTGTAATACTACAGAATATCCTCACATGCCCCCCCCCACCACTCTCTATAATTGTGTCATCTTGACCTTAGGCCTCGGTAATGACGGTTAGTTGTAAGTTCCATTTGCTGTGCTTTTGTCATTTTGTGAAGTAGTGGTCATTCAGTGTTCAGTTAAAAGAATGAATGGCTTGGTAGCGTACCTATGATTGGCCGATGGCTGTGGATCGAATTACTTAATCAATTTTTAAGAAAGGAGCAACCACTCAGTGTTATAAAGATGGTTGGAGCCTAAAAAAATTGAAGTGCCAAAGCATGAAAGTGCCAATCTAAGTGATATCCTTTAAATATCACAACAGCTTTTGATAAGCTATGAAATGGAAGTTTGAATCCCCCAAACATTAAATTCACTTAGGTCAAATTATTACACTTATTTTTAATTTGATTGGGGCTGGCTGTGAGTCTTAAAAAAAAACTTTAATTAGTTAAATAATATTACAGCTAAGACCCCATTTATATTAATTTACTCTCCTCCTCCCTTACTAAAAATAATATTATCCAGGCATTTATGCTACATCGACTTCATTAGATAAATCAATATAAATTAAACTTGGTGTGAAGTATCTGTGTCCTTTCTGCGTACCGGTCAATGACTCATTTCACGAGGCTATCCTGCCCTACATTCTCACTACCGACCAACTATCCATGTGACAAAAACGTAACCAATTCCCTTACTGTGGGTGCCGATCCACCACAACTTTGGGCTTGATCTGTGACTAAGAACTACATTGACATAAAATAGGCCAACTGTACGCCATGTATAATTAAAGTAACAAACCAATTATTTATTCTTGTTTTTGTTTACTAGATTTTTTTATTTATGTTTCCAACGTTAATATTATAGAAAGAAAATTCTTCTTTTAAGGGCTGTTTCTACCTTTTAGGATTAGTATAAAAATCCTATGATAGGACCAGGATTGGTAGGAATAGGGTTTTGATTATTCCTTTTCTAGTGCACCTTTAACGATTAAAACTCTGCGCTCTCTTAAAACACATTTTTACTAATAATTATCATTAACCCAGAACTATTAAACTATGATAAATATAAATTGAGGTTATAAAAATATATTTTACAGTAAATTTATTTCAGAATAACCACCTTCCTAATACATTACTAAAAAATAATTTAATTCTCCCTGGGATTAGTGGATTTCTGTCTTTAAATAATACCCAATACAACCAAAACAAGTTTCCATGGAATTTGAAATCACTCAGGCATTGTAAATTATATTGTGGCCGTATTTTATCAGTTGAAGGAGCCAACTAATCTTTGTCTAGTTTGCAATTATTAACTTCATTAAATTTCTTATAAACCCTAACTAAACGCAACATAATTAATTAGTATATAAGGCATAATTTAACCCATTTTTTCAGTTGCTTTGGTCTCTTGAAATATTTATCTCAAAAGATAAGAAATTTAAATATCTAGTGTTTTAAAATTCAATAGTCTTTAGTTTTTACTAATATTTGTTACTTCTAAATTGGTTTATTGTGTACCTTACATTATATTATTAATTGAATAGGTGACCCTAACAAGTATAGGTAACTACTTCAAACTAAACGCTTTGTGAATTACTTTAAAGTGCCTGGGAGAAGTGAGGTGAGGGGCCAAGTAGTAGCCTGGGGTACGCCAAGTTTTCAACACCTCTGCCACATCGGGTCTATGATTATTCAGCTCCAAAACCTCTTGGTGTAGCTCTGGGTGATGCAGCATTCCAAATCTGGAATTTTAAAACGTTATTTTTTTATTTTGCTATCAATAGTAGTACTAAAAACGTAGATCTATAATATAGCCTGATTCGCATAATTTTACCATTGAGTGGGAATTGAATTAGATTGAGGGAGGGCTAGTTGATTTTTTTGAACGAATATGCATTTATCTTCTGTGTAGCCTAATTTAATTTTATTGTTATGTATGGTATCTTACTAACTCTACATACTCTCCCTTTAATTGTATTATACATACTGTATCAAAGCATAGATAGACTTATGAACCCTTAGACTGAGTTTTAAAAGCCTGCATTACAAGTGTTTCCTTTTTGATCATAGATATTTCTTGTTAAGAAAACATATTATGTCTATTGTCTAATTTTTTTGTATAATTTGGTAATTATTTATCAGTTAGTAGTAAAATTGGGCTCTATGATAACTTGAATTAGATAATGGATTCCTATTCAAGCTAACCAGACAGAAATGGTGCAGTCTACTATGGGTGGGCTTTACAACCTGTTTGGTTGAGTGCTTTCTCTCTGATTTTGGTCTGAACTGTGTCGGCACTGGTGGCGCAGTGCTATAACTCAGCTACTTGGGGACAAAGTGTTTGGGAGATTGTAGGCGATTGTAGGTTCTATGCTCGGTTCTCTTAATACCAACACAGTGTCCGCTCAGTGGTTGTCATCAACGTAGATACTACTAGAGAAGTCTGGAGTGTCCGTGTTGAATGGTAGTCAAGGTTCGGATGTTAGTTAGCTGAAAATCAGACCAACACTACGTGGTTTGGATTCCACGTAAAACTGTAGGCCCCATAGTTGTCCTGGCTATTGGGCTATTAATTAATAGTCCTTTCTGAGCTAAGTCGAACTCAGATAGTAACAATGACTACACTCGTTCATCTACACTCATTCACTCCTCATATTCGCCCATATCTCTACGATCGGCGCCTTAGAGATGAATAATAATGAACTGAAAAGAGTTGTGATCCAACATATGGGCCCCATTCATCTAAATAGATTGATACAAATATAACATTTTATGCATATTGGTTTTATACATATATATATATATATATATATATATATTTTAGGATGTAATAAAATTAAAAAAACTGAGTACCCTCATTACAATGTGTAATGAGTTTTAATAAAAAAAATATAAGGGTACTCAGTTTTTTTAATTTTATTACATCCTAAAATACGTAAGTAGCCCTAATTTTTAACTTTATATTAAAATATATATATATATATATATATATATATATATGGTATTTTATGCATATATTTATTCATCTTCCCTATAGAAACATTTTTTCGTCTTCAACAAAATGTATTCCAAAATATTTAATATATTGAAGATTCTATATATTGTCCATGGCCTGCTTTCTCTAATAAATAAATGATTTATTGCCATTTAAAACTTTAAATTCATTGACAACATCTATTTATACTGCTCAAATCCAAGTTTGAGAGCACATTTTATGCACAATTACAAATTTTAAAAATTATAAAATTGCAATTTTATAACTATTTTATAAAATTTTCTGCATTTACTAATAGTTAAAAAGATACAACAAGCATATTAAAAACCCCAATCTATTGAAATCCAATTGTAGAATTTGTGGTAAAACAATGGCTGAAAGTGATATAAAGAGATTCAGACACACGTAAGATTCATATTACCAGCAATATCAATATCACCTAAAAATCTTAAATGATTGCTACAGTTACCTGAATAAATATTGTTTTCGAGTTATTAAATAATTTAAAGTAAAAATATTATTTGGCTTTTATTTTCATTGAAAAGAAAAGCAAATAAAATTTAATAAAATCCTGAAAATTTGAATGAAAATTAAAAAGTATCATCCACATCTGAAATCATTTTAGTTTTGAGAAAGCTAGGGAGATTGTTAATACTAATAACAAAAAGCACAGGACCCAAAACTGACCCTGAGGGACACCAAGTTTGAGCTCAACTTCCTTAGACCAGTAGTCATGTTGACAAATATCTTTTACTTACAACTTTCAAGGCATTACTTTAAAAAATCCTGCAGCTTTCTATGTTAAATTGAATTTTTTCAAAAGTCTAAACAATTTACACTATTGATAGCCTTGTTCAAGTCTCACATTGTACTAACAAGCAGGCTTTTACTTTTTTAAATCATGCAGAGCTTTCAAAAACTTTTGAGCAAGCAGCTGAATTTTGTAGTTTGTACCTTGTAAGCAAATGGTTTTTGTGAATGACTACAGTTCTAAGAGGTTGAACTGGAACATGGCGTCCCTCAGGAATCAGTAAACATATATTTCAGCATCTCTGTGCACTCTTCTGGCCAAATATATTGAGCTCAATAGGAAAACCTTACAAATGTAACGTATTAAGCTTGACTTTGGTGAATAGTTTTGCAAGCAGGTTTGCTTTTCCTTAATCCCATATACAGTATATGTCTTATATAAATAATATCATACTGACGTTTTCACTCACTCTAAAAATGGAAACCTGCAGTCAAGAGGTTCTTTTTTTGCTCTCTCGTAGTCAAAATTGTTGTTAATCAACCAAACCATTTCTTGACACCATGTTGTGCCTGCAAAAGAACTAAGGTTAGATGCTTTAAGACTTGCTTATAAAGCACTTTAATTAACACTTTCCATAACATATGTAAATGGACTTTAATTAATAGAACTTGTTTTCCATTATAAGCATACCTAAAATTTGATCACTCATTCACCTTGCCGTACTGTATTTAATCTTGATTTAATATCACAACAATCCCACAAAATAAAAACTGTGCATTTTTGTAGGATGAAAATCATCTTTATTAGGGGCGAAGTTAAGACTATAAAGTCCTCTTTTCCACTTAAACCCAAGTGGAAAAGTACAGTTCCACTATCCCCAAATAGGATAGTGGAACTGTAAAGTTATTTGTACATTTCTTCCAACTAAAATCCATAAAATATTTATTTTAAACAATGCAAAAATAACAGAAAGGAATAGTAAAATGGGAGAACCTGATCTGGGGAAAGTGGCTATCCAAACGTCATCATGACGCAGAGGCAAACTGTAGTAGCCTTGGGCCTGGGCCTTGTAACGAGCAGGTAGAATCCACCCTTCTCTCCCTACCTTAAGAAAGCCTTCCCTCTCTCCTGTGAAATGTCTCATCAATTGACTGTTGACAGCAGGCTCCAATGGCGTTATGTCGTGGGGAAACTCCCCAGCTTCATTCTCACTGGAAAATAAGAACAGAATAAATGAAATTGTTCTGGACACTATTAATATTATGATTCCTAAGTACATTTTCTATATGTAAAGACACATTAGGTTAGAGATTAGAATAAAAAAAATTAGTAGTTTGTTTACTAATTTGTAAGAAACCTGTCAAACTTATTGTGTCATAATCAATTACTTTTACACAACCCTTGCTGATTCCACTCACTTACCCAATATATTGCATACGTCTAAGGTAACCTAGCCAACAATAACAATTTTAATGGCTGGTTGATTATGGGGCTGATTTCCCATCATCTGAAGGATTTTTGACCTGGACTTTGTGCTTGGTTTGAGAGAGTGGATAGGCTGGAGCAGGGGCAGCCATGAGGTGCTGAGGAGCAGCAGTGAGTGAGTGTGCGACTGCGACCTGCTGAGAAAGGGCGATGCTATTGCGAGGTGGCATGTTGAAGTACAAGGGAGTGTCGTGAGGTGACAGGTGGTGAAGTCAGTGGTTAGTTTTAGTTTTAGAGGTACTGTGTTATAGAAGGTTTCCTACCCAGTTTGAAGTTTTATTTGCTCTACCATTTGACTATACTACTTCCCCCTTACTGTTATAATAATATGACTAACGGTGATCCATCGGAATATCCATACACAATAGTGATAGTGAATTACCCACCTTCTTCATGACCATGTCTTACACCCTTTATTTTAATACAGTAGTTAGAGTTGTATTCTAAATAGGGAATGGTCGTACTGCATATGGTTCTATTGCAATGCAAATATTGAATAATTTGAAATTTGTATGCAGAAAATCTAAAAGTACTCATTCAAAATATTTAAATTTGGTATTTTTAATACGAGGTACAGTTAAAAAGTTCCCGGAATCGATGTCCAGACACACAGCGTGGAGGCCGGTGTGAATTTTGTTCTGTAGCAGATAGTACTACTCCTGGAGAAGGCGTACCGATAGCGCAAGTATCGCTCAGCCGCCATTGTTTTCCTTTGGGGTGCGCTTTTCGAATATTTGCATGTTTACATTGTCGCTTTTTGAAAATTAATGAACAGTGAAAAAACATTAAATTTTGTGTTTTGCTTCAAAAGTCATGTTCTGAGACACTTAAAATGTTAATTTAAGCGTTCGGAGTTAAGGTGATGAAAAATAACCAAGTTTACGAATATTACAAAAGTTTTTGTGAAGGTCGCATGAACATTGAAGATGACTCTCGCAGTCGGCCAACTTCAACTGCAACTACAGAGGACAACATTGAGCAAGTACAACAAATTGTCCATGCAAACAGAAGAATAATGATTGATGAAATCGCATATGAGGTAAATTTATCACTTCACAAAAATTCGTAGGTGATTACGAGACGCCATTAGAAAGAAACAGCTTGAAAAATTAGCAAAAAACTATTTTACTTTGCTGCATGAAATTACCCCTGCACATTGATCCCTGTTAATATGTAATTACCTTCATCAAGCTCCGCGATACCATGATAGACCTCGCCTAACCTTATGCCGGCCAATTTTTTCCTGTTTACAAGGTGAAAACATCAAAAAAAGGAAAACAA
Source organism: Stictocephala bisonia (assembly GCA_035578905.1). Lineage (NCBI taxonomy): Eukaryota > Metazoa > Arthropoda > Insecta > Hemiptera > Membracidae > Stictocephala > Stictocephala bisonia. The sequence continues at coordinate 490,809 of JAQJVL010000284.1, forward strand.
TTTTTAGGTGCTGAAGCTGTCAGAAAAAATGTGACAAAATCATTTAAATACATTTTTTTAAATCAGAGTCAAAACTATTTTGAACAACTGTATGATTGTTGGGATAAGAGTGTTGATGCAGGAGGAGAGTATTTTGAAGGAAATTAGGTTTGTAAGTTTTTATCTTATTCTTATTCTTACATTCTTACATATGAGACGCCGACATATGTATATATTTATCTTTGCCCAATAAATATATTTTAACAGATTCCGGGACTGTTTGACTATACCTCAAAGTGTTGTTTGCTATAATATCTTTCAATATATGTAGCAATATGTAAGTAAGATAACTAAGTAAAAAAGATGTTACAAAATGCTTGTTTTAATATTAAAATATAAGCTGAGGTCATAGAATAGAATAGAACAGAATGTACAGTACTTTATTGCCACCAGGCCCAGGTTTAGGGTGAATAGCACGCTGGGCTGCAAACAGTTTTGAAACCCCCCCCCTCTCCCTTCTTAGGGATATGGAATAACAAATCAAATTTCATTAATAAGGCCACCAAAGTTGTGAGCTTTAAAGGTTTATTCAACACCAATAAAAATTGAAGTTAGTACATAAAAAGTACATAAGTTTTAGTAAAGGAATAAAGTTAAATAAACCTTAACAAAACATAATGACAGATTTAAATGACAGATGTTGTTTTAATTTTGTTTGGGCAACGTTTTTAACAATCTCAGAAACAATTAATCTTAAGAGTAACATTGTGTTCAGGGCACATTAACATCAGTAAATTCAGTTTCTCCTCTCGAAGAGTTTATCTCTTGGCATTTTCCCTGTAGATAGAACTGAAAGCTGAAACCCCCTTTTGGCAGAAGTTGGTGACTGGAAGTGTCAAGAAAATCCTCAGCGCTACTCAGGGGCGGATTTAGGGCCTGATTTGGGGAGGGGTCATCGGCCAGATGTATGTGGGGGGGGTCTGGGGGGTAGTATTTGTAACTATTGTATCAATAACCTTTTGTTCAAACAGCAAATCCCATACTTCTTTTTTTTTCTGGTTTGTTTCCTACCTGTCTAGATTGACCAGGCAAACCGCCCCTTACAACATTGTGGCTCGGTGTACGAACACGCTTGTTAGTAGGACTACTGGTACACCATGGGTAAGCCGGCCCGTATTCATTTTTACGAAGCCGTCCAAACAAAAACTCCGGTAGGTTAGAGTCGATAAGAACTGGTTCATCAGACTCAACCTTCAGCCAACAAATCATCATCTTCCTCTTCTGCTGACATATCATCTTCCTCTTCTGAGTCTGACTCAATACCTCTGGCAGGTCGCACCTCTTCAGGAGGTTCATAGTCCGGGTCGGCGTCTGAATCGTCAACACTCTCCCCTGAACTGTCATCTTCTGGGTCTTCATCTCGAAGCATTCTAGTTATAACAGTAGTAAAGTCTCTACGATCAACATTTACTCTTCTACTTGTACTCTGACGATCCATTATCACTTACTATATTTACACACAAGTCAATATGCAAAATTATAATGTACACTGAAAATAATATTTACAACAACAAAATGCACTTATACGCTATTAGAGCTCCCCCGTATTTGTGACCGGCTGCCAAAACACACTAATAGAACCGCCCGGTATGAGAGACCGGAGTAACTGAAATAATTGATAGATCACCGCCGAGCGCTTCACTGGGACTGAGTGAAAACAGGTTTTGGCTGTCGGGTAGGAGAGGGGGGAGGCTACACGGAGCGGCAGCCATTTTGATCCAGCAGGCTGGCCATAACGAACAAAACAAAATTTCCCTTGGTCTCACAGACCGTCGGCTCGGTTAAGGTGTTTAAGTGAGTTTTAAATCTTTACTAGTATTTCAGTTAATTTAACACCAAAACAAATAAAACTGTTCCAGACTGAAAAAAGTGCACTGTATAATAAATAATAAGCTAGAAAATAACGAAATATATAATTTTCCACCGCTAAAAATTGTTCTGTTACAGAACGTATGTTTTTGTGCAAAGGTAACTAACAAGGCTAGCAGCGATCAACAAAATTTTACCCTCAGAAGATCTTCATAGAAGAGGAAGAGAAGGTTGGGATGACTACGTCTGGTCCAGAATTGCTTCACATGTTCCCAATATGGAGAATAGATTACTGCAAAATGCACATACCAGAATAGTAGTGATTAATTCAAATCAATATTTATATATTGCTGTAGTATAAATGTTGCAGTGCAGCATAGTCAAAAACAGCATACTTAAAGTACGTTAACCTACTAAAATATACATTTCAGACATAATTCTTCTTTTCCCTATATTATATAAAGACTAGAATGTATTGGTTCTGTACATGAAAGACTTGAATGCATTTGTTGGTTGGGCCATAAAAATTCAAATATATCCTTTGAGTTGACCTTAAATACTTGAATAAATCCATTGGGCAGGGGTGGATTTAGGGCCTGATTTGGGGAGGGGTCATCGGCCAGATGTATGTGGGGGGGGTCTGGGGGGTAAACCCCCCAGCATAAGAGGGGGGTCCTCCCCCGGAAAAATTTGAAAATTGACCCTTGAAAATGACTGTTTTAACGCAATTCAGGATCATAAAATTAACCTATTTTAGTGATATAAATCCATATTTTAACACAAAGTTTTCAAGATAAAAATTTTAAAAAAGTAAAATTTTCAGAAAATTCTAATTAATCATTTTTAGTTTTCTTAGTAAAGTACCAAAGAGGAGTAAAAATACACATTTTACAAAACCATGACAACTTTATTTACAAAGCTTACTTACTATTAGATTTATACAGCTAGGTTACAAAAACTTCTTGCCTCCTCTTCTTTTTGGATAATTATTGCATTATGGACTATGGGTCAATTTTATAGGCCTCTGAGAACGTTTAGAATTATTTTTTGAAATAATACCAATTAAAAATCTAACACTGGTAAAATTTAAAGATAATATTAATAAGAATTAAACTGAAATTAAAAACGGAAAATTTGTGTCTTACAAGTCAAAAGTTGTGGAACGCAGTATTATAACGACAGCTACTTTGGCTACTAATCAATATTTTATATACATTTAGAATTACTTACTATTAATTGAGATTTAAAATAAAAAGTCATTTCCAGCTGTCTTATTAAATTAGGCGTACCAAACAAAAAGAGTAAAAATACAAATTTTACAAAACAATGACGACTTTATTTATAAGGCTTACTATTAGTTTATAGAGCTAGGTTGCTGGGTTACAAAACAAACTCTTGCCTCCTCTTCTTTTTGGAAAATCTTAGTATTATGGACTCTGGGTCAATTGAAAGGTCTCTGTGAACGTTTAGGAGAGCCAGTCCAGTCAGTCTTTCTTCACCCATATTTGCTCGAAGCCAAGTCTTTAGACGTCTTAGAGTAGAGAAACTTCGCTCGGCGGTAGCTGCACTGATGGGAAGAGTAGCGAGTATTCTTATCAACTTTTCAGTTGTTGGATACATATCTCGATCACAGCTATCCAATGCTTCCATCAATGTTCTAGGTAGTTTTCCTCCTTCTTCCTCCCATCTTTTCCATCGTTGTGTCCATAGCAATGTCTCCTGCTTAACAGCGCTGATATTTGGATTGTCCAACAAGTCAAAGTAAAATTTAACCACTTTTTCTAGACCGCTTACATCTTCGCTGGATTGGCTAGCTTTGGGCAAAACAACTCTCAAGCTGAATAAATTCAAGACATCTTGTGACAGCCGATCCTTTAAGTCTGTCAAGACATAGTCTAGAAGAGGAATATAGATGGATAGTTTATAATATTCTTCTGGAGTCTGAGCTGGTAAGTTTTGGCGCTGTGTTTGGCGACCAACAACCCTAGGCATCTTCAAGTCAACATCAAGTTTGTCAGCAATCTCCTTAACATCCAGGAAAATATTGTGAAATACTTCATCTACTTGATTTCTCTTATCCTGGAGGACACTTAGAGTGTCTTGGAATGCATTAGTTGCCGTTCGCAAGTCTAGGCTAGGTGTTTGAAGTAAACGACTTAAAGAGACAGTAACTCCTAGAACGTCACTGAGGCTTGTTACTGAGATTAAAAACTCAGGGCTTCGTATTGATTGGAGAAGGCTGAAGGCATCCGCCGATGTTTTACTATCTTCCCAACTGGTCATTTCTTCAAGAACCTCGTGTATTCCAAGGATAGACTCACCTTGAAATTGGAGGTAGCCATCATGCCTCTCAACCCAGCGAGTGTCGCAGATACTTTGAAGGGCAGCATTCATTTTTTCTACGACCAAACGATGTCTCTTAGGTGACGAATTTAAGAAAGAAACTATCTTTTTCATTGTACTACTTGAATTCCGGCAAGCCACAACTTTAGACGAACTTGCCAACCCATTATTTAGAATGTGATTATGGCAAGGACAGCGTTGTGCATGGCGTGCTTTTTTCTGAAGCTCTTGGACAGCACCCTTTGTTTCCGAAACCATCACAGAACAACTGTCTGTACCAAATCCCACACAACATTGAAGATCTAGGTCGAACGTTTTGGCAAGGTCTTCAACTACATGACCCAAGGCGATTCCTGTCAACCGAGATTCGTTAGACTGTCTTTTGTCAACATCTTCTGGCCTAATGAGATCATAGGTGTTAGCGAAAGTGACAAAGTCTTCTCTTATTGTCGACTTATTTTCAATCTTGTGTACGTAACGAAATACTAGGCTTAATTGACATATATTTGAAATATCAGTAGTCTCATCAAATATTATTGAAAACACCTCAGCTTCTTTAACTCTTTTCATTATCGTGCTTTGAATTTCTGACTTGCAGCAGTCAATGATTTCATTTTGAGCGTATTTACTAATATAAGTTGCTTTGTTTTTACCGCTTTCCAAATGTTTTCTTAAATGGTCATCTCCAGCGTCAACTCTGAAGCGTAGAAGCTCCCTGAAATTCCCATCATTGTGCACTGGACCATTTTCGTCGGAAACATCTAAACTGCCATCGTCTCTGTGCCCTCTTAAAGGTATATTTTGTCGTCCACATAATATTATTGTTTTTACAATAGGCAATAAACGTTGCCTGTTTTCTTCGATTTGTGCGGCTCTCTGGGTATTTATTTGATTGGTCACCTCTAGCGATGGTTGTCTATAGGACAACAGAAATCGTTTTCCATTTTCAACTGCACTTTTGTGGTGTTGATTTTTTTGATGGACGTTCAGGTCACCTTTTTCTCCCAAGAGATTGTCAAACTTTCTGAGAGGCTCTTTGACTAGCCTTCTTAGAGGAGTAACATTGTGATTGATGTTTCCTAGGCCGGTAGAAAAAAGTACGCAATATTTGCAGTATAGCCCTCTGTCTTTATGTGATAGGACTAGCCAATGAAATGTTTCAAAGTGGGATCTCTGGGCATATTTTTTTGTAGGCTTTCCCTTTTTTGTAACTTCATTGTAAGGAAACTGGTAGTTTGGAGGAGGAGTCCATGGTTTCTCTAACAATGCAGCCTTCGAGTGATCGTCCAAACTGTTTACAGTTACACCAACATAAAAACCAATGTCGCTGGAATATTCGGCCTGAGTGTTTGAGGTGTCCACTGTTTCGTGTGCATTTGCAGCCAGTAGAACAGTAGGGCCCATAGAGCTACTGGCACTTCCCGAAATACCGGTACGTGTTTCTATCGAAGTGTTTCCATCATCAATGGTTGTGTCTTCCAAGTTAGCATCAATTGAAGGCTTAGGTCTTTTTGAGAAAAATGAAGAAATCTTCCTGCACGCTGGAAAACTGCGTTTCTGTGATGCGCTGGGTTGCGGGACTGGATCACCCTACAAAACCCAACAGAGTTGCCGAAAACGTAATATCTTATCATTTTTAGCACCATTATGAAACATGTCAACAAATTGAAAATTAACATTTGAAAGGCAAGACAGGAGGGGGATAGAAAATTATTTTATTCTGCAGTTTACTGTTTAATATCCCCTACGGCCCTACAATACAGTCAGAGATCCAATGACCCTTTCCTCATTATAAAAGTACAAATCGACCCCCCTCAAAAATCTGGATTTTTGAAAAATCCCATCTTATCCGGTGCCTTCCCCCTATAAAGAACCAAATTTCAAGTCTCTCACTAAGCCAAAAATAATCTGGGCTGTATAATAGTAGGAAGAGGTATTTGACATATATATATATATATAAAAATAAAAAGGAAGAAAATAAAAAGAGGGCGTTTGTACATGATATTTTGGTTTATTTTGTTACTTTTAAATGTTGTATAAACTAAATATTGTACAAAACCACTCTTTTCATTTCTTTTTTATTTTCCTGTTATTCTAAACAATCTATGTATTTAATATTAAAATAAAATAATAATAAAAGACCCTTGGAAAAATAGGTAGAGGTTTATAAAAAAAAAAAACTATCTAACAAATTTTATTTGATAAACTCCTAAGGTGATTTATGTTTAATTTATTTCAATATACTACTGAAAAGACCCTTTTAATCCCAAATTAAGTAGGCTATATAATATATATTTTTCAAAAGAAAAACGCCTACAACAAAATTATAATAGTTTTAAAAACATTTGAAAACAACACAAGTGATATCAATGCATTTGATTAGCAATGCAGCCCTCTTTGATCAAATTTGCTTACGCTTTATTGTCAATAAATAAACAATATATCGTTATTTGTATATTTATGCAAACAAATAATTGTCAAGGACATAATTGGGTAAATATGGCCTTTTAAAACTAAGTCTCCAGTCAACAATATCAACGTATTAATTTATTAATAACATGTTTATTATTTATTAATAAAACACAATTTAATAATTCTGAAGCCTCCACAAAAATTCAAACAAACATTTTCTGGAATATTATTAAATATTGTTTACAAAAAAAATATTAAAAGGTGCTTTGCACAATACAATAATACAATAAGTCTTTCAATTAATGCAGTACTTCGTACTTTTTATGAGAAATAATGGAGGTACTTGTTTTGCTTTACATTGGTCTTATAGGACGTAATTCAAGGTCACGTCCTGCAATGCGCACTCTCAGGAAGAGCGTTTATGAAAAGAAAACTGAAAATTTTCATAATTTAGTCGTATTTTGACAAGAAGTTAATCTAGGGTTTATTGAAAGAAATGTAAAGTCTTAACAGAATTCGTCAATTATTACTTTTGAGTTATAACGTAAACAAACATACAAACCCATGCACACACACACGGACCAAAATTGTTCATCTCAAAACGTAGGGCTTCACTAACTCTTATCGAATAACAAAACTTAAAACTGCTTACCATATTCGTAAATCCTTTTGAAAAACGCAGTCAAACTGTCAACAGACGTGGCCTACATACTAAATTTGGCAAAACACTCACACTTTAATTAAAGGAAACACAAACTGATAGCAAACAAAAATACAAAATTGATAGTGAGTGTCAGAGCAAAACAAAAGGGAATCACAAAATATACCGGGCTGTCAACTTCCCTTCTCGCCGGCTCGCTACTGACTACTGTGTGACCTTGAGGCAGACAGCCACCTGTATCTGTGTGATGAGTCACCAGTCGCCACTGTGATGCCACCCTCACTAGTCGTTATAAACTACTCTAGACAGCCAACAAGCTAGAGCAACAGTTTAGTTGCACGTGAATGATTACTGAATACTGAACCACTAACACAATCTTGACCTTGATTACAAGGGGGTGATATTGTGGATATATTAATTTTAAATCTACTATTGAGTAGAATTGCAATTATAAAATATTGTAACAATATATTTTGAAAAAAAGTTTTAAGGAAATTTGGGGGGGGGTCATGACCCCTGTGACCCCCCCCCTATATCCGCCACTGGCGCTACTTCGAGATTGGGAAAGTGGTAAATAGCTCGTTACATCTTATGAACATGTTAACCTCATGCCTTTCAGTTAAAGGTGCATCTTTAAATTGGAACACTCGTTTACAAATTCTTCACTGATATCCTCTGAAAAAACTTTACCAACTTCGTTGCAGCCTTCGCAGTAGATTCATTTGAAGACTCCTTCGACGGCAACACCAGAGGTGACAAAACTTCAAAGCGGTCCGACAATACCTCGTATGCTTTTTGTGCCTACTCAAGTTTGATTTCAATGAATCAGTGATTTTAAGATACACTTTAATTCTTAAAGCTGACCTTCCTTCAAATTTGACTTCATTCTCATCTGTTTCATCAGGAAATATTTTGCGTTTTCTAATTCTAAAATAAATGAGAGTTTCACATCCAAGAAGAGCAGTGATATTGTTCATATTAATTTTAGGAAATTTGTCTCTTTTTTTCATTGATAAATGCTTCTGAAGTGTGAGTCTGTTTTGTAGCCGTTGAAAGATGCACGGTCTTCTTTAGTAAGTTGTCACTATACTTGTCAAGTCTTAAGGATGTCTCTGATGAGTGATGACTAGACAAAAACAAAAAAGAGTTCAGTGTCCAAGTTAGGGAAGAGGGAGGGAGACAGGGGAGGAGGATGTGATCGGCTGGTAATTGTAACGAAGTGCTCCATGAGGAGAATAATTTAGGCTTTGCGTAGGATTTAAGGGTAAGAGGACAGAATAATTTTTTTGGGAACAGAGTAGCTTTTTTTGCTGTTTCCAAATTGAGATTTTATTTAGAGTGGAACATTAAAACAAAACTAATCAAAACAATATTGTAAAAAAAAGTCAGCCCATTGGGGCCTGATTGCCACATAACCTTTTACACAATCCAGCATAATTAGAAAAAATAGATGACATTGTCAATATTTAAAGTTTACTAATTCTAAACATTTAATGTTAAAATAGCGTTTTAACAGATCAAATCAACAATACAAAAAAATAGAAGATTCATGAAGTAGCATTATGAAATAAGAAAGAAAAGTTTTTTACTAAACATTTTCTTACCTCTATTTCCTGATCTATTTTTATTCATTTGCCAAACTGACATTATAGCATTAAAGGATAGAGTGCTCTATGCTATAGACAAGTCTGTTTTTATTACTAACTATGGTATTGAAACAAGAACTGATATATAATACAACTGAACAAATGATTGATAAGGTATAATTAATAGTTGAAAATATTTTGTAATTGAATTCAGAAAGTGAAGAGCTAGACAATCAAGATAAATACCCTTAAATTGATTAGTAACATTTATCCTTTAACCCAAGGTCTGTGGTTCAATGCATGTGCGTGATTTGCAAGTTTAACGTTTATATTACATAATGAGTAAACAATGCAAATGTGCACTTAAATTGAACCACATACCTTGGGTTTGTAAGTGTATTGTTTTACAACTAAATATATTTTTGACACTGCTAATTTCATCTCAAGTAGGATTATAAAATGTGATTCCCCATTTAGATTTTTAAATTAGCATATTATTTTCTGATATAAATTACAAGCAAGTGAACTTCTCTAAACACAACATTATTGTAATTATAAAAATGTACAAATACTATCTTGATTGATTTTGACAAACCACATTTACTGTCTGTAGAACAGAGAGACACACAAGGGAAAATTTCTATTATTTATTTACTATCAATACAAGAATTATACCTACATATATGTATAAATAATATAATAAACATATATGCAACGACAACTAAGATATTATGGGTCTAAAAGTATGCAGCAAATAACATTATATAGAGCTACTATACAATTTTATACATGAATGTTTGTATATATTTAACAGAATATATAGATTTTTCAAAGAAGGGGGTTTTAAGTTTTTAGAAAATTCAATCTTATTTAAATAAACAATAAATTTAATATCTTGGCATAACCAAAATACTTTAAAAAAACCATATGAAATGAAAAATGGCTTAATTGACAAAGTGGTGAGGGGGGTCCTCTCTTACACTTAACCAACAATAACAACTACAAAATCAGGTTAGAACATAATAAACAAATAAAATAATTTACTTAGCACATTTACTAGTCAAATTAATTAATTAATTTTGTATCTATTATTTTTAAATAACAAAAGCATTATAATAAGTATATAAAAATAAACGAAATTTAAAACAGAGGATAAATTAAAATTTACTTAGTAAAAAAATTTAATTTTAGTAGACGACAAATTAAATTTAATCAACATTCATAACTTTCCATAAATATAGTCCCATATCTATTTAAATAACACTTATTTTTATCTTTAAGATTAATAATAACTCATTTAATTTTAATATTTACAATACAGCAAGTTTAGGTACTCTCAGATTAGGTGCCTCACAAATATTGCATTAACTAAAAGCAAATCACTTTTGTGTATATAAATGTGGTTATAAATATAAAAATGCCTTAATTTCTCATAAACTTGATTCTAATTTCTTGTAGTTTAAAATCGGTTTACAAAAAATATAAAAGTAAGCACAGCACTATTCAAATAGTGTATTTTTCATATTGTTTGTATAGTAAATTAAAGTGATGGACTTAAATATAATTTCTTTCAGATTGTGTTTAATATTGAAATTAAATTCCAAAGATCAACATTAATACTGATCATGTTAAGTCGGCACTGGTGGTGCAGTGCTGTAACTCAGCTATTTGGGGGAGAAAGTGTTTGGGAGATTGTAGGCGATAGGTTCCATGCTCGGTCCTCTTAATACCAACATGGCATCCGCTCAGTAGTTGCCATCGACGTGGACACTACTAGAGAAGTCTGGGGTGTCCATGTTGGATGGTAGTCAAAGTCAGATGTTGTGTAGGGAAGAGAACTCGGTGTCAGACTTGTCAGTTAGCTGAAAATCAGACCAACACTACGTGGTTCGGATTCCACGTAAAGCTGTAGGTCCCATAGTTGCTCTGGCTATTGGGCTATTAATAAATAGTCCTTTCTGATCTAAGTCAAGCTCAGATAGCAACAATGCCTACACTCGTTCATCTACAATCATCACACTCATTCATCCCTCATATTCGCCCAAATCTCTATGATTGGCATCTTATAAATGAATAATGAATCAAGAGAGAAGAAGATTTATTTGCTCACAGCTGATATGCCCATCACAAAAAATGAGAGTACCACATCAAAATTAGTAAAATAATGTATGCAACAGCTACACATAAAATAATTGGAAATGAGAGCTCAAAAATTAAATATTATACAAAAATAATTGAGTAAAGTCTTAAAAGGTAAAAGTGTAACCCCAAATACAAATTAAATTGCTAAAATTATATTAAATATTTGTATTTTCTTTTATTTCCACTCTGAACCGAGCCATAAAAATGAGAACAACATAATATTTTTAACTACGCACAATGTATTAAAATAAAGTTTGGTAGAAAGGCACGGGAAATAAACTAGGAAATTAATAGAAAAAAATTTTAATATATACTGAACTCTTCTTTTTTTGTTACATTAGTCAAATTAAAATATATATTCCAAAGGTATTTTGATCTAAATACATCTTAACAACTATTAAACATTTTAAAATTCATTGGATACAATTTTACAACAAACACCAAACTATCTATAATTACTTAAGAATAGTTATTTTCAATAATATTTGAAAAGTTAAGGGTAAACTCACAAAGAGAATGTCCAAGTGGTCGGCATCTTGTGATAAAGCAGCAGCCAGCTGTAATGGGGTCATAGAACTTTCACTGAACCTCTGCTGAGAGACATAAAGACTTACGCTTGCTTGTAAGTATAGCTGGTACAGACACTGTGTCAGTGTACATTGGGTCAAGGTTGATCAGTCACTCACCTTGCTTTCCACTCTAGTTGATAAGCTTCTTAATATCGAACAGATTGTGCTAAGCATGTTCAATTGTTGTTTGAAAGTTATTTATTAGCATTGGACTGTTCATGATAGAAACATTACAATATTTCTAAAGCATCTTTGAATTGGCTGAAATCTTACTTAACACATCGATTCCAAAGAACAGTAATATTTAAAAACAACGTTAAATATTTTTCAAATTGGAAAAAATGTCACTGTCGTGTTCCCCAGGGATCAATATTGGGGCCTCTTTTGTTTCTAATATATGTTAATGATCTGCCTTCTAACCTTCTTTCCAAACTCATATTATATGCAGACGATACCACCGCCTAACTGAAATCTAAAAATTCTAGTATATTACAAAATTTATTGAACAGTATTTTTGAAGAACTTAACAGTTGGTTTATGGCCAATGGTCTTACACTAAATTACACAAAAACTCAAATAATGCATTTTAAGACAAGCCAAAATAGGGAAAATTATGACTTACGTATAAGTTTTAAGGGTACAGATATAAAGAACAACTACAACATTTTTAGGAATGAAAATACAAAATAATTTAAATTGGAATGAGCATATATGTAGTTTAGCAAAAGGTTTCAATACAATCTGTTTTCAGATGCAAATCCTACAGAATATAACTGACCTTAAAACAAAGTTAATAGTATATTTTTCGTTATTTGTTTCAAGGATGCAATATGGAATAGAGTTCTGGGGTAACGGCTCAAATCCTGAAACCATTTTCAAAATTCAAAAAAATCTTAGAATTATGACCTTCTCTGACAATAGCAAATCTTCTAGAACAATATTTACTGAACTAAAAACCTTCTTTAAACATTTTAAATGTTTACTATTTGTCAAAAATAATTTTGAAAATTTTATGAATGAAAATAACCACCATAATTATTTGATTAGAAACAAACATGATTTTCAGCTGCCCATGCACAAGCTTACTTCTCTATAAAAACTGCCTCATTATTTGAGAAGAAAATTATATAATAAAATCTCACAAAAAATTAAGTCTATTGAAAAAGTTTACTTATTTAAAAAAGAAGTTAGTAAACTAACTGCTTGTCAGTAAAGCTTATTATAGTATAAAAGAGTTCTTGGAAGATGTTTTGTAATATTATATTACAGTATCATACTTTAAAATTAGTAATTTGTGTCATTTATTGTAGTTTTAAGAGAACTTGAATATAACTTTGTTCTTATAATTTTTGACTATTCACCTGTTTTTTTCAGCTTTTGCTGTATTGTAAACGTTATGTGAATAAAACATTGACTATTGACTATTGATAGATAATAAATATTTGAAGATTTGCATGTAAAAATTAAGACAATTAAAACAAGATTGGATGTTATGAAAGAAATAAGCTGTTAAGACAATAAATACATACAATACAAAAAATAATATCACAAGTAGTTTCAGATTCATTCAGTAAACAGATGTATTAGACAACAAGTAGAATAAACTATGTTAGTATGTGTTGGCCCTGAATACATGTGACCCACCCACCCACCCATACACGTACAGTGGATAAAGGAAAAAGGAAAAATTCAAGGATAAAAGTCGGAGCTATAAAAGAGCTGTCTGCCACCAACCAAGTTCAAACTGGAATTCCAATTTCATTTGATAATTCATTTTCACTAATATCGGCACATCGAAAATGTCTCCATTTACCACAGTAATCACATAAAATACTTTTAAACCAATTTTATTACATTTACTACATTTCACATCCCTAAAAATTATACTTCTTGACGGACTCGACACTGACGCTGTTTTACTACCGGCCACCATCTTGTCTTTCTCTAAGATGGCTGTGTTTAAAACCTCAACATGCAGCTTTTCTAGTTGAAGGTTAGTGCATTGAGTCTATAAAAAAAAATATACAGTAACCCACCCGCCCCCCCTTACACATACAGTGGTATTGACCCACCCACCCACCCATACACGTACAGTGGTATTGACCTACCCACCCACCCACCCATACACATACAGTGGTATTGATTAGGAGTAGCATTGACCCACCCGCCCGCCCATGCACGTACAGTAGCATTGACCCACCCGCGCGTCCATACACGTAGAGTAGCATTGACCCACCCATCCGCCCATGCATGTACAGTAGCATTGACCCACCCGCGCGTCCATACACATACAGTTGTATTGACCCACCCACCTGCCCATACACGTAGAGTGGCATTGACCCACCCGCGCGCCCATACACGTAGAGTAACATTGACCCACCCGCCCGCCCATACACGTAGAGTAGCATTGAGTGTTTAAGAAATAGTAGCTTCAAGTGTTTAAGAAACAAACACAACGTTTCGACAGGCATAACAAACTCCTGTCGTCTTCAGGTGTACTTACTAACTTAGCCTACATCTAAAACTACTTTTTTTCTCCTTAACCCATTCTAATTCAAGAAAAGATACTTAACACTACATGCTTAGATACTATGGATTACTGTTATGAAAGTCAAACGTTCTGAAAAACTAAAAAAAGTATCATACATAACATAATAATTATACAAAATATAAAGCACAATATACTTGAAAGTTCGTCTTTGACGGTTGTGGTGAGTTGTAGTGGTGCGTGGACTCCTTTAGTGGATTTGGAAGCTGGTTGGATAAGTTAAATATTTTGTCTATTTAATTTTTTCTTTGTGTTTTCTAAAATTTTTTCATATTTTGCATTTATTTTGTATCTCATTGAATAGTTTGTCTATTTAATAAAATGCTCTGTGTTTTGTTGAACAGTTTCATATTTTGTATTTCATATTGTGTTTTATATTTTATATAATTATTATGTTACGTGTGATTCTTTTTTAGTTTTTTAAGAACATTTGACTTTCATAATAGTAATCCGTAGGATCTATGCATATAGTGTTGTTGTCTCTTTTCTTGAATTAGAATGGGTTAAGGAGAAAAAAGTAGTTCTAGATGTAGGCTAAGTTAGTAAGTACACCTGAAGATGACATGAGTTTGTTATACCTGTCGAAACGTTGTGTTTTTTCTCAAACACTAGAAGCATTGGAAATCAAAATATTATTATCTCATGTTCAATTATCTGTATATTTCCAGATGAGACCCAATCTGATTTCATCAGTATTTTTACATTTCAGTATAACTAATTTCTAAAAATAGAAAAAAGTTTTTGCTAGCCCTCCTTTTTTTTATTCTCATGTAGCTTCCCTCAGGTATCACTTCAGTGTGGGTGTATCATCAGCACAATGTATCATAAGCCTGGCAAGGAAGCTGTTTGCTGAGGTAATTGTATTCCTAATATTTTAGGGTAATTTGTACCTCTCCTAAAGATATTAATAACTGGAATAGATGACGAAGGACTAACCAATTTATAGTGTTCTCCAAAAGGTAAAAGGTTAAGTTCAACCTTAAGTATGTTAATCTTCTTAGAAAACTCTCCTAATAGCACTATTTTGGCGTTTTGGATAGTAAAATGCAGTCAATAAATTACAAAATATAATCAAGTATAAAAATCACATTAATATTAAAAAAAAACAAAATATTCAATAAGATTATGCTTTATAGCAAAACAAAACTCAAAAATTACAAAATTCATTTAAGGGAAAAATATATATTATTTTGGATTGTAATTTAATTTAAAACAAAAGAGATACGATACATAAATTTTTATCAAAATTAATAATTATCACTGTTTTTTTTAAATTAATTTTAACACTAAGGAGTTAAGACACTATATATGGCAGCTTGCAAAAACATTCTAAAAGGAAAAAACAATTCTTTGCCAAAATATTTGTGAGGAATAAGGTTTTTTATTTGGTTTGACATTTTGATTATAATTTTGTCCAAGAAAAGATTTTGTGCAAAATAACTAAAATTATGGCTGAGAAATGGCTGTGAAAAGAGTACATACATCAGATTGTACAAAGAAAGAAGATATTTGGTGGCAAATAAAGATGTCAGCAAGTTGTACTCACCAGGTGGGAGGGAAAGTTGGGCTCACGTAGTTGTGGGATAGTTGAGGGGAATGGTGGGTTAGTTGACTGCTCAGCGCTCAGGTGGATAAATGACTACAACAATTGTTACATTCTGCGTCTACTGGTATAAATGTTACTTTACATGTGTAATAAAACTTTAGCTACAAAACATTACATATCCATATTATTTTTTTAAAAATATTCCATTTGTAAATTGAAATTCCTGAGATTATTTGTCATATTTATAATACTTTAAAAATATATATAAAAAAAAGACAATTCACGTTTTTACTACTTTCGACCAAACTCAGCACAGCATGATAACAAATGGCATCTTTACTATTTCTGAACACATTCAGCACAGCACATTAACACACTCCGTGCGGCTCGGTAGCGGGCTACCGATGCGGCGCCGAGCACTACACCCGACTCGGTAGCCGGCTACAGAGGGCGCCTATTATTTCCTATTGCTTCCCTGACATGCCGTTTTTCGTCGTATTAGGTTGGTACTGCGCAGCATTGTGTCTGGAATGTGTGTCGACCTTGTTGTCGCGTCAGTTTGGCATTCCCGCCAGTTTGTTCCTTCCACGCCCACGTTCTTTCGGCCGCTCTTTCTTTGTTTGTGCGCAGTGTTGTTCGAGTGATGTTTTTCTATATATTTTGTTTTTTATATACAATTGTGTTTATTTAGTGTTAACATAACGAGTCAACATAACATTCTACACATAAAATCAATTTGTGTGAGGTACAAAATATATTCTTGTTATATTTTTTCCATTCAATATTTAGTGAAATTTATTAGGTTTATAATTGTGTGTACTGGTAAATTTCTATGGATCCAGCAATCCCCGGGCCCTCAGGGCTCCAACAAAGGGTAGATATTTCTCTTACGGATGAACGGCTTGACAGTGACACTGACGAAGATGACCCCATACAACAAATTGTGGATTCTGGTGATTCTGACGTGTTTACTGAAGACGATGACGATCCTGATATATACACAGCAGCTCCTCAATGGACCATCACAACATCCGGAATGCGTCCTTTACAGTTTATTAGAACTGATACACTTCTAGTCCCCGTTCCTGGCGAGGGTAAGCCAATTGATTGGTTCAATTTATTATTAGATAACGTTTTATTAGAAGAAATTTGTAAGAACACAAATAAATATGCTTTTGAAGTATTATTCAAACCAACTCTTCAGCCTCAATCCAGAATAAATAAATGGAAGGATTTAACTGTGGGCGAATTGAAAATTTTTATCGGATTAGTGTTACACATGGGAACAGTTAGACTAAACCGATTACAGGATTATTTGAAAACAAGTTATCTTTTTGATTTCAAATGTTTCCGTAACAGTATGTCTAGAGATCGTTTTCTGGCTATAATGCGTTGCCTGCATTTTGTTAGACCCTCAGAATCTAGAGATAAAAGTGAATCAATAAAAAAAATTTCACCAATTGTAGATTATTTTAATAACAAGATGATTCAAATCTATTACCCCCAAAAAGAACTTTCCATAGATGAGGCAATGATACTGTGGCGAGGACGACTAATGTTCCGTCAGTATGTCAAAGGTAAACGACATAAATACGGTGTCAAGTTATACACCCTCTGTGAACACTAGGGCCTTTTATTGAAATTTTTTGTTTATGCTGGATCACGTGTAGGCCATACAGAAAAGGTTGTTATGCACCTTCTAAAGGAGAAGCTTGGCAATGGTCATAGTGTCTACATGGACAATTTTTATAATAGTTTTAGCTTGTCAGCTAGACTTCTTGCCAATAAAACATCGACCACAGGAACACTTAGACAAGACCGCAAGCACATACCACCAGAAGTAAAGACAGCAAACCTGAAGACCGGGGAAACAATTGCAAGATATGGAAACAGTGTTATGATCGGTAAGTGGAAAGATAAGCGCACTGTTTTCTATATATCCACGGAACATGAAAATGAGATGACTGAATTTATAGATAAGAGACAGAACATAAAAGTAAAACCACTACTGATTGTGAAATACAATGCTTTTATGAGTGGGGTGGACAGAGCAGACCAAATGCTCTCTTATTATCCCTGTGAGCATAAAACAAAACATTTTGTGATGGTACAAAAAAATATTTGTACACATTATACAAATGCTCTTACTAAATTCTCATGCTCTGCACAATATGTACCAAAACAAATTGTCTTTGTATGATTACCGACTGCAGGTTATAGAATCACTGTTACCTGTGCCCGAACAAGCAATCGAGTCCGCTGGCCAGCGGCGATTGCGACAAGCTGCCCACAAATGTGTGAAGAGTAATGAACGTGACAAGAGGAATCGATTGAAGAGAAAAACATGTAGAATGTGTTGGAAGAACCACAAAAAAGATAATAAAACTGCACATCTTTGTGAAACATGTGTTGACAAGCCAGGCCTGTGTTTAGGTGAGTGCTTTGAAGCCTACCATGACAATCTGTAAAAGAAGTAGACTAAGGGTGGTTGGAAGTGTGTAATAAACACTTTTTGGTGCGGTCAAGCGAACGTTAGGGTATAGAATTTTGGGAGACAATGCGGCTCGGTAGCCGGCGACCCATGGATTATTGTGAACTGGATACCATCCAAAATTACTGAAAACATCTTTCTAACACCATTTCCAGTGATATCTACATACAAGGTAAGATTTCATAATTTTTTTTCAGCTCCTAGGTCAAATTGGTATATTTAGCTGTAGCAGTCAATGTGTTAACAAATGGAGTCATCACTACTTTGGACCACACTCAGCATGATGACAAATGGCGTCATCACTATTTTGGACTGCACTCATTATGATGACAAATGGTGTCATCACTAATTTGAAGGCGGCAAATGGCATCACCATTACTTTGGACCACATATATTGATCAAAGAGTTTTTTCATCTCATCCAGTGGAAAGATTGTTGTATGTAATTCCGTATTGAAACAAATGTGCTGTAATGGTAGCTTGGTCAAGAGATAATCCCAAGGAAATTCATCAACGACCCCTGCAAGCGAAAGGGTTACTGTATGGTATTGTGTTGCACGTTTTGGAGTGATTAGGCCATCCATATTTTGTTGAAGATCAAACCAGTGCAACAGTTAGTGTGAATGCAGAGCTCATCTGATGAAGTCACAGGTGATTTAATTTGACGATGAGATGGTGTAGTCGTTATGGTGGAAGCAAAGTCTGCACAGCATTTCAGTTTTATTTATTTCTTTTCGTATAACTATCTTGTGATTGAATGCTCATAGATTTTAAATCAATCCACCATCAGATTTACTCATGATGATAGCTAAAAATTTAATGTGAAATAAAAATTATTGTTCTCACCTAACGCACACATAAAACTGAGGAAAATGTATACCTAGACCCAGAAGTTCTTTTGAACTGACTTGTGAAGTTATAAATTTCCGTAAAGTATGATATGTCATACACTTTTTAGTCACCTTAGTAAAACAAAGCATATTATCTATGCAGCAATCCTTTATTATTCAACATTCAATCAAATTTGGAGGAATCAATTTTCTTTAACAGAATTCTTTCATAATTCAATTGTTTCTTATTTTAGTTAGTGGAACTAAAATTTAGTTTTATGAAATAAAAATGAGCAACAACAATGACTATGCGCAATGGTTGCAACACATATTATGCAATTATACACAAATAAATTTCCCATCCAATGTCAAGTTTTGAATCTCAAAATATCTGCTGTTTTTGTGGTTCATTGGGGAGCACTAGTGTAGTCCCATGTAAAAGTAATGCAGTTTAAATCAGCAGTGGTTGTGGGCCTCAATAACAAACAAAATTACGGCACAAATATTTCTATTAGATGGAATATCTATTGTAGGTGTATATAATCAAGGCTATTACATATATAAGAGTGAAACATTACTTATCTTTCTGACAATGAACTGTCTAACACAGGGTGATTCAATTAGGTTTTCTATCTGGTGTGATCAGCTGATCTCAGCTGGGATTGTCACTCAAGCAAGATGATCGTGGAGCTGTCCCGGTGTTTAATTTTTCTTCAGTATTAAGGGTTGGTTTATTTTAAGTACAACGGGTGTGGCAAAAGTCAGTAAATTGCTAAAGGCCAGTGAGCAGCATTTTGATCTCTTAGTGTTTTGTTCAGTGACTCTTCTTATCCAGGGCTGGATTTATGATTTTGCCGCCTAAGGGCTATCTCGATTTCGCCACCTTTAGAGCATTCCAATCTAATAATATAATAAATAAATATATTCTAAACCATTATTTTGTACAAGGGTACAAAATAAGCTCAGTAGGTGCGGTGCAATTTGCAGAAGCCGGCCCTCAAAAAAAAAGGTACACAACAACAACAGTAAAAACACACAACACTTCCTGTGATTCTGTGAGTAAGACGGTTAAGTTGATTTACCTGACAGTTGTAGGTAAACCTAACCTGCCGCTCCGCTTCAATGCCTGAAGCGCTAGTGGCAACACTTACGCATTGCATTGACATTCATATTTTGAATTTTAATTTTGAGGACAGTTTTTCATTTTTATTAATTTAATTTTTACTACGTTAATGAACAGCATTTTACCGTGGACGGACGATGTACCCATTAAAGGAGAGAAATGAATATTAGTAAATCTTTAATTATAATTTTTTTATATCACCACTGAAAAGTTCATGTTAAAAATTGCCGCTTTTTAAAATCTGCCGCTTCGGGCTATATCCTGTCAAGCCCCCCTGTAAATATGGCTTTTTTTTATCAAATACCCAACAAACTTTAGGAGGTGTTTCTTAAGATCAAAATAATGCAAAGATTATATGTCAGTTGTAGTAGACATACAATCTTTCTGTCAGGGGGCTAAAACATTCAGTTCTGTTTAAATCCATGTGGTTTGTGTTTTAAGTGTTTTCTAGACGATTGAGCTTTTCTAAATGCTAACTTCAAGGAATGGATAGAAGAAAGAGGAATTACTGAGTGGCCTGCTAGGTCTCTGAACTTAACTCCATTTGATTTTGGTATGTGGGGACTGTTAAAAGATAAAGTGTTTTTGGTAAAACCTGAAAGTTTAGAACAATAGATGGTAAAAAAGGTAATTTTGTACCCTCTATTGTTAAATACAACCAATCAGGACAATACCAATAGTATAACAATGGAGCTCAGAACAACTAAAAGAGTTGGTATCTAAAAATGTTTATACCACAGCAAAATGTGGGAATCAGTGGTGAAAACGTTCATAAATTATATAAACAGTAAAGGTGGCTAATTATTTGTTTACGGCAGTTTCTCTAACAGGTAAACAAAAATAATTCTGAAAGTTATGTAACATAAAAATTATAGATAAGCTGATTTTTCAGTTAACTGACTTTTGCCGTGCTCTATACATGCCACAAAAGCCAACAATCTATCAAATAGAGATTAGGAAGTATTTTATATATATATTATATATAAGGTAGCATTAGCAAAAGGGTCCTACTATTACAACCAGCCAATGTTGGGATTGGTTATAATGAGTATTCACTCATTGAAGGCTGCGAAGTAAACTTTACAGCTTAAGCAGCTATAATTTAGGAACATCAACACTTATAAATAAGTTCTATTTGAAGTGCATAGTTGAACGTTCCTCAGGATGTAAAAAGAAATAGAAGAGTTGAATAAATAATTATTGAGGATTAGAATAAAAAGTTGCCAAACTGATAAACCCTGGGTCATTGAGATAAGTATTAAGTTAGCTCTCATTTATTCTATTCTCAGTTATAACAACCTAAACTGTAGCTTGAAGATGTTCCTGTAATCTATACTGATGATAGAATCTCAGTAAAAATGGGTTGGTCTGAGCTGGCAAGGGAACGGTATGTTACTTTGGCACTTCCTCCCAATAAAAGCCCTGCAAAACTGTATTTTTTCCTATCTGGTTCATTATTTTAATTTATTAGTTGTTTTCAATAATTCAATAGTCGGCACTAGTGGTGCAGTGCCGTAACTCAGCTACTTGGGGAAAAAGTGGTTGAGAAGACTATAGGCAATAAATTCTATGCTTGGTCCTTTAAATACCAACACGGCGTCCGCTCAATGATTGCCATCACCGTGGACACTAATAGAGAAGTCTGGGTTGTCCGTGTTGTATAGTAGTTTAGGTTCAGATGTTATTTAGGGAGGAGAACCGAGTGTCAGGCTTGTCAGTTAGCTGAAAATCAAACGAACACTATGTGGTTCGGATTCCATGTGAAGCTGTAGGTCCCTTAGTTACCCTGGCTATTGGGCTATTAATAAAGAGCTCTTTCTGAGGAACATTCGATCTTTATGAAAAATTACTACACTCACTCATCTACACTCATCACACTCATTCGCCTCTCATACTCGCCCATATCTTGACGATCGGCATCTTAGTAATGAATAATAACATCTTTTGAACATGAATAAGCTAACAGTATATACTTATTGCTGTTTATTAAATTTCTAATTAATCATATAAAGAAAATCAGTTGTAATTTTTTTTATTTCATAAAATGTGATAAAGTCAAAATATAAGTTATGATATTTAATTGAATATTTATTTTTAATTGAAAACAATTTTTTTAAGTTTATTTCTATATTACAACAATACAAACAGATTTAAAAGATTTTAATAATCGAGTCATAAGTAATTAATTAAGAGTGATACATATATATTTATGCTAGTAAACCAACGCACAAAAGTAGTAATTTAAAAATATGTCTGTATAACACTATTAAAAATTTGTTCTAAAAATTGGTCCCATTGAGGTACTCAAAAGTGGAAAATATTAAAGAAAAAAGTGAATAATATTGGTTTATAAAATAGGAAAATTTTCTTTTACGTCCAGTTTTGAAATTGCCGAAATATGCCCGTCTACCATATATTTAGGAACTTCAAACTGTGGCCACATTAAACGTGGAACATTTCTAATGTTATAGTTTTTATATCCAACATCATAATGGCCTTTATTTCCTACATCACTAGCCTCAACACGATTGTTTTTATGACAATTTTCAATATTGACATTGAACTCAGTGGCTAATCTGTTTAAATGACATAATCTTTCTTCAATAAATTCCAGTTCTTTGGTACATCGAGAACTAAGGTCTGACAGTGAGTGTTTCATCATATTTAGAGATATTTGCTTGTTTGAATGGAACTGAAGAAGATTTAATCTCTCCTTTTGGTCATGGTCTTTGGGAAAGTTTGTCACAAACTTATTGAAGCTTAAATACGCTCCTTCAGTAGAACTTGAACTATTATTACAGAGTGAATTATTTGAAAGTGAAAAGTAATGGAAATATTCGTTCTTATTTTCATTATTTAAGATACTATTTTCTGAATTGTTAGAAGAATCAGGTGGTGTTTCATCGAAAGTGAATGATTTTATTGAACTTTCTTCACTACCAAGGTTACTTTCCTCATATTTCACTTTTTCTTTAAGAGCGTCTATTTTTCTTTGCATCACTTCCATTTTAGTTCTTAAATAATCATGGTTGTCATATTTTTCT
The DNA here is from genome assembly GCA_035578905.1 of Stictocephala bisonia. Lineage (NCBI taxonomy): Eukaryota > Metazoa > Arthropoda > Insecta > Hemiptera > Membracidae > Stictocephala > Stictocephala bisonia. Next base: position 513,951 of record JAQJVL010000284.1, read on the forward strand.
TCAATTACAGTCTTATTTTCCTCAAATATAATGTCAGATTTTATGTCCTGGTTGTTATTATTTTCTTTTTGTACCATTATTATTGTTTAAAACTTTGGCCTCTTTTAAACGTGAAATAATATCAGTAAATTTACTAAATTAATTTTTTAGGTTCTGTTTAAAAAATGCACCTATTTGCACAGTAGGGTTAGGTCAAAATATAAACAATGATATTGTTATACATTTTAGAATCAACTGTTTGTTTTAACTTTGTTTATTATATTTTTAATTAACCTAGTGTTCCATTTAGACTGTGTTGTTTGGAAACTTTCCTATCATCTGGAATTTGTCTGATATATGCAAACCTTCATAACCTATATTTAAGTATGTTACAGTCATACTTATATTTTGTACAATCAGTCCTACTATTTCATTTTTTACCAGAAGTTTTAGGGGTTTTTCAGAATTCACTATCCAAATATTCCTATATTGTTTTAATTGAACTTAACCACAAGGAAACTTACTGTACTGGGGCTCTAATCACCCCACTTTGGGTGCTCACTGCAGCTCACTGTGTTAATGGAGAGGTTGATGATCAAATAAACGTTTATATTGGTAATACCAGCCAACTAACCAACGTCACAGAAGAAATCATTCAAGAAAGGACCAGCAGTTTTTACAGAGTTCCCTACAGTTATACTCTATCACAGGATTCTGGTGTGTCCGATTTAGCTGTTATCAAACTGCAGAAAGAGTTTAATCATGGGCCTGGACTAAAGTTAGCTCCAATTATGACTTCAGTTTCTTCAATTTCAGAAATGAAGTGTCAAGTTGTTGGATACAATGTCAGTAAATACTTAGCAAATTCTGATTCAATTTCAGAAATGGATTTATTAGAATACGATATCATGGTTCAAAGAGAATGTATCAATAACGATGAAGTGGTGGTAGGAAGTAATTTAAAACACCGCAGTTGGATCTGCCAAGAAGACCAAACCATTTTTGAAAATCTGTTTGCAGAATCTGGAGTACTGCTATTTTGCAAGGGCACAAATTCTTATTTGTCTTTGTTAGGAGTAGCTGCAGGGAAGTATCATTCGATCCTTGGTATCCCTGCTGAAAAACACAAACACAATCCGTTGATTTTTACTGACATTTGTCCATACCTATCATGGTTACGTTCAATTCTTGGGCCCATATTAATACCCAGCCCAGGTAAATTGGGAGCTGAGTGTTACATATACTCCCATCAGAATGCTCTTGCATTGTCACAATACACCATTTATACTTGTGTATTTTTTACCTTTTTGTGGATGAGTAAATTTGATTTTACTACATAAGCAGTTTATACTTTAATTTGCTGAAAAAGAGTAAAATACTGTGTCAAAGTTTAAAATAATTTAATACACCAAAGAAATAAAATAAATTATTAGTAATTAACAATATTAGGTAAATTATGACATTATTGACTTTTTGTACCTAGCAACAAAATTAATGAATCTAAACTAAATATTAAACTTATTGTAAGTTGTAATTGAGGATTGTTTTGACTTTTTATAAATAATTAAAAATTTCTAATAAAGTAATATACAACTAACCAAAAACATGTTAAAAGTCTTTATAAATGAAAAATATGAATTCACTCATTATTGAATTGTTTTTTATATACTATTCAAACATCATTGTAAAAAAAAAAAATGACTTATGTGGTATAACTTCGTTGGCATATAAACAAATTTGATTTTTATTGCTATTGATGTGGTCAATTATGTTCGGCAGTCCGCTCAAGTAGCAGATAAATAGTAGTGGCTCAAGTATTGAGCCCTGTGGGACCCCACACCTGACTACGAGTTGAAGAATTGCATTAGCATATTTTATTTTTTGAAACGTGTAATCTCTACGTACTGCCGTCTATTGTCCAAATATGATTTCATCCATTTTAAGCAAACACCTTTTATTCCAAATTTTTAAAATTGATCAAATATCGATAAATCCATAAACATACCGGCCACTTTTTGTTTATTGTTTATAGAGTCTGTCAACAGCTTGTTCACCAACAAAGCTGTTGATGTTGTTAAATTAATTGATGTAAGGTATTTTTTTAAAGCTATTTCAATCTCTTCAGTGTATGTGTTTCAAAGCTGAAGTATTATTTAAAATAGATAAAAACGGTTAAATAAGTAAAACACATCCTAAATGAGGAGGATACTGCCATATTGTTAATACTTATCTAGTCAAACTGATGGGAAACAAAATGTGCTTGATGAACTTTGACCTCTTCTGGCTTACCACTAAGGTTCTCAAAACAGTACAGGTTACATTGAGCCCAGAGCTTCTATGAATATTTAATTGCAGAAGCCAGTTCATTTTAGAATCATGGGTTTAGCAGGAAGTCATTTCACCTGTATTCTATATATATATATATATATATATATATATATATATATATATATATATATATATATATATATATATATGAGCCAAATACCACTCACTCACTAATCACTGTTTCTCGAAAACCACTAAACCTTCAAGGCTGAAATGTTGTAGGATGATTGGTCTTATATTGTAGGTGTGCAATAAGAAGGGATTTTGAAAAGTTCTTCATAGTTCCGAAATGGCAGCCTTTTTTACCCCCAAAACTATTCCAATGTATTTCTTATAAGAAAATCACAAAAAAAGTAGTATTTCTGAACTAACTTGAGAAAAATCTCGAGTAAAAGTTTCAAACCTTCACAGTTCTATATATGTAACAAACGTGCACCTTATCCATGAATTTCAGCTTAAAAACAAAAATTTAGGGTATTGGGGAAAAAAACTGAAATTGTAGGAAATAAAACGTTTTTTAAAACTGAACTTATCTACTCAAGTGGGATATCAAATTAAAGCTATTTTTCTTCTGAATCCAAATATACCACCAGATTTGGAAAAGGGAAATTAATAAGAGGTGTATGAAAAAACTCCAAAAATAAAACAAAAAGATAATACTAAAACAAAAGGGTAATACTAAAATAAAAGGGTAATACTAAAAGTGGAGTATCAAACTGTAGGTATTTGTCTCCTAAAAAACATCATGTATCATTGTATTTTGGAAGAGGCAAAGTTTAAGGGCTTTCTCTGCCCCTCCCCAAAAAATATGCTCTAAAACCCAAAATTGGGTAATGTTTAATATCTGAGTGGGGTATCAAATTGAAGTTATTCTCTTAAATACTAATTTAACATAAGATTTTAGAAAGCCCGATCTTTAGGGGGTCCACTGCTCCCAAAAACCAAAATTCGTGGTCAAACTAGTTAACAGTCCTGGCGATTAGTAAGCCGATTTTCCTCACGAGGCTACATGCCGAGATCCATAAATGGGACTGTAGCAGAGTGCCTTGGTAAGGCTGCAGGTCGAGTTACACAAAGGGCTTAAAAATAGAGAGTTCCCAGGCAAGGCCGAAGCCCAAACTTACCTCTCGAGCATAGCGTGAAACGTGCAGGGGTGTCCCCTAGTATAAACATAATTAGTTGGTAGACTCCTATGTGTTTATTTTACTAATTAATGGTTTAGTAAAACCCTTGACATTATTATTACTTACCAATGCATATCTCATGTAATAGGAATATTTGGGCCTGTAATTTTGTTAGTTAGTGAGGCTCAACCACAGCTGGTTTGAACTGCATTACACTTACATGGGACTACACTAGCGCTACAAAAAGGGACCACAAAAACAGCTGATGTTTTGAGACTCAAAATTTAACATAAAATGGGAACTCTGTTTGTGTATAAAATCAATGGTTAGGTCTGTTACCACAGCTGGTGCATTATATTTAACCTTCATGGGACTACACAAGTGCTTCACAATGAACCACAATAAAAATAAATAAATAAATAAAAAAAAAAAAAAACAGCTGATTTATTTTTAGATACATTATTTTTTAACATTGGATAAGAAGTCTAGCTGTGTGTTAATATAAAATAAATGCTAAAACTTATCCACATCTGTTTTGGTACACTAGGAGTCAGTAAACACAATCAATGATAACTGTTAAGAATTATTGATAAAATGTAGAATAAATATATCAAGACAACACAATACTACAAAAATAGTCTAGTTATGTTAAGATAATGTTTATTTGTTTGATTATTTGTTTTTTTCTTAAGATGGCGATCATCACGATATATCCTCCGAATATGGATTTCGGGTGAGTGTGATGAGAGCAGATGAACGAATGGTCACAGAGGCAGATTTGCAGATATGCCGCCCCCAGGTATGGCAGAGTTTGCCGCCCTTCCCCACTCAGCAATCTTATATCCTCTGCTCCTTTAACCATCGTGAATAAATGTGTTCAATTTTACCAATGAATACAAGTAGAAATTTATCCATCCTGTATAAATAAGTCAGACTATTTTGAAGTAGTTCTGTGGACTTTTATCAAATAGCACATATGACGATTTCTGGACTTTGATTTTTATTCTTATAACTAGACTGTACGTGATTTCCATTCTCTAATATCTCAACAGATGTTCATAAGTTTTTTATTTTTTTTACAAAACAAACAAATCAAAATGAGTAAGATGGAGATAATGTGGTACGAAACAGTTAAGTCTAGCTAAAAGAATGTAAATTACAATCCAGGAATCGACCCATGCACTATATCTGTTAAAAGCCCAATGAACTACGTCAAAACAGGCAGACTTTTGTCCATAAGGATGGACTTTCTCATTCTATCCGTATTCTTTTGTGGGCAACAATGGGTCCTTGGGACGTATTCCCTTCTTTGAAGATTTTCAGACCCCTGTGATCAAGAGAGTTTTCGTGTTTTGAGAGTGATACAGTTTCATTTTTCCAGTCGTTAAATCTTCCCTCCGAAAACTTTGTTTTACCAGCGTTTTTTTTTTTTTTTAACATAATACATATAATAAAAAATATGCATGTTATACTCTTAGAAAATACTAATACTTTTTTAGGAAATAGTTCACCATTACTGTGCTGAAACATATTTTTACTGTAAGGTACCTGACTGTACCATCGTTATACTGCCTTATCAATTTTGATAAAATGTAGATGTTCATTTTGAAACGACACATAATCACTACTGTAATTCACTATTCAGGGAGTAGGATCGTTTTCAACGCATTCTAAATTGTCTTACATCTGGATTTAGTCTGGATTTTTCTTTTTGTCACAGTCTCATTGAATAAATGATCCTCATTATTTACAATACATTGGTGTGGTGGGCGTGTAGGAGGTCATTAATTAGAATACAGTAGTTTTAAACAAATATCTCCAACAACACTCTCTCCCATCAATAATGAATTCTGGTGCCATCTACCCTCCTCTAGATCACTTTTCCTAGTGGCTCACCCACTCTCCCATTGGTCACTTCTCTTCCCAACTGGTCACATGGTCAACAACCCTCTCTCCCATCGATAACAAATCCTGGTGCCACCTGCCCTCCTCTAGATCACTTCTCCAGTGGCTCACCCACTCTCCCATTGGTCACTTCTCTTCCCAACTCATTACATGGTCAACAACCCTCTCTCCCATCGATAACGAATTCTGGTGCCACCTGCCCTCCTCTAGATCACTTCTCCTAGTAGCTCACCCACTCTCCCATTGGTCACTTCTCTTCCCAACTCATTAAATGGTCAACAACCCTCTCTCCCATCGATAACGAATTCTGGTGCCACATACCCTCCTCTAGATCACTTCTCCTAGTGGCTCACCCACTCTCCCATTGGTTACTTCTCTTCCCAAATAGTCATATGGTCAACAAACCCTCTCTCTCATCAAAATGAATTCTGGTGCCACTTAACCTTTAGTGGTCGTTTGCCAGCTATAGGTCAAAAGTGATCTATTTTGGAAATTTTCACATGTCAAAAACAGTAGATTGACATGTTGGTTTCGCTACTTAGTACCTATTGCATATTTGAGTTTATGTCAGTATGTTGTTTATGTTAATTCATTAGTTTATACTTTAGGTCATATTTATACATAAAGTACTACCTGGGGAACACAGACATTTCTTAATTTGAACTTAAAGGGCTAAATGAAAGGCGGACTGGAAGTTCAAACTGTAACTGTTTACTATATTTACTGTTGGGTCCTGGATTTTAATTTTTGTAATTTTCAAAGATGATTAAAAAAAATATTTTTCACTCCCAAAGTATTTTAATTCTAATAATCAGTACTAATTCTAATAAAAAATCATCATAAAATAAATTAATTTTGTAAAATTATGTATAAATGTAAAATATAGGAACTTATGTAAGGGGTTTTGCCACTGTTTTTGGCCAATGAAAACTCTTAAGAATTAAGTATTTAATTAATAGCTGTTTACCTATACTTCAGTACAGGATGGAAGTGTGAACTTATTAACGTTAAAATTGTGTTATGTCTAGGTAATCAAGTGTTAATATCAGTATACTCGAATCTGACTGTCAAAACTGTTCAGTAACAAAATTATTATAACATCTGACATTAAATAATTAATTTTAGTATCTCGTTGGCTATTTACAAACTATATTGTAAAGTTGTAACACTTTACTGTCCCTAAGTCTATGTATTATTTATTCAATACTATTTATTTTTTTATTACTGATTAATACTATCAATCACTAAGATTTGTATGATTCCACTAGTAACTAATACTAGCAATTAGTAACTAAAACCAATAAACATGCTTTTTTTCGAACAACTTCAGTTTACCTAAAACTGAACTGTCTCAAATATTCAGTTGTATAATTGTTGTAAAAGGTGTTTTTGGTTGTATTACTGAGTTCCGATTGTGACTCTTCAAATTGGTTCGGAGACCAACAATTGGGAAAGTCTTAAGAGGAACATTAAAAAGTCTCTTCTGCGGAAGTAAGTAAAATTAAGAGTGTTCAGCACTTTTACCTACTTTTTACTATTTTTTTTTCTCTTACCACCAGTGACAGATTTAGAGGCCCTAGGCAACTTTTTTTTTTTTTTTTTGCAGCCTAGTCTGCCTAGTGGTAAATCTATCACTGCTTACCACTGTCTATTGACACTTACTCTTGACATTCATACTCTCTTGAGTAAGCAACAGGTCAGCTGTTTGAATGTGGATTCTGTTCCTTTTTTAAAAATAATACCTAATGATTTTCAAAATGTAATAAAGCAACCATTAAAACTAAAATGTTAAATATCTGCTTGCTGTCCTATTATATCGTAATATACAGTATATATATATATATATATATATATATATATATATATATATATATATATATACTGTAAATATATATATCATCACTATTTCTACTATATATTCCAATTTAGCTTACCAAGTTGACTTTAATAAGTTTTTTTATTAACCCTTTTGTGTATATTAAAAGGGTGTATTAACGACATACAGTGATATTGACCCACCCGCCCACCCGCCCACCCGTCCACGTACAGTGGTATTGACCCATCCGCCCACCCGTCCACGTACAGTGGTGTCCTATTATATCGTAATATACAGTATATATATATATATATATATATATATATATATATATATATATATATATATATATATATATATATACTGTAAATATATATATCATCACTATTTCTACTATATATTCCAATTTAGCTTACCAAGTTGACTTTAATAAGTTTTTTTATTAACCCTTTTGTGTATATTAAAAGGGTGTATTAACGACATACAGTGATATTGACCCACCCGCCCACCCGTCCACGTACAGTGGTATTGACCCATCCGCCCACCCGTCCACGTACAGTGGTATTAACCCACCCGCCCACCCGTACACGTACAGTGATATTGAGTACACTAATTCCACTATATATACATCACTATTTCTCTAAAACTATACGTCCAATTGACTTGAAATTTCGTACATACTTAGTAGTCCCCAGAGGCTCACTAAGAAAGGATTTTCCTATCCCACCTCAGGACTCCATCCCACTGACTTCTAAAATTCCCATAGTATTGTTATGGAGCTATATTAATTTATCGATTTATTTGTTTAACAGCTGTTAAATAAAAACAAATTTAATAAAATTGTGGTAGGCTACACTATTAGAATTAAAAATAATTGAGTATAGTGGTAAATTATACATAATATCAGCTGTTTTAAATTGAATATTAAATTAAATAATTGTTTTTCATATTGTGACCGTTAAAGCGGGTGGGTACAGGTAGTTATATATAAAATCCAAAAATGATGTACTCACTCATCTCAAAATCTCCGGAACCTCTTACAATATTTTGATTAAATTTGGAGGGAAGTTAGCTTTCGTATCATAGAGACCCACTAACATTCCTAACTTCTAACCTACTAAAATCCATATTCCATTCATAACGGGTTGAAGCAGTCTCTCAACGGTTCTCCGTAAGAGTAACATTGACAATTATTTAATTTCATTTATTTACACTTCCAACAGGTAAAAAAAAATATGACACAAAACCTTGGCTGATTTTGTTTTTGTTGTTAAATAATTAAGGTAATTTCTACTAACTCTGACATGATTGCTCTACTTTGCAATTATCAAACCCTTAAGTAATCTTATAATGTTTTCTAGTGTTGGTCACTTTGTTATCTAGGAGAACGGTAGCAGGCTGAGTTTTTATGTTGATGAGATGGTTTAGAGAGAGCCACAGAGGAAAGGTTAAGCAAGCATAGAGAACCGTCCAGTAGCAAAGCAAGAACTGTCAGCTAGTTTGTCTGATTAAGTTCTTCGCACAGATCAGTAGTCTATGAGGAATGGGCAGAGTAAGGTTAAGAAGGAGGTTGGCCTCTCCTTTATTAAAAAAAAAAAGTTATAACAAAATGGTTAACTGTAAGAGAGGACATATTAGTCCTAAGTCCCACTTTTGTAAAAAATAAATAATATTAAAATTCTTTTGTGCAATAAAGCCATTATTATTACAACATTAACATTTACAGAATTTTAGTGAACTATTTTGAAAGAAAAATAGAATACAACAATAAGCACTGAGATTGCAATTTTGCAACAAAAATGAAGAAACCTTACCTCGTTGCCATTGTTGCGTGTCTCCCCAAAGCAATGTCACACTTGAATGCCAGTTGTCTAGTTCCATCCTGGTGTTTTACAGAGTAACTTCAAGGTAATTAAATAAATATTTCCTAGACAAGCTTATTTAAGATTACACAACAGGTACTAATTGATGTTGTATTTTCAATGTTTTGTTTTTGTAAATTTAGTGTTTGTTAATTATGTTTGCCAGTGTCATAATACAATTAGGAGATAAGGTTTAAAAAGTAAAACCACAATTAAAAACACCTAGCACCTTAACTATTTATATTACGTTTTTAAATTTTAAAATATCAGTGTTTTTGAATGGCCCATTGTTTAGTGTAAACTAAAGTGAATGAAGCAAAATGCCAACATTAAACATTGTTTTATACCTAAATGATCAAAACTTTTTCTTTTGTGAGACATTGATACATATTTAGATTTTAATTGTACATTTTTACTGTTTTGTACATATAAATTGCAGAGACATTAAAAAATACTTAGATATAATAATATAAAGAATATAGAAAGGTAATTTATAGAACCTGTTTTTTTTCTTAATAAATAGATTATTACCGTTTTCTGTAATTTTTTAAAAGTTTTCAGGTATTTTAGGGCCTATATTTAATTAGGAAATATCAATTTCATTTTTATATTTTTTTCAGTAAAATCTTCTATTGAGTATAGTTGTATTTTCAATAAAACGCTGTAAGTATTATTCTTAAAATATTTTAAAGTCGATTTTTTAAATTTTAAGTGGTGAAGTGTTAAAGAGTAACATTTGATTTTGGTCACAATTTAATTTGAAGGATTTAGATAGTCTGTGACTTGTTAAAAATAATGTTTTCGACTTCTAGTTTGCGATTGTCGTGTTTAGTACAATTAATTGTCTTGATACTGTTTAGAGCTTAAACATTTAAACAGTTAACAAAACAATAAAACTCGGTAATTAGAGGTTTGATGGTTGTAATGAAAAAGTCATATAACAACAGAAGAACAGGATTGTTTATTGCTCATAAAAATATAAACTTTACATGTGTTACATCAAGCACTAAAAAATATTTAAAATTCTCGTTATAAATAAAAGAATACATAAAAAATATAAGAAATCACTTGCCATTGAAGCTCTGATATTATGCTAAGGATATACCAAAGTCATAAAGTATTGCATTTCCAATCAACTGTTATAACCACCCAGAAACGTTTACTACGGACATTTATTTCCTAGATGCACAAGAAATGGAGACATTTAAAAGTTATGATATTTGTTAATTATCCTTTTAGAAGATTTGGACAGTATAAATAAGTTCAGGCTAAGACAATTTATTGTTCTAACCCAAATAAATATTTTGCAGTTTTATTTATTGAAAGTGTTCTATATTTTGATAGCTGTATTTTATCATGAAAGGGCCATAAACAGATAGAAGGTAGTACTGTATTTTGAACTTTATTTTTTGTATTTTCTTAAGAGAAAAATTTGTATGTATAACTTGTCAAAGATAAACACTATATATATGCTTGTTTGATCCACTAAAATCGTAAGATATTTTACTTTGTTTATAAACAAAATAGGCATATCAATGTGGATAAGAACTTATCTAGTTTGAACTGAAATGTTGAAAAACGACATAAGCTTATGACAATTACAATTTTAAAATAAATTTTTCTATTTAATTCATTATGGAGTAATTACCATAAATATTTTTAATTTCCACCCCCTCTCATCTTATCTCTGTGATTTAGATGTGTCTATTAAATAAACTTAAAGAGGAAATGGCTTATATGTAAAATATTGTCATTTGATTAGCATAGGTTAAAACATGAAACAATTGAAACCATAACCTAAATAATATAACACAGTTCACAAATAAAAATTTCTAATAATGTTTTTGAGCATAGAGGACCATAATAATACATGATTTTTATTGGGATAGATGTAATAGTTAAATGATTTTCCAAAATGTTTGTGTTGCTTCAGAATTAACCTATATGTCTTACGATGTCAAGAACGCCTTATTGGTCTAATGGCTACAATAAATAAATTAGCAAAACACATTAAAAACCCTGATCACAAGAAACCAATTCGGTGTATTTATTTGAACCAAAGGAAGTGGTGTTTCTTAGGTGGTAAAGTGGTAGGAGGGGAAGGGGAGGGTACTTCAGGCAGAGGGAAGTGTAGTTTGGTCCAGTCCTGATAGGAGAGGTAAGGATCCGTCTCCCCCAAGTGGAGGCCTACCACACCAAATGTAGTTGCATTAGGCGGCATCAAGAATGAGATCTTGTGGTTGTCAATCTTGATGCAGTCAAAACTGATGGAGAACAGTATCTGTCTCATGGAAGTCACCTCAAGTCTCATGCACAGACTGACTCCGTGAGGGTTGTGATGAATGTCGTAGACACGGATGCAGAATGCTACAAGAGGAACAAACTTTGTCTTGGCACAGAATGGCAAGGGATTTCGACCTAGACAAAAGAAATAAAGCAATAAATCAGGGTTGTATGGTTAAACAAAATTTAGTTCAAGAATTATTAAATACAAGCTTGTAGGTCTATGAATTATTTCTTTTCGAGTGAAGACTTTAGCTCAGTGGAGTTTCGACTTTTGTTTGTTACACTTTACATTGTGAAATATTAACAACATTATAATGGATTAATTTTACCAAGGAAGCCTAACTTAAAGAAAAGGAAAGAGTTGGGGAAATATTGTTTTGATTCACTATTTAAAATGTTTTTCCCAAATTACTTTTGAACAGACCAATTTAGATCTGAAATATTTTATTAATCATAAAAGTATTGATGGAATTAACGTCAAAATACAAGTGATTTTCCGTCAAAATACTGTATGTACAGATGGATAATCAGATAAAACTAAAGTATTAGAGTTTAAGAAAGATAAATAAGCTTACAACGTTTATTTAAAATGATAAATAACTAAATACCAACTTTATCCCCAAACATATTACTATTATGCCTATTTATTAATTTGCATAAGCTAATGTATTGTTTATTTTATTGACGATGTCTATTGCACTGTACAGTGTTTAACGACAATAAAGATTCTGACTCTGATTCATAAACTAATCAAGTAAAATGATCACCTCAGGGACAGGTCAACAATGTTATACCAGTTAGGTATGCCTTTTTGTTTTATAGAGCAGTAAAATATGATTAAAGGGGAGGGGGTGCATCTTCAGAACAGTTACCTTGCTTGCAGGGGGCATGCAAAAAACAACCCGCCTGACGTTTTAGATACTTTATCATCAGACCACATTCCACAAACCAAATGGTACCTTTTACCAAATTTGAAAAACTAACTGAGTTACAGTAATTTAATTGTTAACCCTTTTTTAACTTGTTAAACTTAGAAGTTGAACATTAGCAAACCTAACGAATAAGTTAATAGAAAAAGTAACGATTAAATTAAATTGTTAATTTTTGTTAAAAACCCCAAGTATTAATAAACTTAAGCTTGATTGAAATAACTATTGTTTTCTAAAGTGTTTTATTGAAGACAGACATGTAATAATTGCAATTCCACTGGACCATTAATTTCACTGCTTACCTGATATCACTCTTGTAATAATAGTGTGACCATTGATACTCAGGGTCATGAAGATAGCAAAGTCATTCGGCACATACTCCATCTCAAAACAACCTGGATGGACATACTGTATTAGAATTGAGTTGTTTTCTTAGAAAACTACTTATATTTTCAGTAACCTATTTTTCTTATTCATATTTCTTACAATAAATCTTCTAGAGATTTATCAATATAAACCTTATATTAAGGTAAATTTTGGAATGTAGATTGAATGCTTGTATACAGAGTTTGGGCATTTAAACACCAAGCTTTTGACTGAGTCATAAGTTTTATTTCATTAGGCCCACCTATCAGTACTAAATAATTTATTCTGTACTATCTTAAATGGAGTTACTTTAGTTGTTTGTTAAATCTTAAATCATTGCTGACAGTATTAGGCTATGAGGGAAGAGCTTCTAGCATTTGCCCAGCTTTTATAAAGTGAGCTATATATAAATTCTTCTGGTAAGAGATTAATTAATTGTATTTTTTTCTTCATACAGATGTGTAGAAACTTGATAAACCATAATCATTACTAAAAACACTTGGAGTAGTTTAGATATTAAAAGAAACTTTCTATTATGATTGGATCCACTTTTTTCTAGCAAAATTAAGTGCAACTGCAAGTTTTCCTATTTGAGGTTGGTGTGATTATCTTATTTCTTCTTGCAAAAATATAAGTTAATTTATATTATTTAAATTAAAATGAAGGACATTTAAGAGTCTTTATTAACATGTTCTTTAGATATTTTTTAGATTTAATTACTCTTAGAAAGAATTTTTCTGTGTAACTTACTATGCTTGGATGTAAAATATAAAACAGATTTTCTTTTTGAAAAAAAATTGAAAAAACCTAAAATTATAATATATCTTACTACCTATGCTGTGTTTTGATTTGGATAAAAATATAAACTTAGAAATGTTTATATTGCTCTGATTTATGTAATTAGCCTGTAGCCGAGCAGTCTGAGATATCATGACTTGGAGCCTAAGTTTGAGAAAGCGTAGGCTGGAATCCTGGCCTGGTTTTTATAAGTATTACTAGGGGACACCCCTGCACGCTTTGCATGCCAACCCTGACTCTTACTTCGCTCAATACACCTTACCCTTCAGCCTCGGCATGTGACTTTTGACTTAAAATAATAGTAGATTAACTGTATAACGTAAAATCACACTATTAAATCTAGTTACAGTATTTACATTACTTAAGTTGATATTAATTTATTAGTATAAATACCCAATGGTATTACTTAGCCTATTTCAAACGTGTTCATTTCATTTGTTTTTGTTTAACAGCTGAAGATCAAACTTTTAATGCATCAATAGTATAATGTCAAACATACAAAATAAACATGTTTATTTATTTACAAAACAGCTGTTATTAATTTACTGAAATAAACCCAATATTATTCTTATGGAAAAAAGGAAATTTTGAGAGGCTGTTTGTAACCCTTAGGAATGGAATTTTGAAAAATCCTTCCTTAGTGCGCCTCTAGGGCATAAGATTAATATATGTACTAAATTTCATGTCTCTATCTTATATGGTTTTTGCTGGGCGATGTTGAATCAGTCAGTGAGTGAATCAGGACTCGTCTTTTTATACATTTAGATTTACCGTGTACTGTACTGGTTCTCCCCCTTAATTTTCTCGCACATATAAATGGGCAGAGTGGTTAAATAGGAGATCAACTATTCATTTTATTAAAAAAAAAAAAATTAAATTTATATTTTACTACACCTGAATTTGAACTGTCAAAAATAAACATTCAAAACTGCCATATTCATTTTAAAGGTTATTTTAAGAGTTAAACAAAGTTACTGTAGATAAAAGATTTCATCAAAACAGAACATTATCCATAAGTGAAATATTGTAACTTTGTAGAGGTGGGGTTGTAGTCCTTAGATAGTTTGTGAAAATCCAAATAGCATATAGCCTTTTAGGCATGTATAGAACAAAACAAATTGCATTGCGATCATTATTCTTGTTTTCCTGTGAAATGGGAAAAAAGCAGGGTTTACTGACTGATAGATAGACAGATAGAAATAAAAATAGGACTAGTTTTGGCTATTTGGTATATGCTAAGTGAATATATCTAATTTACAATATACTAGCTCTGTAGACAAAATTCTTTATTTGTTTCTATAGATTTGAATTTAAGCTGTGGGGATTTCATTAAATTAATTTTAGTCATACTTATAGAATAAGCACTTTGCTTGCTTTGAACAGTTATTGGTTTGTGTTCTTTAAACATTACAATTTCATCCAATCTTTATAGACAAAATACATTGAATAACTAGTTTTATTTGAGGTACAAGCAATAACTAAATAACATACACTATAGTGTATAGTTATGATCATATGCATTTGGAATATAGTACATATACAGGGTGTCCAGCTTCGACTGTCACATATTTTAGAGAGAAATACTGAAAACAATGTCACTTGGGGTGTAGAGTACCCAGATAACAATGCTTTCAATCTTAAAAAATGAATTTTCTCTTTTATTTATCTCTGATATTTTAAATTGACATATCATTGAATTTGGTATAATGTACTCTACAAAGTTTGTGTTTTGAAGTTTTTGGGTAAAATGTTTAGTTTTTTATACTTGACTTTTGATATTTGAAATTTTAAACAGCTGCCATTTTTCAACCGATAATCATAGACGTACAGCCTTTTTACGTGAAATGTGACTTTTTAAGATTAACTATCATACCAAAATTTAGTATTGTAAGTCAAACGGTTTTTCAGATATTAAGCCTTTTGTAAGAAACACATACAGACACATGTGAAAATTAATCGAGTAATGACACATGTTATACGTCAATATTTGATTGTATTGACCTGACACATATCCTCTAAAATATGTGACACTCGAAGCTTGACACCCTCTATATTTATCTACATCTCCATAATCTGTATATTACAAATAAATTACCTCTAAACTTCTCCTTTCCAAGGAGTTTTATTGAGGAGCAGCAGCCACAGTAAAGTCCATCACAGTTACAGTAACGGCTGCCCTGCGTCACTATTTCAGAATTTACCATAAACTTTCTTGAGAGTTTCTTTTTTTCTTCATCTTTGAAGAAAAACGCCTCATCTGCTTTCATTTTGTCAAATATGTCTTTTTCTTTTTTGAAGAAATCTTCTTCTCCTCCATCAAAAAATGATTCCACAGTTTCTTCAAATGGTGGGTTTGTTGCTGGGGGGTTAAAAAATGGATCCGTATTCTCAAAGAATTTTTCTTCTGCTGTAGCCATCCTGGAATCTGTTTAGTAAAGGTAATCATTTGAATATTAAAATTAATGAGCCACTTATTTATTTTTAACCTCTTTTAGCTCTAAAAGTGTATATATATATATATATATATATATATATATATATATATATATATATATATATATATATATATATATATATATAGTAGAAAAGTTGTAATCCCTAGGGCTGCTATTTATAATAATGTTATAATAAAAAAAAAAACAATAACTTAGCACCCTTAAATAGTTTTTAATTAAATTATCACCGACCGGTTTCGGCATTTATGCCATCTTCATAGGTGAATATGTGTTTACAAACAAATAAAATTAAGTAAATAATTATCATAAATGAAACATATGTTAAATTAGTGAATATCTTTCTTTCTTCTGGTGGTTAGTTGTCATTTTGTGTGTTGTTTCTTATATGTATAATTGTTTCGAATATTGGGTTTCTTTTTTGTGTTAACATGGTGTTGATTAAATTATTGGGATTTTCTTTGTTGTGTTTATAAATTTCAAGTTCTTCTTGAGAATCTAGTTTTTTGCTTTTAGAACCAAATTTTAGAATTTTCATGTTGGTTTTCATATTTGTGTAGTTGTGATTATTGTTTAGTAAGTGTTCTGCAAAGGAAGATTTCATTGATGTTCTGTTGTTTGATTTTAGAGCTTGTATGTGTTCATTAAATCTTCGTTTAAATGATCGTCCTGTTTGTCCAATGTAATAGTTTGAGCAGTCTGAACATTCAATTTTGTAAATTCCTGATTTGTCAAATATATCTTGGGTTTTATGTAATTTGGAAGTGGATTTCTTTTGTATTATGTTAAATGCGTTGTTATTTGTTTTAAAACCTATTTTGAATTTTTCTTTTTTAAAGGTTTTTCTAATTGCTTTATTAAGTATTGTGTTGTGGGGAACACAGATGAATGTTCTATTTTCTGGTTCTGCTTGACAAATGTTTCTATTTTTAATTTTTATTTTATGTAATATTTTGTCGATTGTGGAAGGTTTATAACCATTAGCCATTGCTATTTGTTTGATTATTTTGAATTCTTCATTGAATTCATGTTTGTCCATTGGTACTTCTATTAGTCTTCTAATAAAAGATCGAAATGAAGCCATTTTATGACACCATGGATGATTGGAATTTATTGGGATTATAAGATCTGATTGAGTGTTCTTTCTGTAAATTTTAAATTTATGTTTTGATGAATTTTGATAAATTGTTAAATCTAAAAAGTTGATTTCTTTATTTTAAAATTATTTATTTTAATACTTTATTTTAGATTTCTTTATCTAAACTATCTGAATTCCATATCTAAAACAATAAAATTTACAATGGAAAGCCAAAATAAAGAAATCAACTTTTTAGATTTAACAATTTATCAAAATTCATCAAAACATAAATTTAAAATTTACAGAAAGAACACTCAATCAGATCTTATAATCCCAATAAATTCCAATCATCCATGGTGTCATAAAATGGCTTCATTTCGATCTTTTATTAGAAGACTAATAGAAGTACCAATGGACAAACATGAATTCAATGAAGAATTCAAAATAATCAAACAAATAGCAATGGCTAATGGTTATAAACCTTCCACAATCGACAAAATATTACATAAAATAAAAATTAAAAATAGAAACATTTGTCAAGCAGAACCAGAAAATAGAACATTCATCTGTGTTCCCCACAACACAATACTTAATAAAGCAATTAGAAAAACCTTTAAAAAAGAAAAATTCAAAATAGGTTTTAAAACAAATAACAACGCATTTAACATAATACAAAAGAAATCCACTTCCAAATTACATAAAACCCAAGATATATTTGACAAATCAGGAATTTACAAAATTGAATGTTCAGACTGCTCAAACTATTACATTGGACAAACAGGACGATCATTTAAACGAAGATTTAATGAACACATACAAGCTCTAAAATCAAACAACAGAACATCAATGAAATCTCCCTTTGCAGAACACTTACTAAACAATAATCACAACTACACAAATATGAAAACCAACATGAAAATTCTAAAATTTGGTTCTAAAAGCAAAAAACTAGATTCTCAAGAAGAACTTGAAATTTATAAACACAACAAAGAAAATCCCAATAATTTAATCAACACCATGTTAACACAAAAAAGAAACCCAATATTCGAAACAATTATACATATAAGAAACAACACATAAAATGACAACTAACCACCAGAAGAAAGAAAGATATTCACTAATTTAACATATGTTTCATTTATGATAATTATTTACTTAATTTTATTTGTTTGTAAACACATATTCACCTATGAAGATGGCATAAATGCCGAAACCGGTCGGTGATAATTTAATTAAAAACTATTTAAGGGTGCTAAGTTATTGTTTTTTTTTTTTTTTTTTTTTTATTATAACATTATATATATATATATATATATATATATAGAGTATATTATTATTTATTCTTCAATTGGTTTGCTTTCACTAACAGGCATGATATTGTTATAACATGTGTATTGGGAGATATCAGATCATTCAGACTAATATTGGAAACTTAATCTTTTTGCATGTTTCAAAGAGAATTAAAATTAAATTTACTATCAAAGTTGAAATAATAATCAATAATTATGGTAATAATAGTAATTGATGGCTTATGGACATCTATAACTCAATTTGGGACACATTAGAATATGCTGCCTATTTTTTATTAATATTATGATATATTTATCACTAATTTTCCTATTATCGTATATTATAAACTTATTTCAACAAGTTCATTTCAAAGATTATTTAAAATACACTTTGAATCTTACAAATGATTGAAAAAAAGAAACATTTTCAGACAAGAGAAGATGTCAAGAGTTAGCTATCAAGTTTTTAACCCAGAAAAGATAAAGAAATTTTAGTTGAATTTTTTTTTGGAACCCAAGACAATCAATAAATCAGTACTGCTAAATAAACCCTATTTGCTAAACTATTGAAGTTTTTCAAAAAGGGATTTCTTCATGCCTTAAGAAATTCTATCTAAACAAGTTTTCCCTTCCAGAATAAAAATTGGAAAGATCCTTCCTCCACACAAAGAGGAAATAAAGAAGAAATTTGTTGTTATAAACCCAATTCATCTTCTATTGTTTCGAAATATTACTAAAAGGTGGTGTCTAGATAATAACTGGTTCTTTGTTCTAGTAATTTCTTAAAACAGACAGATGGCATCAAATATTAGCTATACAATCAACAATACATAGCAACTTTGTGTTTAGTGGACCATATATTTCACAAACCATTTGTTAAATTCCATTGGGGTAAATTTTAAGTGAAATATATTCACATAACATATACCCCAGACATTAATTTCTCTGGGAATCAGGTCATCAGTTACATAATGGTTCTAGGTTTTATCTTTGTGATCAGAGACAGTTAGTAAAAGTAAAAGGAGAACACAATGTAGTTATTGGAAATGTGAGGTCAGTGATTAAAAAGTGGAATTAGAGAAATTTCTTCAGGAGTATAGTCTAGATCTTACTATATATTAAAGACATTCCACACTTAATAGAAAATATCAGGGACTCATTTCATTCATGCTTCATCGTTCATTCATATGACTCAAACATTTAGTCCAAAATTCTTATACCATGAAATGAAAGAAATTAAACATTGTTCTTCCTGCACATAAATTAGTTATTTGAGTGAAATTTTTTCTATACTGGAGTAACATTTTATTACACATTACAAACAGCCCTAAAGAACAGATAGAATAAACAGCTGAAAAAGTACATTACTAGTTATTAGAAGAAACTTTGTAGATAATTGAACACTGTTTCGATAAAGAATACAGTAGTTATTTTCTGATTTGCTAAAATTTAATGTACCATCATATGAATCTGTTTTAAAATCAAATAACATTGTTGTACTTTTCTAATTGTTCTAGATATTAACTTACACTGGGTTTATTTTTTAATTCTTATATCGTGACATTATGTCTTGTTTAGAAAGTAAAGAAATAAATAATAGGGGTAGCATAACTGGTTTAAGGCTGTTCTTAAAGGTTATTAGCTCGATCCCAATCAGAGTCTTAACAAATTTTGAAAGGAGTCAGTATATACCATCGCTTGTTTATTTGTTTAATTGGTCGGTAGCGTAGTTGGTTCAATCCCAGCTTCATGTGCTAAATGTTCTCAGTTCGATCCCAATCAGAGTCATAATACATTTTGAGAAGGATCAGCTGATAACCACCGGCTGTTCATTTGTCATTGGGCTATTAATTAATGACACTTTCTAAGGAATAGTCGGCCTTAGTTTATAACAATGACTACATTCACTCATCAACACTCATCACACTCTTTCAAAATCCATATTCGCCCATATCTTGACGATCGGCGTCTCATGAATAAATAAAATAAATAAATAAATAAAAATAAAATTTGTCGTTGGGCTATTAATTAATGACACTTTCTAAGGAATAGTTGGCTTTAGTTTGTAACAATAACTACATTCGCTCACTCATTTGAAATTCATATTGATTCATATCTTGACGATCGGCAGGCACCACTTTGTATATGGGCTAACTAGGCTATAGCCCAGAGCACTAAATTTTCAGGAGCGCCAAATTTCCAAAATGTCTTTTTACAGTATTGTTTTGATTAATCTTGTTGTAATTTTCCACTCTAAATAAAAACTCATTTTTGAACTTAAATAGGAAAAATACCTCGAGAGAGTTGACAGGTGTAGTAACAACTTACAAAAGCAGACCATGCATCTGTCAGTGGCTACGAAACAGATTCACACTTTAGAAGCATTCATCGATGAATAAAGAGATGAATTTGACAAAAATATGAACAATCCACCACTGCTATTCTTGGATGTGAAACTCTCACTTATTCCAGAATTAAAAAACACAAAATATTTGCTGATGAAACAGATGAGAATGTCGAATTTGATGGAAGGTCAGCTTTTAGAACTAAAGTGTATCCTAAACTCATTGATAAAAAACTTGAGTAGATGAAAGACCATATGAAGTGTTTTTCTTTGAACCATTCAGACGACTTTGATGTTTTGTCACCTCTGGTGTCGCCGTCAAAGGAGTCTTAAAATGGATTTATTGCGAAGGCTGCAATGAAGTTGGTAAAGTGTTATTCACATGATACCATGAAGACCATACCTGAGGTTTACAAGTACATAAGAAGTAACGAGCTGTCTACCACTTTCCTCGATCTCGTTGTGCTGAGGATTTTCTTGACACTTTCAGTTACCAGCTGTTCTGCCGAAAGGGGGGGTTTTAGTTTTATCTAGAGTGAAAAATGTGCCAAAAGATAAAATCTTCGAGAGAAAAAACTGAATGCACTGATATAATGTGCTATGAACTTTATGATAGTCTTAAGTCTAATTAATTTTTCTGAGAATGTTATAAACTTTGCCCAAACGAAATTAAGAAACAAATGAGTCATTTACGTTTTGTTAAGGTTTATTTAACTTTATTCCTTTACTAAAACTTATGTACTTACTATGTACTAACTTCAATTTTTATTGGTGTTGAATGAACCTTTAAATCTCACAACTTTGGTGGCCTTATTAATGAAACTTGCTTTTGTTAATAAATACCCCTCACTCGTTGAGGAGAGGGGCGCCAACTGTTTGCAGCCCAGGGCGCTATTCACCCTAAACCCGGGCCTGACGATCGTGGGTGTTAAGAAATACATATTCAATTCATCATACGTAGCCTCGGAACTGTGGAATTAGACAAAAATTGGCAAAATACCTGACAACCAGATCCAATGTTCATTAGTTTTCAATGACATCTCCTAAGAAGATTCTACAACACAATAGAAGATTATAAAAACCTGATAGATGGAGTATCAACTCCAAAACATGTTGTTGAGAAAACTAATCAACAATGGATCTGTTTGACAGGTATTTTGTCAATGTTTGTCTTGTTGAATAAATATATCAATGTTTGTCTTCATCTTTTGTCAATGTTGAATTAATATCAATTGATAGTCTTAAGCGTAATTCATTCATTCCAAGCACAACTACTTACTTCAAAATCCTCTAAACTGTTTCTCAAAAATACACAGACAGTTTATTAAGGGCCAAATACCATGATTACTTACTTTCCACACGTTATTTGATGAAAGTGGTTTTAGAAACTGAATAAGCATATTTTTTGTAGGAAAAACTTAGCATCAATTTTAACACGATTGTATATGCATTTCATCAACAGTGAAAAAGCTGTTTAATGTATTACTCTACCTTATGTACAAATAATTATTTTCATCAATTCTCATTTGAATTTAGGTTAAAGTTATATTTTTATTGGGCGAACTTCTGAATTTATCTACATTTAAAACATTTTGCATCCATAACTAATTATAAAAAAAAGAAAAAAGTACAAATACAAAGATATAGTCCTCCTAAATTTGAGAAATTAATTCATTGAATGTTGTGTAAAATATTAGCAAACATTTAAATAACATTTTGTCTAATAAAGAGTTGTGTTCAGCATAATGTTTATATACATTTTCAAAAGAATTTTAATCAATAAATTCTTTCTCATTGATCAATACATTCTTTGATAATCCAAATGTTCTAGGACCCCAAAATATTTGTTTATTTATTCGTAATAATTAATTAGTCTAATTATTTTGTATAAATTATGATAATATTAAAAAAAACTAGTTCTTTGTTTAAATACATTGTATTCACTGGGAAATAAAGATCCATTGTCTATTATATAGGTTGCCATTACAGGTTTAAATCATGCAGAAAATCATATTGCAGGAAACAGGAATAATCAGCTATTATACCATACCTCCAGCCATAGCTTTCTACACAGGGAAGTTGGCCATCTATCTAGTTTACAAATTCTAAAATATTTAGATAACATTTATACAGTTACATTTTTGAAAATACTTTTATTGAAAATGTGTCTAAAGGTAATGAAGGTAATAATTAATTATCCATTAAAATCTTTGAACATCTGTCATTTTGTACTAGATTATAATTATTATGACAGTATAAGTAAAACGTCACACAACACAAAATTTATTACAATGTAAGCACAAAATGCACAAATATATTACAATACAAGAAGGACTCGTTTGTGAATCCCTGATCTGGTCTGAGGAAGTTGAGCGTAGTTCACCAAAATCGCACCATAATATTTGTGCATTTTGTACTTGTATTGTAGTATATTTGTGCATTTTGTGCTTATATTGTAATAAATTTGTGTTGTGTGACGTTTACTTGTACTGTATATGTACCAACATGTATTATGCTAATTAAAAAACTATAATTATTATGAATCCTTTTAAAGTATTGTGGTATTCATCTTTGCTAAACAACACCTTTAGTACATCTTGACCAATGCTTACGTTTGATATTTTTGTCGAACTCATTGTGGAGCAGCCTACATTGGATGTGAAAAGTCACTAACTACTCTAAAAACTATTTCTTAAGTACATTAGAAAGATTGTACAGCTTAGATTATTATAGTAAATTAAACAAATTCAAACATCAAATCCATCATCAATTAAAAATGGAAACTTGTTTTTATTTAGTTTGCAACTTCTTTTTAGCACAAAACTCATATTTTGTGAATCTTTACATTACTTAGGGTATTTTCTACTGAACATTATGATTGATAAATATTAAATAATGAAAATGAGTGGGTATCAGAAATAATGCCCCTTTTTGTTAGTTACAATTGGTTCTTAGTGTTTGGTATCAGTTAAAACATTATGTTTAGAAAATAAATATATAATAAACTGAATAAATTACCTCCATTATTGATAGATTTAAGTAGAATAAGGTGTATGAGGAGAAAACAATGTCGATGAAGATGTCGGGTCATTGCTCCGTATGGGCGACCAGCAAAAACACAACATGCTTACCTGGAAATGTATATGTAGCGGTAAACCTTTCATTCAAAAATGTCAATCATAAAAGTCATGATCTAGCACTTTAACTGCTAAAATATTTATTTTAATTTGCCTACCTAACTGTCTAAGCATCTTACCACCTCAGGGGCTTCATCTAGAATTTTTGATCCATAAACTTGCACTCTTTTACAACTTTTTACTGTATGTTTCTCAGATTGGAAAGATGTCATTGTTCTGTAGAAGAATGTTACTTATGCACCTGCAAAGACTTGCTTAATCCATCAGCTATCAAATTAATAATATTTTTAATGGAACGTTAACTAAAATAATATTATTAGTATACTCTGAAAATAATCTTTTTTTACCCCCATTAGTAGCTGGCCCAGCTGCAGGATCGCACAGAATGACAATCCAGCTACTTAAAAAGTTCATTAAATTCTTAGTAGTGAATTTACTTCATTCTTAGTAGAGACTGAAGTAAGAAAAGTTTTAAAAATTAATTGTTAAAAAATTCTTATGGTTAACATTTTCAGGTTAATATAAAGAAGAAAGACCACACTAGGAAAAAGCTGGTGTTTTATTTTAGGACAATTCGGAATTTTGATCTGAGACGTTTGTTTTTAAGCTATTTTGCTATGTTAAATTTGCCGTGATTTAGAAATTAAAGCAGTAAAATACAGCTTAAATAATCATTTAATATTTATGATTAGTTAACATATACTATGCACTAGTATTGATGCTCCAACTCACTTATACATGTACAGTAGTTTTGACCCACCTGCCCACCCATACATTTGCAGTGGTATTGACCCCCGCCCTCCCATACAGAACAGTGGAATGGCCCACCCTCCTACCCATACAGGCACAGTCTAAAAATACATTTCTAGATACATTTAAGTTATGTCAGTTATTACATTTTGTTTATCATAACCAGTATGTACTAAAGAGAATTTAAGTTTTTTTAAAGCACTTTTTATAACTAAAATAAATTGATGCACTATTTACAAAATAAGTAAGAAATATTTCAACTTATATTGATATTTATATCACTATTTCAGATATGCTATTTATTTTCAGGATATATAAATAAAGACCTCTGCATTACAAGTAAGATCAAATTCAAATAAAATCATATCTTTTTTTAGTAAAATTATTGCTCCTTATTAAAATGCAATAATGGAAAGTCCATTGTGTTTGGATATAACTAACTACAATTTGAAATACAATTTACAACGTCTTTTGCAAAGTAGGCTAAATGCAATATATCTGTAGTTGCACTGAATGGTTTAGGGCTGACTCGCTGATAGATAGCTGAAAAGTAGCAATCATGGGCGAGGAAATAGAACAGAGACCTCACTTAGATAGTTTGGGTTGTAGGTAAAATTGTAAAAAACATAAATTTAATGACTAAAATTGAGTTTTTCATTATTATTATTATTAAGTAACATTATGAGTCATAAAGGTCTGCAGTTCAAAGATTCTAATTAAATAATCAATTACATATGAACACAATATGTGATATGATATAAGGACATTAATTTATAATTATGTGAACAAATTCATTCATGAACAATGTCTTTGTACTTTGAAGAATTGGCTCCGGGAGTTGATATTTATTGCTTGTTGATTTGTTTATATACTTTTCTGATAATATAACCTTTAAAAAAAAACCAGATAATTATTTTTTACTTTATTGTAAAATTCTGAACACGACATGTTCACATTTATTTTTATATTTCAAAGTTCTCCAACAACAGAAATTGAAAGTCTCCTTCATTCTGCTGTTACATTCCCCAAGATGGAGAAAACTCGTTCTGCTGGTGCAGGTGATCCTGGAAGGCATATTGCAAATTCTAAAACTCTTAAAAGGTTTGTGAATGAAAAATGTGATGCCCTTTCGTCAAAAAGTTCATTCATCTCCATTGCCCTTCGTTCTTCCCATGTTGCCCAAAACCTCGGACAAATATGAAACCCGAAAATTTCCCTTGACGCAAGTTTGAAACACGGACTGTCCGGCGGAATCCTGGACGTATGTTAAGTCTATTTGTATGTTTATGATAAACTTTAATTCAATTATGATGATTACAATTAATTTTAAAGATATTGTTTAAAAATTAAAATTTGCACTCTTAGATAGTAATTATCATTGGATTAAAATTTGTATATTATAATCATATCATATAGGTTTATATGATAGTTAAAGTTTCTTAATCTGTTTAAGCATAGCTTATCCAACAGTGGCTGTAATATTGACTGCCATTAAGTGACATAATTACACATCTTGCGAAGATTAACCTGAAGCTGATTAACCCCAAACCTATCCTAACTACTTGTAGTCCTCTATTCAACAGGATTACAACACTATTCCATTAGGGGTTCCAAAAAATGTTTCAAACAGGACTTTTGATACATAAGATAAAAATACTTACACATTTTATCTTGTGTCACGTGAGGCACTATATCATCGTGAAATTATTTATAAACGAGTCAAATGTAGACCAATGAACACAGTGACTCATGTTGACGTAAAGAGTGAGTGAGAGAGAAACTTTGATATCTCTTGAAATCATTATACGTGTTAATGTCGCTGATAGTGATATTTCAGTAACTGCAAGGTTTTAGTTCCTAATTTTGTCTCTATAGCTTTATTTAAATATAAATTATGTTGTGTATTTTATTTACACGACTGCACCATATTTTGTAACCGACAAAATATATTTATTAAAATTGCATTATCTGTCTTACTATTTTATGAATGAACTTTGTTGTCCAAATTGTATGAGTGTACTTGTAACAATAAACAATGTATAATAGATATGAACGTAGCAACAACTACAGATATGAAATTTAAGGTAATATCTAATTTACAAGTATAAACTTGATTCTAATGTAATTTACATCGACTTCATGTTGAAATATGCAAGTAAGATGACACGATTTGGCTTTAAAATATCTATAAGGGAATTTTATTGAACATAAAAAATTATAGCACATTTTAAATGAAATAATAGATAGTATAGTTTTACTACTTATAAAAAATACTTGCATTATTTCTTATTATTAATAAGACACATATTATCTTATTATGTGTTAGGAAAGTGTTTAGTAAGCATAAGTGAATGATGTAGTCATTGTTACTAACAAAGGTTGACTGTCCCTAAAGTGTCATTTATTAAAAGCTAAATATTCAGGGCAACTCCCTCAGTATACATTTTGTACAGCGTAGAATCTGAACCATGTAGAACTGGTATAATTTTAGGCAAATTGACAAGCATGATTCTCAGTTATTTCCCTTAACTAAATTCTGGCAACTACACCAAACTTCTCCAGTAGTGTCCACATTGATTGTAATATTTAGCAGACGCCATATCAGTGTTAACGGGTCTGATAATAACGCCTATATCCTATAATCTCCATAACACTTAGGCTTGAACACCAACTTTTTAATTTTAAATATTTAATTCTGATAAATTCATTGTTTTATTTATTGTTATTAAAAACGTTTGCTATATAATTTTTGAACAACTTATAAATATAGTTAAAGAGTAAAATGAATATTAAGTTGGAGCAAGCTGACAATACTTAAAAAAAAAGAAAGATACTTAGACAATTGAAACTACATTATTTTTGTAAGTAGCAAAAGCTCCAATAAAAAGAATATTTATTTTAACTTGTTCATACTATTTATTTGTTTTTCATATCACAAAGAAAAAAACTTTTCATATGGTTATGTGAATATTTCATTCATTCAACTGGATTTTAGAAGTCTCAGATTCTTGGCAGTATTATGTAATGCATTTAAAATAAATTAGTTACTGCACAGGGAAAAAAAGAAACAGAGGCAGGTTTCATGGCCGCAGCGAATGTCTCAATGGCAATTACTAATAGATTACAACTAATATGCTGTACATCTTTATATACCTGTAGTAATAATTACTTTGTTTATCCTTGAAGATTTGGGATAAATGAAGGAGGGACTTACAAGGTGTTAGCCCTGCTATTAGCAACTACAGAAATAACTACACAACACACTAACTCTATACACATTCAGCGCACTATTGGATGCAACCTCTGTTTCTTTCTTCTCTGTGGTTACTGTGAAATGCATTTACAAAACCAGATGGAGCCAGTGTGATGGGGACATACTACCTTGTATTTATCTAACAACACTGAGATTATTAGAAGTTTTCCTTCAACATTAGATCTACAATGAATGTACTTGAATTCAAAGTTGAAGATGCATTTTCAATAAAATTACTAAAAATATGTTCCTTATTTTATACTTTTAGCCTTAAGGACTTTCCAGGTTTTAGAGTTTATTAAAGTATAATTAAGCTTGGAGTAGGATTCAAATTTGACCTATATTTATTATGATACAGAAAAATATTTAAAATTGCCTTCAGACTCTGAAGTTACATGAACATGTTAAAATTCTTAGGGTATATTTTGGAACATCATGGACAGTTCCATGTTTAAGTACATACCAGCATTTATATTTTTTAGAAACACTTTTTCACCTTATCCTGTTTTACAAAATTTTCGTCTAGCTCTTATGAATGCTTTACACTGGTTTTATATAATCTTTTCAAGTTGTATGAGTAAGGATAATTAAATGGAGTCTAGATTTTTTTAAATCTCTTTTATTACATTGTCAACTAAGCTTACATTTAAGTATTTTAAAGCATATCAAATTCAATTTAGTGTGTCTATAATCTTTTTATTGTTAATATTAATTTAGAAGTTAGTAATATATTAGCTGAAATTAGTTATAGTTAAAAATGACAAGTAATTCAAGAATTCATTGTTTCAAATAAAAACTATGCTAATGTACTATGTACAATAAGAACAACTGTGCATAAACAATAGTCAAAATTCTATTCATTCAATTAAAACAATGAATAGAATAGAGCATTATAAAATATAGTATCCAATTTTTAATTTAAAAAAATTAAATAATAAAACTGAAAGTATTTTATTCATTTATAATTATGTATTATAAAAGGTGTATGTACAATTTAACAACACAACATTACACTTTCATAAAAAAACAATTTTGATGTTATCATAAAAAAATGTACATCATTAGTTTGAACATTTTCAAAAGCTCTTTGACATGTTTAATTTCACAAAAATTAGCAGGACTATTCATGATATTTAGGGATTTATAAAATGTTTTGATGATTTAAAATTTGGAGCTAATGACTAAACTTCAAAAGACCATCAATTTATTTACCTTTTATGATCAGGCATTTATGTTTCATTTTTATTAGGAATACTAAAATCATGTAGATAAATAAACATTTCTATTTTTAAATGTCACAAAAAAATTATTACAATCTATAGAAACATTATTTTATGGAATAAAATGGCAATACAATCAATTAAATTAGCTTTAGTCCTTAAATTAAGTGTTACATTTATTTACTCTACTATAAATAAAAAGAAAATTATGTAAAATGTCACTCCTACAAAAAATACTCTATAGTTAAACAAGCAAAAAGTGAATATCATTTATTGATCTAAAATTTTTATGATTTTTGTTGCTCAAGAATTTAGGAATTGTAATAGACTTGAAGGCTGGACTTATATTCTGAGCGACGAATGTCTTAGTTTTCAACAGAATGAAATATTATATTTCATATTAGATTAGATGGTAATAAAAAGATTCTAGCTATTTTTAGTTGTTAAAAATCATTAAATCACATACATTAAAAATACATAAATCAAATACACAGGATGTTTTGACTAACCTGGTGCAACCTTCTGAGGCTGTACAGTTTGATATGAAAGCACAATAATAACTTACGAACAAAAAAATTAATACTTTTACATCGGAAAATATTTATTTACTCATACATTTTCACTTTATATGCCACATAGACTAGTGACCATGTCATTTTTATTAGTACCATTTTAATTTCATTACCTTGTTTAAATTAGAGGTATTTTTTGTTAATGTCCTTAGGCTGTCCATGGCTTACGAAGGACATATGTAATCATCTTCCAACAGATAAGACTACCTCCACTGGATGATCTACTCACCATTGCAGTACGGTATCATCCAGCTGAAGTTGATACTCCCTTCTCACACTGTACGTTTTCTTTACCTCATGATCACAAGCACGATCGACTTCTTTTCAAGTTAATTAAAACTTATTCTTATTCTTACATTCTTACATAAGAGACACCGACACAACGTTGTTAGTATTTTAAGGCGAATATGAATGGTTATATGAGTGTAGTCTGGTTACTATCTGAGTTATACTGCTCCTTAGAAAGGGCAATTTAATAGCCCAACAGCCAGGGCAACTAAGGGACTTACAGCTTTACGTGGAATCTGAACCACGTAGTGCTGGTCTGATTTTCAGCTAATTGACAAGCCTGATACTCAGTTATCTCCCCCACACAACATCCGCACAATGATTACCATCCAACATGGACACCCCAGACTTCTCTAGTAGTGTCCACGCCGATAGCAACCATCAACCGGACGCCATGTTGGTATTAAGAGGACCGAACACCCAACCTATCGCCTACAATCTCCCAAACACTTTGTCCCCATGTAGCTGGGTTACAGCACTGCGCCACCAGTGCCGACTTTAGATATTAGAGGCATTATCAGTACATTTATTTAAAAAGCACTGTTGGTGCAATGCAATGCAGATGCTTTTTAACTGTTAGATAACAGTTAATGTTGTAAACACTTTTATGTTATTATTTACTTAAGCAAAATATACTGCCAGTTGCAACTGAGCCTATTTTACTTGATAAGTAACATCTTACTGGAACAAAGTTCTTATCTGAAATTTATCACATTTTTAAAAACCATTTTCTGATCAAAAAGCAATTTTATACAATACAATTTCAATAGTTTGTCCACCACAGAAAACTCTTCAGCCAGTGAAACAGTCTGTGTTTCCGTTCTTCCTTGATTTCCTCCTCCTCCTTGTGTTCTTCAGACTCACTTGTATTCTCCTCAGATTCACTTGCTTCATCCTCAGAGTCTAAGGAGTCACTGTCTGGTTCTCTTGTCCAATGAAATTCTTGTTTCAGTATCGTCAACGCAGTGTCGTTGGGTAGTACATGAACGTCCAGTACTGTACCCTGTACCACACACCAACACATTAATTAAAACTGAAAATACAGGATAATGTACAAGAAGTATGATTTTTATCAGATAACTAATTATGTCTAGTAATTTGCCTTAAAAGACAAGTCTACTAACACCGGAGTAGAAGTAACGAATACCAAAAGTCTTTCTCTCTGTCTCTCTCTCTACTCACCTGAAGAAAGACAGTGGTACAGAAAATTTGTGATTATGTGATCCTTTTTTAATTTGTTACTTCTACTCTGGTGTTAGTGGACTTAGTGGCTGATGTCCTATATCTACAATATACTAATTTCTGGCCTAGTGCCCTTTAACCTAACCTAAAAAATGTCTAGTAATTTAATAATTATTTTCTTCTTAAACAATCTACTGAAACATTTGGGCATTTTCTACTGAAAACATATCCTTCAAGAAGGCGTCTGTAATGTTAAAATTTGAGCATAATTAAGGTTCCACAGCTTTCATTCCTTGCCTGGTATACAAAGTAGTGAAGGAGGACTTGGGAATGATATTTTCTCAACTGCTGATCTCCTTGCAAGAAGGTGTGCTCTCTCTGACACGGAGGGCACATATATTATTAATTAATTCATAACAAAATTATTATAAACAACAAAATTATTGTATTATTGTACAATTGTGTATTGTGTATTGTACAAAATTATTATAAACAAATTAATTAATTCATAACAAAAATTTTAGAAAAAATTACTTGTTCTTCTTGATTTTGTTGGGTCCTTTCCTTTATACCTATGACCTTCTCATTCAGTGAAAAAACTTTTTAACTGTAAAACAAGAACAAACAATTTTCAGCAAATATTTTGCTGTACATTAATTTGTTAGCTAACATTTGCAAAAATAATAATTTTGTTATAAACTTTATAACTTCCGGAAAATCATCCGATTGAAATTATCATTTTTTTATGAACATTAGAGAATTCAAGATTCCAAACGGCATCAAAATATTTGAAACCGGTTTATTTGGCAATTTTAGTTAATAAAACTGTTTTTGTAGCTGTTAACTATAATTGGCTTGAATAATAATTGAGACTGTCACGTTATCAAGGAAACAACTTAAAAACATTGCTAAATAATTAAAAATATTTTAAAACCAATCTCACTAATAACAAGATTAGAAACATACCTTACGTTGATGTGAAGTGATCGGAATAAATAGAAGATGGCGGCGTATCTTACGGACACAATCGAGGTGAATTGTTGCAACGGATTGATCACCTACTCTAAGTTCCATATAGAGGCAGACCATTATATCATGCGGTGTGTTTGTGCGCACATTGTAGATGACCAGACAAGCTGCAACACTGCCTGATTGGATTTGCTTACAGAATGGCATTGGTCTGCTGCCTGTGATGAAAAATACTGATTATTACAAAATATTGAAGAAAAAAATTAATATAGTATTTCTGTAACTTGTACAGTACCATAACATTACTCGTTAATAATTAATTGTAAAAAGTTACCGTGCATATAAAATAGTTTTAAAAACTTGTTATGTCAACTGCACCTTTCAATTGGCGTATTGTGTTTATGGATATAGTTATGTTTTAAATTATTTATTTTGATTAGTGTTGTGGCAAAATCCATCATTTTTTATGTGCAGACCAACTTTTGGCTACTCTGTGTTAGAGTTCCATTTTCCATCACTTTTTTTGGCTACGCTTATGTGTTTGTGTTGGCTTACGCTTAATTGTTATTAATTGTTTAAAAAGCACTGCTAGTGAATTATTTTATAATGATATTAACGAGTAATTACTAGACCTAGTTAAAACAATTAAAAAAATATTATTATAATAGCTGATCTTTATTTTTTACACCACATAAAAATTAAAATAAATAGTATACATATATCTGAATGAAACTTGGCTTTATTTTTAAATCTGAAAGAACAAATATTTACTAAGATTTGTAATACAATCAATATTACAATGATCAAAATAAATAAATTGTTTTGAAGTTTAAAAATTATACTAACAATATTATGGTTTCTAAAGAATATCAATAACTGTAAAATAATATAAAAATATTTCATCATTGGTATTGGTCGTAGAATTAATTTTATCATAAACAAAGATTTTATTTTAACTCTGCTCAAAAATCTAGCTTTATTTATTTTTTCATTCTTTACTGAATATACTCTTAATTTGAAGAATTCATACCCAATAGCTTAGAAACTAACAAGTGAGCACTATATTAATTTCTAATATTTACTTATTGTAAACGCTGTATACATGGGGTTAATGGTAGGAATAAATTTAATATGGCTATAGATGTGAAAAGCAAGCATAATAAATTCAATAGTGAATATGAATTCATTGTAAATTTCCCATAATATTTATGGTATATGTGAATGCATATTCCCAGTTTTAGAGTTAGGCAGCATATACAGTACAATGATCCTTTCAAAATTAATTTGATTTATTTACAAAAATCATTACATAAAATGGTCTCACTAAGTTGATAGCAAGGACTAGTGTTTTTGATGAAAATATTATCTAACTTTTACTTTTAGAACTTTTACTTTTAGAAACTTTTAGAAAAAGTATAGTTTTTTTTATCTAACTATACTTTTAGATTGTTCATAGTTTCTAACCTACATCTTACCTGCAATCGGAAACACCGCCAGATGGTGATGGTTGAATGTGAAGCTGAGGACAATGTTCAAATTACCAGGAAGGCTCTGTATGTTAAAGCAACCTGTAGTGAATACGCGAATTAATTATTTTTTTCAGGCTAAATAAACTAACCACATACTTGAGAAAGGTTTCACAGTCTTTCATGGTAAAATAGCTACAATTCAAACCTATAAGAGTGAAGTATGGATTATAATATTCCCATTCCAATCCAATAAGGTAGAGATTTTATTGAAGCATGCACTAACCTTATTGGAGTCAGAAGGCATATTATGATTATCTTAATCCTAAATCTGCAAGAGAAGAATGTGCTTGATTCGCTGGTCTCAACATGAGTTATAAGCAAACTTCTCATCCAATGTTAAATATCAGCTGTTTTTGTGGTCCATTGTGGAGCGTTAGTGTAGTCCCATGTAAGTGTAATGATGTTTAACT
Organism: Stictocephala bisonia; assembly: GCA_035578905.1. Lineage (NCBI taxonomy): Eukaryota > Metazoa > Arthropoda > Insecta > Hemiptera > Membracidae > Stictocephala > Stictocephala bisonia. The sequence goes on from JAQJVL010000284.1 coordinate 547,818, forward strand.
CAGCTGTAGTAGCAGACCTCACTAAGTAACAAAATTACTGTCACAAATAGTCCTATTACACAAAATATCTGTTTTAGGTGTTACAATCAAAGCTAATGCTGTATAACTAGAATCTATATTTTCCTGTGACAGCCGTGTCAAGGTGCTGAGTAAATTATTTGCAAAGTAAACAGACGTTTCACCCATACTGTGATGTGGCATCCTCAGTGGTATCTCTGAGATGGCTCTCAGTGGAGTCTCAGAGATACCACTGAGGATGCCACATCACAGTATGGGTGAAACGTCTGGTTACTTTGTAAATAATGTACATAGCACCTAGACGCGGTTGTCACCGGAAAATGTAGATTCTAGTTATGACACCGGCCGCTTAAGCCTAAGTTCTAAGACTAATGCTGTATTGTTATAGACAGTATTGAAAATATGAAAAAAATATCTCCAATCCGACCATAGCCTTAGATTCTCACTAATATTCACTGTACAAGGGATTATAAAGTGCACAAACGATTTTCAAAACTTAATTTGTTTTCCTCTTAACTATCAAATCAAATATCTCTCTGTCATCTGTAAAGCCACAATAATTAATCCTCACTTATTAATCAGCTTTTTGAAGTTCTTGTATTTTTTGTCCATGTTCATAATTGTTCATTAGTTTTTTCCAAAACAATCAATATATTATTGTTCTTTCAATTCTCAGATTTAAATAAAATATTTTATATACAGAAATTTATCAACTTAACTTCTATATGTTCATTAAGCTATTTCATAATTAATGTTTTGTAAAGTAAATGATAGTCAAATTCGATTTTCATTTTCTAAATGTTCATTATTCTTTCAAAATAAAATAATTTTATTTCAAATTTGTAATGCAATAGATTTTTTTTAATGATGCTTGTTTTAGCTGCTATATAAACTTTCATTCTTATACTTACATATGAGAACTATCTCAAACACTCAAAATACAAGCTACATATAGTTTTTGTTACTTGTATGGATATTAAGTTATCTAGCATAAGAAGAAGTTCGATACATTAATTCCTGTAAGTGTAGAGAAATTTAAATCTTTTTAACAAGGACTCACCTAAAGCTTTCCACCGGTGGATGAAGGAAAAGTTTATACAGCAACTACAACGATACTTGTGACATGAGCAAACCCTGTGGTGGACAGGCCTCGGAGACGTCACGTTCTTTGGAGTCCACTGGGAGACTTCTACGGAGAAAGTAGGAATTAATATCTTTTAATTAAAATAACAATACTTTTTGACAGTTACTAGAATAAAATATCTATCAAAGTACTACTAACCAATTTTGAGGCAATCAGTTTCAGTTGCTATTACCATACGGAGATTTATGTTAGTTTAATTTATTTTACACTATAAATAAATTAAAATTAATACAACTCTCCATTTAGTAATAGCATCTGGAACTGTAATTGCTTTAAAATTGGTTAACAATACTTTAATAGATATTTTATTTTACAAACACTAGTTTAGGATAACAATGTCTAAATTATATCTAAAAAACATTTGTTCTGCTACACGCAGCAAAATGTGTTTGTATTCTTGGTTAAATTTGCTCTAAAATATAATATTTTTTTAATGAGATAAAAGAAGTTTTTTTATATTCTCATTGAAAACAAGTACCTTAAGCTACTATTTCATTACAAAATATATTCGCTAACAATTAAGTTACTTATTTTCAATGAGAACATAAAAAGACTTCTTTTATCTCACCACAATTATTGTGGTCTCTTCAAGGTTTGTATGGAATCTGATTGCACATAACAGATGATAATTAGCATTAAGCACAGAAACATGAGGGCGAATACTTCTAATTAATTGCTCCAACTATTCCTTTATATCACTAAATTACAAGGTACTGTTGCAGCTCTGTTATTAAAGCTTATAATGTTATATTTTATTCCCAAATGTCATTAATCAATTCAATTGCATTTGTATCTTTTATATTATTTATGAAGAGATAACACTTAGCAATCTTTCAGTATTTAATAATAAAATCAACTTCCATATCATTAGATCATCATTAGTTGTTCAGTAAATCAAGGTTATACAACTGATAATGATCTTACAATATTGCAATAGAATTTTGTATTTATTATTATATACTTAAAGATTACTAGGGGTTCATTATTCATTAGTAAGATGCCGATTGTAGAGATATGGGCGAATATGAGGGGAGAACGATGTGATGAATGTAGATGAACGAGTGTAGTCATTGTTAATAACTAAGGTTGACTGTTCCTCAGAAAGAGCTATCTACTAATAGCCCAATAGCCAGGTCAACGAAGGGACCTACAGATTTACGTGGAATCTGAACCATGTAGTATTGGTATTATTTTCTGCTAACTGACAAGCCTGAAACTTAGTTATCTTCCCTACACAACATCAGAACCTTGACTACCACCTAACAAGGACACCCCAGACTTCTCTAGTAGCGTCCACGTTGATTGGAACCATTGAGCGAAGACCGTGTCGGTATTAAGAGGACTGAGATAAAATCTATCACATATAATTTCATCAATATAATATAAATATATTATAATTATATCTTCATAAATTATATAAAATATTTAAAGCAATCATTGGCTAGGAATGTAAAAAAAAATTGATATCTTGTTGTGTATTCTATAATTCATTTTGTTCATTGTCTGAATTATTGGAGTCAGTTCCCACAAGTTAAATAATCATTTCAAGCTTTTACAATAGTCTAGAATAATCGTTATTGTTCATAACCCATTTTAAAGCACAACTAATGTATGTCAAATGAATGTTTTTATTAATGTCATTTAATGTTTTGTGGATCTAAATGTTATTTGAAAATAACATCATTAAATTACACAAATAGCTCTTTGAATAATTATATATGTTATAGTAATTCATAAAAATGTTTGTTCTGAATTCTTGTTAAAAAACAGGACTATTGCAAATATAAACTTTTATGGTAATAATGATAAAAAAATTTACAATGGTATTATTCCGATTTTAAATCATAATAATATTTTTATTACATTTCTAAAATGTAATAAAAATATTTTTTTATATTTTAAAATAATTAATTAAAAACTCAAATTTAAACAAATCTTATAATAAAATGTCTTAAAAGTATCTCAGCATAATATTAAAAGTAATATTACTAGAAAAATATTGTCTCATTTTCATACTAAAAGAAAACAGAAATATTTGTTAAACTTCAAAGCAGTAAATTTTGCACTGTAAAAAATTACTCCTATAATATTGTCATATTGTATTGTATCTTCATTGATTAATCTAGTTCAAAATGATGGATGTAATGCTAATTGGTTGTCTGAATCTGGAAGATTGTGTTATTTAACTATGCTTAATTAAATCATAAAAGGCAGACTCAGAATGTAGTAAGTTCAAGTGTACCAACAGCAGTCATAGTCAAGTACTAAATATGCAAGTTCAAAGGTCCTTTGGTACTAATTGTTATCAAGGATTCAAAGCTAATTAAATTAATTAATTAAAACACGAATCAAAATGGTTAGACACAGATGAAAATGTTATAAAGTTGTCTGTTATTAATTAATAAATATACTAAAAGAACTGACTGTTAAAAGTGAGTAAACCAAACTAATATGGGGGAATTTAATTGCAGTAATACAGTTAAATAAAATCAAAACATGTAATAAACTAAAATAAAGGGTGGGCCAATGCTTTAGATGTTTAATGAGGCAACTCAACCTGATTCTTAACATACAGAAATGACGATTCTGTGTATTTCAATTACTTCAGTAAATAGTTAAACTTGAATGCAATAAACAAAATAATCTAGCTATACTGTGATTGGACTATTTTAGGCCCTTTCTGAAGAACGGTCGAACTCAGTTTGTAACCAGACCACATAGGTCATCCTCACATCCTACACTCATGTAATCTTGCTTATTTACTTTAAAATACACACAAAGTTGTGTCGGCGTCTCATATCTAAGAATAAGATTAATTAATATAAATATATGCGGCTACTTTTTTTCACTTCTTACATTATAAATCTAAAAGTATTTCTGCTCTTTGTAGTTTTCGGCTTTTATAATACAAAACCCCCTTTAAACTCTGCAGAATCCACTCACCCATTCATACACGTACAGTGGTATTACAATATCAATACCTCTGTAGGTGTTTGGGTCCTACAAAACAAAGCTAAACAATCCATTAATGTTAAATGTTCTTGAATGTTCTATTGTACTAGGAGTGTTTTGGCTTGGCAAAAGGTGTGTAACCCGCCCTACTGTACGTGTATGACTGGGTGGACGGGTCAATGCCAATGTACGTGTATGGGTGTGCGGGTTGGTCATTTCCAAAGTGCGTGTATGGTTGGGTGGGTGCGTTAATGATACTGTATGTGTATAGGTGGGTGGGTGGTTCAATACCACTGTACGTGAATGGATGGGCAGGTGAGTTAATGCCACTGTACGTGTATGGGTAGGTGGGTGGGTCAATACCAAAGTGCGTTAATGGGTGGGCGGGTACTGTACCGTAATATCAGACATATATCTGTGATTTACTCTATCTTCTTATTTGGTTAAAAGGGATATTTGTTTTGATCAAACAATATGTATATATTGCAAAACTTGGTTACTAAATTGAACTACTAAGTAACATATTAGAAAAGTAACATCTTGGGAGTAATTCTTTTTTTCTTTGAAATTGACAGAAATATTACTTGATGTATAACAAAAATAAAATCCACTAAATTTACTTACTAAAATAAACATATAAAACAATTTTGGTAGATTGTCTTTTTCTTACAGAGGATGGGCAGTGGTAGTATGAAAATGAAATTTTTATCATAGTAAGCTATGCATTAAATGGTTGGTTAATTTATTACTCTGTAAAGGATAATATCAAACATACTTTGGTACTTGAGTTTGATCAATTTAGGAATGCCATATTTACAGTTATATTATTATTTTATAATTACATTAATTAGTTTATTATGTTTTGGTACAAATACAGTACAAGTGAATGTGACATTTGAAAAATTTATTACGATATGTACAATCATTTGTGAATCCCTGTAGTCTGAGAAAGGTAAGCATGGTTTACTGAAACTAATCACCATAATATTTGTACATTTTGTATTTATACTGTGATAAATTTGTTATGTGATGTTCAACTGTAATTTGTTATATTTCAGCATAAGTTCATCTTCTATGTACAAGTATACAACATTACAACATCCATATTCAATTCGTTTATTTACCAAAGTTTTACAACATGCGGTCCCAACAAGCCAACATGGCTTGTCGTTGGGTGCTGATAATATATATACACACAAATAATACAATATAAGAATAAGAGAAAAAGAAAATGTTGTTTATTAAACAAGGAAAAAACTAATTGCTGTTAATGAAAATAAAACTAAATAGCGCTCTGTGGCAGCGGTGTACAATAACTAATACAATTAAAACAACTAAGTGGTGAAAAAAGTAAACTATACTTGTTTGTGTAGACAAAACTAAAAAGTACAGAATTGATTCACTTGAAATTTTACAGAACACCACATTTATATACACTATGTATGAACAAGAGTGTTTTTATGTAATTAGTTCCTAAAACTGTAAATGGGAACAGCAAATAGCATAATAAGTGTCAGTAGTGAAAAATTGCCATAGTGACCAGCTGATTTATGTGTATATTATATCCAAATCTTATCCTGTACAAAAGCCACGGGATATCTTGAGCTGTTGCTTACTTCATGGTCAGTGCCAGGGGGGAGGGGGATCTCTACCAATAAACAGCGCTTAGTGTACTACTAGCATTGCTATAAACATCAAGTCACCACGCCCACAAATTACCTTTTTTATAACACAACTCCCATCCTGATTAATCACTGATATTTTTATTTATTATCATATTTCTTGGTATTATAATATGTTATCATGTTATATTTATAGACCTTTAATTATATTACTGTTATAATTGTCTAATATTTAATGAGAAAAAAATAAAATCATATTGTATACCATATAATTAAACACTTGTGAATTTACAGAATGTAGGTTATGTTAATAAATAAGTACTGTTCAAGTTTTATTGTAAGTAGTCCGTAATTTAATTGTATATTAGGAAATACATACTTGTGAATATCTTTGAGAACAATTAATCTCTTTAAAGTTAGACAGCTGTTCTAATTAAATTAATATTTAAATTATAACATCTGTGGCTAAGTTATTAAATACATAACAACTAATAATATAAAAAAAATTATTGTACTTAATACTTTCAATGACAAACGCTTTCGATACAAAAAGAAGGCATTGATACTCCAATCAGCTGATCTGCTGGATTTGGAATTTTAACATTTTTTTTTTAAATGTTAAAATGTTAAACATTACGTCCACTGTGGTATTTCTTTTTCCACTGTGGTATACCCGCCCACCCACATACGTTATGTGGTACTGACCCACCCACCCACCCATACACATACAGGGGTATTGACCCCCCCCACCCATACACGTACAGGGATATTGACCCACCCGCCCACACATACACGTACAGGGGTATTGACCCACCCTTACACGTACACGGGTATTTACCCACTCGCCCACCTATACACGTAGAGTGGTATTTGGTATATGGTATGAACCATAAAAAAACTAACATTATAAATTGTGCATGTACAGATTAATGCATGTACATATTAAAGAGAAAATTAACATAATTTAGACAAAAGACAATAATGGATGTGTAAAATAAAAGTAAAGCAGTGTAACACACCCGCCCGCCCATACCCAAACTGTATGTGTATGGGTGGGCGGGTGGGTCAATACCACTGTACGTATATGGATGGGCGGGTGGGTCAATACCACTGTACGTGTATTGGTGGGCGGGTGGGTCAATACCACTGTACGTGTATTGGTGGGCGGGTGGGTCAATACCACTGTACTTTTATGGGTGGGCGGGTGGGAACTTCACTTATCCGACGTAGTCAGGGAATGATAATAAAAACTCATTCACGTACAGTAGGGGTGGGTGGGCAGGTCAATACCATTGTACGTGTAGAGTTGACGAGCGGGTCAATACGACAACTACACGTTTCTGTCTTAGTATATTGTAGATTAAATCAGTATCTCATATAAAGATTAAAGTATCTCATATATTTTAAAATTATGTGTTCTCTATAACATTTTAACAGTAAACAGACTTCTTTCTCCTCCTACTGAAATTTGAGTTAAATTTAGAACTAAAATCCGTTGAGTGCTTTATTTTTACAGAGATCAATTAAAATTAATCTGTATAAGAATAGCATTGCAACTGTGACACTGTGTAGGACAAAACCCTATGGGAATTTAAAAAATCTAGCTCTGTTTTGACTTAGCAATCAAAATTATCTTTTGAATAAACAAATTTCAAAATCGGTCAAGTAATAAGTTAAGAAAGTGAGTGAACTAAAAGACCCGATTGTTTTAATATATAGGATTAGTTAGATTTAAATGGATCAATACATGCTATATTAGTGTTAAAGAACATTATGAGATATTATGTGTTTTTAAGTTGTGAATATATAATTTAATGTATAAATGTATGTATAATGTAATTTATGTGATAGTATTTATGATATTTATTTAACATCATAAATACTATCACAGCAGGAGCCAACGTCTGCCAGTAAGGCTAGTACAAAGCTACGCATGCGTATGCCGTACCCCTCCCCTCCGCTAACCATCAAGCATTTGAAAAGTAACGGTTTTAGCAGCTCAAGATATTCCGTGGCTACTGTAAGTTTATTACTGTGACTAGATGATTGTTTATTTATTAATTCAACTACTATAAACCCAAGTAGTTAGTATCAGACTATACCACAGCAAAGTGTGCCCGGGCTTAGTAATTAATATTTTGAAACACATATTTTGCTAGGAATTAGGTTTTAGTTCTGTTAATGGCTAATTATATACATAATAAGAAACTTATCTTATCTTAAACATGCCTATTATACTAATTAAAACCATGAGATCCCTATTATGAATATTGTTATTACCTTGTGCACTCCCCTCTCTGCAACAACACATATCAAAATTGTAAATTACAAAATACAAGCAAACAAAAATCCTCAAAATCATGCCATAAACACTTCAGAATTATTCAAATGATGTTCACATGTCACATCACTGGAAAATGTCATGATGATTAGTCCACGGCTGATGAACATGTAAAACAACGTAAATAACACTGATAGTAATCTCTAGTTGTCATGAGACTTGTTTAGCTCGCTATTACATAATATATCAGCTGTAAACACAATATAAATGGAGGCTGTTCAATTTAGTTTAACCTTACTAATAGATTAAGATCAGATACTATACTGAAGAATAGCGTTAAAAGGTCTTAGTCATTTTACAAAGAGGCTATAAGTACTGTCATTGTATGTTTCTGTTACTTAGATTCTAAATGGTTTGGTTTTTTTAACTCAAGCTCACGATAAAAATATTTTTTTCTTTGCTTTTAGTTCAGTTAGTAAACATACTATTACTCTATTTATTATTTATTTTACTCATTTAAAAATACTTGTTTAAATTTGTACAGTAGAAGCTATATTATCTGACGCTCACTACTCCAACATATGTAGTACGACACGCCGCTGACTAATATTCAGTTATTTTATACCAAAATACATTTATCTTAACTTTTATTTTGTGTATTTATTCATTACCTTTTAGCAATTAAAACAGTCCTTCTGCATTGCATTGTAGCAATATAGTATACCGTTTAGTATCTTCTAAGCCTTATTTAACGCATGCACAGTACATGTAGCATATGCATGTAATCTACATGCATACTACATGTAGCCTCTCTGTAATACAACAGGGTGTTAGTCTTGTAATCGTTGGATTATGTACCGTCAACTATATTTAAAAAAAATTAAAATGATATCAAAATATCAAATATTGTTTGATTAAGTTTACAAATTTACACAAGGTTTGAAAAAGGTAAATTAATTTGGTAATGTTACAACTAAATTGTTACTATTTATAGATAACAGCAATGATAATATTACAGGTGAACACCAATCTGGCTGTATAGGTTCTGTTAGCTAGCAGCATGGTTCGAGCCCCTGATACACTGCCACCAAAGGCAGCATATAAAAAGTGTTTGATGCCTACAATTCAGTTATAGATAACTGCATAATAAAACAGCAATACCTAAACAAGTTTTGTAACAAGTATCTTTCCAAAGATTTCGTACAAGTTTATAATAATAATTTTTATTATATTATTAATAAAAAATATTTCATATAATAGGAATATTTTCAATTTTAATTCAATCAGTTTTTAAGTACACCACTAATGATGGTCACATTTACTGCTGTAAATTTAGATGGGATTACTCTAACACTCCACTCTTGGACCACAAATCAACTGGTAATTCAAGATACATCATTTAGCATTGGATGAGAAATCTATCTATGTGTATATAAGTTCAATGCTACCACTCAAACAGACACTTCACATCTTCACTGCAGTGTATTTATAAGCAATTAAGGAGTACTAAAGGAGAACAGGATCTCCCATGAAGTTTATTGTTCAACAATATGCCACGCAACCTTATAAACTTTTCGTAATGCTTCAATTAGTGAGTGACCAAACAGTTTTCTGTAACCTAACTAAATTTTGAGTGGTTATTCTCAGTTGTGACTGAAATTTAAATTTCTTTTAGCAATAACTTTTTTAGCATTTTTCAGTATAAGTCTACGTTAATATTCCTTTTATCTAGTTGCTATCATGTTTTGTTTCATGGGCATGCTTTGAAAAATCAAGGTTTTGAAAATCTTTTACAACTGAAAAATATTAATTTTTTACTTAAGTATAATTAATGTTTTCAATACTAAGTTTTTGTTTATTTCAGAGCCTATTAATCATGATTAACCATATTCCTTTCATAATTATCTATATTCATCATTCTTAAGATCTCAATATGATTATCAAAACGTTGTCTTTGTGTTAGTCAAGTCTTTACTTATTATTCTTTTAGCGGGGCTGATTATGTTTTGTTTATACAGTAGAGTCTCGTTATCCGACATGCTGTTATTCGACATTCCGTTTCAACCGACATACCCGTCCTAAAATCGCCACCATAAAAAAGGTCTTATTTTCCGATAAAATCAGGACTGTAATCGACTTTTATACAACGGAAATCGGTTAATTTGTAACGGAATTTAATTATGTAGTACATGTACTGTATTGCAATACAGCAATAAGTAACTGGTCAGCTACTGTATTTTTGAATGAGCAGATACAGTAATTTTGTTGCTTACTGTACGACCTTACATTTAGTTTTAGCGTGGAACATAATTAAAAAATAACATAATTCTTTAATATTTACAAATTGAGCAAATTTAAACACTCAATATTATAAAAAAATTATTACTATAACACATTGATGGACATGACTGTTATAGCAGTCATGATGAGTTTCTGCTAAAAGGCCGCTTCAAATCCTTGGCTACCTCAAAATGCGTGTCTGCTATAGCAGACACTTTCAAATCTCATTAAGTCCTTGATCTACAGAAATAAAATTAAGATGGCCAGTCTACTTATAACACGGAGGTTTGTGTGGAAGAGAATAAAAGGAGAACTGCTATAGCAGTCATGACCCTGCACATAAAAAATTAATAAATAGGTCATGATGACTGCTAAAGCAGTCATCAGGTTTTCAATAAAACAATAAAATTTATTGTACAAAATTCAATAAATACAATACAAATGAGTCAATTTAACCATAAAAAAGTATTAAAATAGAATAAAAATGGAATGAAAATTGTAAACGTCTTACAATTATAGTGTGGCTGTCAAAATGAGTACCGTATATGACTTATAAGAAGTGTATTTTTAGACTTGAGTATAAAATTCATTTATAATTGTTTAATTTTATATTTAGTTCATTTTGTTCATTTACCTTTCATTTTAGGTATTGTTAAATAACTCTTTATTTTGCAACTTATACATTATACTGTTCTGAAATGTTATTACATTGTATTTCTTATTGTTATCAGTTTTATTTTGTGATATATAACCCAAAGTAATGATTGTTTAAACAGTACTAAAGTGTTAATTCCTAGTAAAATGCAAAAAGTATAAATTCCTAGTTTAAAGTACTTAATTATACAAAAATAAGCGTTTTTATTACGATTCCCTGTTATCCGACATTTTTACTTATCCGACGTCGGTACGCAGCCCATATACGTCGGTTAAGCGAAGTTCTACTGTATTATGAGACACTGTTCCATTGTGCAATTAGGAATATTATACTATGTAATTTATAGCAACAAAAGTAGTTTCCTTACAAATTTAAATCTTAATAAAAACAAACTTTCTATAAATTTTAAAACTGTAAAAACTTACTATAGCTCACTTATTACTAATTGGAGGATTAATTATATATTTTGACCAAAACATATGATGTATTCTTCTCTTACTTAGAAATTTCTTAAAGAACAATTAATAATTAAAATTCAAAAACTGCCCATGCATTTTTAAAGTACTATTTGATGATGAAAATCAAATAATAGCAGTATACAATCAAATTTGTAAGTTATTTTTTCGATGTAATTTTTGAATAAATACAACACTTTCACTTAAATACTTTATTTACATTTGGACATTTGGAATGTACATACATGAACATGTAATATTTTTACAGTCAATACTTACATATATAAAAAAATAAATAATTAGGCCTAAATAACATAATTCTTTAATATTTACAAATTGAGCGAATTCAAACACTCAGTATTATAAAAAAAATTGGGTGTGCGTCGGACCACACGGTGGAAGTTATACTTCTTTGGCCATTCTCATACATGAATGGGGAGATTTATCAGCCGCTGGCTCTATAGAAGTACTGTCCTTAACTTTGTTACCTTTCTCATTTGTTTTGTGAAATATGAAGAGTTGCGGTCTACTCAGTCGATTCCCTAGAGTAATTTATCATTTACTATTTCAATGAACAATTTTGATTACAAGTTCTTTTGGAGTATGTCTCACAGAAAATACAGAAAATATTTACTCACTATTCTCTGAAATCAAACAGATTGTAAATAACGATTTGTATAAATAATGTTTTCACTACACTAGTATGAGTTTAGCTGTTTTCGTTATGTGTTTACAACCTGCGAAACATCATATTTTCAACAGCTGTCTATTGTTTACTACCGAAAGTAACATTGTTTACAACCAAAAATTTTCCACAGTCAACAACACCTGTTTTTATTCCGTAGTGTAGTGAAAAGTATCGTTCAAAACTTGTGTGAAAGTGTTTTGTATGTTCTCGACCAATTCAAACATTTGGTCTCTATGAAATATAAGACATTTTTCAATATTATTCAATATATTTATCTTCAATATATTATACGTGACTTCATTATTATATTATACACCTATATTATCATTATCAGTAATTTCTTCGATTAAATTTCTTCGATTAACAATCGATTAATCGATAGTTCTTACAAATTTGTTCTTAATTTTCAGCGTGACGCGGTTTCTCGACCAACATCCCATCCCAAAGTGTCTAACGGGCGCAAAGAAGTATAACTTCAAAAAAATTACTTTAATAATAAGAGTGTACTGTAAATAACAATAAATTATATTAAATTCTGATTACCAATACAGACAGTTGACTAGAATATTAACAAATGTGTTTAATAAATTACCTTATAGCAGCTAACTCTTTAAATTTATAAGTTTGCTTAAATTAATTGAACATCGAAATAATGATGTTTCCACATTAGAATTAATGATACAATAACCTTAAAACAACCTTATTTTATGGTGTTTTCTGAATCAACTCCACCTAATATTTTGTATGCCACAATTAGTTGAGCCAGCTGATTTAAGATCTTTCTTAGATATGTCTACTGACTGTTTACCATGACTGTTTTTCAAACTCTTGAAAATGACCAAAAGTATCCTAAACTCTCTTGGATGCAGACCCTCATTAATAAAACTAAAATATTAATTTACTGATGATACTCTGATTGGGATGCATACTATAACAGAATATCATTATTTACTGTTGATAATAAATGTGAATAGTGTCTACTAACCCCAATGACAATTATTTTATTATGGGGGGAGGAAATTTTTTCTCACATGTGTTACACATTTTTTAGTTTTTTAAAAGAAATGATAGAAAATAGTAGCTTGAATAGCCCTCTTAGCCACCCAAAACCACTTATTAAGTATTTAATTAGTGAGCAGTTTGCACAAAGCCTTTTTACAAGATATAATTAACATTAAAAATTCAGCTAGAGTTAGTTTTAGCTTTTTTCCTAGAGTTAGTTAGAATTGTCCATCATGTAAGTACGTTTATTATATTTTATTGGATAAAAAAATTAAGAAAAAATTAAGAAAAAATAATTGTGAGATTGAAAGTAATATAGTTGTACGTTTCACCTTAAAATTTCAGTTAAAAGTATTCAGTTGGACACTCATGTAGTTGTGATGACCTTTCCAATGGCGAAACAGTAAAAATGTTTCTTTAACCTTTTTTTGATGTTAGATTATATGACATTACACCAGGACCTAAATAATACTTAGGTAACATACAGCATCAGCAAACCTACCAAATACGAAAAGTCTACTAACACAGTAACACAGGTGGAAGGAAATGGAAAACGGCTATTTGTAATCTGATGAAGTTGGGACTAGCAAGTCCCTTCTACCACTTAACCTGATAAAACACAAGAAAAAAAATTAAAGTATCTATAAATATTCCCCTGTGCACTGTGTAAGTGCAACTCTCTTCTCAGGTAAGTTTACTGACGCCCATTTTTCTACTGTTACCCTATAGGCAGATTAATTTTGACAAATGTATTATGTTCACATTGCTAGTAAATTAAGGTGTAATAGTGTACATTTCACATTAGAAGAGTTGCACATTTATTTCATAATTATAGGGTAAACATAATAGAGATGTTTTTTGGCCATGATACCTCTTTTTGGATTATTTTATTTTAAAACTTTACAAATTAATTAACAATTTATAGTGAAACAGGAAAAGCTAGGGCCTCATAATACACTTATCTGGGAGTATATACACAATAACAAATACCAATGCTGTACAAAAAGGCTTAGGATAACAAATAAGACTCTTTTACAATGAACACATACATTGAAACAGGAAAGAGTTTATTTAAAGTGTTAAATGGCAGTAATACAATTATTTTATGCAAAAATACTAAAATATATGCTGAAATTTGTGAAAATAGATTTATTTTTGTTAGGGTCAGGTCCATTCTCTCAGTTTTTCCCACACTCAGTCTTGTAGTTGGGTGGGACGGTTCTCATGGTTTGTGTTGCCAGCTAAGTAAAGAAATTCTCAGAAAATTCGATACATTTTTTAGTTTTTAACTATTATCAGTCTGTAAAAAATTTAGATGATTGACCACAGAAAATTTGAGAGTTTATGAATTTTATCGATAGAAATATTTTATGTGCAACAAAATTAAACAATTACCTCAAGATGTACACGTATTCAACTTCTTTGAAAACAAATAGTTACATGATTATAATGTAGTGTTTAAGAGGTTTGGTAGCCAAAATGTAATCTAATATCAGTAAACCCATATATTTTCAGTGTTATTCATCCACCCACCCATGTATATAAAGTGATAATGGTCAATTCACCCACCCACACACATACAGTGCTACTGACCCACCCCGTCCACCCTTTCACATACATTGGTACTGACCCAACCACCCACCCTTATACTACAGTGGTACTAAACCAAACACCCACCCTTACACATACAGTGGTATGTAGACATTTTTATATTTGCACATTATTATAGGTTTATTTATTTATTTTTATTTATTCATAAGACGCCGATTGTCAAGATATGGGCGAATATGGATTTCGAATGAGTGTGATGACTGTAGATGAGCGAATGTAGTCATTGTTACAAACTAAGTCTGACTATTCCGTAGAAAGTGTCATTATTGATAGCCCAATGACAAATGAACAGCCGGTGGTTATTAGCTGATCCTTCTCAAAATGTATTGACTCTGATTGGGATCAAACTGAGAACTTTTAGCACATGAAGCTGGGATTGAACCAACTACGCTACGGTCATTAATGACCTATAGAAATCTACGGTTTAACTTGGTCCATCATTGTTTATTACTTTGTAATTCATATAGAAGTCATACTTCCACAAATATTAATCAATTATAGAGCAAGAATTTCACATCTAGTGAGCAATTTATTGTATGAATGAAATATTTGTAAATGGACGTGCAGTTAATTAAGCCGGTTGCATGAACCATTTCATGGATATCAATGGGGTAATTGCCCAAACTCCTATCAAGTGTTATTATTTTCTTTTTTAAGATTCATATAATATTTTCACTTTGTTACAAATAATCAATTACCTTAAAAGAAATCCAACCCATAGAAAGATTTTACAAAATTCATTGATACATCTCAATTTTAAGTTTATAAAATTTGTAGTTTTATACCTGTTTTATGAATATATGACAAAACTCAATGCTTAACCCTTTCTTTTATGCATTGACCACCTATTAATCACATCTGTTAAAATTATGTTGCACCTTAAAATTTACAAAACAATTTTTAAGCTAAAATAATTAAATAGGAAAGTATAACTTAAACAATATATCTGTGAAAATCAATACATAATTTTCATAAATTAATTGTACAGTTAATGATTACAATTTGTAGAAATATATGTTGTCACGACTAATAAGATGTGTGTAAAAATTAGTTTAAAACAATATGATTTTGCCTTATTTTTCTATTTCTCAATCGGTCCATTGTTACGTCACAAATATAATATTTTCAATTAAAGTTTGTTAATTAATAAAAATGACATCATTAAATTAAATTAAAATATAATGCCACAATATTTGGTTGAAATCTCAGAACTGATCAAAATATATATATATAAAAAAAAAAAAAAAAAAAAAATGTTATAACCTGATGTAGTTTAACATTCAGATGAAAGAAACTCATTTGGTGGAGATAAAAATTCGATGAAAGAAACAAACAATTAATCAAAATGTTTAAATAAGAAACATTTCATAGAGACAGAAATTCTATGTTATTTAACAGAACATATTAGCTTATAGGAAGATTTTTCATACAAACTTCCAGTACAGGCTTGAATCCAATGTTCATCCAATTAAATTTCATTTTCAATAATAAGTCACTTTGAATTAGTTATAGTACCTCAGTCATATTACTTATTGTTTACTAGTCAGATAGTAACTTCAGTACCATTTCAATAAATCATTTAAAATCAGGTGACATTGATAAAATTAAGCTCATAATTTTGTAAGTTTTATTTTACCTATTTAATATTTTAATTGCTTTTTATTGTTTACGAGACATTTTACTAAATTTAAGGAATGCTATGTATCTACTTAATTTAAATTTAAAAAAAAATTTTAAGGAGAGGCCGATCTCCTTCTTAACCTTACTCTGCCCATTCCTCATAGACTGTGCCGATTCAGACAGATTATTCAGACAGAGTAAAGGCGCGAACCAGTACAGTACAATGTGAAAATTACTGATACATCTTCCAGTCTAGGCTAGATACTACTTATTATTAATAGACAACACTAAAAAAATAGTTCATCTTACCTCACAGTTCACAGGTACGAATTGACATTTAATGAATTTATACTTCGTTAGCATTTTATTTTGGATAATATGGGCGATTGTTCACTCAGTTAAAAATATAAATTTTGTAATGCTTAACTTTTCTAATGATATTCGGAAAATACCACAAATACATTTTGTTGACTTTACCAATAATGTTGTCAATAATTTAAAAAACTTTCATTAAGCATCTTCTGAAGATTTTGGAAACAATTGGAGTTATTAAAGTAATAGGTTAAGTAAATAATAACAGTTGAAAAATTATAGAATTGTTCAAAAAAAATTAGATATTTTTCTAAATAAAAGGTCAAATTAATTAGTAGAGTTAATTATTGAGCATAAAACAAAACACGCAATTTTATTCTGCCTCAAAATTATACAATTTTTAATTATAAGAAATATATATAAAAAGTAGTCCATAAAACAAATGTATTTATTTATAAAACCATGTCTTATTTTTACTATAAATTATTTCAAAAACATTTTATCTGACTAAATTCCCTATTTCTGTACTTAAAATCTGTCTGACATGTTTTCAGAGAAAATACTTACTTAACCTCAAATCAAGTAAAATTAATCTTTATTTACATATACTTAGAGTACGGTGTTGTGTTGAAAGTCATTAAGCTCACAATTACCTCGGAGAAAACGAAATATCACTTAAAAATCATGGATGTTAGAAGTAACAGTCCTTTTTAACTGCTCTAGTTAACTTCCAGTCTTCACAGAATTGTTGGAAGGAGGAACAAAGACTGAAAGGACAACGTTTTTGATGACATTGAGTACTTGTGTGGCTCCACATAGTTTAAAATCACACTAATTTGAGTTGTTAAAACACACAATTAGCTATCTTACACATATCTCTTTGTGTTCAAGTCATTATACTAATGCCGTTTACTTCCGAGTCAGTGGACTTTCTGTCACTAACCCTAGGCTGTAGATGCTGTTCCTCTTCTCGTCCATGAACCCAAGTGGTGAATCCTTAGCTATCCTGTGATTGGGTGATCCACTCAAAGACTCCTCTGGAGTCAAGTCTCTTGGTGTTTTGTTTGGAATTTGGATTCCTAGGGTACTCATACTTTTGAGATCTTCTGAAAAATAGAAAAAAAAATTAAAATGAGGAGTACATTTTTTAACTCTTTCTTTAGAATAGAAAACATATTAAGCAAGGAAGTGTAAACAATACTAATCAAAATGGAGTGTTTCATCTTGATAAACTAATTCATAAACAAACAAAAATCCAGAATACTTTCTGGGACTATTATTACTAAACCTTAATGCCATTCAAGGCCTATTGTACAATTAATGTTAAAGGTCAAAATGTTATATTACTATTGTTGTTTACTAAAGTCCATTTACTGAATGTCCCGATTAGATTTTACGGTGCTGCTACAGCAAGTGCTGGAACCATGAGGAGTTTGGGAATTGTACTATGACCAATGGTTTGACAATATTAGCCAGCCAAATCTATAGCAACGCCTCAACGCCTTGCATGACTAACACGTTCCATTTCTTTAACTGCACCTTTCTGATAGCTTTCTTGTTTGAAAATGTAAAATTGTGTGCAAACAAACATTTTATTGTAAATTTTAATTGTGTTTATATTGTCTTATACAGTTTTGTTTTTTATTGTTTATGTATTGTTAAAAGTCTACTGATGCAGTTGGCAACACCACACGTCAGAGCTTCACTCTAGCAGCACTAATTGTGCTCATGTCAAATTGCGATATTCATTAAATATAGTCTATAGTTTGAGTAGTTACTGTTTTTTCTATAACTGTGTGATTATATAAATTTGAATTAAAAAGTGAAAGTACAATGAAGGATTTGACACTATTTTATTATTGCACTAGCTGTACCCACCCGCTTCGCCGGTCATAATATTGAGTTTGATTATATAATAAAAATATGTTGCAAGATTTCAGTTTAAAGTCTTGCTATCAAAATATAAGTAAAACTTTCAATAAAGTCAAGAACACTACAAAATTAACTAAATACTTTGTTTTTTAAAAACAATTATTTAATACAATATCCAATTTAGAACAGCTGCTGTTATGTATAGTTTACATTTTAATTTTAAAAGTTTAGCCTACCACAATTTTGTTCAATTGGTTTTATTTAACAGCTGTTAATCAAATAATTCAATCAATTAAATAGCTCCATAAAAAACCGTGGGTATTTTGGAGGCCAGTGGGACGGAGACCTGAGTTTGGAAATGAAAATCCTCTCTTAGTAAGCCTCCAGGGGCCAAAATAAACCTATATACAAAATTTCAAGTCAATTGGACGTGTAGTTTATGAGAAATAGTGTTGAGTGGTAAATGGCTTATATATATATAGATGTAAATTTAAAATGTTCCGATTGAAATAAGTTTTTTCTCTTAGATAAAAGAGTTTCAAACTCGAGACAAATCTGAAAGTCTACTTTGTTCTCCTTGATAAAATGTTGTGTTCCTTGCCATTTATAGCCATGTCCTATGGCCTGGATATGAATGCTTTAAAACTAAATTGTTAATTTTCCGATTGAAAATAGTTTGTTCTCCTAGATAACAAAGCTTCATAATCTAGAAAAATCTGTAAGTCTACTGTTAGAGGGCGCAAAGTACGGTAATTGACTCTGAATCAGTGAATTATCATGTTTCAAGCCATGTTTAGCCATGTCCTATGACCTGTCCTATGTGTTCAGATTAAATTATATATTTTCCCACTGAATACAGTTTGTTCTCCTAGATAACAAAGTTTGATAGTCTAGGCAAATCTGTAAGTCTACTCTTAGAGGCCGTAAATTAACCAACTTGATGTACATGCACAAATTGAAAATCTAACTCTACCTAAGGATGAAGGAGGTGAGTATGTATGGCATGGCAGCTTAGTATTTAAGGATTTGAAGTGCTGAATCAAGGTTGAGAGGTTTCAACCCAACTAAATTAATATTCTATTTATCATACTTCACTTGTTGAATAGTGTTCATGAACAGGCTTATGGCACATGTGAACTTACGAGTGAGATTTACACGACAAAATATGAACATAAAACTATAATAGTATTTGTTTATTAATAGTAATGAAAAATCTACTAACAATAATTGTCCAATAAAACTAAATTTGTTCAAGCTGACATTTTAAAGAAATGTTCAAATATAATAGGTTTGGACATAGTCTGTTCCAATATCAACTTTTTGAGCTATTTCATGATGTGGGATGTTTAAATGATGTTACTAAACAGTATCGAAAAAGAAAGTGGTTTAAAAGTTTAAAAATAAAAATGGTTTAAGGGTTTCCTATGGAACATAAAATTTAACTGTCTACATAAAGATCTTAAATGTTTTTAATGTTTCAATATTACTAAAAATCAGGCAATAATCAGTGGACAGTAATATGTCAAATCGAATCCTAACTCTTTCAAGTTGTTGCGATATTATTTCCAAGCGGAACATGGCCCTTTTATTCTTTTATATAACGAAGATACTGTTGACGGTTCAAAAAAATTAGAGCACTAAACATTATAATTAACAATAAAACTAAAAAGTCTGCTATAAATAATGTTGTATGGTCATTAATTTTGACAAGTAATCCTGTATAGCCTTCCATTAGAAAAAAAATCTATAATGGCCCAACCACCCACTAAAGGCTTATAGTAATAGCAGTAAGTCTAATTTTAAATCATCTACAACGTCTCACCCAGTCCTCAAAGAACATGACTTTAATTTAAATCCACAATACCATTGATCATTACTTTAAAGTTAATCCTAAAACTGTAGCCTAAGGTGTGTACTTAATTTGCATATTGGAACATGAATTTAAAGTAATTTAATGTAATTTAAATTTGTTTAATACTTGTTTTTACTTTACAGACAAATGTCTCGAACTTTAGAATGAAAAGTTAAGTATAATGTATTTTTCAAATAGAAGAGTTTGATGGAAATGTTTTCTACATTTTCTTTCATTTTTTTTTTTTTTTACAGCAGACTTACCTGAATGTGAGTTTTCTGTGATGCTGGAGAGATTGAGGTCCATCTTCCGTCGAGGAAGAGTCAATTCTCCTGCTGTTATTGTGTAAACCTCCTCCCCAGCCAAGGGGTTGATAGTCGGCAGACATAGTGGCACTGTCATGCTCCTTTTGTGACCCCGCACTAGTGGCCCGACAATTGCTCCAGTGTACACTGTACTGGCAGAGTTAGCACGCTTCATGCGTTCTGTCGGTGTTTCTTGGAATAAAGTGAGATCTCTTCCGACACCTTTCTCTCCTTTTGAGCCAAATAATAGTGACCTAAATATAATAAAATCTGATTGTAAGGTTTGTTTTATTAAATCAGTAGTTTTCATGCACTAATTTACACTAAAATAAATTTAGAAAATGTACTAAACTGTCATGTAGAGAAATAGAAATGACTTTTGAGAAAATCTATGGGTAGCTGACTAAAGAGAGAACAAATGGAGGAGATTGTTGAGGTAGCTTTACTGTCAATGACTTGAAGAAAACAGAGTGGAGGTGACTTGGAACAACCTTAATGGAGAAAACCTAAATGATGTTAATGGAGAAAAAAATAAATGTCACCGTAAGCCCATGGAAGAGTGGGTCCATTAATTTATGTTGGCTGGGAGCCCTATAAAAACTTTGGATATGTTGAAGTTATTTAGTCCGCAGGGCCTTCAATTCAAATTCAACTTACAAACATGGCAAATACAAAGGATAGGACTTCTTAGTGCCTTTACATTCACCCAAGGGAGATTATTCTCAATTAAGGGGAATCATTACATTTTGACAGATAAATGACTCTTGATGGTCAACGTGACTCTATAGGAGAAGCAATGCAATAAGCAAGAATTATGTTTTCAAGAGCACAGTTCAAATAAATATGTATCTACTTTGCATTTTGGTAAATTTCAAAACAGAAAATTACTTAAAATAATTGTGTAATAAATGTGATACAATTTAACATGAAAATCTACTGAATTATTAACTAAAATAACCTATTTTATGATATGATATTTTCAGATAGTAACAAACGACATAAGTACTACACTCTCAACCTCTCCTTCAGTGATGAAATACCTAAAGTAATTATATTCTGAACTGCTGAAAGTTTTTAGATATACTAGGAGACACCCCTGCATGCCTTGCGTGCCAACCCTGTCACTCGCTATGTTTGTGTCACTTAGACCTTCGGCCTCAGTATGTGACTTGTGACTACATTTAACAGCAGGAGGACACATTTTCAAAAGCTACAGAACAAATATTTAGTATTGTTGTTTAACAGCTATTTTTTATAAAGTGGAAAAATCAGATTGTTTTAAATCCATACTAAAAATACACAATGTTTACATGATGGTAAACATAAACACAAACAGTTATTATAAGTATCAATGCAATAGTGATAGAAGATGATTGGTTCGTCTAGATCCAGTGGGGTGGAGCCCAGGTAATTTTTTTACATTTCTGATATTTTTCCTAACATCTTTGGCTCTTAAAGTTTAAAATTAATCTAATCAAGCTATCTTTTTCTTCTTCCTAGTTTGAGAAATTTCATGGAGTCCAACTTTTTTATGCTTATGGAATAAAGTATATGGGGGTACTAAAAAGTCTGGAGCCAGTTTAATATAATTATTGTCGATTGGAACAAAGAATAAAAACTTGGTAACATTAATTGGTGGCTTAAACTCTATTAACGTTTTTACTGACCCTCTATGTCATGAGTACTAGTGATTTTAAACCAAGCTCAGCAAAATCAAAAATATTTACTCAGATTTTATGGCTTTAAAAATCTTTAAATAACCATACAATTTTTATAAATAATCTTTATGAAGTGTGGTTTGCAGCATCCTTTTTTATATCACTAGCCTTTTAAAAAGATGTTCATTTGAACCTATGCTTACTTTTAAAATTATCCACCCACTCCTCATGGACCATCCCCTAATAGAGAGTAAAGAGCCAGTAAGAACCGGTAAAATGGTTTTAGCTCCCAGTTAAATTGCATAAGATTTAATCCTTTATACCAATTAATAATAAAAATACTAGACCGTCTCCAGACTTGTTAGCATCCCCTGTATAGATAACTTAGCAATTAAATAAATAAATAAATATCAAAGATATAGTGATATTGTACCTGAGGGCTGCTCGAAAGTCCCTTAGGTGATAAGCGTACAGCAAAGGGTTGCCTGCTGAGTTGAGGTGAGAGAGGATTATACAACAAAAGGTAAGTGTGGAGGGGGCATGCCATGGAGGATAGGAAGCCTGGAAGAAGTTAATGGTATAGAGAGGAATCCAGCAAACCATAAAGAAGAGCACAATTATGGACAAGTTCTGCGTAGCTTTGACTTCTCTTTTACGAGCAGCGCCCAGCACTCGTAACATGGAACCCTGGACTCCATTACTGGTACCATTGACAGTCACCATCTGCCTGAGCTGTAAACCATGTAATCTACAGTTATAAAAGAAAATAGTTAACACAGCTTTCTTTAGTCCTGTCAAGGAAAAGTTAATACAAGTGAACACATTACAATTTATAACCTTTGCAAATAAAAATCCTCCATCAAATAAAAATCCTCCATAATCTTCAATAACGCACCTATAAAGACTATATCTAATATATATAATACGCTCCAGGGTAAAAGTTTGCAAACCTAGTTTGTATTAGCATGACAACATTTGAAATAGAAGAAAAAAATAATAATAAAACAATAATAATAAATAACAAGCTAAAACTCTTTTTAAACATTATGTTACACTAGAAAACCAATAAAACTTAAATATTTTAAGGCAAACTTTTTTAACTAACAAAAAATGGAAAAAGTACTAATAAAATTCTATTTGGTAAAAATATTTAATAAATTGGGATTTTAATATAATTTCAACAATGTTACAATATCTATTATTTCTCGCTCATGAAGGAATCACTTTATGGAGCTCTCTCCTTATAGTGTTGATAAGATGTTAAATCTGCTCTTAGGTTCTTGTTTTTTACTCCTCTATTACTGTGACCGAAGGCTTGAAAGGGATTCGAGCATTGTTTCTCCCTCTGATGCGGGTTTATACTGTCCCTAATAAGGTTGAAGTCTCGTACTCGGTTACACTTACTCTAGTCTCATCTGAGAAGAGAACATCGTTCCATTCATTCATGGTCCAGTGGTTATGATTCCGGCCAAGTCTAAGTCATAAAGGACAATGACTTGCAGTGAGAAGAGGATCTCCAGCAGTGATTCTCAATCCACTTCTGTGAGACATCTACCAATGTTCAGGCTCCAAATATTCACATTAAATACCTGCGTAATAAAACCTTTCTGTTGAGTACTAGTAATCTATTTTAAGTATTACTGTTAGGAATCTGCATCTTATTAAAAGCAAGTTTTTAATTTATTGCAAAACTTTTCTTTAAGAGTATCTTTTCCCAAGAACCTTTGTTAAAGGGTTTCTACATCATGTCTAAACAAAAGTACATGCTTACTCCTATAACAACGTGCTTGTAGATACTACGTCTAATGGAGGTAATTTTTTCTCGTTACTTCATACCAGTACAGATTCGTCCAACTGTTTTGAATGAAATTTACCTCACCCTGATCCATGCAGAATGCTATTTCATTCCACTAAACATGCCTATAATGGTTGGTAGAACGCACCGGACCCACCTGCTTCAGCACCACAGTGTAAATGTGTGCGTAGAATGCAGCCATCAGCAGTGCTGGTCCGATGATAGTGGTGAAATAGAGGAAGACTAGAAACTCTGGAGCCATCACCTCTTCGAAGAAGCATGCAGACAGCTCCCCCTGCACCCGGTTCCACCCCATCAGAGGGAGGAAACCGACAGAAGAACCAGCCACCCAGCAGGCACAAATGATACCTGCAACAAGATGACACGATTGATAAAAATTCCAAGATATACAATGTGTCCCAGAAGATATACAAGTGCCAAACTTCGAGAAATGGTTATATAGGTCAAAATAAAGAGAAAATCAAGGATTATTTTTTTTTCAAAAACGCTTTATTTACCAGATATCCGCCATTTTGTTTTTCACAAAAGAATTTTTATCTTCAAGTTGGCTTAACCGATCTTAATGAAACTCGCTATGCTTGTTAGGATAATATATACCTATTTTAAGAAAAACAAATCAACCTTTATCCATTTCAAGATTTGAAATATTTAATTTTTAAATGGACATTTTGGGAAAACAGCAAAAAATAAAAAAAAAATGCTTAGGACTCGTTTTTTAGGTAATTTTATTACCAGTCTGTTAGTATAAAAAAATAAATAGAATCTAACAAAAATAACCGAGACACATTGACATTTGTGTTGATAGGCAACAAAAATCTAAAAACAAATAGCTTTTTTGAAATATCAATGTGTCTTGTTTAATTCTCATCAGTCATCTCTGTTCCACCCTCAGTACCCTCAGTTAGCTCTAAAACAATTTTAATTTCCCATGTTTTTCCTCTGTTTGTCTTTTTTTTGTGTCTCTACATACATGTGAACTTTCTACTTCAATTGACGATTAATTATTGGTAAACAAACACGGGGAAATTCCAGATAAGACCAAAATGATAAAGAAACTTTAATTATTCAAAAGAGGCAATAAAAACGCGTAATATTCAACAAAGGTAGAGGCCTAGATTCATGAATAAGTTGGCAGCTACGCAGAAATGTCAGAATACATTACTGGCACGAGGTCAGATCGTATCGGACAACCCCTCCATCACGTCATACGCAACCCTCATGGCACGCAGGGGTTCGTGACGGACGTGTTGAGGGAGGTCTTGGAAGTTGAGGCAACCTTAAACAGGTTAACTTCTTAGCAATACGTTTGTGTACATGATGCAAAAATATGAAAGATTACAAAGGTACCTGAATATAAAATTTTTGTTTTTTTATTTTTAAACTTCACTCGCCAGTTCACATGGGCTTGCAAGCCTGTGCGTGAACTTTATTCAACGAATGAAGTTACGACCGTTGGCTCAGTAGGGATTCGAACCTTGGACCATGCCCTCCGTAGTCCAAAGCCTTAGCCAATGAGCCGCTGGCTAGTTGAAATAAACAGATATACTGTAACGATTCCAGTTCTAAATTTAAAGCACGTAATTTCAACTTACACTTAACATTTTAAAAGTTCTTTTTATGTTATGAAACTGCATTTTATTTGACAGTGTCGAACTTCTAAACTGGAAATCATTCTTAAAAGTAACGGTCCATAAAATAACAAATTCATCTTATTTTAAAATGAAAACTTTGAGAATCAATTATAATATTGAAATAGATGAAAAAGCTAATCTTATTTTACTTACATACTTCTATATTCCTCGAAGAGGAATACTATGTTAATTTTTAAATTCTGTGCTCAAGCTTAGAAAATAAGTACACTGTCATCGGTGCACAGTTGAAAAAATGGTATAGCTATTTTTGAAATCATATACCTTAAAACTACGTCACAGTCAATACATTAGTTAGAAAACAGTGCTAACAACTTTAATTTGATCACATATTGAATATTTTGTTATATTAGGGCCTAAACGTGATAGAGTACCTGGTAATAAAATTTAACTTCTTACTAAGCATTTTATGTGTTGGTGAAAATTGATATTTACCCACCCAGCAGGCACTTAGATTGACATTTACCCACCCAGCAGACACAAAGATTGACATTTACCCACCCAGCAGGCACTTAGATTGACATTTACCCACCCAGCAGACACAAAGATTGACATTTACCCACCCAGCAGACACAAAGATTGACATTTACCCACCCAGCAGACACAAAGATTGACATTTACCCACCCAGCAGGCACTTAGATTGACATTTACCCACCCAGCAGACACAAAGATTGACATTTACCCACCCATCAGACACATAGACTGACATTTACCCACCCAGCAGATACATAGATTGACATTTACCCACCCAGCAAACACAAATATTGACATTTACCCACTCAGCAGACACATAGATTGACATTTACCCACCCAGTAGACACAAAGATTGACATTTACTCACCCAGTAGACACAAAGATTGACATTTACCCACCCAGCAGACACATAGATTGACATTAATAAGTTAAGTTCAACAGAATACAGTTTCAATAAAATATAAGTACCAGATCAATATAAATATAACAAATAAAAATATAATATACGTTTAGAATGGCGATCAATTTTAATAACCATTTTTATCATATTCAAAACTCCTTTACTGTAATGAATAGGTACAAGAAAGTGCACTGCTCAGACAAACGAATGTTCTTTTTTGGCCATATGTATCGGACTGGAATTGTATTGTATGACCTTTTAATTGTTACGCATGACATTGTTTATTTGCAGATGTTGGACTTAACTATTTTGCCACCAACTTAACTAATTTGGGCCCACATTTTGCTGAGCAAATCTCTAACCGTTACGTGATATCATGTAGATACGAGACAACCGTACTCCTTTGTGGGGGTATTTCTTAGAGATTGGTGTTGACTATGAATCAATGACACGAATAAAGTAATCAACGTCCTGGATTACGTTCCAATCACAAGTTCTAAGAAATTTAGCTGCGTCTATGACCACTCAGTATCATATGAAGGGTGAGTACAAATGTATCAATATTAAGTCCATAGAAGATTAATACAAACAGTAAGAAGCACTGAAAATGGCAAGGAAAACAAAAAAAAAAAATAGACGTCTATAACTACAGTATTTGGTTAGAAGTTTTCCTATTTTTATACTGTGGTTTAGTTATTTAGCTTTGAAAGTTATTTAGATAAAATTGACAGTTTTCAACAACTGTGTAACTATGTATGTTTATTACACTATAACAGCTCGACCGATTTCAATTTACGTTATCTCAATTCACCAGAAGTGTCATAATATAGTTTTTGATAACTATTAATAAATCCATCTCAAACCAGTAATTGATAATAGCCCCCCATATAATATCCCCCTGTTTCCCTAAAAACCATTTATTTCATTACATCGTGACTAGGAGAATCGAGAGGATAATACACAAATGTTTTATTACATACAAGATACATTTTAATCTAAAGGGTGGTGTTACTATCTGTACTTGAGATGGCAAGTGCTTGAAACTTATCATACAGAGAGAAATTCTCTAAGTATGTTGTTCAGTGAGGGTTTGTAAGATGAATGGTTTACACTCTGTTAACTCATCACGCACAAGTAACTTGCTCTGCTCCTTTTAAGCAGACATTCAATTGGGTGCTAGGTAAATGGGTGCACATACTTACGTCATTTACTTTCTTCCATATGCGTTACCAAGGATCACCCAAAAAAATTGTTTTTACAAGTTGGTCTACAAATCTATTTTAGGGTCCCCTGTACCCAAAAAGTGTTTTTTTTTCGAAAAAAAATTTGTTGGTGTCCGTCTGTGTATATGTGCAGTTCACTGAAGACCAAACGGATGGATCAATGTTTATGAAATTTGGTATTTACGGGTAGTTAGTCGATATTTCCAGACTATTTGGAATTTCAGTTTGTTTTATTTTTATGGCCAAAAAACATAAAAATATAATTTTTTTTCAAAACGGTTCTAACGGTTTTGATTAAATTTTCAGGAAAGGAATTAAAATTCAAAAAATTCAAAATATTTTAGCAAAAACCGCATGTCTCTAACTTGACTAGTTTTTTAGTTATGGAAAAAACATATTTGGGAATCAAACTGGTAATTTTCAAATTTTTTATTTTTTAGTGTTTAATATGGGGGAAAGTTTGTGCCAATTCTTTGGAACCATTTATTTAAAACACATTTGAGTAGTTGCATTGTTAGTTTAATTTTGAAAGTGACATTCTTATATTTGGCTCTTATTTTATGAATTCTCATACAATTACAACAGTCTCACATTCTCATAAAATTACAATATAAATGTTGGAATCAGTATAAATAGTAGCCTTGGATATTTTGTCGTTTATTGAAGAGAAATAAGTACGCAACATGTATGAAAACCCACCGTAACCTAACCAATGTTATCACTTACCCTAACGTAAACACTAACCCAAGGATATGGTTTTCACCTCCTTATTTTAACCTAACGAAACCAGCAAAATATATAGAAACCAACAAAATATATAGAAACTAACAAAATCCAACCCTATATAACTTAAAAAACCTAACGTAATCAATCCGGCACTTTTTTCCGTTAATGCACTTGATAAAAATCCGACTTAACCCCCCCCCCCCTTCATATGAAATTCCGCACAAAGTGAGCCCTCGCAATGCTATCTCCCAGACAAATTTTATTTGACGGATTTCCGGTTTTCCATTGAAAAATCTATTTTATCCTTGTTTTTTATTTTTTATGGTTATGGTTTTATTGTATACTATATTCCAAAATGACAATGTAATTTTAATAACACGTTTTCAGATAGTAAGACGTCTGGTATTTGCTTTCTTTCTCAAACTGTATTCCAAGCGAGTTGCTGAAAAAATTCATAATATTATTTTTCTAAACTATTAAATATTTTGTATTTATTATTGTCCTCTATGTTTATTTTGTTTCGGCTGAATTTACTTTTGCCGAAAAGCGTTACATGATAGATTTTAGTTAAAATTAATAAGTAAATACATAAATAAAATAACAATTTTTCAGGAAGAAATATCTCTTATCTGAACTATCGTAAACAAATCCTATCAACTAATGAGTCTCAAGAGTGATCTATTCGATCTTCAAACGCGATCAAATGATTTAATGTACGCACAATATACACACACATTGATATTCAACATACATATTACATACATGCTTCGACGGACTAACGTCTTAAATAGATATATCTGAAAATTATGTATTTAAGACATAAAATTATGTATTTATGGGTGGGAGGGCCATTACCACTCTACGTGTATGGGTGGGTGGGAGGGATATACAATTTAAATTGTTTGGAGGCTGATGTGAGCTTTTAAAAGCACAAGTGTATATCCAAGAGTTTCCAGAAGAAGTATATGTATGACTCGGGTATATGACCACGGAGAAACTGTATCATAAAGAAAATAGAAAGGCATATATCGAATTAATTAACGAAATAACAATATTATAATTAATTGAATAGTATACATTTGATTCGTTTTATATGGGTTAGAAGGATACATAAATGCGTAGTGTCCTTACTTTAATTAACTACAAGTAACGACGAACTGAAACATGTAATAAAAAGGCCAGAATAACGTAACAATGTAGTAGATTGACTAACGTTTAGTCTCCTAAACAAGTAATAACATTGACTGGGGCTCCGGACATCTATAAAACATGTAATAAGGAGGCCAGAATAACATAACAATGTAGTAGATTGACTAACGTTTAGTCTTCTAAACAAGTAATAACATTGACTGGGGCTCCGGACATCTATAAAACATGTAATAAGGAGGCCAGAATAACATAACAATGTAGTAGATTGACTAACGTTTAGTCTCCTAAACAAGTAATAACATCAACTGGGGCTCCGGACATCTATAAAACATGTAATAAGGAGGTCAGAATAACGTAACAATGTAGTAGATTGACTAACGTTTAGTCTCCTAAACAAGTAATAACATCAACTGGGGCTCCGGACATCTATAAAACATGTAATAAGGAGGCCAGAATAACATAACAATGTAGTAGATTGACTAACATTTAGTCTCCTAAACAAGTAATAACATCGACTGGGGCTCCGGACATCTATAAAACATGTAATAAGGAGGCCAGAATAACATAACAATGTAGTAGATTGACTAACGTTTAGTCTCCTAAACAAGTAATAACATCGACTGGGGCTCCGGACAACTATAAAACATGTAATAAGGAGGCCAGAATAACGTAACAATGTAGTAGATTGACTAACGTTTAGTCTCCTAAACAAGTAATAACATCAACTGGGGCTCCGGACATCTATAAAACATGTAATAAGGAGGCCAGAATAACGTAACAATGTAGTAGATTGACTAACGTTTAGTCTCCTAAACAAGTAATAACATCGACTGGGGCTCCGGACAACTATAAAACATGTAATAAGGAGGCCAGAATAACGTAACAATGTAGTAGATTGACTAACGTTTAGTCTCCTAAACATGTAATAACATCAACTGGGGCTCCGGACATCTATAAAACATGTAATAAGGAGGCCAAAATAACGTAACAATGTAGTAGATTGACGAACGTTTAGTCTCCTAAACAAGTAATAACATTGACTGGGGCTCCGGACATCTATAAAACATGTAATAAAAAGGGATCAAACAGATATCAACCCCCACCCACAGGGTAATGAGGGGAGCTCCTGTAGGATGTTGCCTTCAGGTGTGAATCTCCTATAATATAACTAACGAGAACTTGTTTTCGCCTAAACTTACATTCGTAGTTTAATCACTATTGGGAGGTGTATTTACTTTGGGATTGACTGTTACTGATTTAGTTCTAGCAAACTTATTTTGGGCTGTCAACAGATATCTAAAAAGTATGTATTAAATAGTGAAACATTTGTATTTTATCAAACAGCATTGAGCAATGAGTCTTTATAACGAATTGTATAGCACAATTAGAAAGTCTTTTAAATACAATAATTTATTTCATTCGAATTAAAACATTACAAATATGTATACAAGTTAAATATTTTATTATTGTGATATGTTTCTAATTAATTTGATTACATATAATGCGCTATACATATACATACATATAATGCTCTATACATATAATGCTCATATAATTAACACTTTTTTTTTTAATTAATACGTTAGAGCTCAAACTGGGGAAAATTATAGTACAAGGACTTCATTAGTAATAAGTTAACTAAGGGGTTTTTTATGTAAATTACCAGCATTAAAAATTATAGTTGATGTTGGGGAAATTTATTGGCATAAAAGGTTGGGCAAAGGTCTGAAATATATTTATTGACTTTAAAAATATTGAAAAGAAATGTAATGAAACTTTATAGGTATGTGCATGTTACTATACCAAACATTTAAACATATTTTACTCGTTTTTCGCGCAGAGGATGGCCCACGAAGGACGTCTAAAATGTTTTTTTATATAAGCCTACCTCGTGTTATACCTCCTTTTAAAGGATTTCGTTTGTGCAATACAAAAGTGCAAACCTGAGGTCAAAAGGATCACCCAGTCAGAAAATACAGCGATTCAAAGAATTTAATGTCATTTAACTAATACTTCTTAGTTCTACGGCTGTTTATTTATTAATTATCCCTATTTGAGGTCCCTATTCTTGATTTTTCACAATCGTAATGAAAGACTTTCATAAAAATAACAATATTCTGTCAATTAAATTATAGCAATAATCAATAAATAATAACAATCTCATCCTTTTTCGTAAGAATTATTAGTTAAATGATATTAAGTTATTTGAGAATCTGTTGTTCTTATTGGATGATCATTTTGACCTCAGGTTTGCAATGTTGTATTGTACAAACGAAGTCTTTTAAAATGAAGTATAACTCGACGTAGAATTATATTAGAGATTTATATTACCTTAAATTCCGTCAAGTGGCCCAAGACGTCGTCAGATGGCGACCGGTTTCGACTACTTCATGTAATCATTTTCAAGCCAAAATACATAAAATATTGACTCTTGTGAGGTCATCATAAGTCTGGAAAAATACATTTTCTTTAATCAATCTGCATAAAGATATAGTTATGATGACTCTTATGATGACCTCATAAGAGTCAATATTTTATGTATTTCGGCTTGAAAATGATTACATGAAGCAGTCGAAATCAGTCACCATCTGACGACGTCTTGGCCACTTGACGGAATTTAAGGTAATATAAACCTCTAATATAATTAGACAGTGGTCCGGAGGCAATACATTATGAAACGACGTAGAATATTAAAAAATTAAAACTAATTAAAATTTAATTTTAAAACTAGTAGAAATATTTAAAAATTTTAAGACTTATTTTACGGGCCATCTCCTACTATGCAAACAACGAGTAAAGTATGTTTTCATTTTTGGTATAGTAACATGTACATAAATAAAAAGTTTCATTACATATTTTTCAATAGTTTTAAATTAATAAATATAAACCTGACTTTTGCTTAGCCCTGCATATTGACTCGAAGATGTCAAAAATATGCACTCCTTCTAAACGATGAAGAATATTGCTAATTATAGTACAAATGAAACAAGATGTGTTTAAAAAGGACAGCATCACAGTAAACTTCAATTATTAATTACTTCTTAAATTTAAATTATACTTACAGTACTAAAGGAAATATTATTTGTTCTGTATTGGATTTTAAAGGACATTGGACCGTTTTCATTGATTGTGAATTAATTAACTTCCTATTAGCCTGTAATTAACTATGTAGTTTTAAATTAAAAAGAGATATTAGTTCTCAGGACAAATAAAAAACGACGAATTTAGTTAAATATGCAACTTGAAATATTGAGGCTGTAATCGTATTGGGTCGAACAATTGAAAACTACAGCATGGTGTGGAATACATTCCACTCGGGTGGCTGTGATGTATAACAGCTGAAAAATGTGTAAGTGGTAGGCATGTCAATATTAAGGACGATTAAGGACATCAATCATCCGTTCAAAATCCCTTCTCTTATTGACTTATTTAATAATACTATAACTTGCATTGCATATCTTATCACTTAAAATGAATAATGAATATTGACTTTTATTCCTTTACACAACTATAATAACTACAAAAGTAGTTCTGGAATATAACTCACCACTGGAGTATAAATAACCACTGGAATGTACCTAACGACTGGAATATAACTACCCACTGAAATATTACTAACCACTGGAATATAACTAACCACTGGAATATAATTAACCACGGGAATATAACTAACGACTGGAATATAACTAACCACTGGAATATAAGTAACCACTAGAATATAACAAACCAATTAAATATAACTAACCACTGTAGTATAACTAACAACTGGACTATATCTTACAACTGGAATATAACTAACCACTGGAATATAACTAACAACTGGAATATAACTAACCACTGAAATATAAGTAACCACTGTAAAATAACTAAACACTGGAATATATCTAACAACTGGAATATAACTAACCACTGGAATGTAACTAACAACTGGAATTTAACTAACCACTGTAATATATCTAACAACTGGAAAATAACTAACAACTGGAATATAACTAACAACTGGTATATAACTACCCACCAGAATATAACTAAACACTGGACTATAACTAACCTCTGGGATATAAATAACCACTGGAATATAAGTTACTACTGGAATATAACAAACCAATGAAATATAACTAACTACTGTAATATAACTAACCACTGGAATACAACTAACAACTGGAATATAAATACCCACTGGAATATAACTAACCACTGGAATATAACTAACAACTGGAATATAACTAACAACTGGTATATAACTACCCACCAGAATATAACTAAACACTGGACTATATCTAACAACTGGAATATAAATAACCACTGGAGTATAATTAACCACTGGAATATAATTAATCACTAGAATATAACTAACCACTGGGATATAAATAACAGCTGGAATTTAACTAACCACTGTAATATATCTAACAACTGGACTATATCTAACAACTGGAATATAACTAACCACTGGACTATATCTAACAACTGAATATAACTAACCACTGGACTATATCTAACAACTGAATATAACTAACCACTGGACTATATCTAACAACTGAATATAACTAACCACTGGACTATATCTAACAACTGAATATAACTAACCACTGGACTATATCTAACAACTGAATATAACTAACCACTGGACTATATCTAACAACTGAATATAACTAACCACTGGACTATATCTAACAACTGAATATAACTAACCACTGGACTATATCTAACAACTGAATATAACTAACCACTGGACTATATCTAACAACTGAATATAACTAACAACTGGACTATATCTAACAACTGAATATAACTAACCACTGGACTATATCTAACAACTGAATATAACTAACCACTGGACTATATCTAACAACTGGAATATAACTAACAACTGATATAACTATCCACCAGAATATTACTAAACACTGGACTATAACTAACCCCTGGGATATAAATAACCACCGGAGTATAATTAACCACTGGAATATAATTAATCACTAGAATATAACTAACCACTGGGATATAAATAACAGCTGGAATTTAACTAACCACTGTAATATATCTAACAACTGGACTATATCTAACAGCTGGAATTTAACTAACCACTGGACTATATCTAACAACTGAATATAACTAACCACTGTAATATATCTAACAACTGGAATATAACTAACCACTGGAATATAACTAACCACTGGACTATATCTAACAACTGAATATAACTAACCACTGTAATATATCTAACAACTGGAATATAACTAACCACTGGAATATAACTAACCACTGGAATATAACTAACAACTGGACTATATCTAACAACTGAATATAACTAACCACTGTAATATATCTAACAACTGGAATATAACTAACCACTAGAATATAACTAACCACTGGAATATAACTAACCACTGGAATATATCTAACAACTGGACTATATCTAACAACTGGAATATAACTAACCACTGGAATATAACTAACCACTGGACTGTATCTAACAACTGAATATAACTAACCACTGGAATGTAACTAACCACTGGACTATATATAACAACTGGAATATAACTAACCATGATTATTTCCAGATCATAAAGAACAATATATTTACAATATCAGACCGGCTCACAGATAAGGACAAGTGATGTACAGCTCACTGCGGCGAAAGCATTTAACTAAACTTCGTACTACAACAAAATGTCCAGCAACTTCATAAGGCAGTAATTAAAAACAAAAGAAAAAAATTGACATTACAATAAGCCTTCAAGAACTAAACCAAATATATGTTTTTCCCAAGCATGGAAATTAATACAATCAAACTTGAAAATACAAATCACAGTTATAAAATTATATATAAACACATCTAAACAAGTACCAAGATAATAAAACATTTAATAATACGATTAATAACAAATTCCACCCTCAATTTAATTTTAATTCAAAACACATTTATTCAAGAAATATTTATAAATTAATAAGAAATACTTACAGCTTAATCACAAAGCGTCATAGTAATGCGTGCGAGAGTTTTTATTATTTAATATCTTAATAAACTTTCATAAATGTTTTATAAATACCATTTTTGATATCGAATTAAACATTATTTTTCCAATGGGGTGGAATTGATTATAAAATGGGTTTATGTTATACCTGGTAAATATTGTAAGCCTTACATTAAAAAATATGCTTTCATTGTGTTTTTAAAAACAATTATTGCATTTGAAAGAATAGCTATAGAGAATGTTATTATTTCTTTACTTTAGAAATAGATTTGATTTACTATGGTTTATTTCGATATATAACGAACATGTTACTTGAAAAAAATCTAATTTAGGCGATACAACCGTTTTAATTACGCTATCAAAAACTTTCCAAGTCTGATTTTGGGCGAATGTTTAGTTAATCTGTAAACAGTAATATTGAATCAGCACAGATTTTATTTCTTGGTTGTTATTATGTCCCAGTTTGTAAAACATCAAGGTCATCTCATCAATCACAGCTCCCATGGAACGCCTGGTCAAAGTACCTCCCCTTAAACTCCCGCAATCGCTATATCCTATAATAGACTGTAGTCTATAATATATTCTATAAATAACTAAAAACATAAAATACTATCGTTTTCCGTTTGGTTTGCGTTGTCTCAATATCAATTCTGCTACAGCAATAAAATGCCTTATTGAGGTATTTAAAATTTTCTGAAACCTTGAATTATATCTATTCCGACATAGGAATAGACTGTTCCCCCCTCTTCACTGGAGTTGTTAAAATCCTCTCGTCTCTTTACCATCCAAGAGGAAACGAACAAGCAGAAATGTAAACACCCTTACACTGGGGATAAAAAATAACAACTCCCGACAACATACTGGGAAGCTGTTCTTGGTGGAATTCTGCACGCCATCCGATCATTATGTAGTTTCACCAACTATACCCCTTACGAATTATTTCTCTCTTCTTACCCTTATCAAGTGACAAACGACACTTCCTTGGGTTTTTTGGCTCTTATATCTAGGAACAGTTGAAAAACCAAATCATCAATAGTACCATATAGTAATTATGTTAACAGTATGTTTGTTAAACTATCTGAAATAATTTGCAGCCAATGCAGAATACTGAATCGTAAGAGAGAAATATATCACTTATTTTCATCAAGTATCTCCAAGAGAAACTACCAAGTAAGTCTAAGAAATAGACAGCTGAAAAATATTAAGAACCACACAGAATGTTATAGAAAACGAGTTTTGTAAGTTTTTACCCGTGTTTTGTCCAACAAATTTTATTGAGATATTGTTTAAGGTCTCAGGACAGTTAAAAGTCAAGCGTTTTAAGTGTTCTATTTTTTATTAAAACACAAACACCAACATTATGTTATATTTATAACGTTTGAATTATTATTGGGTTATAAACTCTAGACAACTATCCATAGAGGTTGTTCTTCCATAGATAGTAAACTAAGTTTTTTCTTAGTATAGAGCCCTTTTATCAATAACATATACTACATTATATGGCATTATATGAACAAACACGGTAAAAGCATATTTTAAAACGTTTCAGTACAAACATAAAACAAAGTTACTGGAAAACAATTCATTGACAATGCAACCAAACTCCCAAAACCTCAATAAAGGAAGATTTGTTTGATGTGGTTTGGGACTCCGTGTGACGTCAGTGGGATATTGTTGATTGTTGGACGTTTCAACTTCCATAAAAGAGTTACTGGAATTCATTGATAGTTAATAAAAATAATTTATACAGTACTTTGACACAAACATAAATTTGTTTAATCTTAAATTATTTACTCTTTCAATAATTTTTTAGTATTTCACAAAAGTTCCAAACCAAAGCTATTGTTACATCCAACAGTCTTTGGAGTTCTCATACAGTACTTTTTATGACTTAAAAAAATAATTTAAATTAGAGCTAAAACTTAATAGAAAAAAATAATGAGAAGTACATAAAACTATAATGTTATTACTTCATTAATACTAATTTTTGTCGTTTATTTTTAACTTTTTTTTATTAAAAAATCAAATATATAATAACTGAGTGAAATTTAAAAGTATTATGACTATAATCGAAGTCATAAATTATAAACTTAAAGTTTGAAGTTATGTACACATCCCTATACCAAACATATATACATATTTTAATCTTTTTTTTGCATAGACAGGGAATAGCTCCTGAAGGAACTCTTAAAAAATTTTAAATGTAAGCCTAATTCGAGTTATACATCATTTTAAAAGTCTTTGTGTGTACAATACAACAGTGCAAATTTGAGGTCAAAAGGATGATCCAATCAGAAAATATAGCCACTCAAAGAACTTTAAGTCATATAACTAATACTTCTTAAGAACAAGGATTAGATAGTTTTTGTCTGTTGCTGCTCACAGCTAAAATTTAATTGACATAATATGAGAAATTAATTAATTTTCTCAAAAATATGTAACAAATTATTAAAATAATTTTCTTAAACTATTTGTAGGGTATATCTACTATCAACAGTGTTATTCTTATTTTCATTTTTGATAATAACATAGTTATTTTTATAACGCAGTCTTTCATTATTATTGTATACAATGAACAACCGGGACTTAAATCAGGGAAATAAATACAAAATAGCTGTATATAACTAAGAAGTATTTATATGATATTAAATTCTTTTAGAAGGTGTATGTTCTGACTTTTGACCTCAGATTTGCACTTTTATATTGTACAAAGACCTTTAAAACGAGGAGTAACTCGAGGTAAGCTTACATACCAAATTGTTTAAACTTCCTTCGTGGTCCATGCCCTGACTATACCAAAAACGAGTAAAATATGTCTAATCGTTTGGTATAGTGACATATATATAACTACAAAGTTTCATTACATTTTCCCCAACTGTTTTAAAACTAGTAAATATATTCCAGACTTTTGCCCGATCCCGTATAGTAATAACAGCCTACTCTCCATATTAAGAATTATTACTTCTCGGATATCCTCGGTTTATAAATGACAATCTACATAAAGTAATTCGATCAGCTGTTTGCGTGATGCGTCAGTTTTCCATCGGATGCATTTCCGATAGATGTTATCTCTTCAAAACTTTGTTTCAGAACTTTGATAGTTCGAAGACAGCTTGGTAATTCACTTCGAAGGCCTATTCATTTCTACATAAATACAATGAGTATTTTTTTGTAAATTGCTTAAAATTGCGTACATTTTGCACATTTACTGCGAAGAGCCCTCCTTCGAAACCGGTCTAATCTCAATTTTTTTTCTATCTGTAACGCTTCGTTTGTTCCTTTTCGTGAGAAAGAGAGAGCACAATTTTTAACTAAAATTTGTATCATAAGAAGATGGGCTTAGACTGATTGGATATTCGATATACTTCACAGGCCCCCCCCCCCCCAAATTTTCAAAGCTATCTTTTCTATATATCGTGTTGCCAGCTCCATCATTTGCCATTTCCCACCCCCGTGCGAAAGCGCCTCAACATAGTTCATTCCTTATTCATTCATTCATCGATGACGTCATTGGGTCTGATACCAGAAACTTGTTTGATCGTCAAACATGCCCCAGTTTACACTATGTTGTTTTTTTGGCGAAAGTTCGTTTGAGAGTAACTGGGAAGCTAGTCGAAAAAGTGGTTTATCTAAATTTAAGCCACCCT
Source organism: Stictocephala bisonia (assembly GCA_035578905.1). Classification (NCBI taxonomy): domain Eukaryota; kingdom Metazoa; phylum Arthropoda; class Insecta; order Hemiptera; family Membracidae; genus Stictocephala; species Stictocephala bisonia. The sequence continues at coordinate 587,205 of JAQJVL010000284.1, forward strand.
ACACATTGGGTGATGTGGATATTAAGAGCAGATAGGATCTATTTAAACTCTCTAAGAAGTGCTTAATCAGTTCACTTGTTATTTTTATGGACAGCATTTTGTTTTGACGACATTATTTATTCCTATAAACCATTTTTTAATACGATCTTTTAATAACACCAGCTGTTAGAGCAATTTGTATTGAGATGTTTTCAGTTTAATTAATTTATTTATTTATTCATAAGACGCCGATCATCAAGATATGGGCGAATATGGATTTCAAATGAGTGTGATGAGCGAATGTAGTCATTGTTACAAACTAAGGCCGACTATTCCTTAGAAAGTGTCATTAATTAATAGCCCAATGACAAATGAACAGCCGGTGGTTATCAGCTGATCCTTCTCAAAATGTATTATGACTCTGATTGGGATCGAACTGAGAACCTTTAGCACATGAAGCTGGGATTGAACCAACTACGCTACCGACCAATTTCAGATTAATTGAAATGTAGAGTTAACTTAACAAGCTACTACATAATCTAACTATTAATACGTTTATGGCGTAAACAATCCCATAGCAAAGCAAGGTCTTTAAATACGCATAGTTTAAAAGAGCTGCCTCTAATAACACTGCAATCGTACAGAGTTTTTTTTCTTCAGTTAAATTTGTTGTTTCAGTAATGTTCTGAAAGTAAAATTTCGACGAAGTAAAATAAATAAAAAAAAAAAAAAATTATATGCCCTATAGGCTGGATACTATTAGATAGATAAAAATATGATATTCATTGGCAATTCACTTTCATATATATGGAGTATATCCGTTTTGTCTTAAACTAAATTGTTTCCTCAGATTACATTTATCAAACACATGTTCAAATTTCAATTAAATTAACTAAGCATAACCTTTCTACATTTTACCATACGTTTAAAATTTAAAACAGAAAACTTGTTGAAAACTCCCCCAAGTACCCAATACTATGCCACAGGTGTCTTAGCTCCCCTGTTCAGAATTGATTACTGTCTTGCGTGACTGACGTCACTCCCCTCCACGCTCATCAAGTTTAACTTAACATATTATTGACAGCTTATATATTGGTTTTATTTGACTCATAATTATTTACATATACAGTGTGTCCCAAAAGTCATGGAACGGTTAAATATTGTTTGGACCGTTACAGATGAAGGTAAAAAAACGTTGCACATGCTGCTGGACATAAAAAGCTATTTTACTATGTATTCAGTGATCCACTACCTTCGTAGGGGGACGGCCCACTAGGAGTCGGAAGGAAATATTAAATGTAAGCATATGTCGAACTCAAAAAAATGCATATGTATGTATGTATAGTTCTTAACTAGAACATCATGCCGCAAATCAGACATCAAAAGGTTAATCCTAACAAAATGGCGGCGCTCGAAATTTTCAATACTGATCTGACGTGCAAGATTTTAAACCACCACCATTTTTTGACGAATAAAGCTTTTGAAGTGCAGTTTGCGAAATTATTCCATACTTGATAAGCCCTTTAAACTGATGTACATGTCAACCTATGGTTATATTAAAATTTTTCTACTGACTCCTCGTAGACCATTCCCATAGAAGAATAGCAGAATACTAAATATATCTTAAAGTAGGTGTTTGTGTACAGTAATCATGTGTGTATTTTTGTGGCTTCATCTGTTATGGATACAATTAAATTAAGCCATTCTGAACTTGTATTTAAAATCAGTATTGAAACTTTCGAGCGCTGCTATTTTGTTTAGGATTAACCTTTTGAGGTCTGATTTGCGGCATGATGTTCTAATAGTTAAGACCTTTAAAGTGGAATGCACATCGTAATATGCTTACATTTAAGATTTTCTTCCGACTCCTAGTGGGCCGTCCCCCTTCAAAGGTAGTGAATCAGTGAATACATGGTAAAATAGGATTTTATATCCAGCATAAATGTGCAAAGTTTTGCACTTTCATCCGTAACGGTCCAAACAATATTCAACCGTTCCGTGACTTTTGGGACACATTGTATTTAAATAGATATAGATTCATTAGTCTTTAGAATTGTTTAGTGTCTAAAGTGAAAATAAAATTGGGAATAATTGGTCGGTGGTTAACGAACTAACTTGTGCTACGATTGACATGTTTAACGTTTCAATTGTCGTTTTACGTTTTACACATAGTTTGGTGGACGTCAATTTAAACTTATTTAGATTTAGAATCTACGAACAGTTTCCGGTGACAACCGCGTCAAGGTACTATCTACAATATTTACAAGATGACCAGACGTTTCGCCCATACTGTGATGTGACATCCGCAGTGGTTATTCAGATTTAATGTTAAATATATATTTACTGTGATTTATTAAGTACTTAAGTTTGTATTACCTTTAATTGCATTCACCTTTAATTTTATAATTTGTTCACTTCAAAGTAACGGTTTGTTTAAATAGTTACATTTTATAAAAGAAGAATTCAGATGTATTTGAAATGTTTATTCTTTGATATTTTCCATTATTATTTCTAGATATGGTCCATGTACACCATAAACATGTTTGATTGAGGTGGAAGGCAGGGTGAGTTTAAAAATATTACATTTCCTTGAATTGAAAACTATGATACAAAGTTGTTCTGTTCAATTTAAGTTCTAATATTTGAAACTGATTTAATCATGAATCATTAATCAAGTTTCTTTCTTAAAAAATACGACTTGATTGGAAACACAAAAATACTATTAAAAATTTATTTTGTTAAAACTAATGACGGGTGTTTTGTTCATAAAAAACTTATAGTACAAAGAAAACTATAAAGTACTGGTATATTTAAATATAAATAAAATATTTAAAATAAAAAATTTCTCAAAATATCTACAATAAAATATCTTTCAATGTTAATACTAGGCACACGTATATATTAAATATTTTCAACATTATGTCATTAATAAGGTTGAGTCTAACTATTACCATTGTAGAACAACTTTGCAAAATATCGTTTGTCACATATAAATTTAGTTAATGACAAAAATTCTGCAAAAACCCTTTCCAAGAAGCCAATTGTTGAGGTCAGATGCCACAAGCCTCTGACCCCCCGTTCAGAATAGATCGCTCTCTCGCGTGACCACTTATCAACCTCATCCTCCAAGGTTAACAATGAGTATGCATTATTGATGTTCTTAACCGTGGTTTAATTTCTTACTATTTTGTTTAATAGAGAACAATAATAAAAAAAAAAAATAGTTTTCATTTTCAATTTGGTAGCGCAGTGCTGTAACCCAGCTACTTGGGGACAAACTGTTTGGGAGGTTGTAGGCGATAGGTTCCATGCTCGGTCCTCTTAATACCGACACGGCGTCCGCTCAATGGTTGCCATCGACGTGGACACTACTAGAGAGGTCTGAGGTGTCCATGTTGGATGGTAGTTGTGATGGTTCAGATGTTGTGTAGGGAAGAGAACTGAGTGTCAGAATTGTCAGTTAGCTGAAAATCAGACCAACACTACGTGGTTCGGATTCCACGTTAAGCTGTAGGTCCCATAGTTTACTTGGCTATTGGGCTATTAATAAATAGTCCTTTCTGGGCTAAGTCGAATTCAGATAGTAACAATGACTACACTCGTTCATCTAAAATCATCACACTCATTGACCCTTCATATTCGCCCATATCTCTACGATCGGCGTCTAAGAAATGAATAATGAATAGTACAGGTAAGACATACATTTTTGTTTATTTTATTTGAAACAATAATCAGTATATTAAATTAACTTTTCATGTTTTTATATTGCGTGATAGTTTACAACAAAACCTTGTTAATTTTTATTCCTCTCACTTTAATATACTATCGACGTTCTATACTTGGACATCTAGCTCTGATAATATTATCTGTCACTCATATGCTTACATAAAGATCAGTAGGTCCACTGTGCTATATTGATCTTTATGTTTGTTATTATTATAATGAAACAGAACATATATGTACTATTACTTTTGTTTATAAAGTTGTAATGTTACGTTGAATTATTTCCAATGTCTTTTTAATGGCTGTTTCTACACTTTAAGAGTGGAATTTAGAAAACAATCTTTTCTCGGTACATCTTTACGATACAAAATACACATTCTTTCAAAATCTTTCAAGCCAATTATTGAGTTTTTTTTTTTTTTAATATGAATCTCGTGATGAATCAATAACTAATGGGCAATAATAGATTACTCTTTATAGTAATAAGAAAGTATCAAATTATATCATAGATAAATGTATAAAAAATAAATTTAAACACGGCGTCGCTCAAGATATTTTTTTTAATTTTCTAAATGTATAAAACTATATAATTGTTTTTTGTTATAACATGAAACAAACACTTCAGTAAATAATTTTTTAATTTCGTTAGGCCTTTCGGTAACAATGTTACCATCTTCAGACACACAAACTAAACTAATGTACGAGTTGTGTGTCTGAAGGCCTAACGAAATACAAAAATTATTTACTGGAGTGTTTGTTTCATCTTATAGCATTAAAATATATATCCAGTAAGAAACGAGCTTGAAGAATGATATATAATTGGTATTTATACATTAAATATTCCTAAACTAATTAATAAATTAAATAAAAAAGTCCACTATCTGAAATAACGATGTTTCAATAATTAAATAGTCAGGGGCAGACGCAATTTGACTACAGTAGTAACATTGCCTACTCGAGGTAGAACAGGCGTCAGCTGTCCCTGTTTACACATTTCACTTCCTCCTACTGGTGTCCAACAATGGCCGTTAACAAGAAATAACAGCACGAAAAGACTCAACACTCATTCGAGTTTGTGATGAAACCTCAAATACCGTTATTGTCCGTTGTTATATATAAAACTAAATGGTTCTGAAGAATTGGCACACACTTTCCCTCATATTAAACACTAAAAAATCAAAACTTTGAAAGATACCAGTTTGATTCCCAAATATGTTTTTTTGCCATAACTCAAAAACTAGTCAAGCTAGAGACACGCGGATTTTAATAAAATATTTTAAATTGTATCCTTATTAAAATTTAAGCAACAACTTTAGAGCAATTTAGAGAAAATTCGATTTTGTATGTTTTTTGCCCATAAAAATAAAAAGCTAAAATTTCAAAAAAAGGCAGAAAATGGTCTAGATATATTGGCTAAATACACCTACATACCAATTTCATAAACATTTATCCATCCGTTTGGTCTCCAGCGAACTGCACATACATACAGACACCAAAATTTTTTTCGAAATAAAACACCTTTTTGAGTTCAGGGGACCCTAAAATGGATTTTTAGACCAAATTGTAAAAAACTTTATTTTTGGAGTATTGCAATGCTTTCTCTGTGCTAACGCATATGGGAGAAAGTAAAATTGACCAATGTCTAATGATTTTCAAGGAAAACTGTTTGGTAACAAAATATAAATGTTACGCCAAAAACAGTAGAGATTGACTGATTTAAGTAATATGTAGTAATGAAATATTTTACTTGAATAATTCTTATTTGTTTTTATAACGGTAAGTCTTCTGTTATTGGGTCTCTTCATACTCTTGGTTTAGTTGAGTGCACTAAGGAAAGGGTTGATCCGGCTGAGCTCACAACAGTAGGTGGTTTACGACGGTTCCGTTCAATGTTCAGCAAAGGCCGACATGAGTCACGTGATTACAAGGTAAAAGCAAGTCAAGTAATACGAGTTGAATATAGAAGAAATTTAAATACATCTGAGAACTCTCTAAATATTTTATAATGGCCATGTTTTATGGACGTCACCACTATTATCATCGTGCTTGTTATTGTTTATTATAGACTTACCAATAAATGTTTTGTATTAAACATTTCAAATTTATAAATTAGTTCACAATTTAGTGCTGTTGTTATAATAAATAGATTAATAATTTCAATAAAGTACCCTTTATCAATTTTTTGTCATAAAACACATATTGAATTTATTACTCTACTTATAAAAATTTCAAATATTCAATACGGTTAGGGCATTGTTGCATTATATTCACGTGAGCTATATATTTAAACCTGTATATGGGAGAGGTCTGACATTGTTTTTCATAATCGTAAAATAATCGGGGCTTAAATGGTAAAAAGAAATTTTGCTTAATCCTTTACGATATGGGTATGGATGGAGCTGCAAACAATGGAATATTAAAAAAAAAACTGTAAACAGAAAGTATTCAAAGCATTGAAATCAAAACAAAATTCTTAAAACACAAAAACATTGTAAAAGACACTAAAAACATAAAATGTATGCCTATAAAGTTATCACACATTATACGCTGATAAAATGGGAGTTACAATTAACATTTATTGATAATATACACTTTAGGTTTATATTCAACCATATACAAACACATCTTTTACTTAGTGGCAAAATAAAAAATAAAAAAAAACAAAGGTCATTTAAAATTTAAAATGAAAAGGTCATTTAAAAAACAGTTTCACTCCACCTACAAACAAAGAAAAGAGATTAGCATGATTAAGAAAATAATTAATAATGTTACGGTAGATTTTTTTTGTAAATTGACCCTTATCAATTTACATTTTAAATTTGTAATTAATTAATGTAATATTTATTTACAAAATGTTAATACGTTTTATATATGCTTATTTTAAACCAATATACCTCCAATAATACGTCAGCTGAAATAATAAAATGCGTTTATATAAATAGTTAACAGTTAAAGATAGTAAACAGATGATTGATTCTCTAGTGCTATATCAAAACTAATTAAACAAAAATATATGAATGGCATTGTAGTAGTTATGTAATTTTTATTAGATTGAATATTAACTATTTAAATTATTTGTTCCTGATTTTGAAAAAAAAATAATAACAATAATAATAAAATAAAGTAATAAATACTTGCTATTATTTAATAAAGCATTTTACCAAATAAGTCAGATTTTCTACATATTTCTTGTAACCATAATAAAATTTAATTAAGCAATGAGAAATCGTTAGTGAAATAGGTTTTCGTTGAATATCATACAGGGTGTCTAGCAACGACTGTTACACTTTTTAAAGGATTGTTTGTCAGATCAATACAAGGAAATACTGCTATATTTAAGCAACTGGTCTTTGGTGTTTGTCGAATGTATGTATATACTGTAATATTTTATGTAATTTATGATACCTAATAACGATGATGTATTCCGTATGTTTTTATAAAGTGTTGTAGTTTGATTGTTACAGGAGTTTTATACGAATTTACAAACAAAAGAGAAATATTATTTTTAGACAAACAATTTTAAACAATTTAGAATAATTATATTTGTAAACTAAACTGATATTTTTATATTGATTAATTATTATCATGTTTTTGTGTCTAGGGGAACAAAGAATTAATGAAGTAATAAGAAATAATCTGTCTCAGTACAAAAGCAGAAAGCGATTTCTTTCAACATAACCATCAGTGGCACATAGTGAAAAGGTCATAGAACTGTTTTCCAGTTCACCGTAAATTATTGTTCTTTCAGACTTTGCTACTAAATCTTGCATCTGGTTAACCGCTCAACAATGTGAACAATAGTTAGTTTTAAAATCCCGGTTGTCCTTTTGATAAAGAGCATTGTTGTTGTTTAATTGTTACAACATTTTGATACGAATTTATAAATAAAAGAGAAATATAATACTGTATTATTTTTAGACACAGCTTTTTAAACGAATGAAATACTTTATACATGAACTAAACTGAAATTTGTATATTGATTGAAAACAATCATGTTTTTGTGTCTATATGATCAAATTTAGTATAAAATATACAATTAATTCACGTATTACAATATTATTCACTTTTGAAAATACAGGAGTTAGTGAAATAGGCCTCACGTTGGTTATTTTCATTTTTTGAGATTTCAGTGCTTGATATTTATGTTTGAACATGAATTGGTTTTAATAAATTTAACTCTTGTTCCTATACAAATTATATTTATATACATTATATTATATATCACTTCAACAATATGCTTTTGATTTTCTAATGATCATGTGGAGCGTTTATCTATTAAACAGTTTAAATAAACACCTTACAAATATGTAATTTAAAAGAACAGATAGTAACTGAACATTCGGCGTTGTTGCGTACATAGGGTTTTACACGTAGATGTCCAAAAGGGTACTCCACTCTAGAGAGTAATAAATCTACAGCCCAGTGTGTTTCACAACGTTTTACATTAAGTGGTCCTGTTTTATTTATTTGCACTATGAGTTAGTGTAAAAGTTCAATAAATATTAAAAAATATTCCATGTAATTACTAGATTTATCAATACCTAGTTATTTAAAGCAGTAAACAGTAATCATCAAAACAATAAAAAGTTTTTACAGTATGAAATGATAGTATTTTCGTTAACCTATCTGCGCTTAATTTTTTGTACTTATTAGTACTTACAATTATAAATACTCAAGTTATCATAACTGAATGTAAATATAAATAAAGAAACAATCTTGGGTATCTTAGTAAAACAAAGTAATACAAAAATTAGGTATTAAAATAAGAAATACGAGAAGTTAGAACATAATTTTATTATATTTGTAACACATATTCAATATTACAAGCACAACTTTCTGTTATACATATTATGTCTACTTTTACTCTTGCTGTTGTTCGATGCGGGATCAATAAAACACGATTTTTCATCCACAGAACAGACAACAGTTGACATATTATTGTAAAATAACCTTTGTTATTCAGCAGACCAAATAAAAATAAAACTCCATTACGTTGGGTTGTTTCTTAGAAAAGACGCAAAACCATTTCAGTAATGAAGCAGAAAACCCCTTCAACAGCGGGATAGAAAACTCTCTAAAATATAATACAGCTTATTTTCTGCCGTGCCTGTGGGATATTGGTAATGGATTTAAGATTCGCAGTATAGTAAAAAAAGCTTTCAAATCATTTTATAAATATAGAAACAACAGTATAGCCTATTTTGTTAGCAATTTGAGATGGAAGTTATAATTTTTTATCGTAGAAATTTGTTTACTTCTCTTCATCTGTATATGGAGTAATCAACCAATAAATACCTATAAAAGGCTATATACCACTGACTCACTCACTCATCGATGTAACTAAAAATGTACTAAGTCTACGAGGCTGAAATTTGTAGAGTCAAAGGTCTTATGTTGTAGATGTGCAATAAGAAGGGGTTTTGACAAATTCTTAATAAATCGAAGATGGCAGCCTTTTTAGTGCCAAACATTTTAAATGCCAAAAGCAGCGTTTCTCTAATTGGACTGTAGCGGCTAAATGAACGGTTCTACAGAAAAACTAACAGCATTTTCTGTGCCTGATTTGAGACGATCAACAACTTTGGCCCTATGACTTTTTGCTCTATCTCACCTCATCTAGGTAGAGCTAGATTTTCAATTTGTGCATGTAAATCAAATTAGTTAATTTACGGCCTCTAAGAGTAGACTTACAGATTTTTCTAGACTGTGAAACTTTGTTATTTAGGAGAACAAACTTGAAACTACATGTCCGCACCAACCTGATTTATTCTTTCTTTTCCGCTCAGTCGCTGACATTTTCTTCTTCTTCATACCACTTTCACTCTTGCCATACGCATCTACGTTCTTCTTCAAAATCTTTAATTAACTATAACTAAACTGTAAGTATCTAAAAAGTAGCCTGGGCACGAAAAGACACATATCAAAACTGCTGATATACAAACTGATCTCTCAACTAACTGAACAAAAATTTCCTTATAAAAAATAAACTAAAATCCATTTATCAAGCGCAGAGAATGCCGTCATGTACACCAGAGTTAGACTTCCGCAGAAGAACAGACCAGGGTAATTACGGAGGCAACGTTAAAAATCAACTTCTTTGCTTTTGATCTTTATATTAAATTAGAATATTGGACAGCCATTTACTAAGATGTCTAATTTATTACAATCTTCTAATCATCATGTACATCTTTTTATAAATACTGGTCATATTTAAAGCGTACCAAAGGTGGTCTGCAGCAAAATATATGCAACAGTTTGTTATTAAAAACTAACTACATGTAGTGTTGTATTTGTACAGAGCGCAATACCTTTATCTGGATAAGGTGAAAGAAAAAATATCCGGATAGTTGATTATAAAAAATCTGAGCTACTTTCCCAGTTGGTTACAATTTTAAATAATTCCAAACAAAATTATAATTGTAACCAAAACAAAATTACAATTGTACTTCGTCTCTTTTGTTTGGAACATGAGCATGTCTTTTTTAGTCATATTATGCTATTTTACCATGACAAAAAAGACAAACACAAATATGTCCTACTCTATATTCTGCAACGAAAAAACAATATAAATAATTATATCCGTACTTCCAAATATGTATTGTTTAGATATTATAGTTATAAAATGATATAAATACCACTAAGGTTATTTGATATTGAGGGCGTTTTGAGAGATTGTAAAGCTACCTCGAAGGACCAACTAACATCCACGTTAGTAGAGGAAACACTACAAAAGACGTTACCACGAACGATCAGAGGGAGGTGCGTTTTATAAGTAGAAAGTAATGAAAATGAACCAACTGTACCTTTAGAGGAGATAGTACATATCTTGGAGCGAAGAAGTTGAGATGAAGAAGAGTTGAGATGACCGTAGTGATGGATCCACCAGGCCTGGGATGTCGATGTTGTCCAGCGGTTAGTTTGGAGCACAACACAACACTGTTTAGAGTTTACTTTGAATAAAATGCTGAGTAGATTGAGAAACAAAAACCACGATCACTGGTTAATGAAACAAACATTATACACTGTGAGAGAAGGTCACGGCAATCGTGACGCGAGATCCGAGCGAACCGTTCCGCATGGCATCATAAGTTCAATTGTTTTAATTTTAGGTATAGGGGTGAAGCGTGCTGACGGGGTTCATACCACCGGTTATAAGGGTTAGACAATGTCACCTGATATTTGAATTTTGGCAAGTGCATGTGCATAGAGGCCAGTAATATTATTTAAATTTCAATATAGTAACAGGTGAATATGTTATGAGTATGTGAGTAACAATTTATGCTTAAGAGATTATAAACACAGATAAGAGGAATAAAATATTAAATTACTTAATTATGAATTACAAGTAAACTATATGTACAATATTTAATACTAAGTACGGAACAAAGGTTTCTTCACAAATGAAAGAGTCAATTTATAACTTCCAGGCTTTAATTAACGACAAAATCAATAACATCCTTAGAACTTGAATCAAACTAGAATTAAATTGAAACGTTGAAGCGTTCCTCCAGATGTGACGTCGGGATATTGGCAGTCTACAATAAGCTGGTATTTGTTTAATTTCTTACTATCAAAATAACTTCAAAATTTAGTAGATATTATTCAGTTAATAATGAACAATCACTTAGTAATAATCAACGGCAATAAACTATTAAAATGATCAGTCGTATTTTAGTTATAAAAGATTCCAGGATATAAATTATTTAAGTCACTAAAAAAATAGTCAATTATGGGAGAAATTAATTTGCGTGACAAAATAATTTCTATTTGTTTTTGTTTGCTGCCAATTCAAATGAAAACATCTTGAAACAATGTTACAGTTTTTGACTTTTTCATTCTTATATTGTAATGGAAATAATAACAAATCGATTTCTCCTTGCATTTCATGAGGCTATTAAATACGTGTTTATTATGTTTATGAATTTGCTATTTAAAAAACTTATTTATTATTACCTTAAATAACATTTAAAAAGTAAAAAGGACCTTGAAACAAGGATGGTTATAAAAAAGATTTATGAAAAGTTAAGATATATTTTTGAGTGTATCACCACTTAGTCTGGTTTTATGTGATTTAATTCCTTCCTAGTATTCCTTAATTCTCTGCGATCTCTGATGTAGCTCTGTTTCTGAAAATACTCTTGCTACTGAAGTTCTTTTAACTATCTTGGGTGTGAACTTTTTAAATTGGATTTTAATATTGCATTTATTTTAGATTTATTTGTGAATCATATTATATTTTTAAAAACTTAAATAGTAAAGTACACATAATTAATATATCACTATATAATAAGTAACTAGGAGATATGAAATAATACAGTACAACATTTATCAGTAGGTTTCATAAATGCAATAAAAATATGTTACACGTACTTTAAAGAAATCTGAATGATCTGTACTAACTACATTTTCTCGGAGAAGATTTGCGCCAGTCTTCAACTTTTGTAAAGGTTGACAAGAGTAAAATGTGGATGGAAGTACCATCATGTGCATACATCTACAGGAACAGCAGACAGGGTTGTCGGTCACGTCAACTTGCATTGTCGTTGTAATATATTTACTGAGTACTGTAGGCCTGAACATTAAAAACCTTTACTCAACTTTCTAAGCGTTTTTATAATTCAAAAGGACATTTATTTTATAATTTATACAATGTTTATTAATCAATATAAGAGTATAAATGATCGATCTGTATTTAATTTAATACATTGGGTATGTGCATAGTTTTGGTATGATATATAAATTCAAAGATTAGATTCCAAAAATCTACCTTATATATCATTTTAAATGTTTGTGAAGAAAAGGTTTGGTCCCTAAAGTATATAACAGACTTGGGTAAATCTTTATAGAACGTTACCAAAGTTAAAAAACATCTAACAAAATGGAAAAACCTTCACAACAACAAAAAAATTAGAATCTGGTAGATCGTGAAACTCACAGGAACCACACATAATTATTGGTTAACTCATAAATATTTAGATCGCAAAATAAATAAGCGCGCCATATGAAATATAATTTATAATGGTTTAGATTTAATAAACCGAATTGTCTCTCTCAAGTCAAAATTTTCTCCAGTTACGAATGCAATGCTTTGCCAAAGTATTTAAGCGATGCTTTGTCAAATTTTAAATAAATTTTGTTTAAAAGGAATGGAATATTGTTGATTGAGATGAGCAGGCAATCCGACCCAGTATTGGAGGAATTTTCCCACTAATATGCTCATTGAAAGTATGTTTATCTTATTTTAATTACATTTTACGTTTAAAACTCATGTTTTTCTAATTACGTTTTTAATATATTTTAACGTAATTAGATATATCAAGTGAGAAGTTATAATTTATTATGATATTTTGTGTGTTTGTATTACAGAGAAAATATTCTTTGCTCTGTGGTTTGCACGTGTTAAGCAATTTTGTAAGCTGTAAGCAATACAGATAAGCACATTTTTTACTGTATGAAGCGTTCAAACAGTGTTTAGTCGAAAAAGATAACTAAACATTTATTTCATTGCTGTTTACTGTTTATATTATTTTAAGTTGTGCTATTGCTAATTATTATTTAAATATTAAATAACGAGTTAGTTAAATCATTCCAAGCTTGATTCATTATTGATAATCAAAGCAAAAAATGGTCACGGCTGCTTATGACGTAGTGGGTAGAGCATTATACTGCGCACGCGGCCTTCGTCATTATGGTTGCCATGATAATATTCTAATGGATTTACACTGTAGGAAAAGGTAGTTCTCCGTCTCACTTCCACCACTCAATGGATATCACTCGCATCAGTGTATTTAGTTGGTAGCTTTCTACGAGGCCCATTTATAGTAGGCCTATATGTTATATGTCATTTAAAATGTAATAAAAATACTATCATGTTTGAAACAAGTTAAAAAAAAGGCAATGCAACTAAAGGTACGATTTCAATTATGATAAATAGAAAAAGTTGCAATAATATTTCAAGAATGCAATAAAATGATTACATTAAGTGTTGTTTTCTAACAAACCATAATATATGGCTTGCTGACATAAACTTATGAGAATAAGTCTGTTATCGCCTTTAAATTCAAGCGCGAGTGTTGACCCAGGCTATATTTTCACATTTCCAGCCCATCTACGCTACTCGTCAGTAATTTAAATAATCAATTCTACCCAATTACAGTTTCAACGGCTTTACTACCCCCCAAACATTATTTTGATCGCTCGCCATCAACAGTAAACTCCCCTGGCCTATAGAAGGATAAACTATGTAAATAAAATAGATGAAAATGTACATACTTTAAAAGTTTGTAAGAAGGGTCGTATTATGAATGCTTGGAAGAGTTATTTATTTTCAAAGAAAAATGTGAGGCTCGTGATAAATTAATGAATGAACAGGTTAATTTTGATTCCGAAATAGTTTTTAATAATGTATTTTCAGCTACTAAAAGAACAGAAGTAACAGCCAATAGGAATTAATCAGTATCGCAGCAGCCGCCATTTTGACGATTCCAGCCAATGAGGTCACGTCATCATAGGTCTATAAATTGAGTTGTTGAACACCATTTTCCTTCTTCTTTTGTGAATCCCTCTGATCTGAGGAAGGTGAGCGTGGTTCACCGAAATCGATCACCATAATATTTGTGCATTTTGTACTTGTATTGTAATATAATTGTGCATTTTGTGCTTATACTGTAATAAATTTGTGTTGTGTGACGTTTAGTTGAACTGTATATGTACTAACACGTATTATGCTAATTAAAAAACTATTTAAAAACAAATGAAATATATTTTTTTAAACAACAGGAGTTAATTTTTAGAAAATTCTTGCTGATTGTTTATGACTATTTATTTTGTTGTCTACTAATAGAATATAATTTAAAATAAACAATCCAAATAGGTTAGGATACATTTTATGTAGCAGGTCAATTCAACAGTTGCTTCTTGGGGGGTTGGTGAGAGAGCATTTGTAAGTCATAAGGGTAACATAGAGTGGTTTCAACTCAACAATACATTTTGTATAATTCTTGTACACATACACGCACAGTGGTGATGACCCACCCATTCACCCTTTCGTACATCGGTGATGACAAACCCATACATTTACAAAGGCCCCACGATTCCTCGTGGGATCCCCGCTACATTTTGTATAATTCTTGTACACATACACGCACGGTGGTGATGACCCACCCAATCACCCTTTCGTACATCGGTGATGACCAACCCATACAATACAAAGGTCCCACGATTCCCTATCATTAATGTAGTATGTGATGATTTTTCTATAAATAATAATGTCACCAATACCTCTTTAATATTAATGTATGACATGTATTTTTGTTATATTATTTATATATCATTAATGTTGTAATTTTAGAACTAAATCAAACTACTATTAGTTGTTAAATAATGTTGTAACCAATTTTGTCAATTTTGACGTTGGTATGAATAAATGAGATGAATGAGTATGGTATACTCAAAATACTTTTAACTATTGTAAACTGATGGAACGTTCTCGTATACGCGTATTTCTGCTTTTCACTTACCAACATTTTCCGAATAATGAAGGCACCTCCTTGATTTAGATTATTGTAATATACGAGTGATTAAATTGATTCTTGCTCTGGTCGTCATACAAAATCTATTTCAATAGACAAACAGGATGCCACTCCCACTATCAAGCATAATGAAGGTCGCTCCTGCAGGACAATTTGTTGGATTCAGGCGTGAATATCTCCTACAATCCAATCACCGAGACTTGTTTTCGTCCAAACTTACAATTGGGATTCAATCACCACTGGGAGATTTATTTGCTTTGGTTTGTTATTGGTTTTGGGTTACTTTTTCGGATAACTAATGTGAAATCTCTAAAAATAAAAGTGATATATCAACGTGATATAAATTGAATATTAATTATAATATTCATTTTTAGAAAAATGAATAAAAGGGTACTTCATTATAACTATTATTCAATTTATTAAACTAGTAGCCCTACTCGTGAGCCCTAACTATACAACGTGATATAGTCAACGTACATTTCAGCAGAGAAAAGTATATATTGTCATAAATAATTTAACAAAACAGAGCTTTAGTGAATTGGTTTCATCTAACCAACAAAAATTGCACGTACGACATGGATTAACAAAGGCTTTTAAGCAATTTCGATCTAAATTCATTTTATTGCTTATAGTTACGCTTTGCGAAAAATTAACGTAAGGTTTTTAAAGGACACACAAAATAAAACCAATACATTTAATGGATTATTTTGAGATTTTATCTGTAGACTAATGTCTGTAAAACTGCACCAGAACAGATTTTAGTTCACTTTGGTCATCTTATATTATAATTTTCAAGAAAATCTTTACAGTTTTGTTGCATAGAACTTTGATCATCTTGTTTATGGCGTCTGCCACTGGTCACTGGGTTTTTGGTGGTAGCTTTTATCTTATAGAATTAATTTTGGAATAATGGCAAACCGTTTTTGGGCTTATCTCACTTAATTGTTCATGAAAATAGCAACGAGTACACTTTTTGAGATTTTAGCTTGCTACTCTTTTGTACTCGCCAGTTCAAATGGGCTTGGAAGCCTGTGAGTGAACTTTATTCAACGAGTGAAGTACTGACTTGGCTCAGTGGGGATTCGAACCTTGGACCTTGCCCTCCATGGTCCGAAAGCCTTAGCCACTGAGCCACCACGCCGCCAACCTCTGGCATAATAACTATGGGGGTTTGTTACTAAGCTGATTTCTGAGGTCTAAGCTTCCCAAATGCCCTACGATGCTGTCAATACCAGGGAAATTTAGATACAATTACTATAACCGCTTTCCCAGGAATCGAACCCTGGAACTGAAGCTCCAAAATGGGTAGCGTACTACTAGGCTGCCAGTAATAATTGTACTGTAAGTAATAATTGTACTAACAAATGTAATATTTTAAAACATAAAAGGTAAATGTTTTATTACCATAACTCGTTTAGAAGTAGCATTTTATACTCATGTAGAATGTTTAGGCCAATTAACGTGCTATTTAATTGGATGTAAGGATATTTAAAATTTACTTAAGCAGTCTTAATGTTACAACAAATATAAAATATATTGAAATATATTTAAAATATTTATTTAGTTCGCAGGCCTTATAAAATGTGTTATTTGATAAGAAACGTTGTAATTAATGAAGAGGGTAAAGCCCTTACAAACGCAGCGTTGCGAATATGAAGGCTTTAAACACGGAGGTTGAAAAGGGGTCACACCACTGGGATACATTTGTAACAAAAAGTTTTTCACCCAGTCTTAACAAGGAAATAACGAGCAACACGTTCGAACGAAAAATATGTAACAAACAATTTCTATCCTGGTACATTTTGTAATAAATATTTTTATAAACAATAAGAGATATTTTTAACTATCAATATTTTTGGTAAAATTACATTTAACAAAACAATTAATTGGAATTCAAGATTTGAGCAATTCCAAGA
Source organism: Stictocephala bisonia (assembly GCA_035578905.1). Classification (NCBI taxonomy): domain Eukaryota; kingdom Metazoa; phylum Arthropoda; class Insecta; order Hemiptera; family Membracidae; genus Stictocephala; species Stictocephala bisonia. Next base: position 604,354 of record JAQJVL010000284.1, read on the forward strand.
TTTTACAACTATTTAACTAGACAGTTAGGTAAATCGTACTTGGAAATTAAATAATCAGCTGTAGACAAAAATATAAGTTAAATGCTGGTTAATTACAAAGTAATAAATTCGTTTAATTAATTTCAAAGGAACTTTCAAATTTTAAAAATTACATTGTTGAAATTATGTTTTCTGGAAGCAAATGTGTACTAGTTTCTTAAACTTTTTTTAGGACTGTTAGTAGTAGAATTCGGTATACATGGCAATAGGAACAACGGGTGGGGGGGTGAGTGGTAGTACGTCAAATCAATTTAAAATTAGTCAACGTTTTCTGTCTAAAATTAATTTTTATGTAGAGTCTATTGATTGACATACATTTATTTAAAAATTTCAAAACACTTATCAAAATCAATTAAGTTCCCATTATTGAAAATTAAGAGCCAACAATATCAATTAATTTTGAATTTATAATTGTTATGAACGTTGGTTCTGGAGAACTCGTCAAGCATCTTAAATATACCATTTAATTATTTATATTTTTCAGTTGAACAAGTACTAAATTGAAAACATATTTATCTGATAGAAATTACAAACTAATAATAATTTAAAACTTTTAGTATCAATCAATGCATTAATGATTTTATAGCCTAAAACATATTAGAGGTAAACGTTTCCAGATTATTTCCTGCTACGATACTGTTTTTTCACAAAAAAATATAGTAATGGTAATACCAATATATAGTACAATTTCTATATAATTTTTTCACGGGATTGATGGAAATAATTCATTTTAAAACATGGGATATATTCTTGGAGAATACGAAGTTGTTTTTAAATTCTACAAAATATTTCACTTTATTGACAACAATTTTAAATTCAATCACAGCTCGTTTCAAAAACTGTCAACTCTTTCACAAAAATTGTCTGCCTACCTTAATATTAATAGTATTTTGACAATATAATTTAGAATCATATACCTAGATTTATTATTTGGGGGGCATGAATCATCAAGAACAAGCCATCTTTTTAAACTCCAAAAGCGATCCATGATAACTATTACCAAACTAACCTCAAAATATAATGGTAAATAAACGATTGGATTTTTTAAATTTTTGAATAGCAACTAAATGAACATGAAGAGTGAAAATAAGAATGACTTTTTGTTCAACTATTATCATCGGTAAGTTTATAACAACAACATTTATAACTACGTATTCTATTTAAATATCACATATAATCTTAAATTTGCTAGTTTGCAGTTATTCTCGGCATGTTTTATGTATACAATTATTACAATTTCATAGTTTTACAGACAAATGTTAAGAAATTTTGAGCTTCAGTAATAGGAATCGATCTGTGATTTTTATGTCAGAACAAATAAATAATAAATGACAAATGTTTATATCTCATAAAAATGATGTAATTAAACTGGTTAAGTAAGACTAGTTTATTACTTTCCTCTTAACATATATCTGACGATGTGTGAAGTTTGAGTTGGGTGAGATTAAGTTATAGGGTGGAGGATCAATGGAAAAACACAACCCTTCTCGTACTCAGTCATTTAAATCCACTTCTGCAGATGACACTTCAATTCTTTAGCATCACAAATCAAAACATCGTAGTAAAAGAAAATAAGAAAAAGAAAACATATCAATTTACATGTAAGAATACGAGTCTACAGATGATTTTTTAATACATACATTATAATGAATTCGAAAAAATCAATTGTTTCAAAATTATTGTAGAAGTCTAGTATTACATAAAAATCTTTTAGTTGCTTCAGTCTACTATAGTAATATTAATTTTCACTACACTACTATGAGCTTAGCTGTTTTCGTTATGTGTTTACAGCCTGCGAAACATCATATTTTCAACAGCTGTCTACTGTTTACTACCGAAAGTAACATTGTTTACAACCGACAATTTTCCACAGTCAACAACACCTGTTTATAGTGAACTCGAGTGAAAGCGTTTTGTATGTTCTCGACCATTTGAAGTGCTCGACAAGTCTCGCACTTCAAACATATGGTCTCGAACATGCAAAACCCCACTTTCCACTCTTGTTATGAAATATACTATTATAACACTATAGGCCTATTATTAATATGTCTAAAATACAACACATGTTTTTAATAATTAATTAAATTTGACAGTTGTTTTGTTTATATTTTGTGATTGATATTCGGGCTACATTACATTAAAGTTGTTGTGTCAAAGAAGAGGTCTATTTTAATTTTAAAACATTTATTATAGTCATTATACATTATTTTACAAATTCATAAACATCTAGCGTTCATTTAAAGAGAGTATAAGTAAGATGACATATTATCTATTTATATGTCTTAATCTGTAATTCAATTATTTTTAGTTGCAAGCAGATTAACACATTTTTTTTTACCTTTCACAAAACAAAAAAATAGTATTTAATATTCAAAACTGAACATTGATCAGAAAAATTCCAAAAGTGAATTTTTGAGTCCTCTCTGACTCAGTTAGGTGCTTTATAAGGAAGGGCATGAACGTGGGGGAAATGACTAAGTGGATAAAAACCAGGAATACTGTGATAATAGTTGTTGAAAATCATTCAGAATTTTTAATATTTAGCATATTATCAAACTATTTCATATAGCACACTAATTGCGTCTTTGTTTTAAAAATAGTTTTTTAATTAGCATAATACGTGTTGGTACATATACAGTACATGTAAACGTCACACAACATAAATCTATTACAATATAAGCACAAAATCCATAAATCAATTACAATATAAGCACAAAAGGTATTCTTTTGTGAATCCCTCTGATCTGAGGAAGGTGAACGTGGTTCACCGAAATCGATCACCGTAATATTCGTGCATTTTGTGCTTATATTGTAATAAATTTGTGTTGTATGACGTTTACTTGTACTGTCTTTGTTTTGTATATGTAAGCTATTTATAGTCTTAAATTCGTATCTGATCATTAAGTTAAGCGTTAATTTTATGAAATTAATTTCTATAAGAAAAATATACATTATTTTCACCATATTTATTTTGTCAAATCCTTTGAACCCGATAATTAAAAAAGTAACATATTTTAATTTGAAGGCTCCTTTGTCAAAATTAATAAAATAATTACACTAAAAGGTTGTTGAAGTAAAATACTGGGTTTAAAAAACTATGTTTAACTGTACATGAATATATTAAACTTTGGCAAATCAGACCCATGTTATGGATTGAATGGGAATTTTTCCTTGGATATTATACATTCAAGGAGTTATAAAATTCAGAATAAAAGGATTTCAACAGCCATTTAAAGTTATTTTTATATCCATCTTCGGGAATGTTTTATACGTTTTGTATAAAAGTGAACATAAAGTGTCATGTGACAGAAACACATAAATGTGATTACTTCAAACACGCACAGTCTTTACTGTCCAGAGTTAAACCGTCCGTTGTTCTGCGCGGACATTAGTCCGAATAATAATCATTATAGAGAATGGTGCCTGAATTTGATATACATTTCTAATTTATAAGTTGAATATATTTTAACAATATTCTTCAATACATTATAGATATTATAGTTCTTGTAAATTAGTAATCTCACCTTCATAACTACTGTATGTGTGTAGAAGGCAGGGAGGTAGTCTTTATTTTAATTTAATATTTAAATATAATACGCTTGCTTCCCACAGTATTGTTTGTCATTTGTTATTATTCCATATACTTTTGATGGGTGGAAAATATTTTCTAGTTGTTCGGTCATTATTATTACTATTCAGTTTTAAATGTTACGTTTGAGATTAGCGTTAGTGTATCTTTATGCATCATGCCATACCGTTGTGAAATACCAATTAGATTTTTTCGATTAGGTCTCAATAATTTTGAAGCAGTAAGAGTGGAAATATTTATTACAAAAATTCTTTCGATGTCAGACAGTGTCAGTGTAGTGTAAACTATTCCTTTAACATTAATTTTACTATTGTAAGTATTTTCAAAAAACACCATTTTTTACTGTAAACAACATTGTGTAAGTTTAATTTAAAATCAAGAAATGTCACTCTGCGTTTATATGAGTTTTCATTTTAAATTTAAAATTTGGTTAATTTGGAAATGTAATTTATCTATTTAACTAGTGTAATTAATTCAGGAAGCTGAAACTATTGGTGTGCTGTGGCTATGTCCAGCTGTTTACATCACCCCTCCCCCGAGGTATGTCTTGATTGGGTGTTTTGTTTTAGTAACCTCCATGACATTTGTTCAGTTTTAGTTACCTCAATGGCATTTTTCAGTTTTAGTTACCTCCATGACATTTGTTCAGTTTTAGTTACCTCAATGCCATTTTTTCAGTTTTAGTTACCTCCATGGCATTTTTCAGTTTTAGTTACCTCAATGGCATTTTTCAGTTTTAGTTACCTCCATAGCATTTGTTCAGTTTTAGTTACCTCCATGGCATTCGTTCAGTTTTAGTTACCTCCATGACATTTGTTCAGTTTTAGTTACCTCCATGGCATTTGTTCAGTTTTAGTTACCTCCATGGTATTTGTTCAGTTTTAGTTACCTCCATGGCATTTGTTCAGTTTTAGTTACCTCCATGGCATTTGTTCAGTTTTAGTTACCTCCATGGCATTTGTTCAGTTTTAGTTACCTCCATGGCATTTGTTCAGTTTTAGTTACCTCCATGGCATTCGTTCAGTTTTAGTTACCTCCATGACATTTGTTCAGTTTTGTAAGTTTACAGCATACAGAAACAAAAATATAAAACGCACAACTTCGTAATAATAATATCATGGAAAATTTGGAATCAAATAAAAAATGTCATAAATATATTTTCAAAGTGCACAAATAGAACTAATGCAATGGATTCACAAAAAATACATCCACGATAGACTATGGTGATTTTTGTTCATGTTGCTCAGAGCCAAAACCTAGTTGGAAAAAAGAAAATCAAAGGTCATTTTATTTGTAACCTTTTGATCAGGGACATATCTTCAAATGATATAAATAGAAGTGTGGATAGTGTTTGAAGATTCAAAGTATTTTATCAAGTTGTTAGTTTAATTATCACTAAGATAGTTGTAGAGTTGAAATAGTGAATATGGATTGTGAATGAGTGAATTTACTCAGAAACTAACGCGTAGTGTTGTTACGTAATAAGGCCAACTTTTCCGACTTCTGAACTAAGTTACGAGTTTCAGATCATCTATTATCAAACGTCATCTTAGCTGCTAACTGCCTTTTGAGAAAACGCACATCAATGTATGTGATATCGTGAAACACCATACCTATTATAAATTTTTATTTATTTAGTTTTTTGCAGTTTTTATGGATAACTAAATCAAATTATGTCGGGCACGATTTTTGTGCATACAAAGAAAAAGGTTTCATATTGCAAATATATCTTTAATCGTCGCAAATCAGTAATCTTATAGTAAAAGTGATTGTTAGACATTACATTACCGGTAGACAAACACACATAAATTAATATAAGGCTTGTTTCGGATAATTTTGTAGAAGAACCTTGGGAGTCTAGGGATAAGGTGTTAGATTATTAATAATTGTATTTTTAATATCTTGTTGTTTTAATTAATTGTGTTACACTTTCTTTTATCAAATTCTCTTATTATAATTTAAACTTATATTCATGTTCAATTTAAAATACGCAAACCAGAGCCAAATAAATCATAAAGGCTGTGTCACCATTGTTATACTGTCCCTTCACTCAAGCCTCAGTACTTCTTTCATTCTCTCAATCTTTCACTTCGTTACAACTTCTCTTTCACATTTCTCTTTAATTTTCAACTCTAATTTGTATAACCTATCTTTTTTACTTATATTAAATTAATATAATAACCCCAATTCTATCTACCATCACATTACTCTTTCTCATATATGTTCAAGACTGTGTTAAGTGTGTTTAGTCTATAAGCTAAGGGAGCTTGATATGGCACAGACGAAGGAAGACTATATAATTTAGGCCTGCTCAAAGTCTGTACGGTAACCAGAAAATTACTATCATTCATTAATTATCATTAAAAATTCCCATTAAATAAATTCTCTATTAATTTGTAAATAAAACATCAACGTTGGCCTACTTTCTTTTTATTTTACCCATTCCTGACATTTGTCAGGTGGTCATCCTAAATAAAACAGTGTGTATTAAGGCCTATACATGTACTGATTTACAGACCTTAGGAGTTTTGTAAACTAGAGGTGTTTACTATGCAAACACAAAGAATGTCCTTTTTTAATTCTAATGCTTAAATTTATTATATAAAAAACGTACATTACTTTTAATATTTTAACAATATTTCTAACAGTACAAGTAAACGTCACATAACACAAATTTTATATTCTTTTGTGAATACTTCTGTTCTGAGGAAGGTGAGCGTGGTTCACCGAAATCGATCACCATAATATTGGTACATTTTGTGCTTGTATTGTAATATATTTGTGCATTATGTGCTTATATTGTGATAAAATATTTGTTGTGTGACGTTTACTTGTATTGTATATGTACCAACACGTATTATGCTAATTAAAAAAAAAGTCTAGCTATTAGACAGTTTACTATGTTACGTTTACAGGAATGTAGTCCATCAAGTTGAGTTTGCTTGTCCACCTAACGATAATAAGTGGAGGTACTAGTCAACGGCCTACTTATCCGAAAAACATCAGTTTCTTGTATTATTTTAATGAAAGCATTATTCAATATTTCTAAAATGGGAATTCGACGTTTATTACATTCATACATTGTGAGATACTCCTGAGATCCAATGTTGAGGCAACTTCCACAGGTGGTCGACCTCTGATGTAAATTGGTTCCTCGCGTGACGACATCAACCCTCCTTCAAACTTAACATTAACTCTACATTACGGACAGTTTTCACTGTAGTTACACGGATACTACGACCATCTGTAAAAACATTATAAACCAAAATTTTATAAATAGACGTGAATAATTTTATTAATACATCGGAATAAAAGTTATTGTTATAGAATAACATTAAGTCTGTACAATCAATTTAAAGTACTGTATATGACAAAATGTATTAATAAAACATATTTTATTTATATTATTATAAAATAAACTTAACCAAATATTTTCCACTCAAGCACAAATGTGTTAAATTTCAGCTACGCAGCCATAGTAAAGTGATCCATATCTAGTAGATCATCACAATAATCGATATAGAAAGTCATTTTTTAGTAAATTACATAAATTTAATTTTCATCAATAGCACTTTCACTGGTTAAGGCATCTTCAGTTGCAAATACAGTATAAACAGAAAACATATGTGAATAAAAATAATAATAAAATCACAGGTAAAACAATTAAATACTAGTTAATTAAATTTAAGTGGCTAAGTTTGATAAGAATTATTATAAATCAAAACATAGTTTAGAGTTTTCAATTTTCAATTATATTTAACTTTCAATAAAAGGTAAAAATAAATTACTAAAATTTAGAGACGGTTGGGAAATACATTCATCTTTCAAAACTACCATACATGCACTTTCAATTTGGTTCCTTTTGGTCCATAAGGGTTCTTTTAAAATTACACTTGTAGAATTAAAAGTTATATCATGTTTTTCATTAATATCATGTTCAACTAATTTATATTTTTCTATAATTGTAAATGTGTTCATTTATTCTTTTTGAAATTTTTCTTGAAGTTTGACCTTTATAAGTTTTGTTGAAATGACAATCAATTTTATATATTACATTTTTGTTTCTTTATGTTTCAGTTTCAATTTAGTTAAGTGCTTCTTAGATTGTTAGACGAGTCAAATACAGGTCGGATGTTAAATTTTGAATTAACTTTAAGTATTGTTTCAGATATTCCTTTTACATATGGAATCGTAACTATTGTTAGAGGTTTCTGTTGTTCAAAATTTTTATTTATAATGAAGTTTTTCTTTTTGCTTTTTCAATAATTCCTCTAGGATAATAATTTTTAATCAATGGATCTGTAGTATCTTTTTCTTCAAGTATTTTGTCTTTCTTATCTGTGACTAACGTATCAATCCTTTTTAATAAACTTTGTACAAGACCAGTTTTAACATATTGAGGATGGTTTTAACTATAATTTAGATACTGTCCACTGAACATTTTTTTGTGAAAAAGAACTTTGTATGGTAGTTTTGAAAGGTGAATGTATTTCCTACCCGTCTCTAAGTTTTAGTAATATAATTTTACCTTTAATTAAAAATGAAAAATATCATCGAAAATTGAAAACTTTAAACCATATTTTAATTTAGAATAATTCTTATCAAACTTAGCCACTTACATTTAATTTAACTAGTATTTAATGTTTTACATGTAATTTTTTTGTTATTTATATTCACATATGTTTTCTGTTTATACTGTATTTACAACTGAAGATGCCTCAACCGGAAAAAGCGCCCATGATGAAAATTAAATTTGTGGAACTAAAAATTGCTTTCTATTTACAACTAAATTAATTTCATCAAGAATATACAGCAGAAAACTAATCGATATACTGTGATAAAAAACTATGCATATGCAAGTTAATAAATTTTTATATTACAGTGCTTAAACTAGACATTATCACTCTTCGTTTAACTTTCTATTAAATATTTATTTAATAGTTAATAGACAGTTAGGCCAATAATAGTTCATTTATTTTATTAAAATATTGAATGAAAAAAAAATTGAAGGGTTAAAATTAGTTGAAACATTTCTGTTAAAATGAATAACATTTCAATAATGCTGTGTTGGCTAATTGTCAGGCGCAGATGCAATTTGGATACTGCTTCAACATTGCCTACTCGAGGTAAAGCAGGCGTCAGCCGTCTGTCTAAGAACGCTTACTTCTGCCACTATGTAGGTAGCAAAGCTCCAGCCGGTTTACTTGACCCGGTAGGCGCTAGCGCTCCAAGCGGTAGTAAAGCAGCCAGCTGACTAGGGAAACAGCTGTTTTAGCACATGTGATTGTAGTTTCTTAGTGTTATAAAACTTATTAAATATTTAACAATTCAACGTTTATACGCAATTGTATTCCAAGGTAAATGAACTACCTGGCTCTCTAGCGGAGGGATGCCGTAGTTCTGTTTCACGACCACTAGGAGTGATAGCATCTATAAGTTGGAATTTTTTTAAAGAGAATCTTCACGATTAAAGTAATTGTGTTAACAGTATCAAACACTATGAGAATCAATAGGCCTACTTCGTGAGTAATATTTTTTGACTGTTATCACAACCACTAAAAATAGTTTAATCATAGTAAATTGTGAGGTTGTATAGAATTTATTGCCACATTTTCGTCTCATACATAATTCACATAAATATTATTTAAAAAATCAAATCTTTTTCATGATTCTTTATATTTGTACTTTAGTAAATTATATTTTGACTCATAAGACAAGATTAGAGTTAATTAATGATAGAAAAATACCAACATCTACCATTATATAGACAATAATACTTAGTGACATTAAGAACACAAAATATTATATAATGATTAATGAATGTATTTCCTCCATAAATAATAAATTCAGTAGTACTTTTAAAAAAGTAGAAAAACTTTCGGATCACAGCTCACAAGTATTCATGATCAAATTTTTTACAATGAAAAATAAAATAGTAAGAACAAAATAAAATTAGTGAGTCTAGTTTAGCCTACAGTACAAAGGTGGAATCCATCGCCTCTGTTGTGTTTGCTCATTAAATAAAGCTTTGAAAGTAAACTAATAAATACAATATTTATGTATAAGAAAAATATACCTTCTACACAAAAATATATTATTAAGGTACAAGAAAAGGAAATCAAACTATGACAAAATGCCATGAAAAAAGCTCACATCTTCTCTTGGAAGTAACCAATTCTTAAGGTTAAGATTTGTAAATGTAAACGATTTTTAATTGATTTTTTTTAAATATTCGGTTAGTTTATTATAGAAATGTTATAAATTGATAAAACTGATATAAACTTACCATTATGTGTTCGAGGAAGTAAGTTCATATTTTATCAGCTCTAAATACTTTCCATGAATATTCTTAAGTAAAACGATCGTGTTTAGTGTAGGCCTACACTAACATACACTTGTTATAATTTCTGTTAGTTACGAATGTATCCCAAACAAAACGAGTAATAACTAATAAAGTACGAATTTATGAGACCTTGCTAAATATCCTTGATGAATTATAGTACTCTGGCATTTTGTTAACGATAACAAGATCCCATGTGGTTCACCCCCTTACGATATTGGAGGGCGGGGCCGACCCTGTCGTACGACAAGGGCATACCGGGAAATATTGAAAAATTATACATAAAACACTTAACTGAGACAAAATAAAAATTAATATATAACTTTATACAGAGTGGAAAAAAAACTATTGAAACGCTTTCCAAACAACGTAATTTTTTCCATAGATAATGTGATAATTTAATTTTCGTAATAGTTGTTTTCATTAAAGTATAATTTTTGATCAGAATAATGTAATTAAAGGGGTCGTGTACGTCAAAAATAGAAAAAAATAAAAAAAATCGATTTTTGTTTTACGCTATTTTATTATTTCTGTTTAATTACGGTTAAATTATATATAACATATCTCATTTCAGTAAGTGTAACATAAGTTAAATTATTTTGAAAAATCAAGTGCTTTGACACATTTTGCCAATTTCTGACCCCCAGCTGGTTTATATATATATATAGTAAATAGTTTTTCAATCATTATGTATTGTTTTATATTTATGTTTTGTAGTTGGCAGCACTTCCAGATACATCTTATGTTGCATAGCAACTAGCTGTTAATTCGATTGTTGATTCAGCAGTTAGGTTATGTTTGTTGTGTTCAGCAGGGATCTACTGAAAAAGAGTATTCTCTTAAAAAATCTTCGATTTCCAAAATTTAACTTTTTGGACTTGTTATGTACATTTTCTAAATAATTTTCCAAACTAGAACTTTAAAATTTGTACCAATTGATTAGAAAGCATACTGAGTTTTTTAAAATAATTATTGGTCAAGGTTTTAATTATATAAAAAATATAAATATATTTAAAAAATAAATTTTGTCATGTTTTAGAAAATAATATTTTTATACTAAAAAAAAAAAAAAAAAATTATTTTGGGGGCTGAAAAAATCTCAGTGTGTAAATAAGGCCTGCATCTAAAATAAAAGTATATAAAAACGTGTCTATGTATAATAGTTCCTAAATAAAGGTACATAAAAGATGCCCAAAACAAAATTGAAACAACATCTTTATACTGTATAAGTTTATTTATAAATGTACACAAACACACAGAAGTAATCAACTAAAATGCCAACACTGAAGCTACAAATACTTCCAACTAAGATTAAATTGACAATACATTTGAAGAATAGTAGGGGCTTTATAAGCATTTTTGTTTGTCATCAAGCTAATGGCAAAACAAAAGCCATTTAAACTTTGTAAAGCTCAACTCTTGCCAGACCTTGCGCAAGTGAATCGCAAGATTGAATGAAGATTAATTATCTTATGGCAAGGTTTATTAAGGTTTACTCTTAGCAAAATACGATTTCAATTTTTATTCAACAATAATTAATTGTAATAACCGATTCACTGAAATTGTGTTTTATTTCGTCACAATCAATCGTAGTTTTAAATAATTTTAAATCATACCACTTTTAAAGTTACTTTATAAAAATAAATGTGGTTTTTAGTAAACATTTCTAATATTACATAATTTATTGGTGTATTAGTTAACTTTAATTTCATATAATAAATACAACTAAACGGTTATGAAATTACATTAATCAGGAATTAAAGTTTATTAATCAGGCAAGTGGTGTTATATAATGTATTGTTGAAAGAAATGTACATAGAGAAAGTTAGATAGTTGAAAATAAAGTCTTTTAGGGAAGAAATCTATAATATCAGCACAATAGTAGAAAAGAGTCTTTCACTAACTTCCATTAGGCCAGTGGTAAGAGATCTACCTATTGTGCAATCACCAAAGAAATAATTATTGTCCTTATCATGTCCTATACATCCTCCACTAATTTTTTCATAAACAATAACTTAGCAAATACAGAATCTGTAATAGGTTTACAAATTTACTGATTTGATGTTATAGATTAATTTTACTACAATTTAGCATGTAAACTATTTTAAAACTATTCAAGGAAAACTAGTTAATGAAACATTTTTCAAAGAGAAGTTGGATCGCATGTGTCATTAAAAGTTATAAATGTGTCATTATGTCTATATAAATAAATTCGTCTGTATAACTAGATTCGTAGTAAATCAAAAATAAAAGAGGAAAAATTCTCAACTGTTCTATCAAAGTTATTTAGAGAGTGGCTGATGTAAGATTATCGGATGGTCTACGGCTTGGACCTCATAAATATAAAGGATGTTCCAGATACGTAAAATTTACTGCGTTACATCTTGACCCCTTCTGGTGAAAGGCAACATGTGTTTATAGTTCAGTGTTTTAATTCATTGTTGTGGTAATTTTAGATGGACTGGTGTTTTTTCAATGTTTTTGAAATATATAAATTATTACCATATTATAAAAAAAATGAACACCCTTTTAAATAATTTGGTTGCATATGTCGTTAATGGTAGGTTATCAGTGTCCACAATTAAATTAACTATAATTACTATAAATTACTTCTTGAATATTAAAGTCTAAAAAATTGCACAAACGAGCAGTTACAGCAGTTTTTTTTAAATTAACAGAATAGTAATGTTGTTGATATGCAGATAATATTTGCAGATTTCCAATGCTTTGAGTATTTAAGAAACAAACACAACGTTTCGACAGGTATTACAAACTCCTGCCCTCTTCAGGTGTACTTACTAACTTAGCCTACATCTAAAACTTTTTTTTTTCTTAGCCTGTACTAAATCAGAAAAGACTTATTAATACATGGTAGATACTAAAAAATTACTACTGAAAGTCAAAAGTTCTTAAAAAACTATCACACATAACGTAATTATACAAAATATAATACACAATATGAAATACAAAAGAAATGCAAACTATGAAATCAGTCAACAAAACACAGAGCAAGTTATTAATTAGACCAAATACTCAATGGCATACGAAAATAAATGCAAAATATGAAAAATATCAACAGAGAATAGATCAGGTTTTTTAAACAGACAAAATATTCATTGAGACACGAAATAAATGCAAAAATATGACAAAATTCAACAAAACATAGAGCAGGTTATTAAATAGACTAAATATTCAACACTCAAAGGATTGGAAATCTCCAAATATTAACTACATATCAGGAACAATCCAATGCTTATAAATAACTTTCAAACAACAGTAATGTTGTTTTTCACTGTACTCCATCACACTGTAATATAAACATAAATGAGTTATCTGAAAAACTGGCTTAACCAGGAGCAGCAATCTACGCTGTAGAAAAAATTAAATGCCATTTTATAAAATAAAAATCAAAGTATTTCATAAAAACTCAAGTCCAACTACCTTTCAAAATAAAGTAAGAACACACCTTGGGAAGAATTGAATGATATGACTTTCAGATAAAACATTCTGTTGCTGCCTTACGATCAAATACAGGACATTGTTGCCTCGGATAACATAACATTGTTTTAGGATATATGAAAATCCAAATGTGTGTTATGTACATTATCTGATATTATGAACAAAAACTGTTTAAAATTAAAAAAAGAAAATTTATAAAGAAGATATAGGGAAGCCAGGTAAGTAATTATACAATGACTTGGTGTCTACTATAAAAATATATTGTTAAAGAATATGTAGTACTTATTATACTATAATATACTATACAAAATATGGTATACGACGATATTTTGTTTACAAAAAGAAAATATACAACGCTGTTCTATACTATTTCGACATTTTAAGTCATTGTTACAGATCAGTCATCTGCGCACAATATACTTCAACTATTTTGTTTCAGATTTATTTTTAATGTTTTTCGTTATTTTGATAAAAATATTTTCGACAATTTATCATAAAAGGTAACTGAAAGAAACCTAAGTTCTTGGATTTAAATGTCTTATCTTGTTCCGTGATCAAATCAGATATGATAATTTTGAAGAAACATCATACTATGGCATCATTTAAATCCTCCAATCTTACTACAACCTCCACGTGGAGTCAATACCCGTGGGGGTTGAAAACATCTACCACCACTCCAGGGTGTAATAAAATTTGTAACCAAACACTTTTCGAGAAAGTAACGAATGACTGAGATTGGAGTCCGTTTTAATGTTATATCATTCCAAAAAATATATACAGCTGAATAATTCGCTTTCTTAGTAAATGCTTAACTTATCTACAATATCGAAAGCTATTTAACTACTCTATCAGAATTTGCTTATCTATACTATCGAAATCGACTTTTCTATACTATTAAGATAAGAAAAGTATACTATTTATATAATTTTCTACTTTAAGAGTGTAGATAAGTCGTTTTTCATAGTGTAGAGAAGTCGCTTTGCAGTATAAATAAGCTCCTTTTAACAGTATATATAAGTTGTTTTCAGTAGTATTGAAATTTACTTTTGAAATACAATCAAAATAGACTTATCAATAATATTGAAAGCAACTTATCTATACTGTCGAAATCGACTTATCTATACTTTCGAAAGCGACTTATATGTACAATCGAAACGACTTATCTATAACATCGAAAATGACTTATCTATAATATCGAAAGCAACTTATATATACTGTCGAAAGCGACTTATTAACTTAAGGAAGTATTTAGTCGCCTTGTTTAACAACCTTTATGCCATTCTAACAACCATTCGGAAGTATTTAGAAATATTAACCGAAAGGTTTTTAACGTTACATCGATATAGTTATTTACAAACCGTTTATTGTTTTACATTGTACGTTAAACTTATGTTGTTTGGTGCACTGCTTTTTGCAACATATTTTGAATTCAACAATAGTTTGTCTGACATAACAATAAACATAATCAAGGATATAAGGAGTAATTTTTAGTGACCTTACATAATATATAATATATACCATGAACATTTTATATAAAATATAATACTCAATTTGCACTAATTTGTATATTTTATTAACAGTTTAATCCCTTTTAAATATATTAGAGAATTATGTCAATAACACAGGAACATCTTTGTTGTTTCTGATTCACTGTGAAGACGGATTTAATAAATCTGAAACTAACATATATTATCGTAGGACGTAGTTAAATAGAAAAGCAGCCATATGAAACCGAAAGGTTACTAAGGACGCAATACCGGTGAGGAAATGCACTTGAAATAAATTGAATGAAGCCGTATGGTAGTAACTCTATTTTATCATGTTATATTGCGATATTCTTCAACTGTTATATGGATTGACAAGTTAGGCGCAGAAAGATATACGTAGTAGGGTCAGTCAGCATGTAAATTTGTTGTGGCAGGTATCATTTTAATTTTAAGGTTTAATTAACCAATTCTAAAAATATTATATTTTTGTAATGTAATGAGACGTATTTATTTTATTTAACCTTAGATTAAGGCACGTGCATGATTTACATGTTTGATCTTGAATTTACTGCATATTTTAATGATTAAAAAAGTTGGGGATGTAGATGTTAGGTATACGTCACAATGCAGAATATTTCGTTACAAAACCTTTGATATGGATGTATCTGGCGGGAGACTAGAAACAGAATAGTTTAAGGTAGGCCGGCAAGCAAATACTGTTTATAATAAGTAATTGAGTGAACAACCAACCTAAGTAAGGGGCTATGATACCTAACACGTATACGTCAATCTTATGTCATTAAACTGAAAAAAGTAACGCAAACTGTCTTGTTTAGTTCCATTGTCTTAAAGAATTATATAACAAACTAAATAATTATATTTATTACTCAGTTCTTTTTCTACAAAAATGACTACCACACTACTATCGTGATGCAGTGTGTGCTTTATTATGTTTTTTTAATACGAGAGTGTTTGAAAACAATTTTTTGTTTTTATTGTTTTGTTTTAAATTGACAATTAAAATATTTGTACCATATATTTTACATAATAAATATTTATATTTGCAATTACGTGTTTGGTAGTCTAGCACTGGTGAAATTTTTGCAAAAACATTCTTGAGTCTTATATAATAGAAGTCTGAAAATGTATAATTCGTAACCAGTACATTATTTGTATAGTCTATGATAACAGTGCATTATTTGTTCACTTCTTGGAGAAAAGTATATTGAATAAAGTCAAGCTTTGAAGTCAAGGGCATAACTCTTCCCCAAAATCATGTTTGTATTGAGTGATAAATGTGGTAAAACTGTTACATACTTCTTAAATGTTTCCACTTTATCTTTGTGGTTAACACCAAACTCATCTAACTTGTTAAGCCACTTTGCAGTGTTACACCTAACTTAGGTGACCTAAGTGCATTTATTTGTGTATCACTAATGTAACCTCAAGTAAAACATGTTTAATGAAATTTGGCGTTACTGCTACAAATAATATAACAGATAAATGTATTTTAGTATCGACCACGAGGAAAAATAGATCAATTAACTTAGCGGTTGCCGAATTCTGTTAAACAAAACTAGTTAAACTATTCTGCCATATAATTAACACAATAGTGCTTTAATCTACTTGTAGAGGTAACGCAAAACTTCTTTATTCAGTAGTACTGCTTGTAGAAGTAACGCAAAACTTCATTAATTTATATTAATGCTTATAGAGGTTACGAAAAACTTCATTAAACTATAGTAATGCTTATAGAGGCTACGCAAACTTCTGTAATCTGTATATAATTGTAGAGGTGACGAAAACTTCATTATTATCTAATATTACTTCTAGATATTAGGCAAACTTCATTAATCTGTAGTATTGCTTGTAGAGGTTACGTAAAACTTCATTAATCTGAAGAACTACTTGTAGAGGTTACGCAAAACTCCATTAATCTGTAGTATTGCTTATGGATGTTACGAAAAACACGATTAATCTTTAGTACTACTTATTGAGGTTACGCAAAGCTGCATTAATTTTAGAACTACTTTTAGAAGTTACGCAACACTGCCGGTAGAGGTTACGCAAAACTCTATTAATCTGTAGTATTGCTTGTAGAAGTTGCACAAAAGTCCATTAACTTGTTAAACAACTTTGTGACTTAGGTAACTCACTTCCTGTAGCACTTTACCTTAAACTTTCATTTATAAGACAAAATTATTCAAAACTTGTAAACAATTGTAGCTGCCCCTAAAGATAGCAATACTCGAGGCCATTCTGCCATCGGTGGCTGACCTCCCGTTCGCGTGTCTCACGTCAACCACTTATCAACAGTATTTCTTACATCATAGAAATTAATTATATTAGTTTTATATGGACTATTCTTAGACCATTGATAAAATTAGAACACTATTTACTTAAAATAAGCTGCTTTCCAGTGTGGTTAGTTAAAAAAATTAATGGAACATTTTGTTCATAGGATTATGCTTGTGTTTTTATGCGTTTCAATCTCAGTTTTCATCGCCTTGTTTAATGATAATAAGAGGTTTGTTAATGGGATGAAGTTGATTAAGGTAGGAGAGGACATTCCTCAAAATAAAGACTAATCTTGTTTATTGTCAATGATAATTTAGGAGAAAATCCATTATCAATCGAATCAACAGCCTAAATTATTTGTAATACATTATTCAACTAATTAATAACCAATCAAGTAGGAGTAAAGAAAATACCAAAAAGAAATTTGGTCTTTATTAACAATTATAGTAGATTACGCAAAACTCCATTAATCTGTAATACTAATTGTAGAAATAACGCAAAACTCCATTATCTGTAGTACTAATTATAGAGGTTAAGCAAAACTCCATTAATCTGTAGTACTACTTTTAGATGTAACGCAAAACTCCATTAATCTGTAGTACTACTTGTAGAGGTAACGCAAAACTCCATTAATCTGTAATACTACTTGTAGAGGTAACGCAAAACTCCATTAATCTGTAGTACTTGTCCATTAGATTAATACTACTTGTAGAGGTTAAGCAAAACTTCATTAATCGGTAGTACTACTTGTAGAGGTTACGCAAAACTCCATTAATCTGTAGTACTACTTGTAGATGTAACGCAAAACTCCATTAAACTGTAGTTCTACTTGTAGATGTAACGCAAAACTCCATTAATCTGTAGTTCAACTTGTAGATTTAACGCAAAACTCCATTAATCTGTAGTACTACTTGTAGAAGTTAAGCAAAACTCCAATACTGTGTAGTATTTTATGTTGTACTTCACCTTTAACATATTCAAAAAGTTAAAAAACTCTTGTGCAGTAACGTAACATTGTCTCTGAAAGTACTTAGCACAGACATATAAGTACTACATTAAGTCTGCCTCCTCGCCGTCGAACAATGTGACATATCTTCTGTCACGTTGTGCAAATGACATAAGTTTCGAATTCAAGCAAATCGTGTCGAACTTAATGTTTAATGGTTTTGTGTTGTCTTTTGAATAAAGGGGAAAATAAACTGATTAAGAAATGAACAATGAAAATACATGGATGGAAAAAAATAATTATGTAGATTTGAAAATACTACTACCCTTTTAAAGTTATTTAATAATATAAGGCAGTTTTATACATGAGTCATATTGCGTACATTTTTATATTTTGACTAACTGATTAAAAGCAAACTGTTAAGTCATTTTTCTGATTGACTAACATCAAAGAGCATTAATTTGTTGTCTTTAACTGTAACGACAAGATGAAACAGTTTCAACGAGTTAATTAAGTTTGGAATTAATGCTATATATAGTTTAACTGATTAATGTTAAGAGCTGCAACTACAAATTGTTATATATCTACGTTTTTTCATACGACTGTGTTTAGTGAAATGTTAAGTAGACTGATATGGTTTACAACTACGTTAATTAATTTTGTTGAACTTGTAAACAACTACCAAAGAAACGCCCTGAAAGAAATGTTTTAGATATAAAATATTTAAGAATTTAAAGAATGATAACTTCATAAATCTGCTTTAAATTTGCAACCAAGTTAGTTGTGCGTAGATTGTAATTGTAATAAGTAAAAATGCTGTTTGTAATATTTTCAAGAATAAAAAATTTTATTTCATTTGTTACTAATAAAATAATATGGTTTTAAATCTTGTTTATGTCTACAATTAATTTAATCCAAATACATCTTTTTACTCAATATGTAGCATAATAATTAAACGATTATCATAATCCACATTAATTTATTGTAATATATAATACATTTACAATTTAATATACATTTCTGAGGAGAACAAATAAAACTAGAATAAAGCAAAAGAAAGAAAATTAATAATCCTTCAATCTCGAGTTGACAAGGTCATCGCTCCCCAGACAGACACATGAGTCAGAATGATACTGCCAGTTTGAAGTGGTCTCGCAGTCAGCGATTGAGACCCAAGATAAATTTGAGAGTAAAATAAATTTTACTTAACTCATGTAGACAAGTTTTATAAAACTATTGAGGCAAATAAACTCTAAAGCTATTCTTGCTCAAACATATTATTTAATTAATTGTTCTTCATGGATTTTGTTGGATTGATCATTAAATATCGAAAGGGCAATTTTTATTAAAAGGTGTGCTTCGTTTAATTAAATTATTCAGTAATTGTATATTTAATAGTTTTATTTGTAAAATATTTTCTGTATCAAAAGCTGCTTAATTGAATAATTATTTTATAAATGTCTGTACTGATTACTGTATCTTATGTAATCCTTACATAAAAATGTTTACATCAACTTATTTAATAGATAAGTGATGAATGGCTTGGATTAATGTAAATTCAAGAAAATATCAATTATATTAATTTGTTTTATTTTTTAGTTGTTTTTCTCTCAGTAACATCTGTATTCGTGGTAAGTTTTATCTTACTACTAAGTTATAACGATATGTCTTTCGGTCGTTTAGTTCCAGAAATGTACAACTTTTTAATTACCCAATTTTGTGAAAGCTGCCTCAGTAACTTTTTTGTACATATATGCTATAAACATTGAGTTTTGAAAATTAGATGAAGTTAAGAGAACTGCCATTCATGTTTTTGAAGTAGAATACAACATAGTTAATTAAATTAGTTTACCTAACTTCATGGCAACAGGGGATACCCAGGTTAAATGGCGTGCGAACAGCGAACGAGTGATAGATCCTACCACCTAATGTATTTGTGATATAATTTACAATTCTTTTCAAAATAATTTATGAGACAAATACACATTGTACATAATTTTGTACACTCATCGAACATTTTCTGACTGTGAATAATTATGTAATGGAGGTAAATAGTAGGGAAACAGAAGTTTGTGTAGGTTTATAAGCTAACTTACTTGACTGTATCTTGCAGCAAGCTTCCATTGGAGGGAAACTGTTTTGGGATAAGCTCTTCATCTCTCTGAATCTACCCACCGAACACGGCAGTTTAGTTTGGATGTATCGTTAATGCCAGTCTGTTGGGTAAGACACGTAGTTAATGGAGTTTACTTGATGGCTGAATGTAGTTTAATTGTGGTTCACAATCTGAATTACGATCAAACAGGCCAACATGGTTGTTACTGAACTGCCATTCCTTACAGTAAAGTAGGTCACGTAGTTAATTTGGATGACCTAACCCCCTTCATTCTATGCTAGGATCAGACAGGCCAACATTAGAGTAACTGACCTGTCATTCCTGCCTGTGAAGCAGGACACGTAGTTAATGTAGTTTACCTAACCTCCTTTACTAAGCCTCACAATCTGTGCTGGATCAGAAAGGCCAACATGGTTGTGACTGAACTGCCATTCCTGCCTGTGAAGTAGATCACATAGTTATTGTAGTTTACCTAACCCCCTTTACTAAGCCTCACAATCTGTGTTAGGATCAGACAGGCCAACATGGTTGTGACTGAACTACCATTCCTGCCTGTGAAGTAGATCACATAGTTATTGTAGTTTACCTAACCCCCTTTACTAAGCCTCACAATCTGTGTTAGGATCAGACAGGCCAACATGGTTGTGACTGAACTGCCATTCCTGCCTGTGAAGTAGATCACATAGTTATTGTAGTTTACCTAACCCCCTTTACTAAGCCTCACAATCCGTGTTAGGATCAGACAGGCCAACATGGTTGTGACTGAACTGCCATTCCTGCCTGTGAAGTAGATCACATAGTTATTGTAGTTTACCTAACCCCCTTTACTAAGCCTCACAATCTGTGTTAGGATCAGACAGGCCAACATGGTTGTGACTGAACTACCATTCCTGCCTGTGAAGTAGATCACATAGTTATTGTAGTTTACCTAACCCCCTTTACTAAGCCTCACAATCCGTGTTAGGATCAGACAGGCCAACATGGTTGTGACTGAACTACCATTCCTGCCTGTGAAGTAGATCAAGTAGTTATTGTAGTTTACCTAACCCCCTTTACTAAGCCTCACAATCCGTGCTAGGATCAGACAGGCCAACATGAGTGTGACTGAACTGCCATTCCTGCCTGTGAAGTAGATCACATAGTTATTGTAGTTTACCTAACCCCCTTTACTAAGCCTCACAATCCGTGTTAGGATCAGACAGGCCAACATGGTTGTGACTGAACTGCCATTCCTGCCTGTGAAGTAGATCACATAGTTATTGTAGTTTACCTAACCCCCTTTACTAAGCCTCACAATCCGTGTTAGGATCAGACAGGCCAACATGGTTGTGACTGAACTGCCATTCCTGCCTGTGAAGTAGATCACATAGTTATTGTAGTTTACCTAACCCCCCTTACTAAGCCTCACATTCTGTATTAGGATCAGACATGCCAACATGGTTGTGACTGAACTGTCATTCCTGCCTGTGAAGCAGGACACGTAGTTAATATAGTTTACCTAACCCCCTTACTAAGCCTCACATTCTGTATTAGGATCAGACATGCCAACATGGTTGTGACTGAACTGTCATTCCTGCCTGTGAGCAGGACACGTAGTTAATATAGTTTACCTAACCCCCCTTACTAAGCCTCACATTCTGTATTAGGATCAGACATGCCAACATGGTTGTGACTGAACTGTCATTCCTGCCTGTGAGCAGGACACGTAGTTAATATAGTTTACCTAACCCCCCTTACTAAGCCTCACATTCTGTATTAGGATCAGACATGCCAACATGGTTGTGACTGAACTGTCATTCCTGCCTGTGAAGCAGGACACGTAGTTAATGTAGTTACCTAACCCCTTTTACTAAGCCTCACATTCTGTATTAGGATCAGACATGCCAACATGGTTGTGACTGAACTGTCATTCCTGCCTGTGAAGTAGATCACATAGTTATTGTAGTTTACCTAACCCCCTTTACTAAGCCTCACAATCCGTGTTAGGATCAGACAGGCCAACATGGTTGTGACTGAACTGCCATTCCTGCCTGTGAAGTAGATCAAGTAGTTATTGTAGTTTACCTAACCCCCTTTACTAAGCCTCACAATCTGTGTTAGGATCAGACAGGCCAACATGGTTATGACTGAACTGCCATTCCTGCCTGTGAAGTAGATCACATAGTTATTGTAGTTTACCTAACCCCTTTTACTAAGCTTCATAATCTGTGCTAGGATCAGACAGGCCAACATGGTTGTGACTGAACTGCCATTCCTGCCTGTGAAGTAGATCACATAGTTATTGTAGTTTACCTAACCCCCTTTACTAAGCCTCACAATCCGTGTTAGGATCAGACAGGCCAACATGGTTGTGACTGAACTGCCATTCCTGCCTGTGAAGTAGATCACATAGTTATTGTAGTTTACCTAACCCCCTTTACTAAGCCTCATAATCCGTGTTAGGATCAGACAGGCCAACATGGTTGTGACTGAACTGCCATTCCTGCCTGTGAAGTAGATCACATAGTTATTGTAGTTTATCTAACCCCCTTTACTAAGCCTCACAATCCGTGTTAGGATCAGACAGGCCAACATGGTTGTGACTGAACTGCCATTCCTGCCTGTGAAGTAGATCAAGTAGTTATTGTAGTTTACCTAACCCCCTTTACTAAGCCTCACAATCTGTGTTAGGATCAGACAGGCCAACATGGTTATGACTGAACTGCCATTCCTGCCTGTGAAGTAGATCACATAGTTATTGTAGTTTACCTAACCCCCTTTACTAAGCCTCACAATCCGTGTTAGGATCAGACAGGCCAACATGGTTGTGACTGAACTGCCATTCCTGCCTGTGAAGTAGATTACGTAGTTATTGTAGTTTACCTAACCCCTTTTACTAAGCCTCACAATCTGTGTTAGGATCAGACATGCCAACATGAGTGTGACTAAACTGCCATTCCTGCCTATGAAGTAGGACACGTTGTTAATGTAGTTTACCTAACCCCCTTTACTAAGACTCACATTCTGTGCTAGTATCATACAGGCCAACATGAGTGTGACTGAACTGCCATTCCTGCCTATGAAGTAGGACACGTAGTTAATGTAGTTTACCTAACCTCCTTTACTAAGACTCACAATCTGTGCTAGGATCAGACATGCCAACATGAGTGTGACTGAACTGTCATTCCTGCCTGTGAAGTAGATCACGTAGTTAATGTAGTTACCTAACCCCTTTTACTAAGCCTCATAATCTGTGCTAGGATCAGACAGGCCAACATGAGTGTGACTGAACTGTCATTCCTGCCTGTGAAGTAGATCAAGTAGTTAATGTAGTTACCTAACCCCTTTTACTAAGCCTCACAATCTGTGCTAGGATCAGACAGGCCAACATGAGTGTGACTGAACTGCCATTCCTGCCTGTGAATTAGATCACGTAGTTAATGTAGTTACCTAACCCCCTTTACTAAGCCTCACATTCTGTGCTAGGATCAGAAAGGCCAACATGAGTGTGACTGAACTGTCATTCCTGCCTGTGAAGTAGATCACATAGTTAATTTAGTTACCTAACCCCCTTTACTAAGACTCACAATCTGTGCTAGGATCAGACAGGCCAACATGAGTGTGACTGAACTGTCATTCCTGCCTGTGAAGTAGATCACGTAGTTAATGTAGTTACCTAACCCCCTTTACTAAGACTCACAATCTGTGCTAGGATCAGACAGGCCAACATGAGTGTGACTGAACTGTCATTCCTGCCTGTGAAGTAGATCACGTAGTTAATGTAGTTACCTAACCCCCTTTACTAAGACTCACAATCTGTGCTAGGATCAGACAGGCCAACATGAGTGTGACTGAACTGTCATTCCTGCCTGTGAAGTAGATCACATAGTTAATGTAGTTACCTAACCCCCTTTACTAAGACTCACAATCTGTGCTAGGATCAGACAGGCCAACATGAGTGTGACTGAACTGTCATTCCTGCCTGTGAAGTAGATCACGTAGTTAATGTAGTTACCTAACCCCTTTTACTAAGCCTCATAATCTGTGCTAGGATCAGACAGGCCAACATGAGTGTGACTGAACTGTCATTCCTGCCTGTGAAGTAGATCACGTAGTTAATGTTGTTACCTAACCCCTTTTACTAAGCCTCATAATCTGTGCTAGGATCAGACAGGCCAACATGAGTGTGACTGAACTGTCATTCCTGCCTGTGAAGTAGATCACGTAGTTAATGTAGTTACCTAACCCCTTTTACTAAGCCTCATAATCTGTGCTAGGATCAGACAGGCCAACATGAGTGTGACTGAACTGTCATTCCTGCCTGTGAAGTAGATCACGTAGTTAATGTAGTTACCTAACCTCCTTTACTAAGACTCACAATCTGTGCTAGGATCAGACAGGCCAACATGAGTGTGACTGAACTGTCATTCCTGCCTGTGAAGTAGATCACGTAGTTAATGTAGTTACCTAACCCCTTTTACTAAGCCTCACAATCTGTGCTAGGATCAGACAGGCCAACATGAGTGTGACTGAACTGCCATTCCTGCCTGTGAATTAGATCACGTAGTTAATGTAGTTACCTAACCCCCTTTACTAAGCCTCACATTCTGTGCTAGGATCAGACAGGCCAACATGAGTGTGACTGAACTGTCATTCCTGCCTGTGAAGTAGATCACGTAGTTAATTTAGTTACCTAACCCCCTTTACTAAGACTCACAATCTGTGCTAGGATCAGACAGGCCAACATGAGTGTGACTGAACTGTCATTCCTGCCTGTGAAGTAGATCACGTAGTTAATGTAGTTACCTAACCCCCTTTACTAAGACTCACAATCTGTGCTAGGATCAGACAGGCCAACATGAGTGTGACTGAACTGTCATTCCTGCCTGTGAAGTAGATCACGTAGTTAATGTAGTTACCTAACCCCCTTTACTAAGACTCACAATCTGTGCTAGGATCAGACAGGCCTACATGAGTGTGACTGAACTGTCATTCCTGCCTGTGAAGTAGATCACGTAGTTAATGTAGTTACCTAACCCCCTTTACTAAGACTCACAATCTGTGCTAGGATCAGACAGGCCAACATGAGTGTGACTGAACTGTCATTCCTGCCTGTGAAGTAGATCACGTAGTTAATGTAGTTACCTAACCCCTTTTACTAAGCCTCATAATCTGTGCTAGGATCAGACAGGCCAACATGAGTGTGACTGAACTGTCATTCCTGCCTGTGAAGTAGATCACGTAGTTAATGTAGTTACCTAACCCCTTTTACTAAGCCTCATAATCTGTGCTAGGATCAGACAGGCCAACATGAGTGTGACTGAACTGTCATTCCTGCCTGTGAAGTAGATCACGTAGTTAATGTAGTTACCTAACCCCTTTTACTAAGCCTCATAATCTGTGCTAGGATCAGACAGGCCAACATGAGTGTGACTGAACTGTCATTCCTGCCTGTGAAGTAGATCACGTAGTTAATGTAGTTACCTAACCTCCTTTACTAAGACTCACAATCTGTGCTAGGATCAGACAGGCCAACATGAGTGTGACTGAACTGTCATTCCTGCCTGTGAAGTAGATCACGTAGTTAATGTAGTTACCTAACCCCTTTTACTAAGCCTCATAATCTGTGCTAGGATCAGACAGGCCAACATGAGTGTGACTGAACTGTCATTCCTGCCTGTAAAGTAGATCAAGTAGTTAATGTAGTTACCTAACCCCTTTTACTAAGCCTCACAATCTGTGCTAGGATCAGACAGGCCAACATGAGTGTGACTGAACTGCCATTCCTGCCTGTGAATTAGATCACGTAGTTAATGTAGTTACCTAACCCCCTTTACTAAGCCTCACATTCTCTGCTAGGATCAGACATGCCAACATGAGTGTGACTGAACTGTCATTCCTGCCTGTGAAGTAGATCAAGTAGTTAATGTAGTTACCTAACCCCTTTTACTAAGCCTCCCAATCTGTGCTAGAATCAGACAGGCCAACATGAGTGTGACTGAACTGCCATTCCTGCCTGTGAATTAGATCACGTAGTTAATGTAGTTACCTAACCCCCTTTACTAAGCCTCACATTCTCTGCTATCATCAGACATGCCAACATGAGTGTGACTGAACGGCCATTCCTGCCTGTGAAGTAGATCACGTAGTTAATGTAGTTACCTAACCCCCTTTACTAAGCTTCACAATCTGTGCTAGGATCAGACAGGCCAACATGAGTGTGACTGAACTGTCATTCCTGCCTGTGAAGTAGATCACGTAGTTAATGTAGTTACCTAACCCCTTTTACTAAGCTTCACAATCTGTGCTAGGATCAGACATGCCAACATGAGTGTGACTGAACTGCCATTCCTGCCTGTGAAGTAGATCACGTAGTTAATGTAGTTACCTAACCCCTTTTACTAAGCCTCACAATCTGTGCTAGGATCAGACAGGCCAACATGAGTGTGACTGAACTGTCATTCCTGCCTGTGAAGTAGATCACGTAGTTAATGTAGTTACCTAACCCCTTTTACTAAGCCTCACAATCCGTGTTAGGATCAGACAGGCCAACATGAGTGTGACTGAACTGCCATTCCTGCCTGTGAAGTAGATCACGTAGTTAATGTAGTTACCTAACCCCTTTTACTAAGCCTCACAATCTGTGCTAGGATCAGACAGGCCAACATGAGTGTGACTGAACTGTCATTCCTGCCTGTGAAGTAGATCACGTAGTTAATGTAGTTACCTAACCCCTTTTACTAAGCCTCATAATCTGTGCTAGGATCAGACAGGCCAACATGAGTGTGACTGAACTGTCATTCCTGCCTGTGAAGTAGATCACGTAGTTAATGTAGTTACCTAACCCCTTTTACTAAGCCTCATAATCCGTGTTAGGATCAGACAGGCCAACATGAGTGTGACTGAACTGCCATTCCTGCCTGTGAAGTAGATCACGTAGTTAATGTAGTTACCTAACCCCTTTTACTAAGCCTCACAATCTGTGCTAGGATCAGACAGGCCAACATGAGTGTGACTGAACTGTCATTCCTGCCTGTGAAGTAGATCAAGTAGTTAATGTAGTTACCTAACCCCTTTTACTAAGCCTCACAATCTGTGCTAGGATCAGACAGGCCAACATGAGTGTGACTGAACTGTCATTCCTGCCTGTGAAGTAGATCACATAGTTATTGTAGTTTACCTAACCCCCTTTACTAAGCCTCACAATCTGTGCTAGGATCAGACAGGCCAACATGAGTGTGACTGAACTGTCATTCCTGCCTGTGAAGTAGATCACGTAGTTAATTTAGTTACCTAACCCCCTTTACTAAGACTCACAATCTGTGCTAGGATCAGACAGGCCAACATGAGTGTGACTGAACTGTCATTCCTGCCTGTGAAGTAGATCACGTAGTTAATGTAGTTACCTAACCCCCTTTACTAAGACTCACAATCTGTGCTAGGATCAGACAGGCCAACATGAGTGTGACTGAACTGTCATTCCTGCCTGTGAAGTAGATCACGTAGTTAATGTAGTTACCTAACCCCCTTTACTAAGACTCACAATCTGTGCTAGGATCAGACAGGCCAACATGAGTGTGACTGAACTGTCATTCCTGCCTGTGAAGTAGATCACATAGTTAATGTAGTTACCTAACCCCCTTTACTAAGACTCACAATCTGTGCTAGGATCAGACAGGCCAACATGAGTGTGACTGAACTGTCATTCCTGCCTGTGAAGTAGATCACGTAGTTAATGTAGTTACCTAACCCCTTTTACTAAGCCTCATAATCTGTGCTAGGATCAGACAGGCCAACATGAGTGTGACTGAACTGTCATTCCTGCCTGTGAAGTAGATCACGTAGTTAATGTTGTTACCTAACCCCTTTTACTAAGCCTCATAATCTGTGCTAGGATCAGACAGGCCAACATGAGTGTGACTGAACTGTCATTCCTGCCTGTGAAGTAGATCACGTAGTTAATGTAGTTACCTAACCCCTTTTACTAAGCCTCATAATCTGTGCTAGGATCAGACAGGCCAACATGAGTGTGACTGAACTGTCATTCCTGCCTGTGAAGTAGATCACGTAGTTAATGTAGTTACCTAACCTCCTTTACTAAGACTCACAATCTGTGCTAGGATCAGACAGGCCAACATGAGTGTGACTGAACTGTCATTCCTGCCTGTGAAGTAGATCACGTAGTTAATGTAGTTACCTAACCCCTTTTACTAAGCCTCACAATCTGTGCTAGGATCAGACAGGCCAACATGAGTGTGACTGAACTGCCATTCCTGCCTGTGAATTAGATCACGTAGTTAATGTAGTTACCTAACCCCCTTTACTAAGCCTCACATTCTGTGCTAGGATCAGACAGGCCAACATGAGTGTGACTGAACTGTCATTCCTGCCTGTGAAGTAGATCACGTAGTTAATTTAGTTACCTAACCCCCTTTACTAAGACTCACAATCTGTGCTAGGATCAGACAGGCCAACATGAGTGTGACTGAACTGTCATTCCTGCCTGTGAAGTAGATCACGTAGTTAATGTAGTTACCTAACCCCCTTTACTAAGACTCACAATCTGTGCTAGGATCAGACAGGCCAACATGAGTGTGACTGAACTGTCATTCCTGCCTGTGAAGTAGATCACGTAGTTAATGTAGTTACCTAACCCCCTTTACTAAGACTCACAATCTGTGCTAGGATCAGACAGGCCAACATGAGTGTGACTGAACTGTCATTCCTGCCTGTGAAGTAGATCACGTAGTTAATGTAGTTACCTAACCCCCTTTACTAAGACTCACAATCTGTGCTAGGATCAGACAGGCCAACATGAGTGTGACTGAACTGTCATTCCTGCCTGTGAAGTAGATCACGTAGTTAATGTAGTTACCTAACCCCTTTTACTAAGCCTCATAATCTGTGCTAGGATCAGACAGGCCAACATGAGTGTGACTGAACTGTCATTCCTGCCTGTGAAGTAGATCACGTAGTTAATGTAGTTACCTAACCCCTTTTACTAAGCCTCATAATCTGTGCTAGGATCAGACAGGCCAACATGAGTGTGACTGAACTGTCATTCCTGCCTGTGAAGTAGATCACGTAGTTAATGTAGTTACCTAACCCCTTTTACTAAGCCTCATAATCTGTGCTAGGATCAGACAGGCCAACATGAGTGTGACTGAACTGTCATTCCTGCCTGTGAAGTAGATCACGTAGTTAATGTAGTTACCTAACCTCCTTTACTAAGACTCACAATCTGTGCTAGGATCAGACAGGCCAACATGAGTGTGACTGAACTGTCATTCCTGCCTGTGAAGTAGATCACGTAGTTAATGTAGTTACCTAACCCCTTTTACTAAGCCTCATAATCTGTGCTAGGATCAGACAGGCCAACATGAGTGTGACTGAACTGTCATTCCTGCCTGTAAAGTAGATCAAGTAGTTAATGTAGTTACCTAACCCCTTTTACTAAGCCTCACAATCTGTGCTAGGATCAGACAGGCCAACATGAGTGTGACTGAACTGCCATTCCTGCCTGTGAATTAGATCACGTAGTTAATGTAGTTACCTAACCCCCTTTACTAAGCCTCACATTCTCTGCTAGGATCAGACATGCCAACATGAGTGTGACTGAACTGTCATTCCTGCCTGTGAAGTAGATCAAGTAGTTAATGTAGTTACCTAACCCCTTTTACTAAGCCTCCCAATCTGTGCTAGAATCAGACAGGCCAACATGAGTGTGACTGAACTGCCATTCCTGCCTGTGAATTAGATCACGTAGTTAATGTAGTTACCTAACCCCCTTTACTAAGCCTCACATTCTCTGCTATCATCAGACATGCCAACATGAGTGTGACTGAACGGCCATTCCTGCCTGTGAAGTAGATCACGTAGTTAATGTAGTTACCTAACCCCCTTTACTAAGCTTCACAATCTGTGCTAGGATCAGACAGGCCAACATGAGTGTGACTGAACTGTCATTCCTGCCTGTGAAGTAGATCACGTAGTTAATGTAGTTACCTAACCCCTTTTACTAAGCTTCACAATCTGTGCTAGGATCAGACATGCCAACATGAGTGTGACTGAACTGCCATTCCTGCCTGTGAAGTAGATCACGTAGTTAATGTAGTTACCTAACCCCTTTTACTAAGCCTCACAATCTGTGCTAGGATCAGACAGGCCAACATGAGTGTGACTGAACTGTCATTCCTGCCTGTGAAGTAGATCACGTAGTTAATGTAGTTACCTAACCCCTTTTACTAAGCCTCACAATCCGTGTTAGGATCAGACAGGCCAACATGAGTGTGACTGAACTGCCATTCCTGCCTGTGAAGTAGATCACGTAGTTAATGTAGTTACCTAACCCCTTTTACTAAGCCTCACAATCTGTGCTAGGATCAGACAGGCCAACATGAGTGTGACTGAACTGTCATTCCTGCCTGTGAAGTAGATCACGTAGTTAATGTAGTTACCTAACCCCTTTTACTAAGCCTCATAATCTGTGCTAGGATCAGACAGGCCAACATGAGTGTGACTGAACTGTCATTCCTGCCTGTGAAGTAGATCACGTAGTTAATGTAGTTACCTAACCCCTTTTACTAAGCCTCATAATCCGTGTTAGGATCAGACAGGCCAACATGAGTGTGACTGAACTGCCATTCCTGCCTGTGAAGTAGATCACGTAGTTAATGTAGTTACCTAACCCCTTTTACTAAGCCTCACAATCTGTGCTAGGATCAGACAGGCCAACATGAGTGTGACTGAACTGTCATTCCTGCCTGTGAAGTAGATCAAGTAGTTAATGTAGTTACCTAACCCCTTTTACTAAGCCTCACAATCTGTGCTAGGATCAGACAGGCCAACATGAGTGTGACTGAACTGCCATTCCTACCTGTGAAGTAGATCACATAGTTATTGTAGTTTACCTAACCCCCTTTACTAAGCCTCACAATCTGTGCTAGGATCAGACAGGCCAACATGAGTGTGACTGAACTGCCATTCCTGCCTGTGAAGTAGATCACATAGTTATTGTAGTTTACCTAACCCCTTTTACTAAGCCTCACAATCTGTGCTAGGATCAGACAGGCCAACATGAGTGTGACTGAACTGCCATTCCTGCCTGTGAAGTAGATCACATAATTATTGTAGTTTACCTAACCCCTTTTACTAAGCCTCACAATCTGTGCTAGGATCAGACAGGCCAACATGAGTGTGACTGAACTGCCATTCCTGCCTGTGAAGTAGATCACATAGTTATTGTAGTTTACCTAACCCCCTTTACTAAGCCTCACAATCTGTGCTAGGATCAGACAGGCCAACATGAGTGTGACTGAACTGCCATTCCTGCCTGTGAAGTAGATCACGTAGTTAATGTAGTTACCTAACCCCTTTTACTAAGCCTCACAATCCGTGTTAGGATCAGACAGGCCAACATGACTGGACTGAACTGCCATTCCTGCCTGTGAAGTAGATCACGTAGTTAATGTAGTTACCTAACCCCTTTTACTAAGCTTCACAATCTGTGCTAGGATCAGACAGGCCAACATGAGTGTGACTGAACTGCCATTCCTGCCTGTGAAGTAGGACACTTGGTTAATGTAGTTTACCTGACCCCCTTCACTAAGCCACACATTCTGTGCTAGGATCAGACATGCCAACATGAGTGTGACTGAACTGCCATTCCTGCCTGTGAATTAAATCACGTAGTTAATGTAGTTACCTAACCCCTCTTACTAAGCCTCACAATTTATGTTAGGATCAGACAGGCCAACCTTGTGTTTGACAGAACAACCATTAGTTGAATGGGCAAAAATCATCCAAATAACTTAGGCTGTGAATGTGTAATATTTAAGGTAGTAAAGTATGTTTTAACTCAAGCATTATTCAGGGAATTCTGGATAATCTGTATTTAAAATTGGAATGATTGACTTATATAATTAATATATATATATATATATATATATATATTTTTTTACATCAAGTAAAATAGTTTCAGTTTATTATCACACATTCAGATACTTTGGACTTCGTCAATGAACGGTTTATTTTTCTTTACATTTTCAATTAGTAATTACGATAACACCCTTAGGGCCACAAAGGCAAATGGAGGCAGAAAGATTCTTAGAGAAAAGTTGAAAAATTAATTCTAAATTATTTTCTCCCTTATAAGTGTCGTTATAAAATATACAGTCCTGAATACCACAAATTACAAATTGTCCCTTATAAACACTAAAATCCGATAAAAATTGTGCAATCTCGGTAATTGAAAAACTACACATCATAGATTAACTGCAGAAACATTTTCATTCATAATATATCTGAACAGTAAGGAACAATGCCGGTGTTATCTCAGTCCTTTGATAATGCTAAAGACCTCATTCACTCACTTAAGCGAACTGCACTTAAGCATGTTCTTGCAAAAGCAGTTCTGTTTTCTAATTGGCCAAATTCATTTCTCGTGGTGTGGGTGATACAAGTAACGACAGTCTACGAGTTGCTGCTACTGCACACCTACGTGTACCACCTTCGCCGGTATTACACCATCTTTGCCAGTTTCGGCCTAATTTGTTCCTTTATTAAATATACTTAAATGTTCACTGTTCTATGCATGAAGATTAACATAATTTCTAAATTTTTACATTTACTAACTAAATTTAATTCGTTTTTAATTTAACTTACAACTACCAAAGTTGTAAGTTTGGATTGCGGCTCCAATTTATATTTTAAATACTATTTTTTGTTTACTTTAAATAAGAAGATTTTTAGTTTGAGTTGAAATTTAAAGTAAAGAAAGCTTATTTTATTTTCAAGAATTTTATGATTTTATTTTTACAGTTTGATGACAAGAATAGTCAGGAAAGTACGTGCACCGACAATACCGTCAAACATCATCAGTCTCCACTACTTCAGTGGTTCATCATCTTCTCCACATCTCCCCCAAAACAAGGCACCTTGTTCCCTCCCCTACCCAATAAACGGCGAGGCTCTTCACACCTTCTACAAGACGTTCTGGCCCTGCTTCGATCAACTTTGCAGATACAGCATTGAGGAATACACAACAAATAAAGTTATTTTAGTCGCCAATTTATTGTCTGTCCTTTTATGTAATATTGTTCCAGCACTGATTTTATTGTTTTTACGCTAAAAGTAAGATAACACGCAGTTCTTGATGACTTGACGATTAAAGGACATTAATTGTTGTTGCGAGTGATAGTAGGATATTTTACAATATCTATAAAATGTATAATATATTGTAATGTATACATTGAAATGTATAGTGTATCTAGCATTACTTATTAGTTACCCTATGATACTATTACTAAACATCTTTCTATTTTGCGTATGATACTAAGTAATTTCTTTCAATTAAAAAACAAAAAGTACTTTATCTAACCTTGCCTCCACATATCTACTATCTATTATCAAAGATATAATTTAATATTCATTTTAATTTATTATTACTTAAAAATGTAGGTTTTTATCTTATATCTATCAGAATATAATTCTATTCATATAAATAAAACAGTTATTTTTAGATATATTTTCGATAAAGCAGAAACAAGAACACTGTTTTCTGAGCTGTCAGAACCACAAAGAACGATTATAGAGTGGCTGCCGTAAGTGCTATCGGGTGGCACATGATTTGCACCTCTGTATATAGAGGAAGTTTTTATCTTATAGATTTGCAGATAAAAGAATAAATCCTCGCTTTTTTACTCTTGATATACTTTACAATTTTGTCAATTTATACATATAGAATCTCCTCCAGTTTCTTATGTGTGACATTTTCAAAGACGATCTGTAAAACACCTTTTTATTTATTCTTTCGTGAAAATTGTTCTTCAAACTTAAAATTAACTTATAAAGGTAATTTATTTAGTTATTGGTCCAAATTTAATTTAAATACTTATTTTATTCTAATATGGTTACTGTACAAAAGTTGTAGAAACATTTTTAAACATTTAATTTATTTTTACATTACATATAACAATGTTTGCCAGTCATAATGACTACGTAAATTTAAATAGTTTATACAATCTCGTTAAAATTGCATAACAAATTAAACCGTAATGTTGTTTAATTTTATATAACTGTATAAATGTTTAATATATAAACTGTAAATTGTTCATGTAAAGATAAGTTACTTTGGCATATTTTTCATAGTGTTTTCTTTACCTTTAGAATCTTCATTAGTTTCCAAGTTGAACTATATTTACAGAGTATATAAAAATAATAAACTAATATTCAAATAATATAAAAAGATGTATGAAATTTATTATTGTATTTTATTGCTTCTCCTTCAAAACATCAATAAATTACTTTTTACAATAAGCCTGCATTAAAATAAATTACTTTTTTGTAGTATTATAGTGTGATATTGAACTTTATCAGCGATATAAAATACAATAATAATAATAATGTAACAATAATAAACTACTAATAAAATACAACAACAATATAAAATTCAATTTCATTAACTACAGTTTAATTAATTGTCTTGTCATTAATGTTAACCACAATCAACTCATTATATGCAAAATATTAAGTAAATTCTAACCACCCTTATAGCAAACAATAAATTAAATTTTAATGGATAAATTTTAATCGTGTTTCAGAGCGTGTTTGATCACTTCAAATGTTGTTGATGCACTAACCTTTCGTACCAAAGTAGGGGATATCAAAAATACCATAAGCTAAACAATATTTGTAAAATACACACCACATGTTACTTGCAGATAAAAGTAAGCCAGAATTTTGCAGTAAATTGGCATCTTTCCAACCTTTGAGAATGGTGGAAAAATGGGAGGCGTTGTGGAAACTAATCCAAAGTCGTTAGAAATCACTTAACCTGGATTGTCGATTAGTTAACAATCGCAAACTCGTCCTTGTCTTTACGAAAACTCATTTCAACAAAACTAACATCCATTTATTAAGCGTAGATAAATGACTACATTTTACTTAGCAAATATATCTACAATGAGGAGTAGAAGTGAAAAAAGTCGTAATTTCTTAATGGAAGTAACGCTTTATTAATGTAACAAACGATATATTTGTTATTCATTACATCATTTATACAGATGTAGTGCTTACATCAAGGCTGGATGGGTTTCAAACACGAGAATAATAAATCATCATTGTTGCACAGGGCTTATAAAACCCTGTGACACACAAGTCACGTCTCTTCCAGCTAACTGATAGGAACTTGATTCATTTCTCTCCAGCACACATAAACAGGTCTCATGTGACACATGTAACATACATCGAACACACACAAGGATAAGCACACATAGACTACCCACACATTACTGTTGCTTTGTATTTACGTTAACCGGCCCACCATCGCCTATAAACATCCGATGGTGAAATAACACACGAAACCCACATACAGGCAACATGGAAACCCACATAGAGGCTCACATACGGAGTCACATTCAGGCCCAAATACAGGGTCACATAGAGCCTCATATTCAGGCTCACACTCGTAGAGACAATAATATAAATTCAGGCTCATAGAGGCCCACATACAGGGCTACATATCGACCCCATACAGGGTTACATAAAGGTGCTGATTTATTTATATACAGTGCTTTATGTATATACAGGGTTATATACAGTGCTGCACAAAGGCCATAAACAGGGCTACAAAGATGCCACTTACAAGACTACATAGAGGCCACACACATGTTTATATAGAGGCCACATACAAGCTACATAGAGGCCACATACAGGGCTACAAAGAGACCACGTACAGGGTTACACAGAGGCCACATACAAGGCTATACAGATGCCACATACAGGGCTACACAGAGGCCACATACAGGGTTTTATAGAGGCCCACATACAGGACTGCACAGAGGCAAACATACAGGGCTACATAGAGGCAACATACAAGGCTACATAGAGGCAACATACAATGTTACATAGAGGCCACATACAGAGCTATATAGAGGCCAACATACAGGGCTACACAGAGACCAACATACATGGCTACATAGAGGCCACATACAGGGATACAAATAGGCCACATACAGAGCTATATAGAGGCCAAAATACACGGTTACATAGAGGCAACATACAGGGCTACATAGAGGTCACATACAAGGCTACATAGATACCCCATACAGGGTTACATAGAGGCCACATACATGGTTACATAGAAGCAACATACAAGACTACATAGAAGCCACATACAGGGCTACATAGAGGCCAACAAACAGGGCTACATAGAGCCCACATACAAGGCTACATAGAGGTCACATTGTACCGGGTATTTTGACCGGTACATTTCGTTTTTTCGTCGTTGTCTGCCAGGCTGCCTGAGATCGCTCATGCCCTGCGATTCGCGTAATTTGGTGGCCGTTGGCCCGGTTTCGTTCGTTCCTGGGTCCAGCTTCGGTCAGGTTGGCCTGTCTTCAGTTGTCTTGTGCTGCCTGCAGAATTTCGTTATGCGAGGCTAAAGGCACCTAAAACGCAAGTGTTCATTTTGTAAGTTTTAATATCTAATCACCCTTTTGGTGAGAATATTTTGTTACAATAATATTAATCGTTCTTGCTTGTGTTTTCAGAGTTTTGTTAAATTTCGTGTTCTTTGTCTAGATGTTTCTCAGACTAGGTTAAAGCCATGTGCTCAATGTTACAGTTTTACCAGTAATTGCTTTATTATATCTTGTTTTATTTTCAATTGTAATTCTGTATAATGTTTATTGAGCCTTTTTTCAGTTGGAGACCGATTTACCATTTTTTGTTCTTTGCCAATAACCTAGCCTATCTGTGTAATTTGATTTTCATGTTATAACATATTGCTCCTGTTCTATAGCCTAGTTTTCAGTTTGTCATTTTTAGTTCCATATACGTCTTTTATAATTTGTTGATTTGTAATTTGTTTTAAATCTGAGTTTCCTACATAATTATTCATAGCCTAAAGTTAATTTTTCACTGTCTTGTTTGCTCCACTCATGTTCTTGTTTGTCTCTTCATGTTAAGTTTTGTTAAATCAGGCACCCTTATAATTAAGTGTTATGTGTAATATTTTTGTTGTTGTGGCTGGACTGTTGTTAATGTGCTGTGGTTGCCTTGCAGTCCAGGGTCCTTGAGTAGGACGTTTCACCCTCAGCCGGCCGTCCGGGGATTGCCGACCATTCTGCACTGCTAGCCTGGCCTGAGGACCATGTTGGAGCCTGGAGGCGCCCGCTACCCGCTCTACATCTTTGTGGTATAAGTCTCCTGTCCTCAGGTCAGTGTATTCCATGTTGTTTTCCCGGCGGCTGAGCTGGGGGTTTTGCTGTTTAAATATTTATAAAAAAAAAAGGAAATATAAAAGAAGAAAAAAAGTTTGTGGAACTGTTTAATTTGTGCCTAGGCCTAAAACTGGGACAAAGTGATTGATGAAACAGCCATGGGGACTTATATTTTTTTTTTATTTAAAAAAAAGGAAAAGCTTTAAAATACACAAAGATTTTTTTATCTTTGTGTATTTTATTTATACAGAGCTTTCCTTTATTTTTCTACGTATTACCAAGACACCTTGACGGTAGGTCGGCCAACCAGGGCCTACTAACTGGCAAACACCCACCGTCAACAACCAAGAGAGAAAAATTTTTTTTTTTTTTTTTTTTTTTTTATAAATATTTAAACAGCAAAACCCCCAGCTCAGCCGCCGGGAAAACAACATGGAATACACTGACCTGAGGACAGGAGACTTATACCACAAAGATGTAGAGCGGTGGTCGGGGCGCCCGCTACCCGCTCTACATCTTTGTGGTATAAGTCTCCTGTCCTCAGGTCAGTGTATTCCATGTTGTTTTCCCGGCGGCTGAGCTGGGGGTTTTGCTGTTTAAATATTTATATATATATAAAAAAAAAAAAAAATGTTTTCTCTCTTGGTTGTTGACGGTGGGTGTTTGCCAGTTAGTAGGCCCTGGTTGGCCGACCTACCGTCAAGGTGTCTTGGTAATACGTACAAAAATAAAGGAACAAATAAATAATTATTTAAAAAGAATAACAATTAGAAAACCAAATAAATAATTTAACTTATAATAAAAAAAAAAAAAAAAACCTAGGCAATCCGCTTGGTTACTTTGTTGAATGGGTTTCGTGGGTGGATTGGAGTGGTCGGCAGTGGCTCGGTAGGCTGAGGGTTTTGTTCGTCTTGGACCCTGGAGTTGTCGTTTTTTGTGTATATTGTTGAGAATTGTTGCGTTAGAGATGGCCTATCTGCAGAATGTTGCCCTCCTGGTGAAGGAGGAGTTGATATTTGAGTTGAGGTCGCGTGGTGTGACTCCGGAGGGTGATGTTCTGAATCTCCGGAGGTTGCTGCGGGAGCAGTTGTCCGCGGGTACGGCGGTGGATTGGTCTGATCTACTGGAGGTTGGTGATGAGTTGTCTGTTTGTAAGCGCAAGGTGGAAGATTGGGAAGGGGTTTTGGAAGATCTGCAGTTTGAACCTCCAGTAGGTCGTGACCGGGCCTGCCGCCTTGCACGTTTGGGGCATCTGCTTGCCCGTTTAAGGCTGATCAACCGGGCACCGGGGTTGGAACCGTCGGATAGGGCGTGGATCTTGGAGAGTGTGGCTAGGCTGGATGAGATTTTTCAGGCACTCTCCGGGTCTACGACTCCTACGGGTCTGGGTCAGCGGCCTAATTTCGCGCTGTCGCCTAATGTGTCGAGGTCGCAGGCTGAGACAACGGCTCTCACTGTGCCTGAGGTTCCTTCTGAGCCTGCAGGCGTTTCTGTTGAGGTTGCTTGTGGTTCGGCTCCAGCTGCCGTTCCTTCTGCTTCTTTGTCTTCACCTGCTCTTCTGCAGCTGAGCTACCACAAGCTACCTAACCCTCTCACGCCTATGATCCAGAATCTCCCTGTGATCGATGGGATGGATCCTGAGGAGCTTCTTAAGTTTCTGGTGGCCTTTCTCAGACTTAGTGAGATGCCCGGCATGCAGGCTGGGGACTTGCTTCGTCTGATTTTCCCGTATTGCAGAGGTCCCGTTGGGGAGTTGCTGAGTTCTGTCTTGGCCAGTGATGCCTCGGTGGACTTGTTCCATCAAGAGTTGCTGTCATCGTTTCTTCCCATTCGACTCAGGGAGAGGATGGTCATGGACAGATTTTATCGGTCGCAGGGTAGGGGCGAGTCTCTGGCAGCCTATGTCTCTTCAGTCAAGGAAGCTCGGCAAGCGTTGCGCCTCACACTCTCTGAAGCTGACACCGTTCGTGTCATCCTGGATGGCATTTCTCCCGAAGAACGGTGCAGATTGGTTTTTGCTGGTGTTCCTTCGACTTTTCGGGAGCTGCATCAGCTGTGCATTGTTTCGCGCAGCGTGCAGTTCTCAGACCAGCAAGGGAGGGATCATGAGAGTCATCGTGCTCTCCCCACCCGTCGACCGGCTATGTCTTTAGGTGTGAGTCAGCCAGTGGAGGGTCGTGGTTCTCGGCCTCCTGTTGTGTGCTTTGCTTGTGGCCAGCCTGGTCACATTCGTCGTGACTGTCCACGTGCTGGAGGTCGTGGGGCGGGAAACGCTCAGCGCGGGGGGTTGCCTCCACAGTAGCTCCCCGTGTTGTTGCGAGTGACCGTGGCCATTTGCCTTTGACACGTGCCCATAGCAGGAGTGTCGGGGATTTTTCGGGCCTTGCTGGTATGGCTTCCCTTGGACTTAGTGCGGTCACCTCGGTGTGTCCTGGCGTTTTTGTATCTTTTGGTGGTACGGTGTGTCGAGCCCTTCTTGATTCTGGTTCGGCATGCAGTATTATCAGCCTTTCTCTTTTTGAGTCCCTTGACGCCTTAGGACTTGTCAGGCACACCGAGTCTTCTTCTATTACATGCTGGACGGCCTCCCAAACTCCTCTACCTATAATTCTAAAGGCGTTTTTCCATTTTAAGATTGAAGGATTTTCCTGGAGGTGGGGTTTTCTTGTTGCCAAGGACCTGGCGGTTTCTTGTATCCTAGGGGCAGACTTTATCTCTAAAAGTGGTATGGTGCTTGACCTCCAGAAGCGCCAGATGTTTTTCAAGTTCAATCGGCGAGTTTTGGTGCCTCTAGTAGGTGATTCTGACTGCCCTCCTGCAGTCAGAGAGGTGGGTTGTGAGCCCGAACAACCCAAGGTGGATCCAGTTGGTCATCTCCCCCCTGAGCAGGCGGAGGCCATTAGGAGGCTGTGTTTGCGGTTTCCTGATGTGCTTACGCCGGAGCTTGGGGTCACTTCTCTTCTGGAGTATGAGATCCACCTCACCGATTCTCAGCCAGTTAGAAGTCATCCGTACAAACTTGCTCCCCCAAAGATGGAGGTTATGAGGGCTATGATTGAAGATCTTCTGAGCAAGGGTGTGATTGAACCGTCTCGTTCCGCTTATGCCAGTCCAGCTTTTCTTGTGCCCAAGCCTAATGGTAAGTCTAGGCTTGTGATGGATTATCGGAGGCTCAACGCTAAGGTCGCTATTGATGCTACCTCTACCTGATTTGCATTCTGCGTTTGATTGGTTCGGTAAGGCTAAGTTTTTCAGTGTGTTTGATTTGAACCAGGACTACCATCAGATTCCATTGAAGAAGGAATCACGGCCTATGACTAGCTTCTGTGTTCCCTGGAATCTTTACCAGTTCACTAGGGTTCCTATGGGTCTTGCTGTGGGTGCCCAGACTCTTACTCGTCTGCTTGATTCCATCTTCTATGATGTGAAATTCAAGTTTGTTTTCAATTACCTGGACGATCTTCTTGTCTACAGTGAGACTTTCGGGGAACACATGCAACATCTGGAGGAAGTTCTTAGTCGCCTCAAATCAGCTGGCCTTACCGTCAATCCAGAGAAAGCCACTTTTGCTCGTCCTGAGATTTCTTTTCTGGGTCATCTTATCTCTTCTCGAGGCGTCTGCATAGATCCTGCGAGGACCCAGGGCATTCGGGATTTTCCTCCTCCCAGAGATACCAAGGGGATTGCCCGTTTTGTGGGGATGGTGAATTTTTACCGTCGCTTCATCCCTAACGTGGCCGAGCTTGCTGCCCCGTTGAACGAGCTGCGAAAGAAAGGTGTCCCTTTTGTGTGGGGCCAAGCTCAGCAGACTGCCTTTGATGCTCTCAAGGAGGCTATCATGCAACCTCCTGTCCTGCGTATGCCTGATTTCAGCAGAGAATTTATTCTTCAGACTGATGCCTCCTCCTCCGCCATTGCTGCTGTTCTTTCTCAGGAGTTTGATGGGGTCAGGCAGCCCATCGCTTTTGCTTCGAGGACGTTGTCTCACCAGGAACAGAAAGCTTCTTCCATCTATGAGTTAGAGTGTCTGGCTGTTGTCTTTGGTAAGGACAAGTTTCGGCGTTTCTTGGAACACGCTGAGTTCTTGCTGGAGACTGACAATCAGGCACTATCTTGGCTTCTTGCCCATCCCCGACAGCTTGGGAAAATTGGTCGCTGGGTGGTCAAAATTTCTGCCTTTAAGTTCCGAGTTCAACATCTTAGGGGTACTCAGAATGTCATCGCGGATGCTCTTTCCCGCATGTATCACGAACCCAGTGATCCACCGACTGAGGCTGTTGCTCAGTGTGGTGCTGTGCTTCTGGATTTTCCTCTGGCTTTTGAAGACCTACTGTCCCATCAGCAGAAAGATCCCGAGCTGTCAGTCATCTTAGGTGAGCTTCAAGAGGGAGGTGCCCACCCTCCCTATTTTCTGTCCAAAGGGGTACTCTGTTGCCGTCCTCGACAGAGGGGTGAACCCCGTGTAGTGCTGCCTAGTCATCTAGTACCGATGGTCTTTCAATATTATCACTCTTCTCTTGTGGGCGGTCATCTTGGCATTCATAAGACCATCGCTAAGATTCGTAGGTACTTCATCTGGAAGGGCATGGACCGGGATGTTGCGGGCAGAGTGCGGGCTTGTCACCTGTGCTCTCTCAGCAAGCCTAGTCAGAATGCAAGGTTAGGGTTGTTATCTTCTGAGGTGGCCGAGCGTCCTTTTGAGAAGGTGTTCATCGACTACGTGGGTCCTTTTCCCCGTAGCAAGTCAGGGAGCTCCTACCTACTTGTTTGTGTGGATGCTTTCTCGAAGTTCGTTTGGCTTTTCCCACTTCGGAGTGCTACGGCTAAGCTCACCATCCGTGCTCTCCAGTCCCAACTCTTCCAGCACTTTGGTGTGCCTTCCACTCTTGTGTCCGACAACGGTAGCCAGTTTACCTCACACGAGTTTCGTAGGTTCTGTTTTGGCAATGGTATCAGGCATGTGACTACCTCTCCTTATTACCCACAGCCTTCTCATGCAGAGCGGTTCAACCGCAATCTTCGGTCTGCCCTTATTACCTTCCATGCTGAGAAGCAGAACACCTGGGATGAGAGTCTCTCTTGGCTCCAGCTTGCTTTCAATTCTTCCAAGCATGAGAGTCACAATGCCACTCCCTTCGAGATTCTACATGGCTACCCTCCTAACAACCCTTTGGCCAACTTGTAGAGGCTAGAGGATCTTCTACCTACGCCAGGTGCCACTGACGTAGTGTCCACGTGGCGGGCTGCTCGGCGCAACCTGCTACGTGCTAGAGAGAGAGAGTAAGGAGGAGGTATGATAAGGGTCGTACTCCTAACCCTTTTCAGGTTGGAGATCTGGTTCTTTGTCAGGCTCACCCGG
The DNA here is from genome assembly GCA_035578905.1 of Stictocephala bisonia. Taxonomy (NCBI): domain Eukaryota; kingdom Metazoa; phylum Arthropoda; class Insecta; order Hemiptera; family Membracidae; genus Stictocephala; species Stictocephala bisonia. Next base: position 647,188 of record JAQJVL010000284.1, read on the forward strand.
TCAGTTCGGCCGCGGAACGAAGAGCTGCAAAGTTGTGCTATCGGTGGTCTGGTCCCCACCGCATCGACAGGTTTTTGTCACCGGTGACTGCTCTGCTGGTTGATCCCCAGTCAGGCAGGGTGTTCAGGAAAGCCCATGTGTCCCAGCTTAAGGCTTTCCGGGGAACGGTTGGTCCAGGAGTTGGTGTTCCTGGGGGTTTCTTGGGGCAAAGAGATTGATCACCTCTGCGCCCTAGGTGGCTGTTCTGAGAGAGTCTTTTTCTCTCTTTTCTTGTCGGGCCCGACAGTCAGGGTAGTTTGCTCCCTGTTCGAGGGGTTTCCCCTCTTAGTTTCTCTTGGGCGTCCTTGGAACACCACTCTTCGGAGGTCTTCTTCGTCTTCTGTTTGGTTCCCTGAGGTACCGAGTTTTCTCCCCTGCCTGGGTGTGTTGAGTTTTGCAGAGGGAGGTTGTACCGGGTCTTTTGACCGGTACATTTCGTTTTTTTCGTCGTTGTCTGCCAGGCTGCCTGAGATCGCTCATGCCCTGCGATTCGCGTAACTTGGTGGCCGTTGGCCCGGTTTCGTTCGTTCCTGGGTCCAGCTTCGGTCAGGTTGGCCTGTCTTCAGTTGTCTTGTGCTGCCTGCAGAATTTCGTTATGCGAGGCTAAAGGCACCTAAAACGTAAGTGTTCATTTTGTAAGTTTTAATATCTAATCACCCTTTTGGTGAGAATATTTTGTTACAATAATATTAATCGTTCTTGCTTGTGTTTTCAGAGTTTTGTTAAATTTCGTGTTCTTTGTCTAGATGTTTCTCAGACTAGGTTAAAGCCATGTGCTCAATGTTACAGTTTTACCAGTAATTGCTTTATTATATCTTGTTTTATTTTCAATTGTAATTCTGTATAATGTTTATTGAGCCTTTTTTCAGTTGGAGACCGATTTACCATTTTTTGTTCTTTGCCAATAACCTAGCCTATCTGTGTAATTTGATTTTCATGTTATAACATATTGCTCCTGTTCTATAGCCTAGTTTTCAGTATGTCATTTTTAGTTCCATATACGTCTTTTATAATTTGTTGATTTGTAATTTGTTTTAAATATGAGTTTCCTACATAATTATTCATAGCCTAAAGTTAATTTTTCACTGTCTTGTTTGCTCCACTCATGTTCTTGTTTGTCTCTTCATGTTAAGTTTTGTTAAATCAGGCACCCTTATATTTAAGTGTTATGTGTAATATTTTTGTTGTTGTGGCTGGACTGTTGTTAATGTGCTGTGGTTGCCTTGCAGTCCAGGGTCCTTGAGTAAGACGTTTCACCCTCAGCCGGCCGTCCGGGGATTGCCGACCATTCTGCACTGCTAGCCTGGCCTGAGGACCATGTTGGAGCCTGGAGGCGCCCGCTACCCGCTCTACATCTTTGTGGTATAAGTCTCCTGTCCTCAGGTCAGTGTATTCCATGTTGTTTTCCCGGCGGCTGAGCTGGGGGTTTTGCTGTTTAAATATTTATATAAAAAAAAAGGAAATATAAAAGTAGAAAAAAGTTTGTGGAACTGTTTAATTTGTGCCTAGGCCTAAAACTGGGACAAAGTGATTGATGAAACAGCCATGGGGACTTATATTTTTTTTTATTTAAAAAAAGGAAAAGCTTTAAAATACACAAAGATTTTTTTTGATGTTAATATTTATTTATATTTATTGTTATTTAGTTTAAGTAGTTTATTTTGTTGTTAGATATTTTAGAGTTTATATTTGTTAGGTCCCTATGGTTAAGTTATGTTATTATTTATTGTTATGTTTAGGCCTAGTGATCGTTATTTATTTTTTGTTAAGTTTATTTAGGGGGGGTGTTTGGAAGTGAATTTTTACTCGAACGGGACCGTTTTATATTTTTCTTTAAATTGTTTAATTTTTTAAACTCACCAAAAGGGGATTATTGTGTTTTTGCTTAACTTCTAATTCGGAGCTGCCCAGGGATTCCGGCTTACTCCCTGGCCCGGTGGAATCAAGGGATGTGGGCTGAATTGCCGGTGTTATTTTGGGGTTATCTAAATTGTTTCTAGATGTTCACTTTTAATTTATTAAAATTTTCTTACGTTTTGGGTGTCTCTGGCTAGGCTGCAGATAGGCCGTACAGTTTGTTAATTGTTAAATTTGGTATTTGTAGAGTTTGTTGTTCTTGTAGCTTTTGTGGGTGGTTTGTTATTTATTTAAGTGCAAATTTATATTGTGGCCTTCTGCCTATTTTATATTGTGGCCTTCTGCCGTTTTTGATTAATTAATTTTTGCTTCTTGGTAATAAAACTAGTTTTGCTCAGCTGCCGAGTTTTATTTTGACCCTCCAACTGCCACCCGTGATCCCATCGCTCGACTTGTTTTGAGCCATCCCCCCGGTTGGCACACTTACCAGCTTTGGTGGGGGGATGGGTCTCAATTGCTTACGTTTTAGTGTGTCTAGCCGATCATAACGAAATTCTGCAGGCAGCACAAGACAACTGGACAGGCCAACCTGACCGAAGCTGGACCCAGGAACGAACGAAACCGGGCCAACGGCCACCAAATTACGCGAATCGCAGGGCATGAGCGATCTCAGGCAGCCTGGCAGACAACGACGAAAAAAATGAAATGTACCGGTCAAAAGACCCGGTACAACCTCCCTCTGCAAAACTCAACACACCCAGGCAGGGGAGAAAACTCGGTACCTCAGGGAACCAAACAGAAGACGTAGAAGACCTCCGAAGAGTGGTGTTCCAAGGACGCCCAAGAGAAACTAAGAGGGGAAACCCCTCGAACAGGGAGCAAACTACCCTGACTGTCGGGCCCGACAAGAAAAGAGAGAAAAAGACTCTCTCAGAAAAGCCACCTAGGGCGCAGAGGTGATCAATCTCTTTGCCCCAAGAAACCCCCAGGAACACCAACTCCTGGACCAACCGTTCCCCGGAAAGCCTTAAGCTGGGACACATGGGCTTTCCTGAACACCCTGCCTGACTGGGGATCAACCAGCAGAGCGGTCACCGGTGACAAAAACCTGTCGATGTGGTGGGGACCCGACCACCGATAGCACAACTTTGCAGCTCTTCGTTCCGCGGCCGAACTGACCGGGTGAGCCTGACAAAGAACCAGATCTCCAACCTGAAAAGGGTTAGGAGTACGACCCTTATCATACCTCCTCCTTACTCTCTCTCTAGCACGTAGCAGGTTGCGCCGAGCAGCCTGCCACGTGGACACTACGTCAGTGGCACCTGGCGTAGGTAGAAGATCCCCCACCTCCTTTGTTGGATTTATTATTTGTTGGATTTTTTTATCCAACAAACCACGCTCTGCTACCAATTGAGACCCATCCCCCCACCAAAGCTGGTAAGCGTGCCAACCGGGGGGATGGCTCAAAACAAGTCGAGCGATGGGATCACGGGTGGCAGTTGGAGGGTCAAAATAAAACTCGGCAGCTGAGCAAAACTAGTTTTATTACCAAGAAGCAAAAATTAATTAATCAAAAACGGCAGAAGGCCACAATATAAAATAGGCAGAAGGCCACAATATAAATTTGCACTTAAATAAATAACAAACCACCCACAAAAGCTACAAGAACAACAAACTCTACAAATACCAAATTTAACAATTAACAAACTGTACGGCCTATCTGCAGCCTAGCCAGAGACACCCAAAACGTAAGAAAATTTTAATAAATTAAAAGTGAACATCTAGAAACAATTTAGATAACCCCAAAATAACACCGGCAATTCAGCCCACATCCCTTGATTCCACCGGGCCAGGGAGTAAGCCGGAATCCCTGGGCAGCTCCGAATTAGAAGTTAAGCAAAAGCACAATAATCCCCTTTTGGTGAGTTTAAAAAATTAAACAATTTAAAGAAAAATATAAAACGGTCCCGTTCGAGGAAAAATTCACTTCCAAACCCCCCCCCCCTAAATAAACTTAACAAAAAATAAATAACGATCACTAGGCCTAAACATAACAATAAATAATAACATAACTTAACCATAGGGACCTAACAAATATAAACTCTAAAATATCTAACAACAAAATAAACTACTTAACCTAAATAACAATAAATATAAATAAATATTAACATCAAAAAAAAATCTTTGTGTATTTTAAAGCTTTTCCTTTTTTTTAAATAAAAAAAAATATAAGTCCCCATGGCTGTTTCATCAATCACTTTGTCCCAGTTTTAGGCCTAGGCACAAATTAAACAGTTCCACAAACTTTTTTTCTACTTTTATATTTCCTTTTTTTTTTTATATAAATATTTAAACAGCAAAACCCCCAGCTCAGCCGCCGGGAAAACAACATGGAATACACTGACCTGAGGACAGGAGACTTATACCACAAAGATGTAGAGCGGGTAGCGGGCGCAACATACAGAGCTACATAAATGCCAACATACAGGGCTATATAGAGACAATACAAGGCTACATAGAGGTCACATACAGAGCTACATAAATGCCAACATACAGGGCTATATAGAGACAATACAAGGCTACATAGAGCCCACATACAAGGCTACATAGAGGTCACATACAGAGCTACATAAATGCCAACATACAGGGCTATATAGAGACAATACAAGGCTACATAGAGGTCACATACAGGGCTATATAAAGACCAACATACAGGGGGCTACACAGACACGAACATACAGGGCTACGTAGAGGACACATACAGGGACACATATATGCTTATATTCAGGCTCATAGAGGGCCACATAGAGACCACAGTAGACCACTTAAAGCCTATTATTCAGGCCCACCTACAGGACTACACAGGAACATTATTATTCTAACAATGTTATTATTCTACAATAATTATTCTAACACCCTGTGAATTAGAATAATTACTGTACGAAGAAAATAACGTAATGGTATTGCCATAGGTTAATTGGAGATGCCTTGCATCTTGAAGAACAATTTGGAGTAGACTACCTTCATTATTATTAATAAAAACTTCTTCCACTTAACCATAGTCTTCACATACTAGCCAAATTTGTATATGTCTTTATTGTTGAATGAATATTTATAAAGAGAGAAATCGTCCAACTTCGGGCTCATAATTCAATATCGGATAACGTTCTTTTGTCCGGGACTCAAGGCTGTCATTAAACACAGCTATTGTTCCTTTATAACACTCCAGAGTAAGAATTAGTTCTGATATAAGTACCTTATTGTTGGTAGTAAATGTTATCGTGTCGTGAATTGTTTTTTATTGTTCTTTATTAAGTCGTATTTTAGTTTATTATACGTTGTCATATGTTGTCGGTAGAGTGTGGATAAAGTGTTTGTATAGAATATCTAGTGACTGATGGATAAAAAATACCATGTATTTACGAAGTATATATTATTCAACTATTTATACTGATATAACCTATGTTAATGCATTTATAAAAGTTATTGTTATTTGAGGTTGGGTTTCTTTTCAATTGATAACGATAGTCTTAATCAATTTTGAAATTAAATCTTTCGTCTTAGCATTACATCAAAGGAAACTCGTTTTGAATGTTAGATTCAATCTTGGTAAAAACCAATCAAATTTATCTTTGAATACGAAGGCCGTAATTTATTAATTATTATCATATATTATGACGTGATATTAGTTAACTTAGTATTATTTACTTTCTTAGTAACACGTAAAAAGAGTTAATGACATTTAAATACAAAGATTGTTTGTCCAGTGCCATTTTTGTTATTAGAATACTAGTGTGAGTTACCGAAAAAAACACGCTTTATCTTAATTGAATTAATTTATTGTTATTTTAAAAGCAAAAACATATTTTATACATATTATGTACTTTTTATTTTTGAATCTATTTGAAGGTGAATTCAAAAACACGATACTAAAATACTACAATATTTAGAAATGCTTTATTCGAAAATTAAAACTTTTTGTTTAACATTACTTGTACACTAAAATCACTATTAAAATATTTTTGTATTTTATATTCATTTTTATTTACTTACTTACTCCTGTGGCCACTCAAATCCAAGGTGATTTTTGGCCACGCCAACAAGTTGCCTCCACAGTCCTCTATCCTCTGACTTCTCGATGTCTCCACCAAGACTTCTCGCGTCCTGTTCCACTTGGTCATCCCATCTTATTCTTGGTCGTCCTAGAGGTCACCTTCCTGCTGGTTTCCCCATCCATACCCTTCTTATCATTTTTTCTTCTTCCCTTCTCTTCACATGACCAAGCCATCTTATTCTTCTGCTTCTAACCACCACCACAATATCAGGTCTCTTGTACAGTTCTCTAAGCTCTCTGTTCTTTTTCATTCCCCACACTCCTGATTCATAGGTAGGCCCATATATTCTTCTTAAAATTTTGTTTTCAAATGTACTTAATCTTTTTTTGTTATACATTGTTAGGGTCCACACCTCAAATCCACACAATAAAACAGGTTGTACAATAGCTATATACATTCTTATTTGTGTGGGTCTTGACACTAGTTTACTTTTGAATAGCTTTAGGAGACTCCAGTAGCATATATTTGCTGCATTGATTCTGACTTGTATTTCCTCTTCCATTTTATTTTGGCTAGTCAAAGTAACACCCAGATACTTGAACTCTTCAGTCGGTAAACATTTGTAATCCATTACGTCCAGTCTTGAGTTGATTGGCTCTGCCTGTCTCCCTATCTTCATATATTTAGTCTTTTCTTCATTCACTTGAAGACCTACTTTGTTGGCTTCTTTTAACAGGACACCTGCTAGCGTTTTTAGGTCACTTTTATTATTTCATTTTTGTTTACCAAGCAAATTTATCTTGGAATACGAGGGTCATAATTTATACAATAAACCTATATATAATAAATATTACGGATACCATATGGTCACGTTAGTGTGAATTTAGGAATTATACATCAAACGTGTGTATAATATTCATAAAAAAATTATTTATAACCAAGCACTTTAAAATATAACTGCTTGTTATTCAACACTCCTGTTATTTGGAACAACTTTACATTACGTAACGTGCGGCTATTGGGAAATATAACTGCTTGTTATTCAGCACTCCCGTTATTTGGAACAACTTCGCATTACGTAACGTGCGGCTACTGGGAAATATAACTGCTTGTTATTCAGCACTCCCGTTATTTGGAACAACTTCGCATTACGTAACGTGCGGCTATGGGGAAATATAACAGCTTGTTATTCAACACTCCTGTTATTTGGAACAACTTCGCATTACGTAACGTGCGGCTATTGGGAAATATAACTGCTTGTTATTCAACACTCCCGTTATTTGGAACAACTTTGCATTACGTAACGTGTGGCTATGGGGAAATATAACTGCTTGTTATTCAACACTCCTGTTATTTGGAACAACTTCGCATTACGTAACGTGCGGCTATTGGGAAATATAACTGCTTGTTATTCAACACTCCTGTTATTTGGAACAACTTCGCATTACGTAACGTGCGGCTATTGGGAAATATAACTGCTTGTTATTCAACACTCCCGTTATTTGGAACAACTTCGCATTACGTAACGTGCGGCTATTGGGAAATATAACTGCTTGTTATTCAACACTCCTGTTATTTGGAACAACTTCGCATTACGTAACGTGCGGCTATTGGGAAATATAACTGCTTGTTATTCAACACTTCTGTTATTTGGAACCACTTCGCATTACGTAAGGTGAGGCTATTGGGAAATATAACTGCTTTTTATTCAACATTCCCGTTATTTGGAACCACTTCGCATTACGTAAGGTGAGGCTATTGGGAAATATAACTGCTTTTTATTCAACACTCCCGTTATTTGGAACAACTTCGCATTACGTAAGGTAAGGCTATTGGGAAATATAACTGCTTCTTATTCAACACTCCCGTTATTTGGAACCACTTCGCATTACGTAACGTGCGGCTATTGGGAAATATAACTGCTTGTTATTCAACACTTCTGTTATTTGGAACCACTTCGCATTACGTAAGGTGAGGCTATTGGGAAATATAACTGCTTTTTATTCAACATTCCCGTTATTTGGAACCACTTCGCATTACGTAAGGTGAGGCTATGGGGAAATATAACTGCTTGTTATTCAACACTTCTGTTATTTGGAACCACTTCGCATTACGTAAGGTGAGGCTATTGGGAAATATAACTGCTTTTTATTCAACATTCCCGTTATTTGGAACCACTTCGCATTACGTAAGGTGAGGCTATGGGGAAATATAACTGCTTGTTATTCAACACTTCTGTTATTTGGAACCACTTCGCATTACGTAAGGTGAGGCTATTGGGAAATATAACTGCTTCTTATTCAACACTCCCGTTATTTGGAACCACTTCGCATTACGTAACGTGCGGCTATTGGGAAATATAACTGCTTGTTATTCAACACTTCTGTTATTTGGAACCACTTCGCATTACGTAAGGTGAGGCTATTGGGAAATATAACTGCTTTTTATTCAACATTCCCGTTATTTGGAACCACTTCGCATTACGTAAGGTGAGGCTATTGGGAAATATAACTGCTTTTTATTCAACATTCCCGTTATTTGGAACCACTTCGCATTACGTAAGGTGAGGCTATTGGGAAATATAACTGCTTTTTATTCAACACTCCCGTTATTTGAAACAATTCGCATTACGTAACGTGCGGCTATTGGGAAATATATATTATGATCTTTCTGCTAAAAAGAACTATAAATATGATGTTTTAAAGATGATATGGTCTATTATTAATCTAAATTATTGGTAGAAAAGAAAGTAGCAAGATCCTAAGTTTTGTTGAGAAAGAAACTCAATTTCCGGCATTTCCACCGAGTGATATCAGTGTAATGAAAGACTATAAGTTACAAACTGCGCAACAACAGATGTTTCGGTTATAGATGAAGTACATCAACGAGAGAGATGGTAGATTTTATTGAATTTAAAAAATGATTGGTCTAAATAGATTAGTTTACTGTATGTAAAACTATAATGACCATGTAAACCAAGCGCTTAGTTTAAGTGTTTAAGGTTCAAAATACACATAAATTTAATATTTTCTTAATACTGCTTAAGGAATAAAAACAGAAATTTATAAATATCCTATATTTCATCCCCATGCTGAAAATGAAACCCCTAATTAATTATGTCGAAATTACCTAGCAACTTAATACGAATATTGTATATTTAGATTGTAATATTTAACCACAACAAATTTTGGGGTAGGGGCTAATTTTATTACGTAGGCTCTACCAATAATTACGTTTTAAGTATTGATTTAAATGAATTTTTAATTATAAAGTTGACCATAAGTACGTGATTTTCCGATTGTATCTTATTTTTCCCTTTAACAAATGTTTCTTACCACTTAATTCTTGAGCTTTTTGAGACATTTTACGTACATCTTTAATAATAATGTATATTGCATCAAACCTCAAATGAGGTATTATAATATCATAAATATAATAAAAATTGAGTTAAATCTGCATATAAATTACAGTTGAATTTTGAAAAGAATCTTCAATTTTGTATAAAAATTCTTCTAATAAATAGTTGCATATAATTTTTTTAATTGTTTCATTTCTAGATTTCTTAATTTTTAAGGTAATTTATTATAAAATTTAATAACCATAAATTCATGATTTTTTTGTGTTATTGAGTATTTACATTGTTTAATTTTTAGTTGATTCGAATTTCTTATGTCATGCTTGTGTATATATTTTTTCTGAGAAAATTTATGTAAGTTTTTTTTGGTGTATAATAAGTTTTTGTAAATGAATATTGAAGGATGAGTCATTATATTTAGTTTTTTGAATAGGGGTCTGCATGGAGTTTTAAAAGGTGCTCCACAAACTAGTCGAATTGCTCTTTTTTAATTTTAAATGATTTAATTGAATTTGAAGATTTCAAATTGAATAATTTAGTTTATGCATTGTTTTTTTCATTTGTGTAGGTTTATAAAATGCTATACTTTTTATCAAGCCTTGCATAGACAAATTCACTTAAAAATTTTTTTTATACATCCTTCTTTCAAACTGGTGGCCTAAATATTATAACTATAGAATAATCTAAATCTAAAAGAACTTTTAGTATTCAAATTTCGACTGTCTTCAACACTATACAGTGCAACAAATTTTACGTAAACACTGGTGTAATATTAAAATTAGTCAATAAAATCTCCCACGGAAAACTCTATCAGTGATACATTGAGTCGCAAGATTTGCTTTCTACTTGATGGTGGACATGAGGGAAATATGTAAGTACCTTTGACGGCTTTAACTTGATAGGTAAATAGGTAACTTTCTAACTTGATATTAAGGCCCGTTTACTAGCTACGATAGATCTAATCGTAACGATTTATTGGAATTTGAATTGGATTGGATGGTTTGTAGCCGGCCGCCATACATTTCAGGGAATCGGAGCAACAAGTTGGAACGTGTAATTACGTTCCAATTTAAAAACACCAATTCATTGCTACGATTTGACTCAGTTTCAGTTTAATCTAATTGTTAAACGTAACTAGTTGTTTGTTTTGTTTGCGGTTGCATTTTTTGTTTCTTGCGTTGTTTTTATTACATTTTTCAAATATCAAAGGCAGTTTAAAGGCCTCTAGAGTTCTTAAGTGAATTTATTGATATTTAACGGAGTTCCCACTGCTTGTGACTCATAATGTGAGCAAAGAATACATACACAGAAAGTATGAGCAAACTTTTTTCCTTCGGCAACTACTGGTGGATCCACTTTCTTCTAGGTCTTACGACTGTTCCAATTTAATCGCTAAACTAACTAATAAACTGACCACAATAATACTTCCTCCATGGCAGAAACTACAACCTACGATGAATATATCGTACAATACATAGTTTCATGTAAACAGTTCTCATCCTTTCGATGTATTGGGGCAAGGAATCGTTACAATCACGTAGCTACGATTTACCACATAGTGTAAACAGGCCTTTAGAAAACTTAAGGGGCCATTTCGCAAAACAAACACATACACCCACTCACGCACACAAACAGACAGGATATATAAATGAAATATAAGACATTTTTCAATATTATTCAATATATTTATCTTCAATATATTATACGTGACTTCATTATTATATTATACACCTATATTATCATTATCAGTAATTTCTTCGATTAACAATCGATTAATCGATAGTTCTTAAAAATTTGTTCTTACTTTTCAGCGTGACGCGGTTTCTCGACCAACATCCCATCCCAAAGTGTCTAACGGGCGCAAAGAAGTATAACTTCAAAAATTTTTTTGCTCCTATTTCAAGTATTCAGTTTGTTATAGTGGTCTTATCACAACGCTTAAAATGTCATTTGATAGAGAAAACACTGTTCCAGTGGAGGTGGTTTTTGTAATAATTGAGTATTTATGTATTTTTGTACACTTAAAAATGTTATTCTTGATGTTTTAAAAATTACTAGTTAAAAACTAGTAAGATAACCTTATAGTACACTAGATTGGATCTGTAATAATAATACTAATAATACAGTGAACTTATTATAATAATAAATACGAAGCTCACGCTTAAAATAGAAAATAATGTTTATCCTACACGCTGTGTTATCTGAGACTGTTTTTATTGGCCTATCGACTTACCAGAAGTAGTTTAGTGGTTTTTATTTGTATTTATTTTATTTAAATTTTACCTTAAATTTTTATTAACGTAACGTTAAATTTAAATTTTATTTAACGTAACATCATATCCTTGAGTTTACTGGAAAATGTCATTTTGTACAAAAATTTAAATTATAACAGTATTTAAATGGGATTTAATGAATAAGTCTTAACTCGTTTATTAGAGTGATTTTAAAATTAATTAGGCGTTTTCAAAAACGATGAATAATTAGTATTTGGTATGAAATATAATAAAAATATTTGGTGTACTATTTCATCTCCATAAAGAATACATTTTTTTGCTGTAGTTTGATTGATTTTCGAAAAAGGGCTACGTTATGTAAGAATCTCTAGAAATAAGCTAGAGTCCTGTATGTTCCTGAGTTACGTTATAATTTAACCCACCCACTGTACGTGTAAGGGTGGGTAGGTGGGTAATTACCACTGTACGTGTAAGGGTGGGTAGGTGGGTCATTACCACTGTACGTGTAAGGGTGGGTAGGTGGGTCATTACCACTGTACGTGTAAGGGCAGGTGGGTGGGTCATCAGCACTGTACGTGTAAGGGAGGGTGAGTGGGTCATCAGCACTGTACGTGTAAGGGTGGGCGGGTGGGTCATCACCACTGTACGTGTAAGGGTGGGTGGTTCATTACCACTGTACGTGTAAGGGTGGGTGAGTGGGTCATCACCACTGTACGTGTAAGGGTGGGTGGTTTAGTACTTATTATACTTGATTATTAACAATCTAATAAGGGCTTGGAATACCCAAAAAATAATAGAACCTAATTTATGTTTATAAATAAAAAAAAGAAGAGCATCTTTAAGTCATTTTCAAACTTAAGTAAAAATAATTGCAGTTTTGGTGGAGAGGCATCATCGCAACGAAGAGGATGATTAATTTATTTATAAATATAGTGACGAAATCCTCCAAACACATTGAACGATGACACACAAGGACCATGAAATGTCACGTGACCGAGACGCCATTATAGTGATTAGTTCAGTCACGCCACAATCTTGATGGTCTCTAACAATAATATCCATTATTTTAATGAATGAACTGTACACCTTTAATAGGCTTTGGGTTATGGAGAGGGCCTATCAATTAGCCACGACCTGTGGTATTTATATAAATTAAAATAATGCTTTACTGATGTACTTTGCCTACTACGATGTTCTGATACAAACACTTATTGCAGAGTACTGAAATGTATTACAATAAGTATGAAGAAGCAAATATTCGTATATCTACTGGTTTTAGTAGTTTTACCTTCCACACTAGTATTATTTTTCATAATTTTATCATTCAATAACAAAAATATCTTTAACTATGCGACCAAACTGTAACAACATGTAGCTAACTAGTTAAATCTAAAATATATTTAGAATAAATAAAGAATACAATTAATGAAATTTATTTTCTATTTTTCTTTTATACTTTTTTTGCAATATTTAAATTGTAATTATAGTTTCATTCTAATATGATATCAATTTTAACTAGTATATGTGGATTGTAATAGTCTCTCTTATTACATTTAATTACTGAATTATAATTTATATAGGCATACATTTGCTATAGATAGAATAATTGAACAAATAGCCAAAATAGTAAAAGAAACATAGTATGAAATAAATTATTTAAGCACATGTATGAACATATACTAAATTTATTGAATACTATCAAAAATTAATAAAATATTTATCTGTAATTAATGCGAACCTTTTATATAGATGTACTGAAAAATAATTCAAATATGTTATAATCATTTTATGTTTTAATGAATATTCTATATTCAACAATTAATCTCGGGAAGATAATACTCACTTAAAACATATATACAGGGTTGGGCAAAGGTATGGATTATTTTAATAACTATTGAAAGAAATGTAATGAAACTTTGTAGTTACGGACACGTCATAGCAGACATTTAGACACATTTTACTTGTTTCCCGTATAGCCAAAGGATGGCCCACGAAGGAAGTTTTACAAATTTTAAACGTAAGCCTACCTCGAGTTATACCCCTCATTTTAAAGTTTTTTGTAATAAAAAAAATACAAACATAAGGCCAAAAGGATGACCCAGTCAGAAAATACAGCGACTAAAAGAATTAAATGTCATACTAATAATCCTTCCTAGTTATATGGCTATTTATTTATCCTGTTGTTGAGAAAGTTGTTGATTGTTAACAATCGTAACGAAAGACTGCGTTATAAAAATAACAATGTTATTTATAAAAATTAAAAAAAGAAAAGAAATTAAAACTATTTCGACAGTATGTATACCCTAAAAATAGTTTAAGAAAATTACAATAATTTGTTAAATATCTTTGTGTGAACACGGATTAATTTCTCATATTCTGTCAGTTAAAATATAGCTTTACACATCAATAGATAATAAATATTTTATTCATGTTCTTAAGCAGTATCAGTTATGTGACATTACATCCTTTGAGATGCTATATTTTCTGACTGGATCATCCTTTAGACCTCAAATTTGCACTTTTGGATTCAACAAACTAATACCTTTAAAATAAGGCACAACTCAAGGCATTCTTACATTTAAAACTTTTAAGACTTCCTTAATTTCTATAATCCCCTGGCTATACAAAAAACACGTAAAATATATATAAATTTTAGTATAGGTACATGTACATAACTACAAGGTTTCATTACATATCTTTCAATAGTTTTAAAAATAATAAATATATTCCAGACTTTTGACCAACCCTGTATAAATAAACTGATGTAATATATGTAATTACAGGTAAGCACCTTCGAACTATAGCGGAAGTGACACTCAATTTTTGAGGCAGTTTTTACAGTCGATATTAAGCTAAACTATAATTTTACTTTTCGTAATTTATTGTATCAATAACAGTTAATAATTCAATTTTGGAAAAACTCAGAGATATTAAAGAAAATGGAATTGCCAATTATCACCTTTGTTATAAAATTACTGCAGTATAACAATAACAATGTAAATAGTATAAATAAAAATTTAAATTATTCAATAAACCCTAATTTATTAATCTGACGATTAAACTACAGATGAAATATAACAACCTCAAATTATATTTTTTCGATTTTCTTTTAGTAAATAAAGCAGGCATCATTAATGCTAAATCAGTTTATTATGTAATTGTATATTTTATGTAATTTCTCAATTCTTGGGCGTGAAATGCAATATTAAATTACAACCATAAACTATTTTATTGGTATGCCTTTTAAACTGTAAAAATTAAATAATAATAAGATATTAAAGCATTTAAATTTGATTTCTAATAGATTTTAAGGCTTATAAATTTTTAAAAATAAACTTTGTTAAATGATCCCAAACAGAAATCATATAATATTTTCTCTCCCAATGTTTGCTACACACAATTTAAAGTCTGCTAGCCTCAGATATCACTAATGTCTTCCACCAGGCTGGTCTCACTTGATGATTGATGGTTTATTTTTTAAGTATTTGAAACGCATTACATTTTGTAAACTTAATAAAATAAACTTAATAACGTTAGTATGAATAAAATAAAATTATTTTATTTAGTGAAAATTCATATAAATTACATAAAAAAAATTAGTTTAAAGTATAAGAAACACACAGATAGTAGAGGGAAATATTTTGTCAAATGACAGTTGAACAATATTCAGCATTTTGCTAGTTTTTAAAACCAAGACAGTTTATAGTTTATGAAATATTATAAATTTGTATTAGACTTGTCAAAGTGTAATAACATCAAACGTACCTTATATTAAATATAGTGTAAATAACTTTATACGCTAAATTGGATATGATTTGAAAACCAAAAGCATTATAATACAAAAATGTGAATGTAAACGATTCTATATCAACACACATCACACACATCAAGTGAGGCATTATTGGAAGGTACAAAATGAAGTAACTTGGTTTGGGATATTTACTCTATAAATTTTTGTTAGAGTAACATATCAAAGATCAAATTTGTTTGTCATAAATATGTTTAAAGAATTATTTTTCTCTAACTTGGTAGCTCAGCGGTTAAGGGTCAGACTGCGGAGTGCAATATTTGCCCAACTGAGGGACAATTGGTACTTTACTCGCTAAGTAAAGTTCACGCACAGGCCTGCAGGCCCATGTAAACTGCGAAAGAAATTAGAAAAGAGAGTATTTACCATATTATATAAGACTTAGTTTTATAAAACAATTATGAAACTTCACTTTGGGTGAACCGTTTCATTTATAACTATTTACATATCACGAGACACTTATTTCGTGAAGTACAAGCTTTGCTCATATTTAGTATGGGTTATAAATAGAAACTGCATTTTTATCAAAATAGTAAGAATAAAAAGTAGCTTCACATAGCAAGTGTAAGCTTCACATAGCAAGTGTAAGCTTCACAAAATCACATTATTTGTCAGAGTCCCCACTGATGGGAAAATAGCAAGAATAAAAAAAATTAAATAAATTCAGCTTTGCCCAAGGATCGTGCTTTGACTATTTTATTTATTAAATACCTTCGTCTAGCGATCCTTCATTGGTCATTTAACCGACCGGTTTCGCTACTATTGTAGCATCCTCAGGGGGAGTTGAAATCTCTTCATCTTGCGATGCATCGTCAGATAAAACATAAATAAACACTAAAAACACAGTCACAGTACATTGTTTTTGCACAGCTCCAAGGTCAGTCAGCTGTCCGCCGTGACCCGGGCCGGTACTTGCGTGTGCCTTTCGTGTTTAAGTGTGTAAAGTGTAACAATGTACTGTGACTGTGTTTTTAGTGTTTATTTATATTTTATCTGACGATGCATCGCAAGATGAAGAGATTTCAACTCCCCCTGAGGATGCTACAATAGTAGCGAAACCGGTCGGTTAAATGACCAATGAAAGATCGCTAGACGAAGGTATTTAATAAATAAAATAGTCAATAAAAAAAAGCTTCTCATCAAACTTCTGCCGACTACACACAGTTTCCCATATGGTCAATTGGTAAATTTTTAACCCTCGATGTATTGTGTAAATAGTAGTGTTTATTCGTTGTGAATGGGTATGTTTATTCAAATGACGACTTTTCACCACCCAAGAAGCTATGAAGAGGAATGCCAGCTTAATGTTTAACAACTTGATTATGAAACCTTGCGTTTCGAAACCATTGGTAGATTCAACCAATAGTGGATCACTTGGCAGTACCCAGGTAACCTTCAACCTTTTATTGGTAAGAATAAAAATACACATTAGTTAGTTTTATAACTTAAAAATATATAATCTAATAAATAAAATAATTATTACTTTCCTTACTAACTAATAATAAAATATTCAGTAATACATACGAAGATAAATACACTTACAGACAATAAGTTCTAAATATCACTTTCAAATCGATGGTAGTGTGTTTCGTTTTAAACTACAAGGACCTGGTCGACTTGTAGAAGGAAAGCCGAGGCCACATCATTTGTCAGACTCCTCGCTGATGGGAAACGTGCTCCCAGTGACGTAAAACGACCTACTCTAAATGAACTGAGTTGGGAATACAATTATATGTATACCTTTGTGGGAAATTATCTCATCCAGTAGTTAAACTTTACCATAAGTTATATACCATAATAATAAGGAAAATATAAATTGGTATTTTATTTGTCAATTTGATAGTCGATAATCTATTGATAATTGTTTACCTATTAGGTCAATGTCAAACATTTTTATTTCTATTATTTTATAAAGCAATACCTTCAATAAATTAAATTTCATATACCAGCAATCTGTAAGTGACATCACAATATAAAACAATTTAAATATAAAAGTAGAAGAGACAGATATGGTAGTACACCCCTCACCTATATAGTCTATTTATAATCATTTTTATATTTTATTTAATCCAATAAATTTAATAACGAATCTTAAGATAAAATAAAATCAGTTTTTAAAAAATTTACCAATTTTTTAGTCTATAGCCATAAGCATTGATACAAATTAATTGTTGAAAGAAGTTTGTCAGTAATCAATTTGTAATTTATAGATTTTATTAGCAGTGTTAAGTATGCAATAAATTGTATGCTCTATTCTCTCACTACTGAAAATAATCAAAACAGGGGCATTTATTTTATTACAACAATA
Organism: Stictocephala bisonia; assembly: GCA_035578905.1. Classification (NCBI taxonomy): domain Eukaryota; kingdom Metazoa; phylum Arthropoda; class Insecta; order Hemiptera; family Membracidae; genus Stictocephala; species Stictocephala bisonia. The sequence continues at coordinate 664,844 of JAQJVL010000284.1, forward strand.
ATTCTGTAATTGTATCAAGAATGAAGGAATTATAAGGTGAGGATATTTGGTTGAGAAATAAATTAAAGCTTGATTTAAATATCTTAAAATCACTTTTAATAGGTATAAGAATAGACGTATTATTCTAACTTAACTAAACTCAAAATTAGAATAAAAATATCCGTAGTTAATTTCTACTAAGCTATATATGATTGCCCAAACTCAATAAAGTTCACAGAAACGAAAGTACTTTCGGTAATTGAGAGTTCATGGAACTTCCTAGCATTATTTAATTTATTGACTCTTAGTGTTCTAGCGTCAAATAGCAATTCATTAGTAAGCTATGATCAAATAACTCGTTAGGTTATTTTTATGTTTTTATATTTACTAACAGTCAGTCAAAAATTTAAAAGTTCATAAAAAAGATAAAGATGAAAATTAAATTTCTGATAAAATTAGGAATTCAAAAAGCTGCACTCGATGAATCGGAAAAGCTGTTGAGAAGTTGTGGTAAAATTAACGTACAGGTGCTGAAAACATAACCCAGTTTTTTATTTTTGAGTATGTCTTCCGAATGGGAAAAATGTTTCATTTTTACAATATTAACAAGTAAATAATCTTACTTAAAGATAAAATTGATTATTTTACAATGGTTATAAAAAATATTGTTTGACGAAAATTTTACCAGTTTGGTTGTGGATAGTGTGTGTTAAGTAGTACAACATAAAAAATAACAAATTTGTAGATTGAATTATTTTCTTCCGAACTACACGTAACTATAACAACTACACGTAACTATAACAACTACACGTAACAATAACAACTACACGTAACTATAACAACTACACGTAACTATAACAACTACACGTAACTATAACAACTACAAGTAACTATAACAACTACACGTAACCATAAAAACTACACGTAACTATAACAACTACACGTAACCAAAACAACTACACGTAACTATAAGGTCATGCTGAATCCATTTGAAATTTATAGTAAAGATACATTATTTTTATATGCACCTGGAGAATTATCAAAAAATATAAAAATGCAATATAATGAACAATAGTTTTCCCTAACTAAATATAAGACAAGAAACAAAGCAAAAAAAAGTTCAAACGAGTCCGTAGAAACACGCCAAGGGTCAAGAATAAATTATTAACATTCGTAGAATTTTCCGTGACAACTTTAGCACAAGGCCAGATAGTATCAGTACGTCCATCACTTCACAGCTGGCCAACCTTCGTGGCACGCAGGGGTCGTGAGGGAAATGTTGGGATTGCTTTCTAGAAAGGTGAATTTCTCTCGAGAACACGTAAATAATGTGAAGCACTGATTTAAGATAAAAAAGTTATACAGACTACTCCTTTTTTAATTTCTAAGACACTGATCGTAGAGATATGAGCGAATATGAGGCGTGAATGAGTGTGATGAGTGTAGATGTACGAGTGTAGTCACTGTTACTATCTGAGTTTGACTTAGCTCAGAGAGTACTATTTATTAATACTCCAATAGCTACCTACACAACATCTGAACCTTGACTACCATCCAACATGGACACCCCAGACCTCTCGTCCATTGAACCATTCAGCTATATAATAAACTATTCAGCTATATAAACTACTAACATAACAACTATTCATAACTATCGATCTGTAATGTAAGGCATATTTAGATATGAATTTCATGTACATTTACATTAAAATCATGTTCTTACATGCCTATAAAATACGATTCCGTTACTCCAAAGATCTACAGTTAAATAATTTAACTATACAATTGTGGGAAACAATTTTACATACAAAGTACGTTCACCAATGTGTCAAAACTATCACAATTTCTGGTCAATTAACTGATAAATCTGTTGTGTGTTGTATTTAGGAGCAAAATATAATGTTTTATAAGTACATAATGAAATCACTAATGTAAGCAGAGGTGCCTGGAAACCAGTTTATAGAAGTGACTATATGCCACAAATTACACACTTAAAACTGATCAATTAAGCTGCTGTATAGTTTGTAAAATATAAGTAAACAAACAGGCAACTTCAGTTTGTTAAGTTGTTGATGGTAGCTTTTATTTCTGTTAATTAAGCCCTTTAAAAGAATGTAAAACTAAGTCCATTCTTATGTTAAAAATGTTATTTCAAACCATCCTATATTGAATAAGCCCTGGCTAACTCACTCACACACTCACCACTAATTCTCCAACTTCCCATGGAGGTAGAGAGCTGAAATTTTGTACACTGTTTCTTTAGGTCTTAAATAGGACAAATAAAGTATTTTCATCTTGAAAAAGTACTCGTAAGGGATAGAAACTACCCCTAAAATATTCTTCCATAAGAATAACATTGTGTTGATTTTAGTAAATTAATAACAGCTGTAAACATGTTTATTTTGAATGTTTGACATTATATTATTGATGAAGTTTTAATATTGTAATATGAGTTTAACCTTCAGCTAATAAATAAATTAAATGAACATGTTTGGACATTATACTGTGATTATATTATTGATGCCACAGAACAACGCCGCTCTGTGATTGATGCATTTTTAGTATTATATACTATGAGTTTAATCTTCAACTGTTAAACAAATGAAATTAACACGTGTTTAAATAGGCTAAGTAATAGCATTGGTTATTTATACTTTTTAAAATAATAAACTTGGGGAACCCCCTGCATGCTTCACGTGCCAACCCCATCACTCGCTGCACTCGTGAAGTAAGCTCAGCCTGAAGTCTCGCCTGTAAACTCTGCTTACAGTGGTGATGACCCACCCACTTACAGTGGTGATGATCCACTCACCCACCCATACACTTACAGTTGTGATCACCCACCCACCCACCCATACACGTACAGTGGTGATAACCCACCCACCCACCCATACACGAACAATGATGAAGCCCACCCACCCACCCATACATGTACAGTGATGATGACCCACCCACCCATACACGTACAGTGGTGATGACCCACCCACCCACCCATACACGTACAGTGATGAGGGCTCTACCACCCATCCATACACATACAGTGGTGATGACCCACCCGCCCACCCTTACACGTAAAGTGATGATGACCCACACACCCACCCATACACGTACAGTGGTGATGACCCACCCACCCAACCATACACGTACAGTGGTGATGGCCCACCCACCCACCCACCCATATACTTACAGTGGTGATGACTCACCCACCCACCCATACACTTACAGTGATGATGGCCCTACCACCCATCCATACACATACAGTTGTGATGACCCACCCGCCCACCCTTACACGTAAAGTGATGATGACCCACTCACCTACCCATACACGTACAGTGGTGATGACCCACCCACCCAACCATACACGTGCAGTGGTGATGACCCACCCACCCAACCATACACTGCAGTGGTGATGGCCCACCCACCCACCCATATACTTAGAGTGGTGATGACTCACCCACCCACCCATACACGTACAGTGGTGATAACCCACCCACACATAGTACAGTGGTGATGGCGTATTGTTTATTATAGTTATATTACTACGCACTATCCAAAAATATGTTCTAGGCTCAAGAAATTTACGTATATTAATGTATATAAGTTTATATTTTATAACTGAATATAAAATCAAAGATATACTGGTAAAGGATTCCAGATTTATTTTACAACCTGTTTAAGAAAGTCATTAAATAAAATATTATCTTACAAATTTAATACAAAATTTCCGTATAAATAATAGTTCTCTTTGATTAAATATTATAGGTCTCATATACTCTATTTAATTTATTATATAAATTTAACTGCTCTTTGTAGTACAAATTTGTAACAATTATCAGGGGCAGATGCAATATGAGTGCTGCACTAAGATTGCCTACTCGAGGTTAATCGGGCGTCGACCGCCTCGTCACATTTCAGAAGTTTTCACAATTCCACAGGGTTGGTATTGTTTACTATAATGAATGTTATTATTGTAACATATAATCAACTACTATTCAATATATATTAGTTAAGATATGAAATATTAATATTTAATGACAATTTGATAATGAGAAAATGTTATATCAAATATGTAAATAGATGGGCACTGCAGTAAAAATACAGATCAGCTGATTTTAATTCATGGTAACCTACTACTGATACGTCTATGGGGGAAAACTATAGAATTATAGATCTTACTTAAACTAATTTAAAATTTTGGGATACTTTTATGTGAATATACTGTTTCCAACGCTTCTAAGAACCAAAGTAATTGCACGCGAATCAAATACTGCATCATACGATCTTCTTTTGTTTTGATAATATTTAAGAACTAACAGTTTTCTATGAAACAACAATTTATTATTTAAAACTTCTCCACTGAACACAACTGATTTATTATTGCAGAAAGATGGATACGTAATTAAATTAAAAGACGGAAGAAATGCCTGAGTACAATAGAAGAGAGCAGAGCACTCTCGCGATAATTCAAACAACCTCAGTAAAAATCATCAATCCATTCTCCTCTCTCCAGGAGTAATGTTCCCCCCCTCCTGCACGCCCTTACTCAAGATATAACAAGTTTTATATCGTGCAACAAAGAACAAATTAAAGCATCAACTAACATTTAAAAAAGCAATCTTAAAACCAAATGTAAATAAAAATCAAATATTTTGTTCTATAATATAAAATTAGATTTATTAGTAAATAGTTTTTTAATTAGCATAATACGTGTTGGTACATATGCAGTACAAGTAAACGTCATACAACACAAATTTATTACAATACAAGCACAAAATGTACAAATATATTACAATACAAGTACAAAATGCACAAATATTATGGTGATCGATTTCGGTGAACCACGCTCACCTTCCTCAGACCAGAGGGATTCACAAAAGAATCTTGTCTGAGGAAGGTGAGCGTGGTTCACCGAAATCGATCACCATAATATTTGTGCATTTTTCACTTGTATTGTAATATATTTGTGCAGTTTGTGCTTATATTGTAATAAATTTATTTGTATTCAGAACATTCATTTAGTGCAAGTTTACGTAAATTCTTGGGAGAATTTTTACTTCTTTGAGTAAAAATAAAATTAGATCTGTTCGTGCATCAAAGCATCATCAATATATCAAAGAAAAGTGTGAACTATTAAAACGGAGCAGTAAGTGACATATAGAAGGAAACAACTTTCTTTCATGAGAGGTAATATTTAATATTGGACAGGATTGTCATGAAAAATTGTTCGCTTTTAATTAATGAAGGTTAATTAAATGAATTAATCTGTGGAGGGGATTGATTATTTAGGATAAGATTGCTAAAGCGAAGATGCTGGATCAAACAGATTGTGTGTGAATAGCCTACATTAAAGAGAAGAAGCCCTTTCAACTGATTTGTCAACCTAGGCCGAGTGGAAAATTTTGTTCTCTCATATCAAACTACAATAAATATAAAATTAGAAACTTAAGTAAATAATTATACAGCTTGGCCCCTTTGACCATTTAAGATTAAGGTTTATTGGGAAAGTCCTCACATATGTTGTTGCGTATTTTGTTTTATCTGTCTTTGTAGTCCTGTTGTTTTTATAACAAGAATAAATTGTCTTAAATTCTATCATTTTGATCAAGATCTATGCACATAGATGAATATCCTGTATTAATTTGCGTTGATACATAACATACTATACTGTACGAATAGTAATGTATTTTAATAAGGATAAGGCAATTATCTATTTTTTAGTATGTAACTTAGTGCTAAAAATATCAACGTTATCAAAAAACGTTATTTATTTATTCATAAGACGCCGATCGTCAAGATATGGGCGAATATGGATTTCGAATGAGTGTGATGAGTGTAGATGAGCGAATGTAGTCATTGTTAGAAACTAAGGCCGACTATTCCTTAGAAAGTGTCATTAATTAGTATCCCAATGACAAATGAACAGCCGGTGGTTATCAGCTGATCCTTCTCAAAATGTATTGACTTTGATTGGGATCGAACTGAGAACCTTTAGCACATCATATTTTACTCATAAAACTTTTTGAAACTTTCTAGTTTGGTCGTAGGTTTTGCCCTATTTCTGTGGTGAAAATATAACTAAAAATGTAACAATACAGGAAAACCCATACTTTTACTGAAACTGTCCCTGGGATGTTTTAAGTCAAACTATCCAATATAATAATGTGAATTTATTATGTATTAAAAAAAATCTTAATCTCAACAATAATGAGCTCGTGTTACATTTTACTCGCGTAGTCAACATTAATGAGGTCGTGTTAAATTTTACTCGCGTGGTCAACATTAATGAGCTCGTGTTACATTTTACTCACGTGGTCGACATTAATGAGGTCGTGTTATATTTTACTCACGTGGTCGACATTAATGAGCTCGTGTTACATTTTACTCACGTGGTCGACATTAATGAGCTCGTGTTATATTTTACTCACGTGGTCGACATTAATGAGCTCGTGTTAAATTTTACTCACGTGGTCGACATTAATGAGGTCGTGTTACATTTTACTCACGTGGTCGACATTAATGAGCTCGTGTTACATTTTACTCACGTGGTCGACATTAATGAGCTCGTGTTATATTGTACTTACGTGGTCGACATTAATGAGCTCGTGTTACATTTTACTCACGTGGTCGACATTAATGAGCTCGTGTTACATTTTACTCACGTGGTCGACATTAATGAGCTCATGTTAAATTTTACTCACGTGGTCGACATTAATGAGCTCGTGTTACATTTTACTCACGTGGTCGACATTAATGAGCTCATGTTACATTTTACTCACGTGGTCGACATTAATGAGCTCGTGTTACATTTTACTCACGTGGTCGACATTAATGAGCTCGTGTTACATTTTACTCACGTGGTCGACATTAATGAACTCGTGTTACATTTTACTCACGTGGTCGACATTAATGAGCTCGTGTTACATTTTACTCACGTGGTCGACATTAATGAGCTCGTGTTACATTTTACTCACGTGGTCGACATTAATGAACTCGTGTTACATTTTACTCACGTGGTCGACATTAATGAGCTCGTGTTACATTTTACTCACGTGGTCGACATTAATGAACTCGTGTTACATTTTACTCACGTGGTCGACATTAATGAGCTCGTGTTACATTTTACTCACGTGGTCGACATTAATGAGCTCGTGTTACATTTTACTCACGTGGTCGACATCAATGAGCTCGTGTTATATTGTACTTACGTGTTTGAAAATCAATTTTAAATGTAATACGGTCGACATTATTTCTGAACGTGACTTTTTCTACGTTAAATAAATTATAAATTATTTAATAAAGTATCATAATAAGGTCTAACAAGTGCAATTTTTGGCAAGGTAGTTGTTTTATATACGTTTGCCATAATCCAGCCTCAAAACAAATACTTTAATTGAAAGAAATTAATGCTTAATTTTAAAGTAAACATAGGGAAACTGTTAAATTAACATATTGAATTAGCCATTCCTAAAATAATTATTTTAAGAAAAATGTTACAACAGTCTTAAAACAAATTCTTGACGAAAGCCATTTTACAGCTTGTTAAAAATATGTTGTACTTCCAGGCTGAATAGTCCGATATACATCAGGCAGAAAGCTTTTACTAGTAATGCCAATGAACTATACATGTAATGGAACTCTTGCTCAATTCAACTCAATACTTAAGCATCTGCGAACTAATTTATTCAAAGCTCTATAAAAGAAATTATATTTATGAATGGACATCACTTATAATGGTGTAAATATTATTTTCATACACCAAAGAATTTAAAAGGAAACTTACCTCACTTTTTTATGTCTATCTGTAACGCTTGAGTTGCTCCTATTTCATTATAAAATAAATTGTATGATTTAAAAGTATTTTGTTGTATGTAAATTTTATGCTTTGAATATTTGAAATTCACCTTGAAAATCAACCTCTCCGTTTTCCAGAGTTGTCATGTTTTATCTCCATGGGCAATATTTTATTTGTTGATGCCACTTCAATTTGTGCCCTTCTTAATATCAGATGTTAAGGAATTATTAAGGAAATTAATAGCTTTGTCAGTTATAATTCGGGCACACTGAAATGTAAAATTGAATAACGAAAACTCAATTTCTTCTAAACGTTACTTAGTTTTAAGAACAGAGTAAGAATCAGTAAACAGATAGTTTACAATAGATATACTATGCTTTGGCAGTATGGATAACCACGAAGTCGTACCACAGAGAAAAAATAAACAGAGGTCGCTCTGTCATGGTCGCAGGAACGCCTCTCTGTCAGTTGGAGACATATTACATGTGATGTACATCTTAATAGATCTGTAGTATAAATTACTACTACGTTTATTATTGAAGGTTTAGAGGAAATAAGAGGAGGAGCTGACAACGGTGCTGGTCCTGTCATTGCCATTCACATGGCGAACAGAAGTAGTAACTATTCTACATCCCAGTTTGTTTATAACTCAACACTTATTCAATGGACTATTGAATGTGACCTCTGTTTATTTATATACTCTGTGGTCTATTATAAATCTTCCTACCTGTCCACGTAGGCAACTTGACTGAACACGTTTACCTTGTATCACTCAAGTAAATAACAAAATACAAATATCATAGTTCTAATACATAGTGATTTTAAATAAATAGTTTCAAATGTTAAATGTTTTATTATAATTTGAAAGATCACATTGTATTGACATAGGACCTTTATCAATTAATTATCTGCACATGATTATGAAAATAACTACATCCACATAATTTACTATCTAACTACATCCACATAATTTACTATCCAACTACATCCACATAATTTACTATCTAACTACATCCTTATAATTTACTATCCAACTACATCCACATAATTTACTTTCTAACTACATCCACATAATTTACTATCCAACTACATCCACATAATTTACTATCTAACTACATCCACATAATTTACTATCTAACTACATCCACATAATTTACTATCTAACTACATGCACATAATTTACTATCTAACTACACCCACATAATTTACTATCTAACTACACCCACATAATTTACTATATAACTACATCCACATAATTTACTATCTAACTACATCCACATAATTTACTATCTAACTACATCCACATAATTTACTATCCAACTACATCCACATAATTTACTATCTAACTACATCCACATAATTTACTATCTAACTACATCCACATAATTTACTATCTAACTACATGCACATAATTTACTGTCTAACTACATGCACATAATTTACTGTCTAACTACACCCACATAATTTACTATCTAACTACATCCACATAATTTACTATGTAACTACATCCACATAATTTACTATGTAACTACATCCACATAATTTACTATCTAACTATATCCACATAATTTACTATCTAACTACATCCACATAATTTACTATCTAACTACATCCACATAATTTACTATCAACTACATCCACATAATTTACTATCTAACTACATTCACATAGTTTACTATCTAACTACATCCACATAATTTACTATCTAACTACATCCACATAATTTACTATCTAACTACATCCACATAATTTACTATCTAACTACATCCACATAATATACTATCTAACTACATCCACATAATTTACTATCTAACTACAAACCACATAATTTTAAAAGCCTTGTGTTATTTAAAACACAAGGATGTTGTGTTATACAAATGAAATAGGAAGTAAGTTAAATTGTTGTAATTTTAATGACCCTTGGTTCTAAATATTCCAGGAACACCGCTATGCCGACAGATAATGTTCCTTGCCAATTGTTTGAAGTGGTTTCGCAGACAGAGAGCAGAGATTGTGGCTGGGAGATAAACGGGCTTTATATAACTCCTCTACTTCTTTCCGGACCACTTAACTCTTTAGTAGGTAGAACTTATGTTGATTATGCCTAATGTATAAATTACGTACTTTTTTTAATACATTTTTTTCATAATACCTATTTATACTGTTTGAAGGATGTTTCTTAGAATGAATAATTAAGCTAACACCAAAAACATTCCTTTTTTACTTCTATAACCAATTTATTCATTGTAATTTATATTAAGAATGTTTATTTAAGATATCGATCTTTTACTAAATCCTTTTATATAAATATTTTCCACTACTTTATTTTATAAAAATAAAGCGTCAGTTAACAAATAAAAAAATTAACATAGTTTTTAGGTTTTTAGGAACTATTTATTTTTATTAAATTAAATGTAACAAACATATTGTGTTCAAGTCATACACTCAGTCTAATTGAGGTGAAAAATATGTGATTCAGCTTAAATTCAACGGAAGCAATCGTGTAATCTTCATAAAATATGAAAATCGAATTATAACAAACTTAATTGTATACTATCGAACCTAAGACTATTGTATACTCTCTCATCGAACTAATGTTCGTTGGCATTCACTTTCAAAGCATTTTGATAATTGTGTTGAAATTAAAATGCATAGTACTTTAGCCGAAACAATAATAGGTCATTTATACCGTTAATAGTCTACTAATAATCCTAACCATATTTAAGGATTTTCGTAGAAAATTAGGTAGACTATTATTTGAACTATTATCAAAAGATAACCAAAATGATAGTAAGCATAATTGAAAAACCTGTTAAGGTATGTTAGAGTTGTTGAGTGCTTCTTGTCGGGTCTACAGGAGTTTTTCTGTGTGTGATAGAATACCTTATTTGTATCCAAGATCAGTCAAAACAAAGAGTCTTTTCCAAACTGATTAAGAGTACAAGACTTTTTTTATCTAAATGCACAACGCATGCTTCGAATTTTACAATCCATTAAAAAATTGTATGTAAAAGTCCAACAACTCTTACAACATCCATAGGCCTAGTTGTTGAAAAACACCCACTACTATGAAACTTTGCTTTTCTTCAATAACGTATTACTACAAATACAACTAATAAAAAAAATGTTGAACAAGTGTACAAATAAAAGTACAGAACTAAATTAATTATAAATAATCAGAGAGCATGAAATTGATGTTAGCTGAGAAACCAAAGGCCTCCCAATACGAAAAACTCTCCCTCATTAATTTTTTTTTTTTAGTTTTGTTGATAGTAATACGTTATTGAAGAAAAGCAAAGTTTCATACGTGTAGAAGTAGTGGATGTTTTTCAACAGCTATGGTTGTTGTAAAAGTTGTTGGACTTTTACATACAATTGTTTAATGGATTGTAAAATTCGTAGCATGAGTTGTACATTTAGATAAAAAAAGTCTTTTACTCATAATGAGTTTGGAAAAGACTCTTTGTTTTGACTGATGTTTTGATACAAATACGGTGTGCTCTGTTCATGATAGTTCAACATTAACTTTTAAAATGTTATGAATTGTAATCAGTTAAAATTCTAAAAAGAGTAAATTATTGTGCTTATGTCATTTATAATACAGAGGTCTTACTATTTTCCTAAATAACTTTTAGCTAAAGGGAATACGAATCAAAATTGTATAGTAACAGCATACTTAAATAAACGAACCAACAACTTTAATTTGATAAAATATTGTACTAAAGTGTTTATCACAATAAAATTACAGATGTTAGAGGTAAACCAACGCAATTTAATCAGGTGAAAGGTTATTTACCTATCGGTAATTCAGGCTAGCGCCATGTTGGCCCGTCTGATCCCACACAGATTGAGAATGTAAACAGTATTGACTATGTGGCCAACATGTGAACTAATGGATTAATGCTCTAGCTTGTTTGTAGCTATAAACATATGAATAAGTTTAGCCCGATTTCTACAATTGTATAAATACTCTGCCTTAAAAAATTTAAATGCTCACTATCGTCTTAAAAAAAAATTGATTCTAACATCCTATGTATAATATTTGGATGAATTTAAATATGAATCCTCACAAAATACAGTTATATAGATTTTTTATGTTTATAAAATAATCACCTCAACTATCTAACGCCAATCTATGAATAAACTGAGTCGAGAAATAAGTGATTAGAAATTATGAATAAATAAAATAAACCTACTAACGAAATTTAACTTATCAAAATATTAAAAATGTGTCAGTTAGTTTTAATTATGATTTTGTATGATATTAATTGATTGTAAATATACCAATAAAAACTATATACCAACCTCAAATAACTTTCTGAAGTACAGTTAAGTGATATTATATACTATTATAATTGGGAAAGGTGTATTAACTAGTAAGTTAAATTGATAGAACGTCCATAAATACATGCAATAAATTATTTGAATTCCAGAATTGTTATTGAGATTTTATATTTTAACTGGGTTATCCTTTTGACCTCGGTTTTTCTCTTTTGTATGACCTTTACAATGAGGTATAACTCGAGGTAGGCTTAGATCTAAAGATTTTACGACATCCTTCGTGGGCTATCCTCTGGCTATGTGAAAAACGAGTAAACTGTGTCTAAATGTTTGGCATAGTTATACATAACAAAAAACGTTTATTACGTTTCTTCGAATAGTTTAAAAATAATAAATATATTCCAGAAATTTGCCCAACCCTGACATAAATTCTTAGAGTAGCTGTATTTTCTGACCGAGTCATCCTTTTGACCTCAGGTTTGCACTTTCCTACTGTACAAACAAAGACCATTACAATGAGGTAAAACTCGAGGTAGGCTTAATTTAAAATTTCCAAGACTTCCTTCATGGGCCATCCCCTGCTGAAAAACAAGTAAAATATATCTAAATGTTTAGTTTCATTAAATTTTTAATAGTTTTAAATATAATAAATATATCCTAACCCTGTACATTAATACTTTAGGAACCAAACCCTAATTACACAAATCTAAACATCAATTAAATGTCAACTATTAAATGCTGTTTATAAATTGCCTTGGTTTAACGGGTGGCACTTGTCTCGGGCCTCTATACATATATAGGAGGTGACATATTTACCACCTTATGGCACCACCTCAGTCATGATACGTTTATCGGGAAAACTGTTCTCACGATTCTGCGGTGTGAAGAAATACCTACGGTGAAAGTTAGTAGTTTGTTTGTAACAAAAACAAAATAATACTTGTTCAAAATTTAACTAGTTAGTAAACTAGTTCAAAATTAATATACTTTTTCGTGTAGCTCATACAACATGTGTTGAACAATTGTAAAAATAAAAGTACAGAATAAATTGAAGCTGATCAATAAGAGTAAACTAAATTAATTATAAGTAATCAGAGAGCATGAAATTGATGTTAGCTGGGAAACCAAATGCCTCCCGATTAAAAAAACTTTCCCTCATTAATTTTTTTTTTTTTAGTTGTGTTGATAGTAATACGTTATTGAAGAAAAGCAAAGTTTCATACATGTAGAAGTAGTGGGTGTTTTTCAACAGCTATGGATGTTGTAAAAGTTGTTGGACTTTTACATACAATTGTTTAATGGATTGTAAAATGTGTATCATGAGTTGTACATTTAGATAAAAAAGCCTTTCACTCTTAGTGAGTTTGGAAAATACTCATTGTTTTGACTGATGTTTTGATACAAATAGGGTATTCCATTAGGCTTTCAAACGTTGACGCCTGCATCCAGCAGCTCGGCAGTAAGCCAAACAGATTAGTATTGAATAAATATAACCAGATATTGCAGGCGCAGAGGAGAAATGTTTATCTAAGGACATATCTCCGGGGAAGGTTTACATTAAAAGGTAGTCCTTGACAGTTATGCCACATCGCCAGAATTAAAAGATTAATCAAATAATTTCTTCAAATAGTTTTTAATTAAATAAATAAGCATAAGTAAATATTTACACTCGAATTATCTATTCTTCATTATTTGAAAGGAAGTGTAACGTACGGCACTCATCGTGTGAATATAATTACATTTCATTCTTCATTATTTGAAAGGAAGTGTAACGTACGGCACTCATCGTGTGAATATAATTACATTTCATTCTTCATTATTTGAAAGGAAGTGTAACGTACGGCACTCATCGTGTGAATATAATTACATTTCATTCTTCATTATTTGAAAGGAAGTGTAACGTACGGCACTCATCGTGTGAATATAATTACATTTCATTCTTCATTATTTGAAAGCAAGTGTAACCTACAGCACTCATCGTGTGAATATAATTACATTTCTATCTTCATTATTTGAAAGCAAGTGTAACGTACGGCACTCATCGTGTGAATATAATTACATTTCATTCTTCATTATTTGAAAGCAAGTGTAACCTACAGCACTCATCGTGTGAATATAATTACATTTCTATCTTCATTATTTGAAAGGAAGTGTAACGTACGGCACTCATCGTGTGAATATAATTACATTTCATTCTTCATTATTTGAAAGCAAGTGTAACCTACAGCACTCATCGTGTGAATATAATTACATTTCTATCTTCATTATTTGAAAGGAAGTGTAACGTACGGCACTCATCGTGTGAATATAATTACATTTCATTCTTCATTATTTGAAAGCAAGTGTAACCTACAGCACTCATCGTGTGAATATAATTACATTTCTATCTTCATTATTTGAAAGCAAGTGTAACCTACAGCACTCATCGTGTGAATATAATTAAATTTCTATCTTCATTATTTGAAAGGAAGTGTAACCTACAGCACTCATCGTGTGAATATAATTACATTTCATTCTTCATTATTTGAAAGCAAGTGTAACCTACAGCACTCATCGTGTGAATATAATTACATTTCTATCTTCATTATTTGAAAGCAAGTGTAACGTACGGCACTCATCGTGTGAATATAATTACATTTCATTCTTCATTATTTGAAAGCAAGTGTAACCTACAGCACTCATCGTGTGAATATAATTACATTTCTATCTTCATTATTTGAAAGGAAGTGTAACGTACGGCACTCATCGTGTGAATATAATTACATTTCATTCTTCATTATTTGAAAGCAAGTGTAACCTACAGCACTCATCGTGTGAATATAATTACATTTCTATCTTCATTATTTGAAAGGAAGTGTAACGTACGGCACTCATCGTGTGAATATAATTACATTTCATTCTTCATTATTTGAAAGCAAGTGTAACCTACAGCACTCATCGTGTGAATATAATTACATTTCTATCTTCATTATTTGAAAGCAAGTGTAACCTACAGCACTCATCGTGTGAATATAATTACATTTCATTCTTCATTATTTGAAAGGAAGTGTAACGTACGGCACTCATCGTGTGAATATAATTAGATTTCATTCTTCATTATTTGAAATCAAATGTGAACTAAAGCCCTCATCGCCTGACAATAATTAGATTTCATTCTTCATTATTTGAAAGCAAGCGTAATCCACAGCACTCATCGTGTGACAATAATTATATTTCATTCTTCATTATTTGAAAGGAAGTGTAACCTACAGCAATCATCGTGTGAAAATAATTACATTTCATTATTCATTATTTGAATGCAAGTGTAACCTACAGCACTCATCGTGTGAAAATAATTACATTTCATTCTTCATTATTTGAAAGCAAGTGTAGCCCACAGCACTCATCGTGTGACAATAATTACATTTCATTGTTCATTATTTGAAAGCAAGTGTAACCTACAGCACTCATCATTTGACAATAATTACATTTCATTCTTCATTATTTGAAAGCAAGTGTAACCCACAGCACTCATCGTGTGACAATAATTACATTTCATTGTTCATTATTTGAAAGCAAGTGTAACCCACAGCACTCATCGTGTGACAATAATTACATTTCATTCTTCATTATTTGAAAGCAAGTGTAACCCACAGCACTCATCGTTTGACAATAATTACACTTCATTCTTCATTATTTGAAAGCAAGTGTAACCTACAGCACTCATCGTGTGACAATAATAATATTTAATTCTTCATTATTTGAAATTAAAAGCAAGTGTAACCTACAGCACTCATCGTGTGACAATAATTATATTTCATTATTCATTATTTGAAAGCAAGCGTAATCCACAGCACTCATCGTGTGACAATAATTATATTTCATTCTTCATTATTTGAAAGCAAGTGTAACCTACAGCACTCATCGTGTGACAATAATTATATTTAATTCTTCATTATTTGAAATTAAAAGCAAGTGTAACCTACAGCACTCATCGTGTGACAATAATTATATTTCATTATTCATTATTTGAAAGCAAGTGTAATCCACAGCACTCATCGTGTGACAATAATTATATTTCATTCTTCATTATTTGAAAGCAAGTTTAACCTACAGCACTCATCGTGTGACAATAATTATATTTCATTCTTCATTATTTGAAAGCAAGTGTAACCTACAGCACTCATCGTGTGACAATAATTATATTTCATTCTTCATTATTTGAAAGCAAGTGTAACCTACAGCACTCATCGTGTGACAATAATTATATTTCATTATTCATTATTTGAAAGCAAGTGTAATCCACAGCACTCATCGTGTGACAATAATTATATTTCATTCTTCATTATTTGAAAGCAAGTTTAACCTACAGCACTCATCGTGTGACAATAATTATATTTAATTCTTCATTATTTGAAATTAAAAGCAAGTGTAACCTACAGCACTCATCGTGTGACAATAATTATATTTCATTATTCATTATTTGAAAGCAAGTGTAATCCACAGCACTCATCGTGTGACAATAATTATATTTCATTCTTCATTATTTGAAAGCAAGTGTAACCTACAGCACTCATCGTGTGACAATAATTACATTTAATTGTATAGACTAATGCTATTGTACTTGTCTCTGCCTTGTTGTCTAAAGGTCGTCTCATGATGTGACCTTAGGGGGTGGAGGGGATGGTGTGAAGAGGAGGAAGACCAGTGGAAAACTCCAAACGTCATTCCCCATCATCGGGACCATAATGTATTCACATTACTGGAAGTAGTCTGGGATCTCTTTCAACCTTTGAAATGTGCAATACACTATAGTCTCCCATTAGATTTTGAGAGCTAACAGCTTGTAACAAAAAAATTATCTACACTTTAATACATTTGAAAATTATGCAGTAAACAGTTTTTACACCTTTTAAACTAATACATTGTTATGTATAAAATAATTGCACAGATACACGAATATTATTACTAGTTTAGTGAGAAATAAACTGCGTTGAAATATATATTTTTATCCACTTGATGAAATCGTTCGATTTTGTAACAGAACTCAGTAATAGTTCCTAGAACTAACAATAAAAAAGTACGCAAGACGTCTAAAACATTACGAGTAGAAATACGTCAGGAGTTATTCATCAATTAAAAGATATTTGAGAGCTTTTTTATGTTTACTATTTTTCAATGTTTTAGAGATAAAATATTGACCTATTTAAATCAAAATATTTAAAAACTATTATGGAATAAATGTTTCCTCATAATATTTATTTATAAACCGATTATATTTTAATTTTAGAGTAACGTAAAGGAGCAATAACAGAATTGAATAGCTGGTGTCTTAAATCACAGACATTATAAGGCTCTCTGATATTTTACGGTAGTCTTCGTACAATTTTAATTATATTTTGACAACATTTTGTTATGCTGTTTTTATTGTTGCTATCGGCGTGGACACTACTAGAGAAGTCTGGGGTGTCCAGGTTGGGTGGTAATCATTGTGCGGATGTTGTGTGGGGGAGATAACTGAGTATCAGGCTTGTCAATTAGCTGAAAATCAGAGCAGCACTACGTAGTTTGGATTCCACGTAAAGCTGTAGGTCCG
Source organism: Stictocephala bisonia (assembly GCA_035578905.1). Classification (NCBI taxonomy): domain Eukaryota; kingdom Metazoa; phylum Arthropoda; class Insecta; order Hemiptera; family Membracidae; genus Stictocephala; species Stictocephala bisonia. The sequence goes on from JAQJVL010000284.1 coordinate 682,471, forward strand.
TTAGTTGCCCTAGCTGTTGGGCTATTAATAAATTGCCCTTTCTGAGGAACAGTTGAACTCAGTTAGTAAACAGACTACACTCATCCTACACTCATGTAACCATTCATATTCGCCTTAAAATACCAACAACGTAGTGTCGGTGTCTCATATTTAAGAATGTAAGAATTATAATATAAGCTTTTATGTATAGTTATAGTTTATCATAAAAAAATTATGATCTAAAAAAATGATCTAAACTCTGCAAAAATATCATTTTACTAGACTTTTATTTAAAATAAATACTATTGATTTTATTATTAGTCCAGAATTGTTTTTAAAAAATGTTATCTTAGAATATTTTAATGTGAAATATATTTTCAAAAATAAAATAATTTACAAATGTTTGCACAAATTATAATTTTAATAAAATACGTGTATAATAAGGACGTATGAGATTACAGTACGCAGAACAGTTTTTTACAACCATTAATACTATAACTAGTTAAATATTTTAATTGAAATATAAATATTATACAGGTTTTATGTTTAATAATCCACATATTTGTGACGTATTGAAGTTTACGCCTTTATTTCATTTTATAAAAATCTTAAAATTCCTTTTTTATAATTATTTACAAACTTACTTTTCAACCAGGAAATATGCTGTGAATCGGCATTTGAATAAAATGCTTGTGATTCGCGAGGCATTACATTTTCTATCAAAACTACTAATAAAATTAACGAGTTTGAACTAAATCAGTAACTCAATGTATATTCAGTTACTTAATTTTTAAAGTAACACTATTGGAAATATAAACCTAAATAATAATCATAAAACTAATATGAATTAGGTTAGGTTATGTTAGGTTAGGTTAGGCTAGGTTAGGTTAATAAGAAAGTTCACGCTAAAGCCTTAATACAGCAAATATTCATCGCTAATAGAGTTTGTGATACACGTACATTAATCAAACATTGTCACCATCTTTAGTTCTCAAATCTATGTTTTACATAAGGCCATGCGTTGATTTTAACTTACTTTGAAAGAGTTGCAATTGGTTTAAACATACATGAAATACGTTAGATTAGACATATAAAAAAACCACACATTTTCGTAGAAACAGTGTAACATACATTATGCTGTGTGCTTGACCTTTTGCGTGTGGGGAGTTCTGTGAATAAACCATCGCGATAAAGTATAAATTGTTGACGCAGCGTGTTTCATTTACGAGAAAACATACTGATTTAGAATGGCCTTGGCTTTAATATAATTATGATACTTAGTAAAAATACTTTATTTATAAGGACATCTTCAATCATCCTCATATATAATACGTGAAGCCGATTTTTGTCAACGCAACTCCTTTCTTATTTCTTAACCTATTGAAACGATCGAGATGTCAAAAGATTTGCCTCTGTATGTAATTGTGCAATAAGGTCTCAATTTTTCAATTTTTTCACCCTAAAGGGCACAGGAAACCCTCAATGATCGTTTTTCGGCCATAAGAATAACATGGAGAGAGATTTATATGAATTGGAAAGTAACAGCTGTTCAAATGTAAATAATAATTTACAAAAGGTTTAACGCCTGTTTAAATAATTTAAAGAATGGTGTTTGTAATATTGATGAGGTTAGATCTTTCATAATGTTAAACAAGGAGAGGTTATTAGGCATGGTTTAAATGGTAATCTAATGCAGTTATTTTATGTATCCAAGCCTTAACTGGATACAAAAAAGGCTTCACCTGTTAAACAAAAACAAATTAAATAAACAAGTTTGAAATAGACAAAATAATACCATTGTGTGTTTATGATAATAAATAGATAGCAAGGCAATTAATGTGAGTGAGATACTGTAAATACATTTAATATTGTAATTTTACGTTATACAGTTAACCTACAATTATTTGTAGTAAATAGTTACATGCCGAGACCGAAGGCAGTGAGATACAGAGTTGGCACGCGTAGCGTGCAGGGGTGTCCCCTAGTTCTAATCAATTGCTCTTACAATTCAATGGTAAAATTGTTTAATTGTATAAAGATTGCATAAAAAAACCTGACAAGAGTTTCTCTTCAATTGATTGTGAGCTTCTTAAATGAAAATTCTTCGCTGCTCTTCGATGTTGAATGTGATTTGGTTTTCTTTACGTTCAAGCTTTTTTTAACACAGCCAAGTATTATATATGCTAAAATAACAGACTTTTTGTGTTCGGGTAATAGAGCCAGTTTGTTGCTATAAAGTAGATTCCACTGTACAGGGTTCATGATAAAATTAATTTAAAAAATAAATTAAGAAGTCAACTAAACTAAATTCTTAAAATCGAATTATTAGGATAGAATGATACGGAATTTTTTGTCTTTTTAATTAACCTAATCGTATTACAATATATATTTAGTGAGGTCTGTTTGCTACAAAGATTTTTATTGTTATATGTCTTTTAGTCTTTAAATGAGAGTATTTATGATATATATTATAATTTTTATAGAACATTTTTAGATGATTTTATCGATGGCCACTAAAAGTAATACAACTAATAATATTACAATGCTATTATTAGTAGCTACATGAAATGACAATTAGCATAATGTACATTCATCGAACAAACAAATACGTCACTTTAGATATACGAGTTTCCAAAAGCAACAAACACATTTGAAATATGTCGTTTAACTGTAAGTGTTAGTGCTTTATGACGTGTTATGACATTTACAAACTTTCTTCATTTTATGACTTTCTATAATTTTCAGTATATGCTACCATTTTTTCTTGATAAACTATTTATTGCATTAGACTATTTTGATAAAATATTTACAATTTAATCGCATGCTTCAGTTAATTTTAGCAAGTATTGCCTAAGCTAGAGAAGACACGTGTATATTATGTTGTCCCAGAAATTTTACTTTATCTATACACATTACATCATTTACTTGCGGGAGATCCTGACCATCATGTCTACTTTTAAAAATTTGAGACCATTTATTGTATAATAATGAGATAATTCCTTAGTACTTGTCAACCTCTCTTGGAGTTGGTTCTCACCTTTGGCTTGAAACACCACACTAGTATCGTCAGCAAAAAGGGTAATTCAAGATTCAGAAATATGTTTATATTTATATCATTAGTATATAAAATAAACATAATTGGGCCCAATGACGATCCTTGTGGGACTCCACATTTTACTTCTAGCCAAGAGGAATCATACATACTTTCTCTTGCTTCTCATAACTACTCTTTGCTTCTTGTTTTCGAGAAATGATTTAACCCACTGTAGAGCTGATCCTTCAATTCTGTACTTTTGCAATTTATTTATAAGCAGGTCGTGATTTTCACAATCAAAGGCCTTCGACAGGTCACAGAAAAGTACAGCACTCTCCCGCGACCCGTCCAAAGCCTGAAGCACGGTATTTTATAATATCATAAACTTCAGTAGTCGTCGACTTACCTTTCATATATCCGTGTTGATTTGACTTAAGGATGGCTTTATGTTCTAAATACGTGCAGAACTGATTAAGGAAACATTTCTCATATATTTTAGAGATCACAGAAAGATTAACGATAGGTCTAAAGTTTCTTATTTCAGTACTTCCTCTGGTCTTTAGTAATGGGATAACATTCGAGTACTTCAGTTTATCTGGGAATACTCCTGTTTGCAGGGACAATTTAATCAGATATGTCAATGGATTTCTAATAATTTTGCAGGCATGCTTTATCACAGATGTTGGTATTTAATTCCATCCTGTAGCATTTGAGTTTGTTAAGCTTTTTTTTAGTTGGTCTACTTCACAATCTGTAGCCAAGCTCAGGCAGAATGGCTGGTTTCCCACATACTCTACTTGGTTTACAGCCTCATCATAAGAAATTGTATTTTTTAGGTCTTCCGCTGTGGATGTAAAGTGGGCATTAAGCTTGTTAACTATGTCTAATGAACTCTTAATTGTAATTTGCCCATCTGAAATTTCAGTAATGTGATCTTTGTGATCTTGTGTTTTAGCTGTTCCGAGCTTTCTTTTAATAACTTTCCACGTAACTTTTATTTTGTTTTACGATGTCTGTATAAACGCATAATCAGCCATTCTCTTTGCCCTTGATATAACCTTTCTTTTATAGGCTTTAAAATAATTTATTAAATTTTCGTCTCTACAAATGTTACACTCTTTACTTAGTTCTCTTTTTCTCTTGCATTATATGCGAATACCTTCAGTCAGCCATTTTTCCAGTAATTTAATTATCTTATTCTGGTCTTTCTAGTGAACATTTCTTTAAAAATTCCTTTAAAAACGCCCAAAAAACAATCAAAGTTCATACTCATATAACTCAGTCCAGGACTCTTTCGCTAGGCGTTCACCGAACAGCTTCAAAGTTCTGTCATTCACTGTTTGAATGACACATCTTAAAGGCCTAACAGTTTTTGCCCTGGCAAATCAAAGCTAAATATCAGAGCACAATGGTCAGAAATACCCGCTTCACAAACTAATAATTTTGGGTGCCCTAACAAGAAGTTTGCTACTATGTTATCTATTGTTGAGGCCGAGTTTTGTGTTATTTTAGTCGGTTCTTTAACATGATATGTTAAATTAAAAAAATCCATTAAATATAAAAGCCTAGTTGTCTTATAACTATTTTTCAGTACAACAATATTAAAATTACTGTAGACTAATACTTTGAGACTGCGTAATTCGTCTTTTATGTGTCATAAAATTTCTTCAAACTTTACCAGAAACATATTAGTATCACTACCTAACGGAAGATAGATGGATAAACATAAAAGTATCTCATTACAACATTTAATCTCAACTGCACAAAATTAAAATATTCAATCCATAACAAAAATATACAAATTCTTCCTAATTTTAAACTCTAAATTATTTTTTACTCAAATGTAACACCCCCTCTGAGTCGGGTTTCTCCACAATAACAACCAGCTAATTTGTAACCAGGTATACTATTTAGTATATTGCAATTATCTTTAGTAAGCCTGTGCTCTGACAGACACACAATATTAGGATATTTGGTTTCGAGTCACAATAAATCAAGGTCTGCTAATGTTGTTAGATTTACAAATCCTGCAATATTTAAGTTACAAACACAAAAGAGATTCTTATTTATATTAATGTCTTGATTTAGTTTAAGCCTAAAAAACTATTATTTTCACTATACTTATTAAATATATTTACAGGTGAGTGGTTATTTGGAAACGGACGGATTTGGGAGTTCTGTTTCTTCAAAGAGACTTTAGGGTGTGCTGGTTGAGGTGGTTGGAGGGAGGTTGAGGATATCGCGGAAAGTTCTCAACAGTCTTTGGTTGAACTAGCGATGACAAGTGCTGCTGCTGAGTGTCCTGCTAGGGCAGTAGAAATACACTGGAGCTGAGGAGGTCAGTGTTCGTTACTATGCCAGCTGCCGTAATCAGTTGTTTGGTTTACAGCTTCCCGAGGTACCCGGTTTCAGGAGTCCCGCGATAGTCCCAAAGATGGAATAGAATGCCTAATTTCAGTAAATGGATTGCCATTGTATTGCCTCAGGCCATCAGATGTTCTCCACTCTGAGAAAACAGGAGCAACAGGACCTTGAGGAGAAATTGGCTCATGTTGGTCGGGATAGGTTTCGATGAGGATGTGTCGTGAGCACTGGATCCAGATTGTTGCATCTGCACTGGAACAGTTGAGAGAGCCGCCACCACCGAAGTAACACTTCTCTCGCCACCTCCGACTTCTGGTCGAACAGGAACCTACAGGTGTGTTGTTTTGATTACATGCTCGATGCTAACAGTCTGCCTTATAAACTAGATGAATTTATCCACCAACAATTTTTTACATCGCCTATTGTACTGTAGATCATGCCTTGTGAGTTGCGACCTCGTGAGAACATCGTTGATGTCTGCAAACCTCAAGTTCAGTTTACCATTGTAGTTTTCTACCATACTATGTACAAGCTTATTTACGTAAAATATACCATCATTCAATGAAGGGGTATCGCAGCGGTAGGGTATACTCTTAATTAAGATGTTAGTTTTCTGATTTAGTGAGAGACGTCTGATCCCTTGAGTAACAGTCAACTGAGCTGGTTCATGGTAATGGGATTCGTTTGTTCCAGCTAGCAAAATTATTACATCATTCTCAGAAAAGTCACTGATAACACTGTTTCCATCCCGCACAATATGCTTAATTTTTACAACAGGTTTTGTGTAAAGCAGATATCAAACTCATCCTCCCAATCCTTCAAATATTTGCTAAAATCTCGACCTTGGCTGTCTGTGAAAAGTACGAGTCTCTTCTTCCTTTTATTTTGGACGGTGGCGCTGAGATCCTTTATTGTCCCAGATCCTGTTGTTGACGTACAAGGCGAAGCATCTCTGTGAACCTGAGCATGAATATAGATTTTGTGGGATTTTCACCATATAGAAGTATTATTAGATAGTATGGAGAATCTATTATTAACTTTAATATTAAATCGCTTATCAGCCATTTTGGGTTTAGCTGTATTTTTTTAATCATAAACTCAAACCCATTTGTAAATTTTTTTTCTTTGTTCTGCTATTCAAATTGTCAAGCAATGCATCATTTTCACGTTTTAAAATGTCTATTATAGCATTTTATTTTTTATTTGTTCTATAAGTTGAGAATACGCTTCTTCTGAATTTGTTATTTGAAGTTTCAGGGACTTAATTTCTTGTTTGGCGTTCTCTTCATAACATAAAGACTATTCGAAATTTGTTTTTTCTTTTATTCTTCTCTTTTTCTAGTACCTTTTCCAATTGTTTTCTTCTGACAACTCAGTTAGTGCATTTTTCAAGTTATTATCAACCGTAATCGAGGCATCAAGTCTGTTTAAGACTCCAGTTATTTCCGGAATTAAGTCTACAATGGCATCATTTGAGTACTTCATTGAGACCAATTCAAGTGATCCACGAGATAAACAGCAAAATCAATAACCTCCTCATTGACCAGATCGCTCAAGTTTCCAAGCTCTTTTTTTCACCTCCCGGATTAAATTTCCTCGTACATTGGCTTAGACATATTTTGCAGTCATTGCAAAAAACTGAACGCAGACAGGCAGTGTCGACAATAATGAAAAATAGTCTACAGCTCAATAAAGCAGAGTGGGTTGTGTCAAAAGAGTGGCTAAGCTATGTCACATTCACAGTCACAAATGAAAAAAAAAAAAAAAATAGTCGAAGAAAACAAAACATATAAAACTAGTAGACTGGAGGGAGATTCGATCTCGGGTCTTCTGCAGTGTGAGTCAGCAACGGTGCTGATAGTGCCACAATCGCTGATAAGAAAGGTCAAATTCAAGGTCTACTGTAGATGTGGTGCACTGATCCGAAGTTAGCCAACGTAGATTACCTGCAGTTTTAACGTTTAACCTTCAAAATTAGTGGTTAGCAGTTGTTAACGCTATAACTCACGTAACCAGTCCAGATTCACTTTCAAATCCACGTGCAATGTACCCACAAAAGTCACTTCACAAATAAAAAAGTTTTAATTTTATAAAAACTATTTTAAATCAAATAAAACTGAGGAGCCTAATATCGAATGTTTACTTTGTAGGACCAGGCCTACCAACCACCCGATGGGATACGTTGAGTATATTGACACTATGCTAAGGAAAGAGTGGTCAAATACTCTCTGAGTGTTAGAGTTGCTATAGTAGGTAGTAGATTATAGTTTAGTTCCTAATTTACACTTTTCACCTTCGTATATGTACTGATTTATAAAAATATAAAATAGTTTTAAGTTTTGTATTATTTCCATTAAACAGCTACACAATGCTGGCAAGAACATTACATATATGGTCTTCTCCAATTTTGGCACTTCTTGATACGATTTACTATTTATTGATTGTTTATAAATAAATATGAAGCAATTAATTAGCTTTGCCTACTCAAAGGACTTTCATTCTTTGCTGAGAAAACACAAGTTTTTGTTTTATCATCCCTAAGGCAGTATACCACTCTTCCTATAGAGTTGGAGAACTAATTCCATTCTGCTCGTGTCAAAACACACATGACTCACGGCAGACACAAACAGCCATCCATACATTCACGATAGTGTTAACGTCCCCATCCATCCACGAGATCTACAAAGTTTGTAAAACACACATGACACGGTAGACACAAACAGCCATCCATACATTCACGATAGTGTTAACGTCCCCATCCATCCACGAGATCTACAAAGTTTGTAAAGCACACATGACACGGTAGACACATACAGCCATCCATACATTCACGATAGTGTTAACGTCCACATCCATCCACGAGATCTACAAAGTTTGTAGACTGTTTAGCGAACTCACAAAGTAAGACACCACATTTTTTGTGCTCAAAGAAAACAAAGAAAAAGTATATATAATCAGTCGAAAGTATAGGAAGTAATTAGATGAAGCGATGACTGTAGAAACAAACGGACTGTCCAAGGCAATGTACTTCCAGTAGAAGCGTGCCTGTGCTGCTATCTAACGGTAATTGGTTTCTTTGGTATTAATCACTTCAGCGAGTGATGAAGAGAGAAAGAGATTGAAATGAAGAGAGATGGAGAAGAAGAATCGCCGGTGCTACCAGTATAAACCGAACAAGAACTTATTTCACCTAACAAGAAAATCGCTTTACGGGACCACTATGAGCGAACAGCCTTCTTGTTTTTATATGCAATGTTTAAAGTAATTTTATTTTAAGGTAACTATAATGTCAGACTAATAAAGTATAAAGGTTAGAGATCCTCACAATTATTTAGAGCTCATTTGACAATTTCTTGCAATTTTTAAACTACAAATTACTGTCCAGCATCCCTGTACAATTTCGAAGATAAACTTATAATAAAACATATTATGACACTTAGGATTCATTAACAAATTTGAATACATTTTACTTTAAAATACCAACTAATTGGAATATTTTTCAAATAACAGAAGAGAGGTTATGTTTACTGGTCACAAAACAATTTACAAGTAACCATGGCTTAGATACGATTTAGAGACATAGGCCTACAAGGTGGAAAAAAATATGGAATCGTTTTCACAACTTTGTATAACTTCACTTGTAAAAATGAAATCTTGTACATCATCATGGTTACAAAGAACACACTTTTTGATGCCATTAGTGATATTTCATCTTTTCAGAGGGACGGCCTACGAGGAGTTGAACGAAAATATCAACGTAAGCCTAGGTCGAGTTTGGTATAAAATGAAAGGCCTATTCAAGAGAAATTAATTGGCGCAAAGTGGACTTCTAAAAGCTTATACTTTCCAGAGTCGTGGTCATTTAAACTTCAAATAAACTAATTTGAACAGTATTATTTCTAAGCTATTTAACGGTTTCAAGTAAATTATTCTGAATACAATTATTTAAAAAATATATAAATTATCAAATTATCTATGGAAAAATAACGTTGTTGTGAAAGCGTTTCCATATTTTTTTCAAGCGTTTCCATATTTTTTTCCACCCTGTACATAATCGCACTTGTTTAAAACAATCAACATTTTTTCATATTTACTTTTTAATTACCTCGGGTTTACAGCAAATAAAATACAAAAGAGATAAATTCCCGTAATTCAACACCAGAGAGCGTTCTATTGTCCATGGTTTAATAACTGTGTTGGTATTTAACCACCCATTCAATGCTGTTATTGTTTCTTTATAACACTAAAGTATAAAATTATTAAAGTATTATAATAATATTGTATTATAATAATGTTGATAATAAAGTACTATAAAATTAAAGTAGGATTAATTAAATACGAGAATAAGTAGTACTAAATGATGTTTTCTAAATTATTTTTTCTTTCTCATTATCAATTAACTATACTAATTTTTGTCAATTACTTCAGTATAGGAGGCGTCTGAAATGAGGATGGAAAAACTGTTAAGAGTGCAGTACACGAATAATGGTAAATATTTTTATAAACATAAAACCATATTTAAGATCGTCATAATCAATATTATCAACCTTATTAATCAGTTCCATGTTAATTAAAAGTGACATAAATAAATGTGTGTATATAATATACCGGTACATTACACCAAAACACAACAGCTTGGTATTATAATAGAAA